>JAVGWX010000003.1:37211377-37853877 GCA_036924085.1 Ariolimax columbianus | reverse complement strand
GACATTCGCAAAAAACGCAACAATAATATTTAATTGAAATCATATCTGCTCATAATATATATTTCCTCTAATACATATGTATATTTCTTATTTTATAATACTCTGTTTCTTTATGTATGTGCAGCTCTTCTTTAAGACATAATGGATTCATTATTGAGCTAGAACCAGAAAAAGGTCGCAATATAATTCAGATTGTTGGCTTCTTCTGTATACATAATTTAGTGCCCCATATTCAGATCGATATACGGACTTTGGTTGAATAGTCAAGGGCAGGAGCTGGGAATAATAATAGTATGTCGATAATCACATGCACAAGTACGGGTCAATTCGCCGTGGGCAAAAATTTAAACCTACGTTAGAACCAAAGCGACGTCTACAGAGACCGATAAGATATATCGATATACATTACTGGAAAATGTGCACCATTCATTCATTCATAGGCGTCTCAGTATTTGCAGACTATGCGCGTGGCACCCTGTAAGTAGCCTCTTAGGGCGCAAGCCTGGGTGTGAATATGGAGACCCTAGGCTGCCCAAACTGCAAAATCCACGTCTCGGCCTCGCTGGTATAATCCAAAGAAATGTAAAGCATGAAAATTTGGCACCAGCTCAGGTGCAGAAGCTGCCGGAATGAGTTCGCAATTTTGAAACCATCCGCCTTAGGTGCTACCACAAAGAATTTTCTGTCTGGGTTTACCACCGTAGCCTACAATCTCCCGAGATTTCCACAAGGCAGTGGAGTCGTTGCCCGAAGATGTTAGTTACTCGAGACATCCGATGATACTCTCATTGTCCCAAGACTAGCCAGCACTTCCTGAGACTTGTGGGTTCAAAATCAGAGTTACTCCTCTCCCAGGCGAACTGCCTGGACAGGCTAACGAGCTTCGTCTACCCGGGCTTAGAATCAGAGTTTACCTTCTCTTAGATTGGCTGCCAACCAAGGCTAATGAGCTCAATCTGCCTGCTCAGTTATACTGCCGGGTACTCGGTCTGGCCCCACAGCAGGCTCTGTAAGAAGCAGGGGGCCCCTCGTGAAGGTGCTGTTAGGGACACAGTAATGTAGGAGAAATCATTTGCATGGAAACTTCTGAACGGCAAGCCGAACAGTGAATCCAGCGGTAATCCCTACACCTGGAAAGGAGAGACATTTATCAAACGCATCACTTTCCTTTAACGAGCGGAACGTCCAGCCCAGACCTCGCTACCCCCAAAATGTGCACCACGTCTATATATATACGAGGCAACATATCGAGCTCCTGTGTGATTTTTTTACTCGTTTCTTTTAAGTATTTTGTCAATTTCTGCTGTTGCTTATAATCGATGTGAGATATTCACAACTCGTGGCGTTCTAAACTCTTTGTTTCTCTAGAATAAATTTAGATTTGGTTCTCGTTCTGTCAAGGGTCAATGTCTTAGTCTTACCAGTATTTATGAATATATTATGTTTCTCGTAGCGTTTAATTGACATAATCATCTTTTTCAGCTACTCAGCGTTCCTCCGGAAGATAACTGGATCATCTGCATATCTTAGTTTTGGTATTTCATTCCAGCTGATTGTGAACGGATCAAACTTTACAGACTCTGTCTTTCTTGACATTTCTCAATATATTTTTTGCATATGTATTGAATAGATAAGTGGCGAGTATACATCATTGTCGCACTCTCGTGTGCGTCTTGAATAGGTCCGCTATTCTGACCGCCACGTGTTGTCCCTTATACAATATTTAGATCAGTCAAAACTGGGGCGTCGCTTACTCCATGTCTGTCATGATATTCCATGACACACTAGCAAAAGCATTGGTATAGTCTATGAAGCAGATGTGTAAGTCAACATTGAATTCTCTACACTTTCAATAATATTTCACACATCTTAGTCTTAGTCGACCTGTACTTCTACAGGGGCAGATGTCCCTGTGTAGGTCTCATCCCTGGTATTAGCTGGGTGTAGCCGAGAGAAGGGTTTCCTGCTTAGCGGACCAGGCTTGAGCGACTTAATACTCCGCTGCTCTGGGACAAAAGATTATGGAGGGTGATTAATCGATGTGCGAATCCATCTTAATAGACTCAGACACTAGAGAAAAGTAGACTCGCAGACTGTTAGGCGCCATCTATGCCAGTGTTATATCATGTCACACAGTAAGTCGCCTCTTAAGACATACTCTTAGTGATGCAGTGGTGCTATTCCTGTCCTTATTAAACACAAAGAACCTGGCAGACCATTCAAGCTTTCACACGTTAAACATGTAATTCCTCGTGTCTGTGTTCTATGAAAAACCTAACTGAGGCATGTGCACTATCTATCTATATATCTATCTATTTATCAATCTATCTATCTATCTATCTATCTATCTATCTATCTATCTATCTATCTATCTATCTATCTATCTATCTATCTATCTATCTATCTATCTATCTATCTATCTATCTATCTATCTATCTAGCTATATATCTATCTATCTATCTATCTATCTATCTATCTATCTATCTATCTATCTATCTATCTATCTATCTATCTATCTATCATCTATCTATCTATCTATCTATCTATCTATCTATCTATCTATCTATATGTTTGTCTGTCTGTCTATCTATCTATCTGGCTGTCTGTCTGCCTGCCTGCCTGCCAGCCTGCCTGTCTGTCTGTCTGTCTATCTATCTATCTATATATATATCTATCTATCTATCAATCTATCTATCTATCTATCTATCTATCTATCATCTATCTATCTGTCTATCTATCTATCTATATATCTATCTATCTAGAACACCTTATCTTGACACGAAGTGAACACCTTATCTCGACACGAAGTGAACACCTTATCTCGACACGAGGCGAATACCTTATCTAGACACGAGGCGAACATCTTATCTAGACACATTTGTACTACTTCGCTAAATTTGTTTTCTAATCTTTTCAAGATCATCCGGAAGAGGACCCTGCTAAGACAAGTATTTAGTATTATATGTAGAGGTATACACACGCACATACATCCACTTACACGTACACACACGAACCCTAACAGACACACACATACACACACGCACAGAAAACATGTGTTCGCTAATATAACTACAATATAAATGAAAGAAGAGTGTTCTATAAGGACAGCGGCTTTAGCATTATATCCTCGAGCATTGTGGGTTGAAGATCAAGTCCCAACATTTGGTCGAGAAAGTAATTTTTTTTAAAAACGCATGCAATTATTTGAACAAATAATATTACAAATAATGTACCTGATGTCTTCTTCTTCATCATCATCTTCTTCTTCTTCTTCTTCCTCTTCTTCTTCTTCTTCTTCTTCTTCTTCCCCTTCTTCTTCCTCTTCTGCTTCTCCTCCTTCTTCTTCTTCTTCTTATTCTTCTACTACTTCGTTCTTAATCTCCCGCTACCAAGCCATAAAAATTACTTTCAAAGTTTCAGGATGTTGCTCGGAGAACGGAAAGCGTTCTGTCTTAGTTTACAGCTTGACTGCGAAATTTGCACCACTCGGTCCGACACATCGCTCTGTTGGAGCCTATTGTCCAGGATGACCAAGTGGAGGTGTAGAAGGGTCTTGACAGCTCTGGTTTACTGACTCTGACGCTTGCAGCCAGCTATGGGACGCTGCCATTTGAAGCTAATGCACTGCTTAACATCTTGATCCCACACTTAATGATTTAATAGCAGTACTCTGTCAACTATGCCAGCAGTCCGCACCAAAAAGGATAGTGGTGCAGTGGGTTCCATCTCACTGCAACATCCAAGGCAACGAGGAGGCAGACCGATTGGCAAAAGAAGGTGCAAAACTACCACAACCAGATACTAGTATGGCATACGAAGAGTCAAAACGGCTTATTAGAGCTAGATACATGACCAAATGGGAAACAGAACATACTGGCTACACAAAAAACGATGCCTATTACCAGTTGAACAGAAGAGAGCAAGTCGTGGTCTTAAGACCTCGTACTGGCCACAATAGACTGAGGTACCACCTATTCAACAAATTGAAGATAGGTGGCACCGACGAATGCCCGTGTGGTACCGGGAAAATGACCGCTGAGCATTTGCTGCAGAACTGCCCGACAAAAGAGGATCAGAGAGAGCAGATGTGGCCATCACCAGTGGCAACACTAGACAAGCTCTATGGCAGTGTCGACAGCCTCAGGATGACCGCTGCCTTTTTCGAAAAAATAATGGTTACTGTCTGACTGCGTACGATGAAGAAGAAGAAGAAGATCCCACACAGTGCTTTCAAATCTGGAACAAAATGTTATGCTGCTATTTTGCAACTATTGCTGTGCATCGCAGTGCGGATTAAAATAATTGGAAAAGTATTGACATAAAACAGCACGACATTTAATGCAGATGAATATATACACACCTTGTGAAATCTTTCACAGCATACACCTTCCCTCATGCGTGAAGAATCGTTAATAAGCTTACCACAGGACCCATAAATCATACATTTAGTCCCACTCTCTTAGATTAACAGTTTGATTTTGTATCTCAGCACTAGCACGTGTGTCAATATAACTTTTTGTGCGTGTTTTTCATCCTGAAATTTACAGTCAGTAAAATGTGAGCATGAGGTTCAAGCTGGTTTGGGAAATTTAATCACGTAAATATAATCGATTACAATCCCAAACAGATTCTCCTTTAAAACATCATAGAATAGCTCAGACAATTTCATTTTTAAAACTGCAATTAAGTCAGTTCAATTTGTCTGGTAGTATACATCACATTTTAAATCTCACACCAAGTTGGGTTGCAAGTGAAAGTTATAAATAGTTCTCGCATATATATATATTGGGGACTTCCATGAAACGTGGACGGTAATATACGTAATATACCTCGCGTATATTACCTTTGACGTTTCATGGAAGTCCCCAATTTATGAAACATAACTTTCATAAATCAATGGCAACAGTCAGAATTTGGGGTCTGCGAGAACTATGTATAACTTTCACTTGCAACTCAACTTGGAGTGAGATTTAAAATGTGGTGTATACTACCAGTAATATACGCGATGCAGGGGACGGCGTGGGCTAGTGCTTAAGTGACACGGCTAACAAACCGAAGTGCTGGGTTCGACCCCAAGCACCGGTCGTTACCCAGGAGAAGCAAACGCTTAGAAAATGCAGTAGGAAGCAGACTCTAACATCAAATGTATGCTGAAGTCAGATGCACTGGGCCGAAAAGCGCAACATAAAAACCACAGTGCAACGCACACAGCTTTGGGGATTGGAGAAATAAGGCGAACGCACACAAAAAATATACGCGATGTATCTACAAGACCAGTTTAGTTGGACACAGATAATTTAGTTGTTCTCAGATAGTTTAGTTGGTCTCAGATAGTTTAGTTGGTCTCAGACAGTTTAGTTGGTCTCAGATAGTTTAGTTGGTCTCAGATAGTTTAGTTTGGCTCAGTTTAGTCGGACTCAGTTTAGTTGGGCTTAGTTTAGTTGGGATTAGTTTAGTTGGGTTTAGTTTAGTTGGGATCAGACAGTTAACTCAGTTTGGTTGGGCTTAGTTTAGATGGGCTTAATTTAGATGGGATTAGTTTAGTTGGGTTTAGTTTAGTTGGGCTCAGATAGCTTAGTTGGGCTCAGTTTAGTTGGGCTCAGTTTAGTTGGGCTCAGTTTAGTTGGGCTCAGTTTAGTTGGGTTCTGTTTAGTTAGGATCAGTTTAGTCGGGCTCAGATAGTTTAGTTGGGCTCAGATAGTTTAGTTGGGCTCAGTTTAGTTGGGCTTAGATAGTTTAGTCGGACTCAGATAGTTTAGTTGGGCTCAGATAGTTTAGTTGGGCTCAGATAGTTTAGTCGGGCTCAGATAGATTAGTTGGGCTCAGTTTAGTTTGGCTTAGATAGTTTAGTCGGGCTCAGATAGTTTAGTTAGGCTCAGTTTAGTTGGGCTCAATTTCGTTGGGCTCAGATAGTTTAGTTGGGCTCAGTTTAGTTGGCTCAGTTTAGTTGGGCTCAGTTTAGTCGTGCTCAGATAGTTTAGTCGGGCTCAGATAGTTTAGTTAGGCTCAGTTTATTTGGCTCAGTTTAGTTGGGTTCAGTTTAGTCGGGCTCAGATAGTTTAGTTGGGTTCAGTTTAGTTGGGCTTAGTTTAGTTGGTCTCAGATAGTTTAGTTGGGCTCAGTTTAGTTGGGCTCAGTTTAGTCGGGCTCAGATAGTTTAGTTGGACTCAGTTTAGTCGGGCTCAGAAAGTTTAATTGGGCTCAGATAGTTTAGTCGGGCTCAGATAGTTTAGTTGGGCTCAGATAGTTTAATTGGGCTCAGTTTATTTGGACTCAGATAGTTCAGTTGGACTCAGATAGTTTAGTTGGTGTCAGATAGTTTAGTTGGACTCAGATAGTTTAGTTGTTCTCAGATAGTTTAGTTGGTCTCAGACAGTTTAGTTGGTCTCAGATAGTTTAGTTGGTCTCAGATAGTTTAGTTGGGCTCAGTTTAGTTGGGCTCAGTTTAGTTGGGCTTAGTTTAGTTGGGATTAGTTTAGTTGGATTTAGTTTAGTTGGGCTCAGACAGTTAGGCTCAGTTTGGTTGGGCTTAATTTAGATGGGCTTAATTTAGTTAGGATTAGTTTAGTTAGGTTTAGTTTAGTTGGGCTCAGATAGCTTAGTTGGGCTCAGTTTAGTTGGGCTCAGTTTAGTTGGGCTCAGTTTAGTTGGGCTCAGTTTAGTTGGGCTCTGTTTAGTTAGGATCAGTTTAGTCGGGCTCAGATAGTTTAGTTGGGCTCAGTTTAGTTGGGCTTGGATAGTTTAGTCGGGCTCAGATAGTTTAGTTGGGCTCAGATAGTTTAGTTGGGCTCAGTTTAGTTGGGCTCAGTTTAGTTGGGCTCAGATAGTTTAGTTGGGCTCAGTTTAGTTGGCTCAGTTTAGTTGGGCTCAGTTTAGTCGGGCTCAGATAGTTTAGTCGGGCTCAGATAGTTTAGTTGGGCTCAGTTTGGTTGGCTCAGTTTAGTTGGGTTCAGTTTAGTCGGGCTCATATAGTTTAGTCGGGCTCAGATAGTTTAGTTGGGTTCAGTTTAGTTGGGCTTAGTTTAGTTGGTCTCAGATAGTTTAGTTTGGCTCAGTTTAGTCGGACTCAGTTTAGTTGGGCTCAGATAGTTTAGTTGGGTTCAGTTTAGTTGGGCTTAGTTTAATTGGTCTCAGATAGTTTAGTTGGGCTCAGATAGTTTAGTTGGGTTCAGTTTAGTTGGGCTTAGATAGTTTAGTCGGGCTCAGATAGTTTAGTTGGGCTCAATTTAGTTGGGCTCAGTTTAGTTGGGCTCAGATAGTTTAGTTGGGCTCAGTTTAGTTGGCTCAGTTTAGTTGGGCTCAGTTTAGTCGGGCTCAGATAGTTTAGTCGGGCTCAGATAGTTTAGTTAGGCTCAGTTTAGTTGGCTCAGTTTAGTTGGGTTCAGTTTAGTCGGGCTCATATAGTTTAGTCGGGCTCAGATAGTTTAGTTGGGTTTAGTTTAGTTGGGCTTAGTTTAGTTGGTCTCAGATAGTTTAGTTTGGCTCAGTTTAGTCGGACTCAGTTTAGTTGGGCTCAGATGTATTAGTTGCGTTCAGTTTAGTTGGGCTTAGTTTAATTGGTCTCATATAGTTTAGTTGGGCTCAGATAGTTTAGTTGGGTTCAGTTTAGTTAGGCTCAGTTTAGTTGGGCTCAGTTTAGTCGGGCTCAGATAGATTAGTTGGACTCAGTTTAGTCGGGCTCAGAAAGTTTAGTTGGGCTCAGATAGTTTAGTCGGGCTCAGATAGTTTAGTTGGGCTCAGATAGTTTCTTCTTCTTCTTCGTACGCAGTCAGACAGTAACCCTTATTTTTTCGAAAAAAGCGGCGGTCATCCTGAGGCTGTCACCACTGCCATAGAGCTTGTCTTGCAGTTCCACTGGTGATGGCCACATCTGCTCTCTCTGATCCTCGTATGTCGGGCAGTTCTGCAGCAGATGTTCAGCGGTCATTTTACCAGTACCGCACGGGCATTCGTCGGTACACCCTATCTTCAATTTGTTTAATAGGTGGTACCTCAGTCTATTGTGGCCAGTGCGAAGTCTAAAGACAACGACCTGCTCTCTTCGGTTCAACTGGTAATAGGCATCGTTTTTGGTGTAACCAGTATGTTCGGTTTCCCATTTGGTCATGTATCTGGCTTTGTTAAGCCGTTTTGACTCTTCGTACGTCATACTAGTATCTGTTTGTGGTAGTCTTGCACCTTCTTTTGCCAGTCTGTTTGCCTCCTCGTTGCCTTGGATGTTGCAGTGTGATGGGACCAACTGTACCACTACCCTTTTTGGTGCGGACTGCTGGCACAGTTTGCAGAGTGCTGCTCTTAAGTCATTAAGCTCAGTATTTTTCTGGCTTTTTAGCGCTGTGACTACGGCGAGAGCATCTGTAAGCAGGACTATATGGCTTTCATTTTCACTGTGTGTCACCATTTTTTCCACGGGCTCAGATAGTTTAATTGGGCTCAGTTTAGTTGGACTCAGATAGTTTAGTTGGACTCAGTTTAGTCGGGCTCAGATAGTTTAGTTGGGCTCAGTTTAGTTGGGCTCAGTTTAGTTGGGCTCAGATAGTTTAGTCGGGCTCAGATAGTTTAGTTGGGATCAGATAGTTTAGTTAGGCTCAGTTTAGTTGAGCTTAGAAAGTTTAGTCGGGCTCAGATAGTTTAGTTGGGCTGAGATAGTTTAGTTGGGCTCAGTTTGGTTGGGCTCAGATAGTTTAGTCGGGCTCAGATAGTTTAGTTGGGCTCAGTTTAGTTGGGCTTAGATAGTTTAGTCGGGCTCAGATAGTTTAGTTGGGCTCAGTTTAGTTGGGCTCAGATAGTTTAGTTGGGCTCAGTTTAGTTGGCTCAGTTTAGTTGGGCTCAGTTTAGTCGGGCTCAGATAGTTTAGTCGGGCTCAGATAGTTTAGTTGGGCTCAGTTTAGTTGGCTCAGTTTAGTTGGGTTCAGTTTAGTCGGGCTCATATAGTTTAGTCTAGCTCAGATAGTTTAGTTGGGTTCAGTTTAGTTGGGCTTAGTTTAGTTGGTCTCAGATAGTTTAGTTTGGCTCAGTTTAGTCGGACTCAGTTTAGTTGGGCTCAGATAGTTTAGTTGGGTTCAGTTTAGTTGGGCTTAGTTTAATTGTTCTCAGATAGTTTAGTTGGGCTCAGATAGTTTAGTTGGGTTCAGTTTAGTTGGGCTCAGTTTAGTTGGGCTCAGTTTAGTCGGGCTTAGATAGTATAGTTGGACTGAGTTTAGTCGGGCTCAGATAGTTTAGTTGGGCTCAGATAGTTTAGTTAGGCTCAGATAGTTTAGTTGGACTCAGTTTAGTCGGCCTCAGAAAGTTTAGTTGGGCTCAGATAGTTTATTCGGGCTCAGATAGTTTAGTTCGGCTCAGATAGTTTAATTGGTCTCAGATAGTTTAGTTGGTCTCAGATAGTTTAGTTGGACTCAGACAGTTTAGTTGGTCTCAGATAGTTTAGTTGGTCTCAGACAGTTTAGTTGGTCTCAGATAGTTTAGTTGGGCTCAGTTTAGTTGGGCTCAGTTTAGTTGGGCTTAGTTTAGTTGGGATTAGTTTAGTTGGGTTTAGTTTAGTTGGTCTCAGACAGTTAGGCTCAGTTTGGTTGGGCTTAGTTTAGATGGGCTTAATTTAGTTGGGATTAGTTTAGTTGGGTTTAGTTTAGTTGGGCTCAGTTTAGTTGGGCTCTGTTTAGTTAGGATCAGTTTAGTCGGGCTCAGATAGTTTAGTTGGGCTCAGTTTAGTTGGGCTTAGATAGTTTAGTCAGGCTCAGATAGTTTAGTTGGGCTCAGATAGTTTAGTTGGGCTCAGTTTAGTTGGGCTTAGATAGTTTAGTCGGGCTCAGATAGTTTAGTTGGGCTCAATTTAGTTGGGCTCAGTTTAGTTGGGCTCAGATAGTTTAGTTGGGCTCAGTTTAGTTGGCTCAGTTTAGTTGGGCTCAGTTTAGTCGGGCTCAGATAGTTTACTCGGGCTCAGATAGTTTAGTTGGGCTCAGTTTAGTTGGCTCAGTTTAGTTGGGTTCAGTTTAGTCGGGATCTTATAGTTTAGTCGGGCTCAGATAGTTTAGTTGGGTTCAGTTTAGTTGGGCTTAGTTTAGTTGGTCTCAGATAGTTTAGTTTGGCTCAGTTTAGTCGGACTCAGTTTAGTTGGGCTCAGATAGTTTAGTTGGGTTCAGTTTAGTTGGGCTTAGTTTAATTTATCTCAGATAGTTTAGTTGGGCTCAGATAGTTTAGTTGGGTTCAGTTTAGTTGGGCTCAGTTTAGTTGGCCTTAGAAAGTTTAGTTGGGCTCAGATAGTTTAGTCGGGCTCAGATAGTTTAGTTGGGCTCAGATAGTTTAATTGGGCTCAGTTTAGTTGGACTCAGATAGTTTAGTTGGACTCAGTTTAGTCGGGCTCAGATAGTTTAGTTGGGCTCAGTTTAGTTGGGCTCAGTTTAGTTGGGCTCAGATAGTTTAGTTAAGCTCAGATAGTTTAGTTGGGCTCAGATAGTTTAGTTGGGCTGCGTTTGGTTGGGTTCAGATAGTTTAGTTGGGCTCAGTTTAGTTGGGCTTAGATAGTTTAGTCGGGCTCAGATAGTTTAGTTGGGCTCAATTTAGTTGGGCTCAGTTTAGTTGGGCTCAGATAGTTTAGTTGGGCTCAGTTTAGTTGGCTCAGTTTAGTTGGGCTCAATTTAGTCGGGCTCAGATAGTTTAGTCGGGCTCAGATAGTTTAGTTGGGCTCAGTTTAGTTGGCTCAGTTTAGTTAGGTTCAGTTTAGTCGGGCTCATATAGTTTAGTCGGGCTCAGATAGTTTAGTTGGGTTCAGTTTAGTTGGGCTTAGTTTAGTATGTTGGTCTCAGATAGTTTAGTTTGGCTCAGTTTAGTCAGACTCAGTTTAGTTGGGCTCAGATAGTTTAGTTGGGTTCAGTTTAGTTGGGCTTAGTTTCATTGGTCTCAGATAGTTTAGTTGTGCTCAGATAGTTTAGTTGGGTTCAGTTTAGTTGGGCTCAGTTTAGTTGGGATTAGTTTAGTTGGGTTTAGTTTAGTTGGTATCAGACAGTTAGGCTCAGTTTGGTTGGGCTTAGTTTAGATGGGCTTAATTTAGTTGGGATTAGTTTAGTTGGGTTTAGTTTAGTTGGGCTCAGTTTAGTTGGGCTCTGTTTAGTTAGGATCAGTTTAGTCGGGCTCAGATAGTTTAGTTGGGCTCAGTTTAGTTGGGCTCAGTTTAGTTGGGCTTAGATAGTTTAGTCAGGCTCAGATAGTTTAGTTGGGCTCAGATAGTTTAGTTGGGCTCAGTTTAGTTGGGCTTAGATAGTTTAGTCGGGCTCAGATAGTTTAGTTGGGCTCAGTTTAGTTGGGCTCAGATAGTTTAGTTGGGCTCAGTTTAGTTGGCTCAGTTTAGTTGGGCTCAGTTTAGTCGGGCTCAGATAGTTTACTCGGGCTCAGATAGTTTAGTTGGGCTCAGTTTAGTTGGCTCAGTTTAGTTGGGTTCAGTTTAGTCGGGATCTTATAGTTTAGTCGGGCTCAGATAGTTTAGTTGGGTTCAGTTTAGTTGGGCTTAGTTTAGTTGGTCTCAGATAGTTTAGTTTGGCTCAGTTTAGTCGGACTCAGTTTAGTTGGGCTCAGATAGTTTAGTTGGGTTCAGTTTAGTTGGGCTTAGTTTAATTTATCTCATATAGTTTAGTTGGGCTCAGATAGTTTAGTTGGGTTCAGTTTAGTTGGGCTCAGTTTAGTTGGCCTTAGAAAGTTTAGTTGGGCTCAGATAGTTTAGTCGGGCTCAGATAGTTTAGTTGGGCTCAGATAGTTTAATTGGGCTCAGTTTAGTTGGACTCAGATAGTTTAGTTGGACTCAGTTTAGTCGGGCTCAGATAGTTTAGTTGGGCTCAGTTTAGTTGGGCTCAGTTTAGTTGGGCTCAGATAGTTTAGTTAAGCTCAGATAGTTTAGTTGGGCTCAGATAGTTTAGTTGGGCTGCGTTTGGTTGGGTTCAGATAGTTTAGTTGGGCTCAGTTTAGTTGGCTCAGTTTAGTTGGGCTTAGTTTAATTTATCTCATATAGTTTAGTTGGGCTCAGATAGTTTAGTTGGGTTCAGTTTAGTTGGGCTCAGTTTAGTTGGCCTTAGAAAGTTTAGTTGGGCTCAGATAGTTTAGTCGGGCTCAGATAGTTTAGTTGGGCTCAGATAGTTTAATTGGGTTCAGTTTAGTTGGACTCAGATAGTTTAGTTGGACTCAGTTTAGTCGGGCTCAGATAGTTTAGTTGGGCTCAGTTTAGTTGGGCTCAGTTTAGTTGGGCTCAGATAGTTTAGTTAAGCTCAGATAGTTTAGTTGGGCTCAGATAGTTTAGTTGGGCTGCGTTTGGTTGGGTTCAGATAGTTTAGTTGGGCTCAGTTTAGTTGGGCTTAGATAGTTTAGTCGGGCTCAGATAGTTTAGTTGGGCTCAATTTAGTTGTGCTCAGTTTAGTTGGGCTCAGATAGTTTAGTTGGGCTCAGTTTAGTTGGCTCAGTTTAGTTGGGCTCAATTTAGTCGGGCTCAGATAGTTTAGTCGGGCTCAGATAGTTTAGTTGGGCTCAGTTTAGTTGGCTCAGTTTAGTTGGGTTCAGTTTAGTCGGGCTCATATAGTTTAGTCGGGCAAAGATAGTTTAGTTGGGTTCAGTTTAGTTGGGCTTAGTTTAGTATGTTGGTCTCAGATAGTTTAGTTTGGCTCAGTTTAGTCAGACTCAGTTTAGTTGGGCTCAGATAGTTTAGTTGGGTTCAGTTTAGTTGGGCTTAGTTTCATTGGTCTCAGATAGTTTAGTTGGGCTCAGATAGTTTAGTTGGGTTCAGTTTAGTTGGGCTCAGTTTAGTTTGGCTCAGTTTAGTCGGGCTCAGATAGCTTACTTGGGCTCAGATAGTTTAGTTAGGCTCAAATAGTTTAGTTGGACTCAGTTTAGTCGGCCTCAGAAAGTTTAGTTGGGCTCAGATAGTTTAGTCGGGCTCAGATAATTTAGTTGGACTCAGATAGTTTTTTTTTTTTTTTTTGCGTACGCCTCATTTATCTATTCCCCAAGGCGTGTGTGCGTTACACTGTGGTTTTTATTTTGCGCCTGTCGGCCCAGTGCATCCGACTTCAGCACGCATTTTATGTGAGGGTCTGCTTCCTCCTGCATTTTCTAAGGGTTTGCTTCCCCGGGGTAACGGCCGGTGCTGTGATGGGGATCGAACCCAGCACCTTCTGATTGTGAGCCGTGCCACTTAACCACTAGGCCACGCCGTCCCCACTCAGATAGTTTAATTGGGCTCAGTTTAGTTGGACTCAGATAGTTTAGTTGGACTCAGTTTAGTCGGGCTCAGATAGTTTAGTTGGGCTCAGTTTAGTTGGGCTCAGTTTAGTTGAGCTCAGATAGTTTAGTTGGGCTCAGATAGCTTAGTTAGGCTCAGATAGTTTAGTTGGGCTCAGTTTAGTTGGGCTCAGATAGTTTAGTTGGGCTCCGATAGCTTAGTTAGGCTCAGATAGTTTAGTTGGGCTCGGTTTAGTTGGGCTCAGTTTAGTTGGGCTCAGATAGTTTAGTTGGGCTCAGATAGTTTAGTTAGGCTCAGATAGTTTAGTTGGGCTCCTTCAGTTATCACAGGATTATCAACAATGCACTGTTGAAATCATTGTCCACTACTATTTATTATACTGACAACAGACATCCAAAGCAAGTATATGAGTATTACAGTCTAGCGTGGCTCTAATCCATTAGCAGACCTTTTCTCTTCTACCTGCTCCATCTTTATAAAGGTCAGAGCATTCTCCTTCATAAAAGTAGAGGGTGGACCATAGGATCACTAAAACGATCCATTGATGAAATAGTATTGCATTCATCTCCATCGGATAAACGCAGATATCTGTTTCCTGGCAGCTCGCCGTCCTAACCGGCAAGTATTGCCGCAATTTATGTTCTCGAATTAGGTGCATCTCCACATGTCTAGGTTTGACTCTTCTATGAAAACCATTGTAACAGCTGCTGTTTGATTTGCTTTTGTTGTCCCTTTCATTTGATTGTAACAATCAACAAATACAATCTTCTTCTTCGGCGTAAACCACCCATCGTCCTTAAATGAAGAGGCCATCCGGCGAATGCCGCAGGTGGAACTGAACCTGGCGTTGGATGAAGTAATTACTGAGGAGGAAGTCGACAGGGCAATCAGTTCACTATCTATAGGAAAAGCTCCAGGAGCTGATGCAATACCAGCAGAGGTATATAAGACAGCTGGCCCATCCCTCACCAGAAGGATCACTGAACTCTTCTGTCACATGTGGGCTGAAGGTAAAATTCCGCAGGAGCTAAAGGACGCCTCAATCGTTCACCTATACAAAAGAAAAGGCAATCGTCAGGAATGCGACAATCATCGTGGAATATCGCTACTCTCCGTAGTAGGCAAGATCCTAGCGCGCTTACTGCTAAACAGGCTCAACAAACACCTTGAACAAAGCCACCACCTCCCAGAAAGCCAATGTGGATTCAGAGCCGGAAGAGGAACAGTGGACATGATTTTTGCCGCTCGCCAAGTACAAGAGAAGTGTCGAGAGCAAAATCAGGCCTTGTACACCACATTTATTGATTTGACAAAGGCATTTGATACAGTAAACAGAGAAGGGCTGTGGATGATAATGTCTAAGTTTGGCTGCCCCAACAAGTTCATAACAATGGTGAAACAGCTACACGGAGGCATGTGTGCTCGTGTACTGGACAGCGGTGCAATCTCTAAAACGTTTCTAGTATCAAACGGAGTAAAACAAGGATGTGTACTCGCCCCGACTTTGTTCAGCATGATGTTCGCGGCCACGATGACAGACGCCTTCAGATCATTGGAGCTTGGAATACCCATAAAGTACCGCACAGATGGCAAGTTACTCAATTCCAGAAGAATGAAGGCCAAAACCAAAGTGGCTGGCGACATAATCAGGGAACTTGTATTTGCTGACGACTACGCTCTAATGAGCAACTCAGAACTGAACATGCAGGCTGGAATGGACCAGTTTTCTGCCGCATGCGAAAATTTTTGGTCTGACCATAAATGCCAAAAAAACAGAGGTCATGTACCAACCAGCACCAGGCATGCCGTACACAAAACCAGAGACTACAGTCAGCGGGCAGACGTTGAATGCCGTAAATCAATTCACATATCTGGGCAGCACGCTGTCGAGATCTGTCAGCCTAGACGATGAGGTGGCAAGCAGAATAGCAAAGGCCAGCACATCCTTTGGTAGAATGCGCTCGATGATCTGGGCACGTCGTGGCATCAGCGTCAAGACCAAACTCAAAGTCTACCGTGCAACCATCATTCCAACCCTACTATACGCTTGCGAAAGCTGGACTGTATACTCTGGACATGCAAGAAGGTTAAGCCACTTCCACACAGGTTGCCTGAGGCGAATATTCCACATCCGATGGCAAGATCGTGTCACTGACATCGAGGTTCTCTCGAGAGCTAACATGCCCAGCATCCATGCACTACTAGAAAAAGCACGACTAGGATGGGCCGGACACCTCGTCGGTATGTCAGACGAGCGGCTCCCAAAGAAGCTTCTCTACGGCGAGCTGAGAGAGGGATGGCGCGAGAGGAGGCGCCCAAAGAAACGTTTTAAAGACGGTCTGAAGGACTCACTAAAAAGTTGCCAGATAGACATCGACACCTGGGAATGTCTTGCGAAAAACAGATCTGACTGGAGAAGCGCAGTTAAATCGGGTGTAGCTGCTGGTGAAGATGACCGTGTTGTGAAAGCCCAGAACAGACGCGAGACGCGGAAATCCCGAGCAGCGGGAACACCATCCCCTTCTACAAATCTCGTGTGCCCGATATGTAGCAGATGTTTTCGTGCTCGTATTGGCCTGTTCAGCCACATGCGCACCCACACCCGACAGGGAAATCTGTGACAGGGATGATGTCGGCGGTCCTCATCGACAACGATGGACAGCTATTATTATTATTATATTTATTTTTATCATACCTAACATTGCATTTGCCATTTTCACTGCTATCTGGACTTGCTCACTCACTTTACCTTCATGATATATTATATTCCCTAGGTCCCTTTCCTTTACTATCATTCTAATATTGTTTGCGCCCATTCTGTTATTATGTTCCATATTGGATCTACCAATGTGGATGACTGTACATTTATCTACATTAAACTCCATTTGCCAGCTCGCAGACCTCAATATATCTACTTCTGCTTTAGATGAGACACTATTGCATAGTTTTGTGTCATCAACGAATTTTGCAATCATGGATCCGATACCAATGTCTAAATCGTTTATATATATCAAGAACAAAATTGGTCCCAAAATTGAGCCCTGTGGCACTCCACTCTTTTCTTAACACCACTCAGAGTACTTATTATTTCCGCCCACCCTCTGCCTTCTTCCGGTTAATCAATTTTCAATCTACTCGGTAACTTCCCCACCTATTCCATGTGATTTTAACTTTCTAAATAATCTTTAATGGGGTACTCTATCAAAGGTCTTAGCATAATCAAGATAAATAACATCCACTGGCTTCCGTTTATCTATCATTTTAGTAACATCCTCCATGAATTCTAATAGATTTGTTACGCACGTTCTCCCTCTAGTTAATCCATGCTGACAATTTCTGATTAGATTAAACTTGTCTAAATCCATTACAATCTTTTCTTTGATTTTTGACTACAACAATTTACAGACTATGCTATTATTTGCTGGGTCTGATTTTTTTTGCTTTTTTTGAATTAGGGGATCACTCCTACATCTTTCCAATCAACTGGAACAATCCTTTTTACAAGTGACTGAGAACATCATATAGCCAAAGGTTTTGATTGTTGGTCTCTAATTTCAAACTCAATTTGGATGAATACCATCTTGACCTGGACATTTATCCACTTTCAACCACTCAAATTTTGTAAAAACTATTTTCTCCGAAATTCAGATTGATCTGAATCCCTTTGTATCCATGTCTCTTTGGAAAATATCTATAGGCTCTGGAATTTTTGAGTCTCTTCTTGTGTGTTTACTGTGTTAAAGTACTGATTGAGTAGATTAGCTGCCTCCCTATTCTCACTTATTATTTTGCCTGTGCTATATATGATAGGGCCTACTTTGTTTTTCGTTTATTTCTAACATAAGAAAAAAAGATTTTACTATCAGTTTTGATTCTATTAGCAAGTTTTGTTTACTTACTGTAAGAAAAAAAAACAACATAAAATACATAGCAGTGTTTGTTTCTATGTCTGTTCGTCGTCCTCATTCTCTCTTGTACTTGTGTTCGTTATCACAGTATAATGGTATCGGAAAACCGGTTTCCTAACAAGTATAAGGAAACAGAGCGCAATTTCTTTTGGACGCTAACGGAAAACAACGATGTTGAGTGAACATTATTATAATGTTGACAACGTCATTCAGCTAGAAAATAGGTATACATCATTTTCGAAAAGTATTTTCAAAGATGTATTTACTATTACTTACTTGAGCAGTTCTTCTGAGGCAGTTGCCCCTCTGCAAGTCCAATCTTCGTCTTCAGCCAACTCAATCCTGGGCTAAATAGGATGAGAACTGAGAAAGGTAGACCTTTGTCTTTTTCTCTGTAGTACAATGCAAGTCTTCTCACCAGGCTAACCTCTACGGAGATCATATCATTGATGTCAACCTCTTTAGCCAAGCTTCTATTCCATTGCCTGTGTTTATGCTCACAGCGAGAACATGAGGTCGTGGCTATGTCAAAATGTCTAACTTGACCTCCACATTAGTCTTGCCACCCATGTGAAAGGTTTATTGTTTCTTGTAATTCCCAGCAGTTTTCAATATAGAGCCCTGCTGGCTGCACTTATAGCGTATCCATTTGACACACGTGACACAAGTGAATGCGTACAGCTACGTCTACAATAACGCTTGTCTTTTTTCATCATAAACACCTTGGCACCAGCTGACATCAATTCAGTAAAAACTCTGCTAATCCAGACTGTCTGGGCCAAGGCTTGTACGGACCCGAGCATTACGGCCTTTACACCAAAAAGGTAGTCGTGTTGAAGAATTAAGGTAACTAATAACCTTCTGTTTATGTCGTAAAAGGCGACTAAAGGATGGTGTGCATGGGACTAGCAACCTCAACGTATAAAACATTGAAACTACCGATGTACTTGCTGGGAAACTGCCTCATGTAAAAGGGACACGTACTTCGTTGTGCATATTCTTTTCTTGGAGCAAAATGCGAATCAAATAATGTGGTTTATGCTTGCTTATTGAACAGTTAGGAAGTGATAGTATCAATATCAATTTCTCGATCGAACAAGAACTTCATTCCATATTTGCAATGTGCTAGTTACAAAAAGAGAAACACTAGCTTAAACTATCTTGTTTAGGGGCTCACTGATTTAATACAAATACACATTTCTTTCTTGTTTTAAACAGTTTTCATCACGTATGCAGGGCGTGTTCAATTCCGAGTGCATATTTCTTCACTTGATCTTATACTGATTGATATATACATCTTCCATTTGTTCAAAGCACTTGTTTTTTTTCGTTCTGAATTATCACCGTCTGATATATCGATCTCTCCTATATCTGTTATTAGGATTAGTGTGGCAGCGTAAGGTTTTTAAGTTGGGTAATTACTTATCTTAGAGTTAGAACATACATCTACATCACGACACGACTTCAACGCCGTAAAACACAGTAAACACTATCCTGACCATCAAACAAAACAATATCATTTTTGCAATAATAATCGTTGCCTAATTTCAAATTTAAAAAGCAAAGAACTTATAATAAACTAAATAATCATTATATATATATATATATATATATCTGCACACTCAACACACAATTACAAACTCGTCTTCAAGATCAGATCACGTACTCAGTCGATCTGTGCACTCACATATAATCAAATCACGTACTCACATATAATCGGATCACGTACACACGTGTGATTACGTACTCAGTCGATCTGTGCACTCACATATAAACAAATCACGTACTCACATATAATAGGATCACGTACTCACGTGTGATCCCGTACTCAGTCGATCTGTGCACTCACATATAATCCAATTACGTACTCACATATCATCAAATCATTTACTCAGTCGAGCTGGGCACTTACACACAATCAATTCTCGTACTCAGGCGAATTGTACGTTAACACACAATCAGATCTCGTACTGTTTACATTGTGCCCATCATAAGCACCTATTGAGCACGACTGTCTAAACTCGAGGTGTATGATGGTACAATCACTCTGCAAATCCTCACTTCCAGACTCACTCTCTGTCTTCATGCCAGTCTCCTGAGTTTGTCATTGCAGAGTATTGTATAGTCTCAAGCAACAATATGGTTGTCCAATTGGCTTCTGTATGTTTTCTGATTTAGCCATGACTCCAATTTTGAACTGTCCCATTTAAAATGGCATTGGTTGTCTATCCCCGAGTCACCGTCACTCCAAATGGTAAAGTATCAGACTGATAATAACACCCATCCCTGTCAAATCTGAACGCCAGAGTGGTCAGCTCCGAACACCCACCCCTGTACCAGATAAAGTCTTCCACCTAACGTGTTTCTAGCCCCTCATTTCTTTATCGACCTAGTGTCGAAACGGTCATTGACCCTGGCGTGACCTGCGTTCGTCCAACGCATTCATGCAACCTTTGTTTCTTAGAGTCGCCAGCCCAATCTTACCTTCCCTAAACGTCCATGCTCCAGCTGTAATTGTCACACTAGCAGCATCTCTTATATGTAACTCTATTATCACTGTCGTTAGAATTATCAGAGTCTCTTACATCGAGCTCTCCTATCTCTGACGTTAGAAATATCAGCTTCTCTATATCGATCTCTCCTATCTCTGCTGTTAGGTTTATCAGCGTCTCCAATATGTAACTCGTATCTCTATCGGTAGGATTATCAAAGTATAAAATGCATAACTTTGCAACCTGTGCAACATCCATTTAAGCATATGGTATTTATCAATAAGTACAACAAGCTCTGGAATATTACAGACCATCTCGACCAATACAAACCATGACAATGAATGACTAGCACTCAATCCCCCTCCCCTTTTTCCCCCTACATCATTCCGAACTAAGATATAACCTGGCCTACCAAGATTACCTTAGAATTAACGCTGAAGTCCTCACATGTATCCATTTTAACAAACGTGACATTAAACGATAAGTACAAGGACTAGAATAGTACTGGTTCAAAAGTCAGCCAATCAAAGCCCGTCGCTCCTCGTCCACGGTACAAAGGTCATTGCCTGCATTTCTCCAGCATACACGATCCTGGACTGTTCTTTCTTCCTCTCTCTCGAGGTCAAATAACTTAATCCTTGTCTACCTCACATTCTCTTCTCTATGTTTTTTTGTTATTGTCTCCATTTTTCGCTTCTCTTGAGGATTAAATGCAAAAGCCCGTTTAACTATGTTAGACTGTGTCTTCAGCAGCGTATATCCTATTCAGCCTCATTTTCTTCTCTTAATTTGCTGTTCCATTTGCTGTTGTTGGATCCTTTCCCATAAGTGTTAATTCCTCACCATGTCCTGCCACTTCATGTTTCTTATCTTTCATTGGCATCTGTGAACGAATGACCAAGTCTGTGTTGTATGAACTTAGTCGTTCTCAATATTTCGGCTCCATACAACAGCACCAATTTCTCACTAGCGTTGACTATTCTAACTAGTGGCTCACAAGTGCATGCCTCTGTTTGTTACTATGGTAGAAGCATGTGATCATAATTACAGTTTACCTCCTTTCGACAAGCGTCCAAAACAGGTAGCATGATCTTCCTGAAAGGTTACAGCAGCACTCTGTTACACATGATAAGGTTGCCAGTTCTACAAAGAATCCTACTCAGTCGCAAAGTAAGATATTTTGTCGGGGGGGGGGGGGGGGGAGAGTGATGCAGGGGGTGTATGTATGCCGATACCTACACGAGAGGAAGCACTGTTCCGTTCTCTCATCAATACAGATGTTGAATACTGTCTACACGGGGGAGAAGTCTCTTGAATCGATCTCATTTTATCAGGTACTGACCATTATACCCTTTCCTTTATTTCCCATACCGGACGTACCAGCTATACACCTATTAACAGGCTATATTGCATGAATCTTGGCCAACTAAATGGGAATCGCGTTAGTGGCTTCCTTGTACTATATCTTAGCAAGTAATGGGACAAGGTTACCAATACCTACCATCGCTTCATGTTCTTTCCTAGCCGTAGGTTAAGGTTAGTAGTCTTCAGCTTGCCGCTAGCAGTTAGCAAGTAGCTTTAGATGTGTTGCTAGCAGTTAGCAAGTAGCCTTTAGCTTATCGCTAGCAGTGAGCAAGTAGCTTTCGACGTGTCGCTGGCAGTTAGTAAGTAGCTTTCGGCGTGTCGCTACCAGCTAGCAAACGGCGATACCTTTACTGCAAGAAACGTTGGAGGACGTCATGCACGAATCAAAATGATGGTTTGTCGACTAATTTATGATGCCATTTTTCGTATTATTTATATTTTCTGCACAATTGGAACTCATATCTATCTTGTCTTTATTGTTTTCCTTCTATCATAGAATGACCAGACATAACGTAGTCGCGTTTTCTATTACCATGGGGTGACGTGACTTGGCATAGTCTCTCTTCTGTTATTATGGGGTGACTTGACTTAACATACTCGCTACTTTTATTATCATGAGGTGTCTTGACTTGGCATTGTATCTCCTTTTTTTAACCATGGGATGACTTGACTTAACATAGTCTCTACTCTCTTACCACTAGGCGACTCGACTTTACTCTCACAGTGAGGTTACTAGACTTGACATAGTGTCTAATCCCTTTTACCATGTGGTGTCTTGACTTTGACGAAGTATCTCCTCTTTTACTATAGGATGACTTGGCTTTGACATGGTCTCTGTTCTCTTTTCTCATGGGGTGACTTGACTTGACATAGTCTATCTTCTCTCGTTTACAGTGGGGAGACTTGACTTTGACAGTGTCTTCTCTTTTTCCGTAGGGTGCAACAATCTACTCTCTTTTTTCCATGTGGAAAATAGTTTGTATAGAATTGGGTAGCCGAACCTGTACTACATTATCATTTGTATGGCATAGCTTAGCTACGCCTCTCCTAGTACAGATTGCGTGTTTCTTCTTCTTATATCCGTGTTGCATATTGCTTCTGCAGGATGTAAAAGTCGACCGGGATTCAATTTGCATTTGTCGGCTATTACGACATGCTTGTCAGGTTACCATATTACTGTTATTTGCTCCTCTTTCCGTCTCCGTCATCATACGTGCTACATTACAGAATAACAAAATCCTCCCTCTATTTTTATCATGGCATGAGAAGAGACGAAATAGACCAGTAGTGACAAATAATAAAAGGGACAAGATAGTTTGAGTGTCTAAAAAGAGGTATAGTTAAAAGAGTGAAGAATTTAATAACGTTGCAAAGAAGACAGTCAACATAATCGATAAAAAGTCCTTGGAACAGGAAGTTATGGAGAGAAATGATTGACTCCGCATGTCTGGAATGCAAATGAAGAAGAAGAATCGTGTATATTAGTCTTTATCTTTTTGTACTTTATTATCGCGCCTAGCCAGTCTTTCATTTTTTTAACAAGTCAGCACTAAAATCATCTTTTCTTAGTCTCTCTCTCCCCCCGCGAAGCATGGAGCCATAACTTAAACTAGCACATACATCTTGCACAAAGCATGCGTTGTTGATGTTTTTTACGAATCCAGCAGTATCCGAGCTCTCGCCGTTAGACCCATTGCATGTACTGGTATCTGCACGTTAAACGTCCAGAACTTCGTATTAGTGTGTACACAAATAATGGTACTGCACGTTAAACCCCAAGCACATCGCATGAGTGTGTACACATGTACTGGTATCTGCACGTTGAACGCCCAGCACTGCGTATGAGTGTGTACACATGTACTAATATCTGCACGTTGAGCTTCCAACACTTCATATGAGTGTGTACACATGTACTGGTAGCTGCACGTTGAACGTCCAGCACTTCGTATGAGTGTGTACACAGCTGAAACTTATTGATCCCGTCCACTTGTTTTTTTTAAGTGGTATGTGTTTTGTTCTTATTCGGAAACTGTCGCTCTGATCCTTCCATGAGAGTCGATTGCTGCTTTTATTTGGATATTGTCTTATCGTGTCTGGTCTGGACATCTCCCTTCATGTGAGTTGATTGATGTGTTTATTTGGGTTCAGACTTGTCTTGTCTGTAGACCTCCTTCTATGTGTTTCCCATTTCTTTTACAAAACTTAGTTGTTTGATGTTTTTATGAGATGTGGTTCTGTGTGTGGTTGTTCTTTGTCGTGATCCATTCGTTGCTAATGTGTCTGCCTTGATGTTACCATGTGTGCTTGAGAGTCTAGGGATTCACTTCATAGCTATTTGAACGTCTTGGGAGGTGATAACGTATTGAAGCGTGTGTAAAGTATATGCTAATGCGTTTAATATTATAGTAATTTCTTTTACGGATGCACACACTTCGTTGTTTACGACACGTAGATGCTAGCATAAGTACACAATTTGCCTTTTATTCAGTATTCTTTGCTTCATGGGACATACATTGATGAAGCACAACATATTATTTGCACGTGATTAATGAATGATCCACATTTTAAATCGCAAGAAGCATAGAGTAACCATGACAACTAACGTTTTTTTTACAGGAAGTCGGTGTATTAATATTTGCACTCTATCTATGTTCTTTGCCCACCAAATACGGCACGTAAGGCAGAAACAAACAATCTCTAGTTGGAAAGTTGTGACGCCACAGTTTTTAGATTTTGTATGGTGCTGAGACCCATAGTTGAGCCATCTCGGATGATTGCTCTTCTGAGTGTTTCTTTGTGTTTCCCTCTTGTTCGAACTCCCCTTTGTGTCCATTCGACCGTTGGAAGACGGCTGGTGTTCATTCTAAGAACATGTCCGATGTATGTCCCTCGTTTTTTTCGGATGACGGTCGACACGTATAGTTAGTTGTATAGTCTCTGCGCTTATGGAGTCATTAGTTATGAACTAGTCCCAGCGTATATTCAATAATTTTCTTAAATATTTGTTTTCAAAGATATTTAGTTTGTTTTCCAGCGCTTTTGTTGTCTTCCAGCTTTCATGTCCATATGTCAGGACTGATATTACGATTAAGTTGAACAGTCTGAGATTGGTATGTTTACTCAGTGTCGTTGATTTCCAGATGTTGGTGAGCTGATTAAAGGGGCATGAGA
Source organism: Ariolimax columbianus (assembly GCA_036924085.1). Lineage (NCBI taxonomy): Eukaryota > Metazoa > Mollusca > Gastropoda > Stylommatophora > Arionidae > Ariolimax > Ariolimax columbianus. The sequence goes on along the minus strand of JAVGWX010000003.1, from coordinate 37,829,722 downwards.
CCAAAACAATGCTAGTGGAAATTTCTTTCGTGGCATCTCCATCTTGTGTCAATTTGCTTCCCAGGTATGTGTAGTGTTGGACATTTTGTAGAGATTTCCCATGTAGCTTGATATCAACCGTTGTGTTTATGGAAGCCGTGCTTTTCATCTTTGAGGCATTCACTTGAAGTCCTATCTGTTCTGACCATTGGCATAGTCTCTCTATATTTTCTTGTGTTTTGTATTAGCGGTACTTAGTAGCGCTAGGTCGCTAGATCTTCTAAGGTCGTTTTGTATCTGTCCATTCTATGCCTAAATGCTTCTTATCATAGGCATAGTGTTTCAAAATTCAATATATAGCTATGCAAAATAGTAGAGGTGATAAAATACATTCCTGTTTTATTCTTGTTCTACTACCATTCAGTGTTGCCTTCGGTTGTTTAAATACAGCATCGCGAATTAAAAGGCTTTTAATCATATAAGACATTGATAACATTTGTGTATTTTGAGGGTAAGCCATAGTTCTTTAGAATTTTCCTTAATGTTGAACGGTGTAGACTGTCAACGGCCTTCTGGCAGTCAATAAAGTTGATAAAAGTTGGTATTGCATTTCATCTGATTCTTCTATCATAGTTTTGAGTGTGAAAATTTGATCAATGCAAGAACGCTTTTGTCTAAAGCCAGCCTGTTCTTCTCTTATGATGGCATGTCTGTTCCCGGAGTCTTTCCAATATCATGCTGCAGAGTACTTTCCCAGGCACTGACAGGAGTGTTATGCTACGCCAATTGTTACAATCAGATAAGTCTTCTTTATTTTGTATTTTTATAATAATACTATCTTTCCACTGTTGTGGTGATTTTTCCTCTTTCCACATATCATTTATGATAGATATGAGATGAATGAGGGTGGTATCATCTGCGGCTTTTAACATTTCACTCGTTATCTCATCATCCCCTGCTGCCTTGACATTCTTTAGTTTGTGGATGGCTATTTTGATTTCTGCGAGTTTAAATTTTGCACAGGATACTGGTAAGCGAGGCATATCTGTTTCGTTTTCAAAATTAGTGGTTGTTGTGGGATGTGGTCTTTTCAATCTTTTTGTAAAATGTTCTGTCCAACGTCTCATCTGTTCTTTTTCTGTAGTAAGAAGGTACGCATGTTTATTTCGCATTGGTGTTTTTGTAATAGAAAGTTTATTGCATAACTGGCTTGTGATCTGGTGAAGGTATCTGCTGTTGTCCACTGTTGCTACACTTTCAGCTGTTGCGGCCAGTTCATTGAAGAACTGCCTCTTGTCTTTGCGAGCGTTATATTTAACCATTTTATTAAGTGAGTCATACGCCTTCTTGCAATTCGCATATGTAATAGGTGTTGTTGCTGCAAGGATGTTTAATTTTGCTCTTTCTTTCTTGGATTTTACACCAGGTGCCATCACTTAGTAACTTTTTCTTTGTGTGTTTAGAGTATCCAGCTGTCGTTACATCTAGGTCTTTCAATGTTGCACTAAACTTTTCCCTTTTATTATCAATGGCCAGTGGCTGTGTTATCAGTTAATGTTGGTAGTGACTCAATATGCTGATGTATCTTGGCATTATATTATGTTCGAATTTCTGTTACTAGCAGTTTCTGTACATCCATTTCCTTTTCAGCTGGTAAAGCTTTTTCAGTTTAATCTTTAATTTGGCTATGCAAAGATTGTGGTCACTGCCAATTTCTGCGCCATGATAAAATCTGACATCCTGAGATTCTCAATAGTCGTTTGAATAACACCAGTCTTATATGATGAGGTTCCTAAAACCCTACACAGCACAGTCTAGTTTAGTCGTCAATTTTAACATGTGTAAAAAATTACAGTGGCTCTATTCTTGTAAACCAGTGCGAATTATAGTTTTATTTGTGTGTTGGTAGTGAAATGTGTATGCATGATACACATGTATTTAGTGTGCGAATGTTTCATCAAGAATATCATTAAGAACATGTTCTGTGATAGCTCAAAAAATATAGTGTCATACAGACTGAGAGGGATACAGCGAGCAAATAGAGAGAGAGATAGAGAGAGAGAGAGAGAGAGAGAGAGAGAGATCAGGGGAGATCAAGAGAAAATCAACAGTGCGCGACATAGAACATAAGACGTGAGAAAGAAGAGATAGATAGAGAAATGGGTGTGCTTGAGAGAGCAAAAGAGTTAATTGGGTAAAATAAATGAGACAGTGGTACAGATAGAGATAGCTCGAAATGGGAACGAGTAAGAGAAAGCGATGGCGAGATTAAAGTGAGAGCAATCAAGAAATAATGGCGTATGAGAGAAAGAGTGCTCAGAAGAGCATAAAGTGCCATAGAAAGGAAAGACGATTAAAGCATATAGGTAATTACTCAGCGACCGCAGGACCAAAATAGAACGAAACGAACGTTACTGCCACAAGATCTTAGTCAGGAACAATGAACAAACGAAAACAATTCACACATTACAACAAACAATTGATGTAGGACGGATACACGACGCGATTTGGGTTGGAAGCCATTAGCAGTAAATATGGCCAGGAACGTGGTCACAGTATCCTATTTATGGAAAATGAGTAGATCAAACAAGAAATTGTGAAAATGATTACACGTAGAATGAATATAAAGGATAAATCGCACATATAGAATTAATATAAATGAAAAAGTGCACACGTAGGACGAATATAAATGAAAAAATCACAAGTAGAATTAATATAAATAAAACAGTGCACATGTAAAAACAGTCGACGAAAACATATAGAGGTAATGGATCAGTGACCGCAACAGAAAAAATAATCATGGTAACACACATAAAACTTTCATCAGGTTAACAAAAAGTCCAGACAAAAAACGAAAAACTAACTGCAAGGAAATATCTAGAGACACACATACTTGTATAAGGCATCCCATAACGAAGTTTAACGGATTCTAAAACTCAAACTTTTGTCTATCGTCGTCGGAGCAGCAGACGATGACAGTGACTCGGATTCAACATCGCCCTGGTGTCCAGTACTGCTGAAATGGTTTGGCTACTAGAGATCCAGAGTTATCGTAGATGTCGTTAAGGTGTTGGTGAAGGCAGACATGAAGTTCAAGGCCAGCTTTCCCGATGTATTTCATTTGCAGTGGACACACATTATAATGTACATTAGGCTGCGTGACTTACAAACGAAACCCTTAAACACTTATTTCTAGCAGGCCACCGAATGTGTCTGTGAGTGCCAGGTTACACAACTACGCTTGTGTTTGCAGGGCAAGGTGCCATGGTGGTCCATGAGGTGAGTTTGGAGTCGATTTCTAGCCAACAAGTCATGTACGTTTTTATCACGTCTGCATGATACCAGAGGATGATTAGGGATTGTGAGATGGTGGAACAAGATCGCACAGACAGATTAGGTATGTTGATGATCCATCACTTTCTGGTAATGGTCGCCAATTAAAACGGTATTGTATATCTGTCTTATATAAACTCTTGTTCTTTTTTGGTTATTTGTTAATTGCCCTCGATTGTCCTTTGTCCTGATGCATATCTTATAGCTGTAACATTGATTTAATATTGTTTCTGTTCATGCTAACCACTAAGGCATTCCTGTATATGTTTGCGTCAGCTTTCTACATTCAGTACCGTCGCTGATTCCACTAATGTACCTGTACATAGAAATGTAAGAGGGGAGAGATAGTGATATCTTTATATATATATATATATATATATATATATATATATATATATATATATATATATATATAGAGAGAGAGAGAGAGAGAGAGAGAGAAGAGAAAGAGAGAGAGACAGAGAGGAGGGAGAGGAGACCTATCCAAGAATGAATCATTAAGATTTAGGAGAAACAGTTAAACGGTATTGATGGCCCTTAAGTGGGACATAGTCTTGATCTCAAAATGATAACGGGATTGTAGAAGAATTGATCATATTACTTCCATCGTTTCTGTCAATCCCGCGATTTGACGTAACTGAACTATCATGGTACACTGGCAATATTCCAGACAATTTGGTTAATCAGATTTAAGTATTACATTGTTTTGCAAACCAAACCTGGCCAGAGAATACAACTGTAATGTAAGGTACTCAAAGTGTGAGCGTTTGTTAAATCTGGTTTTAGAAAAACAATTGCCAATTTTGAATGACAATAAAATACGATGTTAGATATTATATGTCTACTGAAATTATTTAAAGATTTCTTTCTGTAGTATTACCTGTGTCATTACGATATTTGTTGCATCATTTGTAACAACATTTTTCATTTAAATTCTTCTGTTGGAGAGATGACTAGAAGTATTTGCTTCAATTCATTTAATTTCCGACATTTTATTAATCCAAATCACTTCAAGACAAAACTTAATTGATACAAAATATATTTGGCAAGAAAATGTTATGTAAAATGTAAATTATATCTTTCACTCTTATGTTCTCATATGGTAAAATTTGTCTACAATTGTTTCATGTCAATGTTTTAAAATTATTTCAGTCCTCACTGACCTGTACAAAAACAATTGCAACATAGGATTCTACCATTGTTCAAAATGTCTCTGCATTTGTTTGCATTTTTATTTGTTCTCATAATTTGTTTTCTCAAATTTTGATAACCTAGTTTTGTAATCTATAATCTTTCATGTAAACAATTTTCAATGTTCATTAAAAAAACAAAAGGTATTTATTTCTGTAATATTGTACAATTTCGCTATTGGGTAGATATTTTAGAATGGGCCGCAAGTTTATCATATTCATATAACGGGCAACTATTCGTCGGGTACTGGCTCATGTTGGTGCATCAATATTTACACACACATACGCGCACATGCGAGCACATACTCATACAAAATGAAGGTGCAAAACTGGGCAATAGATATAACAATGATGAAGAACGCAGTCATGGAGATAACTATGTAGATGTAAAAGTAGTTATCTAGCAGACACTGCCGTCCGGGATGAAGTGCTAAAGCCTTCATTGTACTAAGTAATGAGGTAAATTTTACAGCATAGCAGATAGAAGAAGATAAGCGAGGACGAGGACATAATGAATATAAGCAAATAGTTCATGGGTCTCAAATAGACACCAGCATGCAGGAGGACATGGACATGTCCACCACTGCATGTCACAATTTCGGAAATGTCATCAACGTCAAAAAACTGAAATAATATAATCAACCCTCCCCATGGTACAAAATACACTCAGCCAAAAATAATATAATCAACCCTCCCCACGGTACAAAATACACTCAGCCAAAAATCACAGTAAATATTCAGATTTTTAAAGATGTGAAGAATTTCACATATCTGGGAAGTACTGTCGAGAAAAGTCTATCTGAACTAGCAGGTAGTGAGCAGAATAATGAAGATCAGTGCAGCCATTGGTATAATGCGCATGATAGTTTGGGAGCGCCTGGGAATTACCGATACGGCAGAGCTCAAGTTCTACCAAACTGCTATCCTCCCCAACCTGCTAAAAGCATGCTCATTAAGGTAAGACATGGGGGAAGACTGAACCACTTTCACACAAACAGCCTGATGTACATACTCCGCATTCGTTGGCAGGACCATGTCACCGACACCGAAGTCCTGACAAGAGCAGCCATATCAAGCATCTATGCATCGTTGCAGACGACACATCTGAGAAAGGTTGAGCCTCGTGTATGTATGTCAGACACAAGACTACTGTGGTGACCTTAGGAAAGACTGAACCACTTTCACGCAACCAGCCTGATGTACATACTCCGCATTCGCTGGCAGGACCATGTCACCGACACCGAAGTCCTGTCAAGAGCAGACATGTCACGCATCCATGCATCGTTGCAGACGACACATCTGATATGGGTTGAGCACCGTGTATGTATGCCAGACACAAGACTACTGTAGTGACCTTAGGACAGACTGAACCACTTTCACACAACCAGCCTGATGTACATACTCCGCATTCGCTGGCAGGACCATGTCACCGACACCGAAGTCCTGTCAAGAGCAGACATGTCACGCATCCATGCATCGTTGCAGACGACACATCTGAGAAAGGTTGAGCACCGTGTATGTATGACAGACACAAGACTACTGTACTGTGACCTTAAGGAAGACTGACGAAAAAAAGTTCTCCCAATGTAGCGCTTTAAGGGCAGTCTGAATATGAAAGATACTCTCACGGATGAAAACAACTGACAGAACATCTCATAAATCAATTCGGACTGAAGGAAAGTAGGACACGTGGACATTGCCGAAGGGACGAGTTACCGTATACAGATAGCGCATACCAGTCGTCCGATCAGGAAGGCGGGGAAGCAGGGACCATCCTCAGCGACAGCAGAAGACCTAGTGTGCAAACCATACAAAAGGACATTCCGTGCTCGCATTGACCTGATAGCCACATGAGGCATAGAAAGAGCGGAACGAAATGTGGCAGCCAGTGCAGAAACAAAACAAATCAGAACACCTACAACAATGATGGACAGGTGTCATATATAAATGAGCATAAATACAAACGGGTATAAAACTTTATATTATATTAATAAATTGTGGGATAAATGCGAGGTAACGCTGTTGAAATCATATGTAAAGTGAGTCCATAAAGGCTTAAAAACATTGCTCGAGTAAAGGTGAATTAAAAGGTAAAAACACTGCTCGGGTTAAGTTAAATTAAAAGGTAAAAACACTGCTCGAGTAAAGGTGTATTAAAAGGAAAAAAACACTGCTCGAGTAAAGTTGTATGAAAAGGTAGAAACAATGCTCGAGTAAAGTTGAATTGAAAGGTAAAAACACTGCTCGAGTAAAGTTGTACTAAAAGATAAAGGCAGATCCGATAGCCAATCCTTGTAACTATAGTAACTTTTTTGAATTGTGCCTCGGCATTTTTATGAAGCTTATGTGACTTATTTCCTGTTTTATCGTTACGTAAAATTCCTTAGCTGTAAGTCTTGTCTAATTTTAGCTGAGTATACTGAAGCGTGTTGATAACGAGGAGCGAACAAGAAAGCGATTTATCCACACAATTTGCTAGGGTGATATATTGTTGTTAAAAGCCCACAATGAGTAAGTTTACTCTTTCGTGGGCCCTGAAAAGTGAGTTAAGTGGCGGGTTGTAGTAGCTTTCCTCACATTTCGAGCGCGATGATAAAGGTGGGCCACGGTCCTCCAGGCGGTTGTGATGTGCTTGGCTTCACCTGCTTGACTCACTTCTGCGAAGATCACGTCCACCCATACCTCGTTAGCCAGACTGCTTTGAAAACAACCTGTTTCCAGGGAACGCTTCATGAAAAGAAAAATGTGTCTTTTTCAGCATATTGTGTCTGACCTTGTCTCGACTTCCTGGTCAGTATGTTGTGTCTGACCTTGACACTACGTCCTGGTCAGTATGTTGTGTCTGAGAAGGTGAATATTAAAATGTGCAATCACTTTATAAAGCTTATACATGATCAAGTATCCATTTAACAGCTGATGAAATTAAACAGACAGAAGAAACCAATCCGCAGAGAGGTCAAATGACACAATATACAACTTAGCCGTCCAAGACAGATGAAACCAATCCGCGGAGAGGTCAAATGACACAATATACAACTTAGCCTTCTAAGACAGAAGAAACCTATCCGCGGAGAGGTCAAATGACACAATATACAACTTAGCCGTCCAAGACAGAAGAAACCAATCCGCAGAGAGGTCAAATGACACAATATACAACTTATCCTTCCAAGACAGAAGAAACCAATCTGCGGAGAGGTCAAATGACACAATATACAACTTAGCCTTCTAAGACAGAAGAAACCAATCCGTGGAGAGGTCAAATGACACAATATACAACTTAGCCGTCCAAGACAGAAGAAACCAATCCGCGGAGAGGTCAAATGACACAATCTACAACTCAGCCGTCCAAGTCAGAAGAAACCAATCCACGGAGAGGTCAAATGACACAATATACAACTTAGCCGTCCAATACAGAAGAAACTAATCCGCGGAGAGGTCAAATGACACAATATACAACTTTGCTTTCTAAGACAGAAGAAACCAATCCGCGGAGAGGTCAAATGGCACAATATACAACTTAGCCTTATAAGACAGAAGAAATCAATCCGCGGAGAGGTGAAATGACACAATATACAACTTAGCCTTCCAAGACAGAAGAAACCAATCCGCGGAGAGGTGAAATGACACAATATACAACTTAGCCTTCCAAGACAGAAGAAACCAATCCGCGGAGAGGTCAAATGACACAATATACAACTTAGCCTTCCAAGACAGAAGAAACTAATCCGCGGAGAGGTCAAATGACACAATATACAACTTAGCCTTCCAAGACAGAAGAAACCAATCCGCGGAGAGGTTAAATGACACAATATACAACTTAGCCTTCCAAGACAGAAGAAACCAATCCGCGGAGAGGTGAAATGACACAATATACAACTTAGCCTTCCAAGACAGAAGAAACCAATTCGCGGAGAGGTCAAATGACACAATATACAACTTAGCCTTCCAAGACAGAAGAAACTAATCCGCGGAGAGGTCAAATGACACAATATACAACTTAGCCATCCAAGACAGAAGAAGCAGCCCTTAAAGACGTCTAGTAACACAACATACAACTTTGTCTTCCAAAACAGAAGAAAGCAATATATGAAGAGTTCCAATTACACAATGCAAGAATTTACATCGCTGACTCACTCTTTATTATACAGAAAAAATGACCATAATAATAGCTGCAATTTTTATACAATGTGCTGACAGGGGAAAGTTGCAAATCTTGCAGCGGAGATAAAACTACAAAATTTATATTCTAGGCCTGGAAAGATGAAAAGGCATTGGGAGTATCAACTGCTGCTGTCCTAAGGACACATTGAAAGAGCAGTTCACCATAGTGGAGGCGTGATCCTAATACTATTAAGAGAAGCAGGTACTTACATAATAAGAGACATTATGACAAAGAATAATAATAGTTACGTTCAAATCAAACCGGGACGATTTGTTCTAGTGCTACATGAATGGGTTGCAGCGTGCTGGAACTACTATCGTTAGTTAGGGGCACTTGTGTCCAATTACTTGCCATGGACCAATCACGAGACAGATAAACATAAATGGCGGACAACACTATTAGTTCTTGCATGGAACAGCGTGTTGTGATGAAGTTTATGGTGAAAGAGGAAGTAAAACCTGCGGCAATTTACAGAAGACTGCAATCACAATATCGTGATGAGACACTCAGCTGCAATACGCCATTTGAATGGTGTAAACGTTTTAGAGAAGACCGTACATCCGTGAGTGATGATCTCGGCCGTGACGGGTTTCAACCCACCACAGTCATTCCTGTTAATATTCAGATAGTGGAACGCCATTTCCTGGGAAATCGACGCATAACCTGTCGCAAAAATCGCACAAGAGGCAAATCCTTCTCTGGGTACGGTGAACACTACTATTCATGAACATCTACATTTTCGGAAGGTTAATCCACGTTGGGTGCCAAGACAGCTTTCCGCTTTTGACCGACAGAGAAGGGTTAAAGTCTGCATTGAATTGAAGGAACGTTTTTACATGGAAGGGCATGCACTTTTGGATCACTTCATTGCATGTGACGCGACCTGGGCGCATCATTATACTCCTGAATCGAAACGAACATCCAAGCAGTGGAAGCATACGCAATCCTCGCCACCCAAAACATTTCTGACAATTGCGTCTGCAGGTAAAGTGATGCCGAGTTTTTTATGGAATAAACTTGGCATCATTCACGTTGATTTTCTACTCTATGGTGCCATTATTAACAGTGAACAGTACACACGCAGTTTTAGTGATGTGCATAATCGTCTGTGGACAAAAACTGCCTGGTTTGATTACAAAGAGATAGCTGTTTCTGCAAGATAACGATCGAGCTCATAAGGCTCACCGCATGATGTGCCATCTGCAGCAACTTGTCTGGGAGGTATTGTCACATCCACCTTACAGCACATACCTCGCTTTAAGCAATGTCCACCTGTTTGGACTCATAAATGAATTTCTGGTACATCAGCATTTCAGCACTGATGACGAAATGAAACATGCTCCACTGTATTGTTTCAGATATACTGACAAATCTTTCTACGATGTAGCTTTTCAGTTAAACGCTGAGATAAGTGCATGGGCGTTGCAAAAGATTATATAGACAAATAAATGGCATTTTGATTACTTCAACAAAAAATAATTTCTTTGCAAAAAGAAGTCTCGATTTAAGTTGAGCACTCATAATACTTTCTAAATCCCTCCCACTCCCCTTTCCCGCCCGCCCCCTAATAAAAAAAAATAAAGATAAATATTATCCAGTGTTGTGCACCAACCTATATCACATACATATCAGTGAAACAAGAATTTTACGGCACATCTCTGGGAGAGAAGAGTAAGCATAGTCAGGTGAAACATTGATAAAGGCACCACCTAACATGACAGTCCGACACAAATGCAACACCGGACAAAGGTATAAGTATATTTTATCAAACACTATGTTGAACATCTGTATCAGTAGGGAAAATGTTAGTGACAAAGATAAAGACAATTCCAATATTTAATTGATGCTTTACTGTAGTGTGGCCTTGGAGTAATATTTAAGTTGTCCTTATGTAGCCCTGGATTAACGAAGGTTATATTAGTGAGGCCTTGGGTCGTGGTCATTTAATTCATACGGCACTTCGGCTGTTTATGGTGTCTTTGTGAGGCCATTGGATTATGAAGACTGACCTCATGTGGCCCTTTGAATGTGGAAGTTGCCCTCGTGTTCAACTGACGTATGTTTGGTTCTTTTAAAGAGTTCCACTTACTCTTATCTTACCATTTCCCTCTTTCTATTCAGCACTGACACACATGTATTAAAGTGTTACCTTTCTGGCTGTTCTCTTTCATGTTTGTTCTCTATTTTTCACAGCCATACCATACGTTTTTCGATGTAGTGAAAGTTCTTATCGTCTTGTGTATTCTTGTTTTGATATCGTTGTCCGTATCTCCTACTTTGTATTACGACGAAAATATATTGATTGCACGTTTTGTATCAGTGTGTATCCCAACTTGATCTGGTTGTCCTTGATTGCATATATTCTCATAATCGTTGAGTTTATTCTCTTTGTATTATGCTCCAATTTGTGTGATCCCAACATATATGACGTTTAATTTGCTTCTGATTGTGATTATCGAACAGAAGAGCCAAGTCATCGTCATGTATAGATAATCAAGTTGTTTTGTTATATTCTATTGAATTTTACATTTGTCGGTCGTTGTTTTTGTCTTTATAATTCAGTCAATAACCAACAGAAACATAAATAATGATAAGAGAGAGCCGCGTGCACACCATTTCTTATCTAAAGTTACGACCTTCATGTAGAACTCATTATTTTATATCTTCATGTTTACTTAATTATCTTAGTGAACTTCAAGGGCATTCTTTTTTTCTAAATCCTGCCTGTTTTCCCTTCTTCTGCTTGCCAATGGCCTCTTTAAATCTCTCTGTGATTATCCTGTTCAATAAATTCCAAGGCACTTATAAAAACAATTATTCTCTATAATTTGTACACAGCTGCAGATCTCCCTTCTTTTGGCAACGTTACTAGATAGCCGTCTTTCCAGTCTACAAGTAGTTCTTCTCTGTCCCACGCTTTACAAAGTAATTAGTATAATATCTATGTTGAAATGTCAGCGTGTGCTTTGATCGCTTATGTGGAGATATCATCAGCGCCCGTGGCTGTACTATCTCTCAAGGGATTCTGGATTTCTTTTTTCGTCTTTGATTTTTTTTTTACAAAACTAGCTTGCAGTTCGGTTCCTTTTGATTGAATGTCTGTAGGATTCTGTGGAGCTGGCCTATTTAAAAGTTCTTTGCAATCCTCTATCCATCTCTGCATCTGCTCATTTGCTATGCTATTCAAATGTCCTTTCTTGTCTTGAATACAGCAATGTGCTTGCATCTTTTTACCTGCTAGATTCTTATTTTTATTGTTAAACGTCATGTTTCATATTTCCTTTTGCAGCAGTTTCTCCTGCTTGCTTCTCTTGCCAACAGATTAATTTATTGTCTCTTCTGATAGTTTTTCTTACTTATTTGTTGGTTTCAGTGTAAATTTCCTTGGCTCTAATATTTCTGGGTTTGCTTCTGCTCAAATCTACTTTCCGCATTGTTCTTTCCTTTTTTGTTGCAATAGTGGCGGTTGTTATCCACGCTTTGTTTTGACGTTTAGATGTCACTGTTCTACTATATCATATATTTCTTATAGTTATTGTAACACATTATACTTATTTTATAATGTGCCTTTGAATGCATCTTGTATGTCATTGTTTTTTTTAGGAATCCCACGTTAAACTGATGTCTGTGTATATTTTGTTGTATATCTTTTTAGTTTTATCCTTATTATAGTTATTAAAGGATGTTTTTCTGATGGCACCTCTACATGACTTTATATTGTTTACTGATGATCTGTACTTAATATTTCTGCACATATGGTCAACTTGGTTTTCTGGAATGAAGTCTGGTAACATCCATGTTGCTATTGATATTATTTTATGGAAACATGCAGCCACCAATCATCAGTTGATTTAAGCATAGAAGTCCATACAAAAATTCCATCTTGATATGATCCTTTCAGAACCGATATCTTCATTCCCAACCATAAAAGCATGTCATTATAATAGTAATGATGTGCCTTCTCTTTTTATCCACGATATTGTAGGTATGTTGTAAAATTCTTCTGTCACTGACGATTCATTGTTATTGGTTGGTGAATTACATTGGAAAATATTTACCTTAATTATATTTTTACTGTTTCTGGAAGTATAATTTGATTTTTTCTCTTAATGCCTCTGATTCTAAAGTGCATTTCGCGCATCTCTTCATATCATTATAATCAATCATCTGCTATGGTGTGCCGCTTCTTTAGTGTGGTGCTCTGGGGACATCATCACTTCCACTTTGCTCAGTTACTATTCTCTAAGCGCCTTTCCCATATCACTACTGCCACACACTTCCATTCCTACACACCTCGTCTGCTACACGTCTCCACTGCTACACACCTCGTCTGCTACACGTCTCCACTGCTACACACCTCGTCTGCTACACGTCTCCACTGCTACACATATCCACTGCTATACATCTCTACTGATACACACCTTCACTGCTACATATCTCCTCTGGTACACATCTCCACTACTACACATCTCCACTACTACACATCTCCGCTATTACACATCTCCACTACTACACATCTCCACTACTACACATCTCCACTAGTACACATCTCCACTGCTACACATCTCCACTACTACACATCTCCACTATTACACATCTCCACTGCTACACATCTCCACTACTACACATATCCACTACTACACATATCCACTACTACACATCTCTACTGATACACACCTTCACTGCTACATATCTCCTCTGGTACACATCTCCACTGCTACACATCTCCACTACTACACATCTCCACTACTACACATCTCCACTATTACACATCTCCACTGCTACACATCTCCACTACTACACATCTCCACTGCTACCAACCTCTACTATCACTCACATCCACTGTCACCTGTGCAGCCCTTCACCTGTTTTACATCCTTTGAACAGCCCTGCTCCCAAATCTGGTAGTTTTCCCAGAGACGAAAAAGGTAATTGAGCGATGCAGATCTCTTGTGGCTTTCTCTGCATCATATCAGTAACCCTCTTAACATATGGTCTTCTTCTATCGGGTATGGTTGAGTTTTATATTCTGTTTCAGTTCATTTTCTCATATCTGTTGTTGCTGTGACTTGAAATGTCTATATGATGATGTATCTAGCCCAGTGGCGGCCAGCTAAGGTTGACTGAGGGCCAGATTATGGTAAAGGGTAACACCAGAGGGTCAGACCTATAACATCTTTAAAAAATAACGTTTTAAAATTTAGTTTTACATATTAAATGAACCATATACTACAGAAAGCAACGGCAAACTACTGTACTGTACATCTGCGAAGATATGTATCCGTTTTCGGACTAAAGTTACTTATTTTTTAAATATAATGAATCTGCTGTTTTAATTTGTTTTGTAATTTTTAATACGACATGTAATTATTTATTTCAAACATAGCTTTGTGTGTTATTTCACTGTGCAGAGTGTGACTTATCAAAACTTTTTACCAGTGATTTGAAATTAACTTCCCTTTGTGACATAGCAAGTCTGAGAACATGTGATATTACAGAGTCAGTTAAAATGTTTTTGGCCTTGGATTTGATAGGTTTCATGGCAGAACATGTAGTATTACAAAGATATGTGCTTCCAAATATAGAGCAAACTTTTAGGGCCCATTTTCTCAGATTGGGATAACATTCCTTTGGTAATAACCTCCACAAATCAGCTCCAGATGCTTCTGTTGAGAAATTGGTCACATTGGAGTTCACGTAAGTGCTGTTGTATTTCTGCTGGCAGAGACTCCGCTGTGCACTTGAATCAGTCCAGTTTAATTCAGTTCATTCCGTAACCCATCAGGTCATTGGGGCACACTTGAAGACACTCCCACAATCACACTCCATATGTCGCTGTCCGCTTCCGTCAGTCGTGCCTCACCGGGGCGAAGGCTTGATCCCTCGGTGATGTTGTCTGCCCATCTCTTCTTTGGACGCCCCGGCCCTCTCTTTCCTGGTACGGAACCATGCGGTATCGAATTTGTAATTCGCTGGATCTCGCAACGTGCCCATACCAAGCCATCGTTGGCCATTTGATAACTGTGAACAGATCATCAAAACGCCCAATTGCTTTTTCTACTCTTCATCGTATTTCTACGTTCGTGACACGATCCTTATATGTAACATTTAAGAGTCTTCTAAAGCACCTCACTTCCATTGCATGTATTCTGCACTGGATATCCTCAGTAATGGTCCAAGTCTTACAGGTTACAAAAAATATTGAGAGCACCAATGAGCGCATTAGTCTAACTTTGTTGCTGTTGGCGAGCCGCCTATCCTGCCATATGTGTTTTAAACGCCTCTGTTGTCTGTGCTATTCTGACAATTATCTCAGGCTGTGAGCCCTCGTCACTGATCAGTGATCCCAGATACTTGAATCGCTTTACAACTTAGTTCCTGATCATTTGCTTTTATCACAGATGTAAACCCGTCCGTGTAATTAGTTACTAGTTTTGTTTTCTCTGCATGTATCTCCATGTCATAATTCTGCTCTGCTCTGTTCAATCTACTAATCATCTCCTGGAGTTCTGCATCTTTGCCTGCCAGACCATCTATATCAACTGCAAATCGTAGGTTTGTAATCGTCTTGTCACCTATTCTGACCGTAACAACATATCCCTCAAGGGCCACCTCCATTATTCTTTTCAAGAACACATTGAAGAGTCCTGGAGAGAGTATACAACCCTGTCTCACCCCAACAGACATTGAAGAGTCCTGGAGAGAGTATACAACCCTGTCTCACCCCAACAGACATTGAAGAGTCATGGAGAGAGTATACAACCCTGTCTCACCCCAACAGACCTTCGGAACCATTCGCCTAATATTCCGTCTACAAAACTGCACTTGACGCCTTATCATAAAGGATCTCAATTACCTCTACAATATTACAATTGATCTGGTAATGCTTCATTGTTGTCCATAGCGCCGCTTGTCATACTCTGTCGAACGCCTTTTTGAAATCAAAGTATTTCTCATTCAATATCAGCAGATTAAATTTCTGTTCAGTGGTACTTCTTCTCGCTCGTAACCCTGCATGCTCATCGGCAATGATATTCTCTGCCTGTGGTTTTAATCTGTTGAGGATTATTATTAAGAGAACTTTGCTAGGATGACTAATGAGGCTAATTGTTCTATATTTCTGACACATCTTTAGATTCTCTGATTTAGGCAGGGGCAAAACCATTGGTTATAGATGTATGTCAGAGCCTCAATTATTACCTCACCTCCCAATTGTAGGAGCTGTGCTGGGATATTATTCACACTCCCAGCTTTTCCTTTTGTTAGCATCTCTACCGCTTCAGGTACTTCCTCTCTTGTTATCTGTTGATGCTCCTCTAACATACCCATTTCGGGAGCCATTGCATTACCTGCGTCACCTCGATTCTCATGCTTATATAATTCAGAACAGCACTCTGTCCAACGAGCGCGAATGTCTTGGGCTTCTGTGAGACATTTCCCTCTCTTATGCTGAATCGGTGTATTGCGACCTTGTATAGGTCTTACTAGGTTCATTGACTATCTTATATTGGCATCGTTTCTTCCCAGAGTTTTGTTCGATATCTGAGCACTGCCTTATGTTATCCATTCTGTCTTATGTTATCCATTTTTCATATTGGCCTTTATGTTTCCATTTATCTATCTGTGCTTCGTAATCCCATCTAGGGTATTCTTCGACCTCTTCATTAATCTTCTCTTGTCCCTAAAACCGTAGTTACCGTGGATATCAATGCCGAATTGAAGACGTCAGTTATCGTATCAATATATGTCTCTTCGTTAAGAACCAAGACGGATGCGAATCTTCCTCCCATCATCGCTCCAAAAGCCTCCAATATCTCCGGGTGCTTCAGCTTTTGACATTGAGAAGCTGAAACAGAAGCGCTTGAATGGGTTGTTAAAAGTTCCCCTTGTAGACGAAACATCTCATATCTTGAAATCTGTGATCAAACTCAGAAACCAGCTGTTCAATGTCATCTATGTACCTCCTGAAGTTAACACTCTCTTTCTCAGACAGTTGTTTACAACAACGAAAATGAAACAGGTCATTCTTCTGTAAAGACATACTTAATAGGCACAATTTCTTATACAAGTCATCAACATTGCCCTTTATTTGAAAAAAATGTTTGCCTTTTTTCTTGTAACTGCAAATTCAGTACATTCAAATGATGTGTTATAAATGTAAGAAATTCCAAGTGCTGAATGAAATTAATATCTTTGAGTTTATTTTGAAGATCGATTGAACGCGGTAAGTTGTTTCACAAGAAGTTAAATATTTCATCCTTCAGTTCACAAAATCCTCTTAAACATGTTCCACGATTAATCCATCTCATCTCAGCATGAAGTTGGAGATCCCCGTAAACAGAATCCACTTCTTCTAAAAGTGCAAGGACTTCCTGTCAAATTCGTTATTTTTACTGTGGTAGCCATAGTGTCATTTAGGTTTATGGATTTTGCACAAATGGCCTCTTGGTGAACTGTGTTATGTAATGTAGGCACGTCGATTTTATTTTCTTTCAAAAGTCCAACAAAACGAGTATTTTTCCAACTACAACCTTGAAACCATCGGTAAACACAGCAAGCAAACCCACCATAGCATTTTGAACTGCACAAAATATTCCATTCCGTTTATTTGTACGATGCAGAGAGCAAACTTTCAGTAACTCTTCAGAATCAGTAAAGTCTTACCGGATCACTGTAACAAAAATAAGGCGCTGGCTAGTGTCTGTAATGTCTGTACTTTCATCAATCGCCAGTAAAATTGATAGACAATTTCCAATGAAATATTTCAAGTTCTGGGACAAATACAAACTAATATCTTCTGTTCTCCTAGATACAGTTTGTTTTGAAAGAAGTACATTTTGGAATTCGTTTACTACTTTGTCTTCATTGAACGCTTCTGCCATTTGAGCGGCACACTTTTTCACAAACTCTCCATCATTAAACTGTTTTTGTTTTTTTTAGAAGCTCATTACTAATCACTTATGACGCCCCGAGCGATGATTTCTGAATCTTATTTACATGACTAAATATACTCTTTTGCTGATTTCGTTTTTTTCTTTAGTTGTTCAATCACAAGCTTTCGAGACTTGTTGCTATGATCCTGGTAGTTTTTCTTTTCATTTTTTATGTAGCGACGTTTCAAGTTAAATTTCCTTGAGTACGGCTAACACGTTGGCGCAAACTAAGCACTGAGGTTTATTATCCTTAATGAGAAAGAACAAATAATCGAACTCCCATTGTGGTTTAAATGCGCGATTTTCCATGTCCACTTTACTATACTTAGAAAACACTTTTACAAATGTAAACTCTTATACATGAACACGTACACAACGGCTACAAGCCCAGTAGTATCACTGACTGATGTATACTTAACACACATCACAAGGCCAACTGTGCACCTCAACTATTTCCTATAGAAATATACCTACCATCCACTACTACTCCCACGATCACTTTCCTATACCGATGCTAAAGACAAAAACCACCATTTGATACAGAGACTTCCGACCGCAGAAAAGATATGTCGCTGCTTTCAGTTTCCCATTATCAAAGTAGGTACCAACACTGTCTTTACCTGTCCACGTGCATGATCAGAAATGTGATGTTATCATTCTCGTTTTGTCGGTACTCTCTAGTAGAGCTCAATTTGAGAGAGGGAGAGAGAGAGAGAGAGAGAGAGAGAGAGAGTTGATTTGTGGGAGATGGGGAGAAGTTAATCCTACATGTTCGGTCGTTTAGGTTTTTGTTTTTGGTGCCTGTGCGTGCTACCTTTTTTTTTATCAGAGTGGTCAGATTATACAGTAATTTTCAATCAACAATAATAGGCCGGCTAAAAAACTGGTTGGCAGGCCGATCAAAACTTGTCAGCGAGAAGGATTGACCCACGGGCCGTGGTTTGGCCACCTCTGATCTAGCCAATATACAATTCTTTCTAGTCGATTGTTCCGAAAAGCTTGTCAGGTTGTCAGTGTTACTATTCTCTGCTCCTTTCTCGGCCCACGATAACACTCGATTGTTTCTCTGATTTAAGTAAAGGTCAAAGTTGAACGCGAGAAGCTGTGGCATGATTGACGTGGTTCTAGGTGCAGCCACATTCAAATTGAAGCTTAAGGATACGAGTGTCGGAGACCCCTCCTTGGGCCAACTTCAATCACTGTCAAAGTCTTGTCATTGTCCCGGTTTCTTCCCAAAGATATCTTTACTGATTTTATGTTTTCAAATATTTTTATAATCAAGTTTTGGGCCCAGGACCTGTGACATTTGACACATGAAGGTTTGTGACATTTGACATGTGAAGGTTTGTGCCAGATGTCGTGACAGTGATTGAAAGGATAAGGGGCGAAGAACATTGGAGGATTCCAACGCTTCTTCAATGTTCCCAAAAATAACTATCTTGAATATCAAAAGCACCTGACGTCATTCCCCTTTCTTAGATTATATACTGTCCACTATAATATTGTGATTCAACCCCAATTCTTCGTGTAATTATTTATTTTATTTTAGCTTTCTGCGATTTGGAATACAACTTAGACATCTTAAGTGTCAAAAACGTATTTCTTGATATTTTCTTGTGCCATCTTTTGTATTTTATACGTGCCTTTGGCATCTTGTCCTGTTTATTCTTCTCTTTTTCTGTAAATGAAATATTTGTTTATCAAGTTTTCTGTTGGATTCTGAGGGAAACGTCTAAAGGATTTTTATAAATTGAGTCAGAGAAAAAAAATATATGCGTTTTTCAGCAATTGAGATATTTTTTTTGGCAATGGTTCAGTTAATTCTATAATATTTATAATTCAAATGAGTATTTGTTCTTGATTAGAGTTCATTGTAGAAGTCGGTGGATCGTACTTTTGTGTAAGAAATGTAAAGAATGCAAAAATATCTGTATTCCAATTGTTCCTCCGATTTTTCCCGTTCATGTGTCTGAAAAAATTGGCACCATTCTTTCTTACAACCTTGACTATTTCTTGCCTGGTGCCAACAATAACCCTCCCGTTTCTGGGGGTAAGTTTCCAAAAACAAAAACATGAGTCTGGATTAGACGCTTGAGGCGACAAGAAGACGCCCCGTTCACTGAACCCAGGCACTCAATGTCTGGGCCGAACAGTATGTGTAAACAAACAATCGGTATATGTCGTAGTACTCACCTTTCGGCACGAGGCTGGATATTACTTGCACGCCGGAGTGTACGAAGTGCAGAGAGTCTACATTTCCGGGAAAGTCATCGTTCTAGAAAATAGGGGCTCTGGAAATGTCGGTGACTTCATTGATGTTCCGAGTTGTGCGGTTTGTGGAGATGGTAGGGATACCGGGATAACATATATAGAATTGAAAGATGCAAAACCTGCATCGCGCAACACATACTGCAAGCGTGAGGAGGGGGGGGGGGATAAATTATTTTGTCATCTAGAAGCCAGTTACACAATGGAGCGAGGGGGAATATTGTGCGATATATATGGAACTGGTTCTGATATGCTGTTCGCCACTTCAACATTTAAAGGCGCCATTTGCCGTGGCCTGAACTACTAACTATACTCATGCAATATTGTTCGAATTGTAGTAGAATCGATATTTATACACTCAGTGCAGGATCATATGCCATTTTAGGCAGCTGGTGAAAGATGTACCTGCCGTTGGTTGATGTAGCTCGCTGGTTCGTCCTCACAGACAACCATCTTTAGTGGTTATATTGTGCGAGTGGTTTCCGTGAGGTCTCTGGGTGTCACAGCGGCAACAACATACCCACTGGCATCTTGATAGTGTTTCGTAAGGAACTATTTACAAACTCGTTTAAAGCATTTAAGTTTGAAATAGATCTCTAGATATAATACTTCATTTGAAACAGACAGACAAGAAATTAACAGTTCGTTTTCTCAGGAATCGGAGGAAGTAGAAAAGAACAGGTTCTGCATTTAAGTTTTGGACAGGTGATTCGTCGAAACGACAGACGAGAAATTAAAACTGCATTACCACAAACATGACATGAATTGGGAAAAGTCAAAACAGCAATAACGGGAACTTACTACCCAACCTCACGTAGGCTGCAGCTTAGAACACGGAGTGCTCAATTCATCCTTGACGGCAATTGTTGTCATGAGACTGACCTTTACTGTTACTACAAACATGGTAGCTTATTGATTGAGCGTGTCTATTCTATGAGACCATCAATCAATTAAAATATGTTCAGCTTCCTACGAAGAACAAGGCTTCAAGATATACATGCTGAGTCCCCGTGTGGTGAGACATACAATTCAGGTATGTCCGCGTCTACTCTTTCTCTAATTGACTTGATCACATTTGTTGACACTCTTGTGCCTTTAAGTTCCTACAAAATGGCATAGCCTGACCCTATCCCCAACCCTCCTTAGCCGCTTCTTATGGCACGCCTGGTAGTTTACAGTGTTACTATTATTAGCTACCGTTTCAGGCCCTGGTAGCACTCATTACCAGATGAAAGATTAACATTTGTTGTCTAGGACACATTAAAATGCATATGATAAGTGCCGGGTCGATCAGATCATTGGAGAACTAATGGTAATTGGTTAAATAAAGTGTGTGAAAGCGCAGTCATCTACACACACACACACACACACACACACAGCATGTATGCGCGCACATTCACACAGGATGCCGATATACACAGCGTGCATGTGCACACACATAGCATGCATGCGCTCACACACGCACATACACGCGCCTATTGACGTTTAACAGCAAATTATTCGCACACCTTTAGACCAGTGTTCCCATATGTTCCGATATGTAACATGAGACCATGAACTGTGTCAGCAATTGATGGGACCTATAAATACTAAATTAAATAGAGGTCTCTTTTATTGACTAGTAATGAAAAATACTTTCTATGTAAGTGTGTGTCTGTAACATTCACACACACACACATACACACACACACATTTATTTGGGACGATGAGACTAACGTCTGGTCAGGAAAAACACACTGATCAGAGAATGTTGACCAGGGTCAGGAAAAATCCCCCCCCCCCCCCCTTCTTTGAACGACTGTCGTCCGCCCTACCCTCCAGTATGGTCTTCAACACGAGGTATGTCATATTATGTGACCAAAATAACATAACTGCCTAAATCTAATTTCGGTCATTAATTCTCTTTTCATCCCAAACTTTTTTCAATGTCTTCAAATTTGTTGTTTTCTCTTTCCAAGAAATGCAACCCAATCTTCTATATACCCACATTTCGAAAGCTTCAATACTCTTTTCCAACTTGTTATTCATTGTCCATGATTTTGTGCCAAAGAGTAGTGACGAGTATACATAACACCTGACAATTCTCATTTTCAAATTCTGATTGACCTGTTTGGATGTCAGTATGTGTCGCATGTTGCTGAATACCATCATGGCCATACCTATTCTGTTTCTGATTTCTTTTTCACAGCTGCCTTCTTCCGTTATTATATGACCTACATAGGAGGAACGATGTACCTTTTCCTATTCCAACAGCTGATCTTTTATTTGTATCTGTACAAATGGTGTCTTGTCACTTTTCCCAATTATCATAGTCTTTGTTTTCTCTATGTTTATGTATAATCCAAACTCTTGACTTATTGTGTATATTGTTGTCACAAGCTCCTGTAATTCTTGCTCCCTTTTTGCCATCAAAACTGTATCATCTGCATATCTATAATTATTCATTGCCACTCGTCCAATGACAAACTCTGGCATCCCCTCTATCTGTTTAAACATGTGTTATGTGTAGATATTAAAAAGACGGGGATAATACACATCTTTGTCTCACACCTCTTTTTACATCTGTACTTGGTGAGCATAACTTTCCTGTATTTATTGCAGCAATTTATATATTAGATATATATTTTAATAGTTTATATATACTTCTATATGTAGTCTCTATATATGTGTGTGCGTGCGTGCGTGTGTGTGTTTTCTTTTTAATACAGACGAATTTCAATAATTGCTAAACTTTTTTGTTGTGCTTAAATACGTTGTGCAATGATTAATCACCACCATTTTTCTGTCTTTAAAAAATTTGAATTTGGGTGATACAGTTGACCTTATTTTCTTGGAAAGGATCTCGCCATACGTTGCTACATGTTAAACAGTTACTACATGAGCTGTTCAGATTATAATTATTTCAAATGTGTGCTGTTCCTAGCCCCTAACGTTGTTACTTTTAAAATTGTATTTGAATTCTTGTAAAACTTAAATGTACATAGTTTTGTTTGGGGGAATTGTTTAAACTTCTAGTTTAACTGCATCACTTCTAAGTGGCGCATATAAATTTTCTAATAACGGCCGTTCAAGCTAACGTTACTTTATGTCGATATTAATTTCCTGTAAGTGTTAAAGAAAACAGTCCGCGTATTATATCGACATTTGTGTCCTATTGTGCCTCTGTGTAACAATGATGGGTGTGTCGCCACAGTTGTTGAAATGCGAGCACGAGTGCACCGCGCTCCAATTAGTTACCCAATCAGAATTTCAGTGAGAACCACATTGCTTGTTCGGAATGTATCGGAACACAGAAAATAAGTGTTCTGCCGTTTGGTGAAAATATATACTGGCCAGCTATTAAAGTCCGTCTAGAGCAATAGTTGATCTGATTATAAGACACGAAGAAATATATAACATATGGATAAATGACACACTCTATTTTCTACGTTGTGAGCTTAGGAAAAGAGTACTTGAAAATAACTCATAGAACCGACATCATTGCACTTGGGCATCCACAAATGTGTCAAGTTTCTTTTATTGCTGAAAGTGCCGAGTGCGGAGCACGAATTCGATAGCTCCAGCGAGCGAGAGCGACAGTTCCGAAATGTCCCCTAGACTTCGTCAGGTAGCTAAGTCAACTGGGAGAATGGGTCATGCCACGAAAACACCACAACATGCCCTGTCATGGATAACCAAGCCCGACGTGATTCGAACTTGGCCCTTTGGGTTTGTAAGCCAGTTTCACAACCCCTTGACCACTCGCCTCCACATTGTGAACTGATAACATCCAACGCAACACATTTGGCTCTAGTAAGGAAGCATCATATATAACGCCACTTTACGACAACAGTAAACAAGTTAATAAAATCTTAAGCAATTAGACACACCACGACAATACCGCCGCCTCGTCCTGGTGAGAGGGTTTAGTGTCACAATTACCATAAGAGACAAGTCGACAGCACAGTCTACAAGAATGCTCTAATAGGAGAGAGTAGACAGAGAGACACTACTGCAAGCCGACAGGCTGTTCGCTCGTCTCTCAGATAAAAGCTTATTTGCCATTAATAGCTCATCACCATCAACCAGTGCCGTACCTCGAGGCATGGACAACCACTTCCTCCTACAATCTGCTTATTGTTACGCAAGCTGAATACAACCACTGGCCAGTCTCTCCGATTAAACTGGAGCTTATTAGCCTTTCAAATCTAATCGGCTTGCACACCTGAACTCTTAGAAAGCAGTTAAATGTACTTCCCCCGATGATAGACTGATCTGCTATCGTTGCCAGTGTGGACTATATGTTGTGAGAGAATATTAGTAGCTATAACAATGTAAACTAATAATGCATAACTTACGTAGTAGACAAATTGCGATTTAATAATGTAATTGAGAACCTCAACCAACTGTTGGCGTTAGGTATCAATAAAATAAGCATAGTGGTAGCTTGCACGACGTCATCAGAGGCTATATCTGAGCATAAATTGGCTATTATTAAAGCATGTAGCATGTTTATTTCCCGGGATATGTCAGGATTGTTTCATGGACACGATTGTGTGACTGTATGTAAGTACTGAAATGCGTGGCATTGACTTGATTATATAGTATTATGTAAGTGCAGAAGTAGTACTTTGCCTGGGAAATGTTGTTACCACAAATAGTAATATTGGAGAAGTAATCAGCTGAAGAGAAGTGGCAGTAGTAGCTGTATTATGATGGCACACTAAAGGATACAAGGATATACTCAACAAATACACACCCATCTCATTGTGTTCACTGAGCTGATTGATTGTGTACACTGAGCTGATTGATTGTGTATACTGAGCTGATTGATTGTGTACAATGAGCTGATTGATTATGCACACTGAGCTGATTGCGTACACTGAGCTGGTTGATTGTGAACATGTCGTTGATTGATTGTGTACACTGAGCTGATTGTGTACACTGAGCTGGCTGATTGTGTACATGTCGTTGATTGATTGTGTACACTGAGCTGATTGATTATATACACTGAGACGATTGATTATGTACACTGAGCTGATTGATTGTGCACACTGAATTGATTGATTGTGTACACTGCGCTGATTGATTGTGTACACGATGCTGATTGATTGTGTACACGACGCTAATTGATTGTGTACACTGTGCTGATTGATTATGTACACGACGCTGATTGATTGTGTACATGACGCTGATTGATTGTGTACACGACACTGATTGATTGTGTACACCACGCTGATTGATTGTGGACATTGTACTGATTGATTGTGCGCACTGCGCTGATTGTGTACGTCAGTTGCAAGTTTCACATGACAATACTGACAGTAGGTATATATAGCGAGGAACAATAACTAAAAATAACTTTCTAAATTCGATGACAAAAATTAAAATGCACCGCACACTATTACAAATCGCACATATATGAGAATAAACTGCAGTCAAGTCAGAATTGGAAGATAGAAATAATCATGGAAAGTTTGAAAATGTATAAAAATGATGCACTCGCGTGTCCTTCATTTGAAGGCATAAGGAAAATTAAATTGCCAAAGAAATACCCAGATAAATATGTAGAGGTACAGATTGGGTGTAGCAAACAAAGACCTAGATTAAGAAGGTTCGTGTTGAACAGGAAACAACCACAATTGGTAACATGTGTAACATAAACTGTAACTACCTACATTTATTGTATGATAATCTTTTCAACTTCAATTGTGATCGGGTGCTTTTAATTCCTGCTCGATACTTTCATCTGTATCTGGTTTTCTCTTCTACCTGGCTTCCTCTTGTGACTTCCTTTCACCTGTTTTCCACACTTTGACTTCCTTCTACCTGGCTTGCTTATGTACATTCTTTCTACATGCCTTCCTTTTGTGATTTCTTTTTACTTGGCTTCCTTTTGTGACTTCCTTATACATGTCTGCATTATGTGAATTCCTTCTGCATGTCTTCCTTTTGTAATTTTCTTTAACCTGTCTTCATTTTGTGACTTCCTTCTACTTGTGTTCCTTGTGTGACTTTTTCCCATTTGGCTACCTCTTGTGACTTCCTTCTACTTGTCTTTCGCGTGGGACTTTTTCTACCTGTGATCCCTTTGCGACTTTCTTTTACCTGTGTTCCTTTTGTCTTCTTCTTCGTTCTCAATCTCCCGCTACCAAACCCTAAAAGGGCTTAAGTAGCAGAATGTAGTCCAGAGAACGGAATGCGTTGTGTCGTAGTTTACAGCTTGACTACGATATTTGCACCTTTCGGTCCAACACATCCGAGTTCTTCTGCTTCTCAATCAATCAATTAATCAATCAAAACTCTTCAATTCCCTGCGGAACAAAGGATCTCAATAAATAATCGTCCAGTCTTCCTGGCATGCGCTATCATTTCTAGCTGTCCCACGCGACTTTCCTGCCGGTTTCATGTTTGTTTCGACTGCTCTTTCCTACACGAATGTTTAGGTTTTCCCCTACTTCTTCCGCCCTGAGGACTCCAGAACGGTGACTGATATTTAATGATATCAACTATTTTCCATAATGTTTGTTCTGTCCATCGCCAACACCATCTCTTTAAGTCTAGTCTAACTGGCATCTAGTCAGTGTTGTCTATATTTCCATATTAGTGACTGAATCATACTATTTTATTACATCAATTCAGCACAGCGATGCATTAATGACATCAACCTTTTTAGATGTGCTTCTCATTATTCTGACTTGACATTAAGGGTTGATGATCTGTATTTTTGGGGCGGACTTTATTTCAATTTCCACAAACTTATAAAAGTAATAAAAGCACCTCTTGCTTTATGTATTCTTAATTCCACATCCCTATCAATATCTCCGACGTTGTCTATATTGCTACCAAGATATATGAGTGATTCTACCTCTCATGCTACAATATTTCCCAGTATCTAGGATCTGACTGTCGTTAGACGTTTTTATTCTAATAAATTGTCGGGTTTTTTTGCAGTGTGGAATCTGTTCTTATGCTTCTTCTAGTTCTTATTATGTCGACTGTTTTTTTTTTCTTCATCGTTTTCAAATTTGGTACTGTACTTATTTTTATCATCTAACTGACACATCAAATTGGTCGACAAACCAACAAAGACTGCAATACAACCATCACTCTATATCACGGTCAAGTAAATGTTAAGATTGCAAGAGGAGTCCGACATGGCGACACCATCTCGACAATGTTATTTACTGCTTATCTCACAGCGATTTTCCAAAAATTAAGCTAGATCGACAGGCGGGTGGCTCGCCCATTTACGATTTGCAGAGGAAATCATCCTCGTCAGCCATACAACTGAGGAAACCCAACAATCCTTGAACCACCTAAATAGGGTCAGCAGAGCTGTTGGTCTTTAGATAAATGAATGTAAAACACAATGCTTCAGAAACTCATACTGCCCCAAGCAGGACATCAAGAAAGGACAGGAAACCATCGAGGATGTCAACTCCTATGTCGATCTAGGCCAAGAGATAAAGGCCAGCCACAACATTGACCACGAAATCTCTATATGATTAAAAGCAGCCTTGGTATTCCTTCATCTCCATTAATTCAGTCCTTCACGAGATTAGAGACACCCCTGTAATAGCACAAACTTTTAATTCCAACAATGATTTACGGATGCGAAATATGGAACTTGCGCAAAACAGATGCTAAGAATTTCCGAGTCATTCAGAAGACATCAAATGAACCACGAGTACTAAATATTTTGAAAAGGGATAAGGTCCGAAATTAATAAATCAGTCATCAAACTTTGTTTTCTGAACGTTGTTGAAACATCGATATCAGGCAAACATCGCTAGGCTGAACATGTAGTTTGCATGCATGAGAACAGGCAAACATCGCTAGGCTGAACATGTAGTTTGCATGCATGAGAACAGGCAAACATCGCTAGGCTGAACATGTAGTTTGCATGCATGAGAACAGGCAAACATCGCTAGGCTGAACATGTAGTTTGCATGCATGAGAACACCTGTACACATAGAATAACATATTGGTAGCCCTATGACCGTACACGCCCACGGGGCCGTCCACCAATGCGATGGCGGGATGGACTGACCAAAAATAACTAGCTAGGTCCGTATTGGTACAGCACTTCAAAAGATCGGGACGAACACAGAAAATTGCTGGCATCCTAGCGTAAGGCACATCTGCCCGACTGACGACACTGTTAATGTGATAATGCATGTCACTACTTTAATCCACATTAAAACAATCCCGTATCTTGTTCGCATTCTTCGTTTCATTCTTCCTCATTTTCATATTCCTTCATAATGTTGTCGCTCTTATGCTGATAATTATTCTTCTGTTTGTTATTTTCTTCACTTTTCTTCATCTCATCCTTCTATTCCTTCCTAGTATTTCTTATGTGTGTCATTTAAATGTTTTACTATTGTTTATCTACTAATTCTTCTTCCTGTGTTTCTCCTTATAACTCTTCATTGTGTTCTCTTTCTATTCTTAACAAAACAAAACTATAAAGATAATAAATGATCAATCTGTCTGTCAGTTCGGACTTACTTCTCTAAAACAGAATGTTATTACTTAAATATATGACTATTTCCTTTGTTACAGATGTTACTTACTATCAGTGTCGAAGAAGGGGCTGAACTCTGGTATCGCAGAAGTGTGCACGTGTTGTTATTCTCGTAAATGCAGATAATTTGTATCGATAATTACAATCACCTTGTGCTTGATTGAGGTTTATTTGGCAAGGTGAATGCTATAAGGGTTAAGGCGTTTCTTATCTCACAAACTGTATAGTTTCTTGTTGATGATAAGGGTACTGCTGATTAAATAAACTGATGATAAATATAGCGATGCTCATGGTGATGATAATTGTATTGAGATCTGCAGCCGCACAGATACTGTGAAGTGTAGATGTATCAGTCCCTTCTGCCTAAGATTGTTTCTAGTCTCCGTTTGAACGAGTATTACTTGTATTCCTAAACATATATTTCTTTCTCTGATTCTGTCCCAAAGAAACTAGTTATTTATTCTTGTATTCTGAACATATATTTCTTTCTCTGATTCTGTCCCAAAGAAACTAGTTATTTATTCTTGTATTCCTGAATCATATATTTCTTTCTCTGATTCTTTCCCAAAGAAACTAGTTATTTATTCTTGTATTCCTGAATCATATATTTCTTTCTCTGATTCTGTCCCAAAGAAACTAGTTATTTATTCTTGTATTCCTGAATCATATATTTCTTTTTCTGATTCTGTCCCAAAGAAACTATTTATTTATTCTTGTATTCCTGAATCATATATTTCTTTCTCTGATTCTGTCCCAAAGAAACTAGTTATTTATTCTTGTATTCCTGAATCATATATGGGGCATTATATGTAGACCCGTATTGCTGGGAATACTTGGATTCCTGGTATTCAAACAGGCAATCTATACCTGCTGCCAGGTAGTCAAAGATCATCAGTTGTACGTTCACTATTTCTTCTGCGGCTTACTGGGCCTGTGGGAAGGTGAGTTATTCACGACGGACAACTCACAGAGACATTTACAATTAAATAAGGAGTGCGACAGAGTTGCCTTCCCTTTCCTGTCCATCCTGGCAGTGGACTGGATTATTAAAATAATAACAAATGAGAGAAATGAAATCCAGTGGACCTTGAATAAACAGCTGGAGGACCTGGATTTTGCGGATGATATAGCCCTTCTTTCCCACAACCAAAGCCAAATGCAAATGCCTGAGAAAGATTCTTGGTATAAAATGGTTTGACAAAGCTACAAACGACAGACTGTGGGAGAGAGCGGGATAACGTAAATTGGAACAGGAAATCTTAGGAAGAAAGAGGAAATAGATAGGTCATACATTAAGAAAGTCCCAGGTCAGTATCATCAGGCAATCCCTGTCATGGTACAGCCAGGGAAGGAGAGGCATAGGCAGACCAAGGTATACATGGAGACGAGATCTGGAGGCGGAAGTAAAGAAAACAGGAAAAAAACTGAAAGGAAACTAAAAAGATTGCATATAACAGAACTGCCAACGGTTCTTTGATGGTGTGCAACGTGTACACCGGATCGCAGTGTTTTCGTCAATCTCCATTATGACTCGTGTCTTATCTCCCTTGAGATTAGGCGACTCTTTAAACGTGTGGGATCCGTCTACTTCTTCGTTCGCTATCAGGCGTCAACTTTCATATATCTAAAGAAAGGGGTGATTTGCCTGAGGATATTGTCATCATCGTAAGTTAGTTGCCTGTCGCAAGCGGTGATGTAAACACTATCAGACAGTTTATATCTTGAATATGTAACCCGCTGTATTTGGACTTAGTGAGGAAGAAACTGCTCTGGTCATCAACTTCACTCTCTGGTCCCGAACTACCTTGGACCAGTAGAACTCAAGATTACTGGAGGTAATTCAGAATGCTGGCACTCTGGTCCCAACTTCTTTGAGACCAGGGGTCGCTTGAAACCTGCGGGGCTCGAACCCCCGCCGTTTCCGTCCATCGCTTTGAGAGACAAATGCGTTAACTCTCAACCACAGCGTCCTCTTGGAATCTCCATAACGCGTGTCCAGGAATGCTATCGGTGCTTTCTTTGTTCCTCGTATGTTGGGCACCTTTGTAGCAGATGCTCAGCAGTCATTTTGTCAGTGTCGCAGATACACTCATCTGTATGCCCTACTCTTAATGTGTTAAAGAAATGGTATCTCAGTCTGTTGTGGTCTGTGCGGAGTCTAAAGATTACTACCTGCTCACCTCTGTTTAGCTGGTAATATGCGTCATTTGATTGATGACCTGTTTGCTCTTCTTCCTACATGTTCATGTATCTACACCTGGCAAACCTCTTAGCTGCTTCACAAGCTATACTTATATTAGGTTGAGGTAGCTTCCCCCTATTTGACAGTTTGTCAGCGTCTTCATCGCCAAAAATATTGCAATGAGATGGAATCCACTGACCACAATTATCTTGAACCAGTTATATGATTTATATAGTGTCACTCTTACTTCCTTTAGGTCTGTATTTTACTGGCTCCCCAGTTCCTCAATCACCGACAGTGAATCTGCAAAGAGTACAATTCTGTGGTTTTAGCTGTCATTAGAGTTTGTGCTAAAGTTTTCAAGGCTCTGCTCTGAAGCTACTTAAAAATTTTCCACTATATGTCTTTTGTGTACTGTTTTTTAAGCTTAGAAAGGTCCCTCCAACTCTGTATCATTTGATGCTAAGTTTGCATATCCATGGGTCCAGATGTTGCTTGGGTAGGGATTCTCTATGTATTTTACAATTAGGTCTCTTTTTTCTATTTCTATCCTGTTGAATACATTTTTTGTTTGGTTCCAATGTCGGGAATGTTTTCTATCAGCTCTATGAAGCGCAGTTTTCTCCATGTGGGACGCATCTGCGTGTAGTGTGCATATGCTTTATTTGTGGTCTATCATTTATAGGATCTGCTTTTCACTTTTCTTTCACTGTTACTACAAAGTTGCTGAGCTGGAGTCTTTCACTTCCAAGCTCATTTTTTTTTATTGGTACAATGGATGGTCGGTCTATCAGCCTTCTTAATTTATCACCTTTGTGTTGGGCTTTTCTATATTCCGTTTGTTGCAGATTCAAAAATAAACACTACAGTGCTCCAATGGGTGTGGTACTCATGCTTCCTGTTATGATTTCCATTTTTTGGGTTTGAGAACTCTATTTACTGCCTTGTTAAAGTTTGATTACGCTGCAGTTGCCCATGCTGCTGCGCCATATTCTAGAAACGGTGTCACATATCCAGTGTACAGCTTATTCAACACACTCCATCTGCCACCACGTTGTTACAATAAGTTTTGTAATGAATGTCATTCTTTCATTTGAGCGCATTCAGTTTCTCTTTCTCTATGCTTTCCAGGATAGAAACCGAGATAATACCTAAATAGTTATAGTTATCATCAAGCCTTTGCCTTAGCCATAGTTAAGAGCTCTTTGGTTTGTTTGAAAGATAAAACATTATACTCCTGGTGTTTTTCTTCATTCATCTTCATTAGCCATGTCTTGGTCCACTCCACAAGTTATGTTAGAGCGTGATGCATTCTAGTTCTGTCTGTTCACATGTTTGTTTTTTAGGCCACATCATCATCATCTGCAAATGCTTTTGGAAAGTTCTACGTTCTATCCTGTATATATACCAAGAACAACTTCAGTGACATGGCATCACTTTGGAAGACTACCTTCTCTAATATTCTCTTCCTGTTAGTATGTCCTTGAGCTATAACAATTCTGTCTTCAGGATAGTGGCTGATCCATTTGCACATTTTACCGCAGCCTTTGTTTCTGTACAGATTGACTTTCAATCCTTATTTACATACTTTATCGAACGCTTTTTCTAAATACATTTAACGACTGTTCTTTTTCTTGGAAGGCATCTTTAATTTCCTGGGATATGTGGGTGATCCGATCTTCAGTTAATCGCTGATGACTGAATCCAGCTTGCTGTGGTATTTAAAGATGTTTTTCTTCCAAATGCCACTTGAATTTGGTATTTATCCAACGTTCCGTCAGTTTTCTCTCACAGCTATTAGTAAACTATCCATTTGGATTTACTAAATATATATTTCTCTTTGGAATGTGTATTAATGCCAGTAATTGAATACAGCATGACAGCCTGGACCACAGCATCAAAAACAAACACGGAACGCCTAACCACAATTCAAAATTCAGGCTTAAGGATAATAACAAGAGGAATGAAGACTACACTAATCCAGAAAATGGAAACATATACAATTATAAGACCACTAAATAATAGACGAGAGGAAAGAGTGCTGACACAGTGAAAAGATGCTATGCATGCCTGATCATCCTATACATATCAAACTGAAACACTCAGTTACAAATAGGCTAAAGAGAACCAGCTTCATTCAGATGTCCAACCATCTACACCAAAAAATATGGAGAACTAATTCCCAACCAACCTACATAAAAAGAAATGCTTATTAACTATGAAGAGCCAAGCTGCAACATAAACAACATCGAAATAAGTACAGAGATTCCAGGAATAAGAAGAAAAGACCAACACAGTGTCCACGAGCTGAAAATTTTAGCACAAACAATGATTGAAGAAAAATATAATACCAAGGAATGGACACCGGTGTACACAGATGGTTCAGCAGAGAGGCAGGCCGAAACAAGGGATGAGGCATATTCAAAAGACACAAAAGTGGAAATTTAACAGAAGAGGCCCTCCCAACCGGAAAGTTGTCCACAAACCTCAGAGCAGAATCGATGGCCCTCATGCGAGCACTGAGAATACTTCAAACAGAAAGGCAACCTCCAACAAAATAGCTGTATTCACGGACTGCAGAGTACTATTAGAGACAATACAAAAAACAAACAACGAACCATTGTTATCAGAGATCAGAGCAGACTGGGAAAACTCCAGAGACCTCAACAATAGCGCTTCAGTGGTTACCCTCCCATTGCGGAATCACGGGACACGAGAGAGCTAATGCTCTGGCAAAAGATGGCAGCAAAAAGGCACAATTTAATCATCGAGTACCATACAGAGAAATCAAAAACATCATCAGAATTCAGAAAATACACCAATGGAGAGAAGACAGAAACATAAGCAGCACAACAGACCCAATTCACCAACTCAAAAGAAATCAACAAACTACCTCATTTCGCCTGAGAACTGGACACTGCAGACTACTAGAACTTCTATACCGACTGAAGATCTCACACACCGATGAGTGCCCATGTGGAACAGGATGCCAGAACCCTGAGCATATTTTACAGGAATGCCCAATCTATAGGGAAATGAGATGCCAGACCTGGCCATAGGGTGCGGAGCTGAAACAAAAGCTGTGGGGCAGCCGCTCCGACCTGCTGAAGACTACATACTTCATCATGGCGACTGGCCTGCAGATATAGCATGACCCAAATATCCTGAACGCAAAGAAAGAAAGAGGTATTAATATGGTCAATCTCCATACATGCAGTACAATTTAATTTTTCCAACTGCAGTTTAGGACTGCCATGAGATTCTTCTACACCTCTTCGCCCAGACTTATTAACATTTTAATTTGTTATTCCATCTTTTCCTGGTGATATCTTTTTCTTTGGTGATTTCTTTACCAACTGCATTTTGTCTATTGTTAAATTTACCATCCTTTGCTCTTCTGTCACAATACTTTTTCTGATATGGACATTTTGTTCGTCAATTATAATGCTGTTGTTTGATGTAACTTCTCCACGATTTACAATAGCATAATGTTCGATAGCGCCAGTTGCAGCTTTTTTCCTGTTACCAGTAGGTAACCATGCTTGATTGTAATTTGCCTGGTGTAGTTGCTTTTGTTGTTCGGTGCTGTAGATCGTTTCCAAACATGTTTCCCTAACTGCTTTTTTTCTAACCAGTGATCTAACTCTGATTAAAAGTTCTTTGATATATTGTAGTGATTTCTTTGAAAGCGATGTTTGCTTCGGTTAACTGTTCTTTCTCCGCACAGTTTATGACATCTGATAGTTCATCATCGAGCTTTTGTAGTTCTTCACTACAGTAGGGTTTATAGTTATTGCATGTCATTATGTCAATAATCACAACAGCAGCTTGCAAAATAGCTTCATTTAGATTATTGTTTTCATGCTGCAGTTTCGTGTATTTACCTGACAAATGACAGCTATAACCTTACACGCATGTCGTTAAACCATATCTGACAAACAACAACTATAAAGCTACAAGTATGTCGTAAAACCTGATCTGACAAACAACAGCTATAAAGCTACAAGCATGTCGTAAAACCTGATCTGACAAATGACAGCTATAACCTTACACGCATGTCGTAAAACATGACATGACAACTGACAGCTATAACCTTAGATAAATGTCGTTAAACATAACCTGACATATAACAATTATAACCTTACACCCAAGTCGTAAAATTAGACTACAGAGGATTGTGTATGAAGCTAAAAATTTCATAATATAAATCGAATTCCTACAGGATTCACCCTTGCATGTGCTCAACACTTCGAGTGCTAGACTCATCTGCAGTTGTCGTTAAATGCTTCATATGGAGCCAACAGATATAACAAGAAGAAAATATGACTCGGAAAATATAAACCAGAAAGAATACGCATTGGGCACAGTATGGGTTCGTTCTAAATCCGTCCATGTCATTACCTTGCCGAAATGCCAGCGAAATCAGCGCATTATTTCCTTGAACATACATATTTACAATAATTGATATCAATAGATAATGTTGTAACAATGCGTGTCTTATCGGATGTTCGCTTGGATTAATGGTTATTCCTCTTATCCAGTTGTTGTTGATCGAAGAGCTTGATTTTTAAAAATTTTATGATGTACTTTTATTGTTGTGATGTATGTAGCAATATTGTTTTGCATTATATTTCGCGAGCCATATGGACAACTCTTATGCCATAGTCACATATCACCATATGATTGATACAGCAAGCTAGGTATGTTCACACTATGATCATCAAAGAGACAACGCTAATAATTAGTGCAAACACCTAACGAATTGATCAATTTGAAACTGTTTTGTGATTTAATCAAGCCAATAATTAATCAGTCTCAATTGTTTGGTAATTTTTATTAAATCAGTAATTAATACGTTTTAATTGGTGAGAGTTTCGTCAAATCAATAAGTATTCAGTCTTAATTTGTGAATAAATTAACTAAATTAATCATTAATCAGTCTTAATAAGTGAATGATTTTCGTAAAATCAATAATTAATCAGCCTTAATCAATTAATCAGTCAAATCAATAATTAACCCACTTAATTGGTAATTGGATTAATCAAATCAATAATTAATCCGTCTAAATTGGTGAGTGGGTTCATCAAATGAATAATTAATCCGTCTAAATTGGTGAGTGGATTCATCAAACCAATAATTAATGCGTCTAAATTGGTGAGTGGATTCATCAAACCAATAATTAATGCGTCTAAATCGGTGAGTGGATTCATCAAATCAGTAATTAATAAGTCTGAATAGTCTGTTGATTTACTTTTTCCAACAATTAATTAAGGTCTTAACTCTGAATTGACTTTATCAAATCTGTAATACATCAGTTTCACCTACGAAGTGACTTTATCAAATCTGTAATTAATTAGTCTCAATTGCAAATGACAATCAAATTAGTTGTTAAACAAAGATTCATGTCATTAGCAACTTCATCAAAATGCGAACTTTTAAGAGATTCAACCAATGATGTAGCTACTTCCTGACGTATCAATAACATTACGCGTAAAAGAGCGCGTCACATGACGCAGATTTCAAGTGTGACGCTACATTTGCGTAGATAACAAAGACAACGGCAACCGTTGACGTAATTACCGATTGGCGTCAACAACAACGTTACACCGTGACGCAACAACTAAACGACTTTATCAAATGCGAGGCCGAAATCCTGGACTCGACTCCCGTCTCAACTTCTCAAGAACGACGTTCGTGACGTTGTTTGCCATCTCTGTAGGGACTGTAACATAAATAGCAAAAGCAGATGTATATCGGAAAGCTGTATAGAAATGAAAACCTCCCGCCCCCTCAAAATGGATTCTCCGCGGATGCTTTTAGACAGAATTGTCTCGCCCCTATTCTTGCTAGTGACCACGTACTAATTTCGGACGGGTTAT
Organism: Ariolimax columbianus; assembly: GCA_036924085.1. Classification (NCBI taxonomy): domain Eukaryota; kingdom Metazoa; phylum Mollusca; class Gastropoda; order Stylommatophora; family Arionidae; genus Ariolimax; species Ariolimax columbianus. The sequence goes on along the minus strand of JAVGWX010000003.1, from coordinate 37,793,287 downwards.
CCTTGAGCAAGCAAGCATTAAAATCTTCACACTTGGCCATGCCGTCAGAGCCCTAAGCAGCTTTTGGCTTGCAAATTGTCGCCTTTTCTCAGTGCTTCTAAGATCCGTCCCCATTTAAGGAGTATGACGGAAGGGACGCCAGGTCTACTTCAGGAAAAAGGTTTGAAGCAGTGGCTAGATTAACTTCTGATGGAAGTCGGGTCTCTCCTCGCTTCTTCAGTTTTTTTTCCAAACGAAGAGATTCTAAAGTGCTTCAATTATTTTGGCGAAGTCTTTAACAGTGTCTGCTAGATAGGCCATAAAGTTCTTCAAACGCGCTTTATATAAATTTGTATTATGTGACGAAGTGTTTTAGTGTGTATTTCTCACGGACCGTTAAGTATTGGCATATTTAGGTGTATCAAAACATGAGAAATTATAATGTTAAATATGCAACCCTTTGCGCTGTTAATAAAACATTATTTAGTTTTTTAGAAAGCGAAAGCTACTCCAGTAGTTCACAGGAGGAGCGGGCATGTGACAGAGACGAGAATAGGCCCACTGTCACACTGAGAATATGTTGTGAATGTCAACAACGTGTAGTCTAGCCCACTGAAGAATCCACAAGCCATGCCGCTGTTAATCATGCAGGACAAAAAAGGCCGGTTGAGTGATATTATGTGTTTGAAAGAAAGCTCTAAACACAACATATAAATAGGATATAGAAACAAAATAGTGAAAAAATATTCTCCTGGTGACCAGAAAAATTGGTAGAAGAAGAAGCAACCAAATGTATTTGTCAAAGCATTCAACGTTTATTATTTTGTTTCCTTGTTGACTTACAACTCGTTAATGTTTCTTTTTTCCCCTTATTTTTGTGGTCAGTTCTATAAATACTCTATACAGAAAACCACATTCTTTTCAGACATTCAAAGTTGAAAATAAAACCATCATTAAGCGCTCTAAGAATATTACATGATATATTTTAAACATTTTTATCTGATGTCATTATCAATATATTTGGCGTAGTTGCAGGAAGTCTGCGCCAGAGCTCTTTTAATGATGATTTATGTAGTAATGCATTGTACTTGGTAACGTTGCTAGCCCGTCGTTCATTCTCGCCTAGCACAACATGATTGGCAGGTGGCAATAACCCGTTTCAATTCCTTCAAATATTTGCTATCATAGAATGAGTGTACAAACGCTTCAGTTTTGTTTTTATTGCTATCAAACAAATTAGCTCGACGTTAGTTGTAGTTTGTTGCTTTCTTTCATGCCAGTTCGATGTCTAAATAATATCTAAGCTTTGCTTAATTGATTCACGCCACTTACCTCACAATCCGTCTCAACCCACATCACAATACTTCTCATAAAACATCACAATCATTCACTGTGTACCTCACAATCCTTCACAATACACATCACATTCCTTCTGAACATACACTAAAATCTTTCTGAACACCTTTCATAATCCTTCTTAACACCTTTCACAATACTTCTCAACACACATCATAATCCTTCTCAACACACATCATAATCCTTCTCAACACACATCATAATCCTTCTCAACACACATCACAATCCTTCTCACCACACCTCTCAATCCTTCTCAACACACATTACAAACGTTCTCAACACACATTACAAACGTTCTCACCACACCTCTCAATCCTTCTCAGCACAAATCACAAATCTTCTGAACACACATCCCAATCCTTCTCTTCTCGACATGCTTCACATAATCTATGGCTTCTCCTCTAATAACCTCAATAAAATATAGTTGCTCATGACACACAACATGGTAACCCATGACACCACATGGTAAACTATAACACACCACATGGTAAACCATGATACAACACATGGTAAACCATGACACCACATGGTAAACCATGACACCACATGGTAAACCATGACAAAACATGGTAAACCATGACACACCACATGGTAAACCATGACACAAAACATGGTAAACCATAACACACCACATGGAAAACCATGACTCAACACATGGTAAACCATGAAAGACACCAAATGGTAAACCATGACACACCTAAGTGTTTCTTGAAAAGAACAACCTCATAGTTTCTCACAACACACCTTGTAGTTAATCATGACATACCCTATAGTTAATAAGGTACATATCATAGCTAATCATGACACAGCTTATAGTTAATCATGACACAACTTATGGTTAATCATATCACACCTTATAGTTAATCATGTCACAACTTATAGTTCACCATGTCACAACTTATAGTTAATCATGTCACACCTTATAGTTAATCGTGTCACAAATTATCGTTAATCATTTCACAACTTATAGTTAATCATGTCACATCTTATAGTTAATCATGTCACAACTTATAGTTCATCAGGTCACAACTTATAGTTACTCATGTCACACCTTATAGTTAATCTTGACACAACTTATAGTTAATCATGTCACAACTTATAGTTCATCAGGTCACAACTTATAGTTACTCATGTCACACCTTATAGTTAATCTTGACACAACTTATAGTTAATCATGTCACAACTTATACTTAATTAATCATGACACAACTTATAGTTACGACACAACTTATAGTTAATCATGTCACAACTTATAGTTAATCATGACACAACTTATAGTTATGACACAACTTATAATTATGACACAACTTATAGTTAATCATGTCACAACTTATAGTTAATCATGTCACACCTGATAGTTAATCTTGACACAACTTATAGTTATGACACAACTTATAGTTAATCATATCACAACTTAAAGTTAATCATGACACAACTTATAGTTAATCATATCACAACTTAAAGTTAATCATGACACAACTTATAGTTAATCTTGACACAACTTATAGTTAATCATGTCCATACTTATAGTTAATCATGACACAACTTTTAGTTATGACACAACTTATAATTATGACACAACTTATAGTTAATTTTGACACAACTTGTAGTCAATCATCGAACACCTCTTAGCTCCTTGCGTCACTTTTGAGTTAGTCATGAAACACCACACAATTAATCATGACACAGTTCAGAGTTAATTATTGAACTTTTCAGAGTTAACCGGGGCGCACTTCATAGTTACTTACAACACAGTAACACAACTCAGATTATAGTATAACACACCTACGAATTAGTCATTGTTATTCATAATATATTACAGCGTGAGTTAATTATGGCACACCTCTTGGCTAATCATGAAATACCACAAAGTAATTCATGGCACATCCGAGAGTTAATCGTGAGACATCTTAACGTTAATCATGAAATACTTCAGATTCACTCTTGGCACACTTCAGAATTAGTGACAACCACCATAGTTAGCTATGCCATCCTTTGGAGCTAGTTATAGCACACCTCAAAGTATATTATGGCACAACTCAGAGTTTATTAAGGCCCACCTCATAGTGTGTTATGGCATACATCCTAGTTTGTTATGGTCACATCAGAGTTTGTTATGGCACACCCCAGAGTTTGTTAAAGCACACATCATATTTTGTTATGACACATTTAAGAGTTTGTTATGGCACACCTCAGAGTTTGTTTTGGTAAACATTTGAGTTTGTTATGGCACACATACGAGTTTGTTATGGCACACTTCATAATTTGTGATGGTACGCATCAGAGTTTGTTATGGCATACCTCAGAGTTTAATATGGCACACATCAGAGTTTGTTATAGCACACATCACAGTTTGTTATGACACATTTAAGAGTTTGTTATGGCACACCTCATAGTTTGTTATGGTACACATTTTAATTTGTTATGGCACACATAAGAGTTTGTTATGGCACACTTCATAATTTGTGATGGTACGCATCAGAGTTTGTTATGGCACACCTCAGAGTTTAATTTGGCACACATCACAGTTTGTTATGACACATTTAAGAGTTTGTTATGGCACACCTCAGAGTTTGTTATGGTACACATTTGAATTTGTTATGGCACACATACGAGTTTGTTATGGCACACTTCATAATTTGTGATGGTACGCATCAGAGTTTGTTATGGCACACCTCAGAGTTTAATATGGCACACATCACAGTTTGTTATGACACATTTAAGAGTTTGTTATGGCACACCTCAGAGTTTGTTATGGTACACATTTGAATTTGTTATGGCACACATCAGAGTTTGTTATGGCACCTGCTTGTCCCACGTGACATACTTCAAGTATTTGAGACAGGTAATCCAAATGGTTATTTTGAAGAGGTCCAAAATACTATTACCCTCGTTTGATCCCGCGATTGTTAACTGATAAGCAAAAAGAGAAACACAACAGCATCAAATGTGTGTGAGAATGATGTTTACACCCTCGTCAAGTAATAAAACACCACGAAGAGAACAGTACAAGAGCAAAATAACGTTTGGCGCAGGCTTGCTGCATAAAAGTCAAGTAAAGTCGTAAAATAGTACTCGTATTATAGCATAAATGGGATTCCGTGGCAAAGTGGTTAAGCCGACGGCCTCATGATCAGGTGGTGTGGCTTCGACTCCTTATTCCGCCGTTTTTTCACGGGTGCTTGATGCTGAGTCCCCTCCTAATCGTTTTGTCCTTGACTTGCCACTGGGCTCAGCGACTCGAGACGAGAGAGTGAGGATAAAAAGTAGTGCAGTTAATCCTTACTAAAAAATAATACTAGCAAAATAATTTTCGCCATCATCGTTTGCGATGGACGCCGGCCTTTGCCTTTTAGCATAAAAGGTATAAGCCAGTGATTAATGAAGTCAGTATGGTTTCCTTCTTGGGTAATAATGCTGATGTATGTTATTGTCCCCATCAGTAGCCTGTCTACGTTTCCTTCCGTTTAGTCTCTCCTGGTGATAACTGATGCATCGTCTCTGGCTACTGGTCTTGGTCGTTCTAATAGGTCTCTCGTTGCCTGTAAGGTCGTGACCGTGTTTGTTAAGGGCAGCTGTGAGTTGGTGTAAATATGTTATGTATCAGTTTTTATTTTGTCTTCAGTTTAACATATAGGAATAAGGTGGATGATTCAGCCTTCAAATAACTCTTTTAGATTCTAATATCAACTGTATTTTTCTGAGATTTCTACTCAACCATCCTGGTGCACGGGACTCGCGTGTAGTAATGACTGAGCAGGGTAATTATGACGTAAATACAGAGAAGTAAACATGGTGTTCTGTTATTTTAAACATAATTGCCATCACCTCCTTAGGGGCAAAGAAATAACTGCCAAAAGTGTTTTTTTTCAGTAGATTGTAAAGTGTTTAGTCACGAATGGTTTCTGTAGTTCGCTGGTATGACACATTCTCTATCTGTCCCCTTAAGCGGTTTTCTCAATTTCAGCGTGCGTGTGATTCCACTCTCATTGAATTTGCACATTAATAACTCATCGATTGCCGTGTTACATTCTCAGAGAATATTTATTGATTCTTTTCAGTATGTCATACTGATAATAAATATATACATACACACGCACGCACACATTAGAACTTTAGTAAAACAACATAAAATAACAATGCTTTTAATACACACACATTAGTAGTGACTTCAAGTTACAAAATACACAGACAACTCCGTCAGATCAACAGTGCCCCAAAGTACCCTCAACGACCACTCTAAAAGTAATCGCATTTGCGCGTTATCTAAGATCAAAGGAGTGACCCACCTTATACAGTTTAGTTCTAAACATGGACTGTTCTGGGTAACTTTGAACGGCCACGCTATAAAAAAGAATTGACCTCCCCTTAAACTGATCATGTCCAATCATGAACTAGACCTAGAGCTTGAGTGGCAACGTATGCATACAAATTAGCACGATAGGGTACACCAAAAACATTATAAAGCAAACATTTCGATACTGTTAATTAGATCACAAACGACACGAAAGCTGAGAGCTGAAAATATTTACGGTGATCTAGAAATTCCAGACACAATAAACTGTGCAAATGTAACGTAGATAGAAATCACCGTTTGTGTTGTTTTGGAAGACGGACAAACAGACACGTATTTTCTTGTTATATATTATAGATACGCATTTACACGTAAAAAACCATCCACTCCTCCACCCCCTATCCAATATTTCCAACCGCTATGGCTGCTAATACAGGAGATAAACACCCGTACATGAAAACTATGTATAATACACAATGATACAGACATTCAGACATACTAAATGAATAACCGTTCCTTCAGTTTCCAACGATGTTCATTCTTGGTGTTTGGTGTTTTTCAGTGTTGCTTTCTTGTATGACAGTTCCGTGTCTAAATACTATCTAAACTTTACTTAGTGGACTCACGTCACTTACATCACAATCCGTCTCAACACACATAACAATCCTTCTCAACACCTCTCACAGTCCTTCTTAACACTGCAATGTCTCTGAAATCTGAAAATGTATCCGTAATACAAGTAATATTAAATGCAGCACTCAGAAAAACGCTTGTACGATATAGTTTGACAGCTAATGTGAAGTATGATTGTAGGTTTAGAGATGATTGCCCCAGTTAACTAGTACCGCTGCCTCTTACAAATTGCGGAATGATGATTGGTCTTTTCGGTTTATGTAAAGCACAGGCTGACTTGGCTCTTTTGTCTTAACGACCAGGTGTGGAACAATGTCAGCACACTTAATGAATTAACACAAATTAGGTCTGAGTTTACACAGGAACACAAAAAATAAAGTTTATGAAAATAAAAGCACCTAACGACAAAAAGATTGTGTTAGAAGACAAGAGTTAAAATCATTCATCTATCTGAGTACCAATATAGACAAAGTGGAAAATACAGATACATTAAATTAATAATACAAAAGGCGGGAGGTGTTTTCGTTGTTTTGGGGATTCATGGAAATAGAAATAAATTAAGTGCACCAGAAAAATTCAGATCTTCAACTCCAATGTCTGGCCTATGTCTGGTACGTGAGGGACAAAGAAAACTACAATTAATACAATTCTAATTTTCCTCAATGGAGCTCTGCGCCGAACAGCGATTCAAATGTAATGATAACATCACTATTATGAGCTGTAGGAATTAGCCAGATAGATGTCAGTGGGTAGAATATACATCACGAAAAACAGCTGAGAGTATTATACATTGGTATCTCTCTAGAAATCCCAAAGTCAAGAGGAGTAGAAACAGACCTAAACAGTCACAAAGAAGAGATTTTGCGGCAAACAAGGGCGACAGGGAAGGCGTGAACAACTCTGGAAAGATTCACCGGACAGAAAAACTGCAAGTATTTGTTGAATAATACTTTGCCTAGCCGAGAACTAAAATGTTTTGAAGGATTGATTGATTGATTGGTTTAAAGCATGGGGCCATAACTACAGTTGGAAGCCTGTAGTTGCGGTTTCAAACGCAAAAATTTTACATGTCTAGTTTACTAGTCCCATCCACAATTCTCTTTAACACATTGGCTACCACTCAGGTAATTAAGACATCAACGCACCACAATAAGGGGACGTCCCTTAAAATACGTAGTTTCTTCTTGTTTGGAGTCCCTGAAATGTGTGATGTAATGTTGTGTTGTACTTTACATTCGGGTTCAGCACAGCATTTTTGAAGATGGTTTGCCTACCATCTGCTATTCCCATTCTCCAGCCAGAGTACAATAGTGCAGCACGTTTCCATGGTAACCACTTAACAACGAAAGGGCTGACATCTTTGCTTTACAAGTTCTCACCATGGGCACATTAGTGATGGATAGGAATTACTTTTTGAAATCAATCAATGGCCGCCTAGGTTCGAGCAGAGTAAGGTGCATGAGAGGACGGAGCAGAAGAGTATAATCAGCGAGCATTCGGGACCATCAACATCCAGACCATGCGCATTTGCTGATAGAGACTGGGCACCTATTGGTATGACCGGAGTGCAGTGACGTCGATTCTTAGAAACAGAAACACTAGGAGTCAAAAAGGGCCTTGGTCAGCTATGGTTCTCTGTCCCCGAAGCAATTAGTCAATTATGAGTTGGTGGCTGCTGTCCGCTTATTCATTGTTCAACATCTTCGGCTTCTACTGATGTGGAGTTTAGGTTGAATATGTTGACAATGCTGAAATAAACAAGCCAGAAGTGCGAATTACACAGAGGGCTCTACAAGAGGTCAGAAATCGGCTATAAAATCAGGTACGCTTCGTGGATTATGCTCCAAAAATGAAAATTAATCCGAAAGTCGGTGAGCATAATGATCGTATTAGTTCACGAATCAATTCAGCCGAATATATTCTGTTTAAAAGAAATATCCCACATTATTGCACTCTGTGACACAAATTCACATAGTCTCTTCTAGCAGGTGGGTAGGAGAACGGATGCACATATAAGTTCTAGATCCCATCTCTCAGTTATATCTACATACATTTGTTAGTTACTTCAGAAAGTTTGCCCTTGAGATTAAAAATGTCTGTGACTTTTATTTATTAGCAGATACATTATTAAATACGCAGGTTTTTTAGTTGTTTAATTCATAAATCTTGAAAATACATGTTGATGCGCCACGAAATGGCGCTGTTAGTTGTGTATATTTTATGAGATGCTCTTCACTTTCTTATCTACGCAAAACAGATTATTTAAGCATATAAGGTACAGTTTTTAATGTTTTTTTCTTCTTATAAAATATATGAAGTACAATTCCTAGTATTCTTTCCTATAGAACATACACGGTACAGTTTGTAGAGCTTTCTTTCCCGTTCAATGTTTCTGATATTTTCCGGAGCTCTTTTCCTGCATAACACAATAAGATACAGATTTTAGAGCTTTCTTTCCTGTAAAGCATAAAGTACAAATGCTAGTGCTTTCTTTTCTGTAAAACACATAAGCTGTGTTTCCATAGCTTTCTTTCTTGTAAAATATATATGGTTTTGTTTCTAAAGCGTTCTTTGCCATAAAACAAATTAGGTTTGTTTCTAGAGCTTTCGTTTCTGTGCAAGACATAAGGTTCTGTTTCTGGAGCTTTTTTTCTTGAAACAAAAGAAGAAATGAAAGCCATATAGTCCTGTTTACAGATGCCCTCGCCGTAGCCACAGCACTAAAAAGCCAGAAAAGTACTGAACTTAATGATTTAATAGCAGTACTCTGTCAACTATGCCAGCAGTCCGCACCAAAAAGAGTAGTGGTACAGTGGGTTCCATCCCACTGTAACATCCAAGGTAACGAGGAGGAAGAGACAGACTGGCAAAAGAAGGTGTAAGACTACCACAACCAGATCCTAGTGTGACCTACGGAGAGTCAGAAAGGCTTATTAGAGCCAGATACATGACCAAATGGGAAACAGAACATACTGGCTACACAAAAAACGATGCCTATTACCAGTTGAACAGAAGAGAGCAGGTCGTGATCTTCAGATCCCGCATAGGCCACAATAGACTGAGGTACCACCTATTCAATAAATTGAAGATAGGCGGCACTAACGAATGCTCGTGTGGTACCGGGAAAATGACCGTTGAACATCTGCTGCAAAACTGCCCGACATACGAGGATCAGAGAAAGCACACGCGGCCATCACCAGTGGCAACACTAGACAAGCTCTATGGCAGTGTTGACATCCTCAGGATGACCGCTGCTTTTTTCGAAAAAATACAGGTTGACGTCTGACAGCGTTCGAAGAAGAAGAAGAAGAAGAAGAAGAAGAAGAAGAAGAAGAAGAAGAAGAAGAAGAAGAAGAAGAAGAAGAAGAAAAAGAAGAAGAAGAAGAAGAAGAAATAAATATAATGCAGGTTTCTAGAGATTTCTTTTCTGTTTAATATATCATGTTTCTTTTTGTTATAATTTTCTTTCCTGTATAAGATGCGGACCGAAGTACAACACATCGAATGAGCCATGGGAGCTTGCATCATGATAAGCAAACCAAAGCTGATCAAGACCTTATTTCACCTCCAAGTGGCGGGCCTGCAAACAGTCTGCACTAGTGTTGTCTGGCTAAGAGAATAGGGATAGCGGTGAGAAGGCAAACCCTGAACAAACAACAAGAAATCCAGCTAAAGCCGGATGTGTCCGCCGAAAGTCGCAGATGTCACAGCCTCGCTGCAGACTACGACACGACGTCGCAAGTCGTTTTCAAGTCGGGCGCAAATGCGAAAGAAGGTGGAGAAGAAGAAGAAGAGCACGAAGAATAAAACGAAAAATAAGAAAAGGAAAAAGAAATAGAAGTAGGAATAAGAAAGAACGAAAAACAAAACACAAAACCAGAAAACAAAGAACGACAAGCGAAGAAGGAGGAAGGAAGAATAAAGAAGATATAAGGTTCAGTGTCTATCTCTGTCCCAGACTACTGCAACACATCTTGTTTTGGAGAACGAAGACCATGATGCGTCATATTCTTGTCCCACTTTGTGTATGGGAGGAGAGAAATAAACACCAAACTAATCACGTCATCCCTCCCGTGTAAATAGTAGGGGCATGTGATAGACATTGTAGGCCCATGGGTAAGGTTTTTTGCGATCATGTTCTGGTGTAACTTAGGCTGCTGGTGATGTGTTCTGAAAACTTTCTATGAGAAAATAGGTTTCCAAATGCTCTTCTGACTATGCAAGTGCACGCAGCACTGACAAATACGATACTATGGCTTTGGCAGCTATAACGTATAGACATTCGATATAAATAATGGGGAAGATGCTAATGTAATTCAATTACTGTCTGTTAGATGTATATATACAGACTGCTAGAATTTGAAATGAAACGTATATTGAGACAGTAAGGATATTTTACAACCAACAAGCAACGAAAACTAACTACAAACTACCCTTTGCTGCTGAAAAGAGCTGAGCGCCTATAGAACTTGCTCGACTTTCATGATGCCCGTGCCGATTAAAATAACATTACGTAAATAATAAAGACATTTTGTTTCGTGTTATTATTAATAGCTCTACATTTTTTCTTCTTTTAACATCATCCATAATAAGAAACTACGAAAGTACATAACTCAAAAGTAATACTTACTCACACATATTTCGCGAATACGTACATACCAATTCGTGGGCGCCAAATTACATTTTTATTTTTTTTATTTTAGGGAATTCAGTAACTCACTCTGTTTGGGATACTGCTATTCATTCCCAATTTGAACGATCGCATGCAGGACGCCCACATCTGTGGTTTATGCCACGTCATCGCAATCAAACTGTTATCAGTTGTTTTAGATCCTTTCCTTTTCTCTTTTTTTCTTGAATCCATTTTATGTAAAGCGAATTGTATGATTACTTTTGGCTATCTCATTGACTATTCGCCATATTGTGAAATTACTTGTAACAGATTGTATATTTTTTTAGACGCACAATAGAATAAGTCAATATCGATAATATTATAACTTGTTAGCTTGCAAAATAAATATAAACATTTATACTAAATGAAGGAAACAAGAAATGTACTTATAGCTAACGAAATTTACGAAACTGTACTTAACAAGGCAAGTGCAATTTTAGTTGTCAATTTAAGAAACTCTTAACTGTCTGCTATGAGGAGCTCTCACATGCCTATTTTGAGAAAAACTCACCTGTCTGTTCTGACAAACTTTTAATCATCCGCTATGGCAAATCCTATTTATCTGCTATGAAAAACACTTACCTATCTGATTTGAGAAATCCTAACCTGCCGCCTATGAGAAACCCTTACCTCCCACCTATGAGAACCCCTTACCTATCACCTATGAGAAACCCTTATATGCCTGATATGAGAAACCCTTACCTGCCACCTATGAGAAACCCTTACCTGCCACCTATGAGAAACCCTTACCAGTCACCTATGAGAAACCCTTACATGCCTGATATGAGAAGCCCTTACCTGCCACCTATGAGAAACCTTTACCTGCCTACCACCTATGAGAAACCCTTACCTGCCTGCCACCTATGAGAAACCCTTACTGCCTGCCACCTATGAGAAACCAGTACCTGCCAGCTATGAGAAACCTTTACCTGCCACCTATGAGAAACCTTTACCTGCCACCTATGAGAAACCTTTACCTGCTACCTATGAGAAACCTTTATCTGCCACCTATGAGAAACCTTTACTTGCCACCTATGAGAAACCGTTACCTGCCACCTATGAGAAACCTTTACCTGCCACCTATGGGAAACCTTTACTTGCCACCTATGAGAAACCGTTACCTGCCACCTATGAGAAACCGTTACCTGCCACCTATGAGAAACCCTTGAATGTCTCCGCTGTGAGTAAAGCTCCCTGGTTTTTGAGTTGTACTAAAAAAAACCGCGACTCATCATCAATGATGTTGTCCAAGAGGTCAGGCTGGTCGTTTGTGTAGCCCAGCATGCACTGTGAAATTCCCGGACGGAAATGCTTCTGTTCCAATCGTTGGCAGCTTCTGCACGAATTTCACGGACCAAAAGGAGTTTACCGAGCTGATTCTCGTTAATCTGAGTACAAAAGTGTACAAACAAGAACATATACAGTACAAGTTTCTGCACCGCCTACCTTTGAGCCATAGGGTAATAACTAGTTTGTGTGTCAAAGTGTGCCAGTAGGATCTCAGATTGACGCCGCATATTTAATGTGGACGGGACCCTTAACCCAGTCAGGTTCTAACAGGAATGTACCATTTTGAAATTACTAGAAGCTGCTCACGAACACGTCAAGCTGACAAGAGGATAGAATGAGTCAGTTATTCAGACACCAGAGACATGTTCTGGATTTTACCCAGGAACACGTCAAGCTGATAAGAAGATATAATGAGTCAGTTATTCAGACACCAGAGACATGTTCTGGATTTTACTCACGAACACGTCAAGCTGGCAAGAGGATATAATGAGTCAGTTATTCAGACACCAGAGACATGTCCTGGATTTTACTCACGAACACGTCAAGCTGGCAAGAGGATATAATGAGTCAGTTATTCAGACACCAGAGACATGTTCTTGGTTTTACTCACGAACCTGTCAAACTGGCAAGAGGATATGAAAAGTCAGTTATTCAGACACCAGAGACATGGTCTGGATTTTGGAACAAATCTCATATTGTCGAGAAGAACAGAGAACGTTGCGCATATACTCACACATGCCAGAAGGTAAGACAACGATACACACTTCCTCTACTCCAGGAGTGGCGAACCTTTTTACGTTGGAAGACTGCATTAAGTTAACAGTATATCCGATAAGGTTGCACTCAGTTAACTGTAGAATTGTTAAGGCCGCATGCATTTAGTTGTAAATCTGTTAAGGTCGAATTCAGTTAGGTGTAAATTTGTTAAAGCCGCATTAAGTTAGCTATAAATCTTTCAAGGCTGCATTCAAGACACGTCAATTAAATGCAGTTCCAAATTTACATTATTTTACAAAATTCTGACTATTTGCTAATTAACTTTAAAATAAGAAAAGAAAATGTATGTGATGTAAATCTTTATAGGACAAATAAATACACAAGTTAGCTTTGCTGTCTAACGTTTAAGCGATGTATTTGAGTGGTTATTTATTTTGATGTAACCTTGCCAGAAGATATACTGGTCAGAATTTGATCTTTTTTTAGTTAACTTTCCTGTTATTCACTTGATAAAAAATAATAATGAGACAAACTAAAACATATTAATAAATATAAAAAAATATTTATTCTGCGAGATTTGATTCACTCAAAAGGCCGCACTTAATTGCCTTCAATGTTCCTTCATGCGGCCTGAAATTTTCAGTGTCCTCACATCTGGTTTACACTCTAACGAAAAAGCGAGTCATCCAGAAATAGTGGGACATAAGTTCGATAAATTTAAATTGAAAATGACGAAAGACGCAGTACGCGAAAATAATGAACACATACATAATGACACAAGCAAGGGAAAGTATGACGTAGGGCTGGTACAAATAAATAAACAAAAAAAACAGTATGATAACTAATAGAATTACCATGGTCCTTTCAGGGTTGCAGAAAGTCATACATATGGCGTCAGTCGTTATTGAGCAAAAGCCGAGTTTCATTGTTCGTCCTTGTTGTACCTCTGGACCAGAAAACCCCTGCCCACAAGATACTACACAAGTCGTTCCTCAGCGCCAAACATCTTCCCCTGATCGGCTGGAGACGCAGAAGAGGCCGTCCCTGAACAGTATGGCTCCAACAAATAGCAACTACCTCCTCCGTCCTGAATGAACCTGGAACCACGCCACAGATGTGGGTACGGGTGGGGCCGACCGACGCAACGGGCCTCAGACGCCTAAGCAAACATTATTATTATTAATATTTGTTTGTTTTTTTTCAATTTTATTTGGTTGGTGTTTGGGTTTTATAATTACACGTTTAATGCGTTCATCTTCACCGTTCATCTGCGCTGTTCATCTGAGCTGTGCATCTGCGATGATCATCTGTGCTAGTCATCTGCGCTGTTCATTTGCGTTGTTCATCTGGCACCTGAGCTGTTCATCTGACATCTGAGATGTTCATCTGAGCTGTTCATCTGAGCTATTCATTTGAGTTGTTCATCTGAGCTGTTCATCTGAGCTGTTCATCTGAGCTGTTCATCTGAGCTGTTCATCTGACATCTGAGCTGTTCATCTGACATCTGAGCTGTTCATCTGACATCTGAGCTGTTGGTCTGAGCTGTTCATCTGAGCTGTTCATCTGAGCTGTTCATCTGACATCTGAGCTGTTCATCTGACATCTGAGCTGTTCATCTGACATCTGAGCTGTTCATCTGACATCTGCGCTGTTCATCTGACATCTGAGCTGTTCATTGGAGCTGTTCATCTGAGCTGTTCATCTGCGCTGTTCATCTGAGCTGTTCATCGGAGCTGTTCATCTGAGCTGTTCATCTGACATCTGAGCTGTTCATCTGACATCTGAGCTGTTTATCTGAGCTGTTCATCTGACATCTGTCTGTTCATCTGAGCTGTTCATCTGACATCTGAGCTGTTCATCTGAGCTGTTCATCTGAGCTGCTCATATGAGCTGTTCATCTGAGCTGTTCATCTGAGCTGTTCATCTGACACCTGAGCTGTTCATCTGAGCTGTTCATTTGACACCTGAGCTGATCATCTGAGCTGTTCATTTGACACCTGAGCTGTTCATTTGACACCTGAGCTGTTCATCTGAGCTGTTCATTTGACACCTGAGCTGATCATCTGAGCTGTTCATCTGAGCTGTTCATTTGACACCTGAGCTGATCATCTGAGCTGTTCATCTGAGCTGTTCATCTGACATCTGAGGTGTTCATCTGAGCTGTTCATCTGAAACCTGAGCTGTTCATCTGAGCTGTTCATCTAACACCTGAGCTGTTCATATGAGCGGTTCACCTGACACCTGAGATGTTAATCTGAGCTGTTCACCTGACACCTGAGATGTTCATCTGAGCTGTTCACCTGACACCTGAGATGTTCATCTGAGCTGTTCACCTGACACCTGAGCTGTTCATCTGAGCTGTTCACCTGACACCTGAGCTGTTCATCTGAGCTGTTCATCTGACATCTGAGCTGTTCATCTGACATCTGAGCTGTTCATCTGAGCTGTTCATCTCAGCTGTTCATCTCAGCTGTTCACCTGACACCTGAGCTGTTCATCTGAGCTGGTCATCTGAGCTATTCACCTGACACCTGAGCTGTTCATCTGAGCTGTTCCTCTGAGCTGTTCACCTGAGCTGTTCATCTGAGCTGTTCACCTGACACATGAGCTGTTCATCTGAGCTGTTCACCTGACACATGAGCTGTTCATCTGAGCTGTTCACCTGACACCTGAGCTGTTCATCTGAGCTGTTCATCTGAGCTGTTCACATGACATCTGAGCTGTTCATCTGACATCTGAGCTGTTCACCTGACATCTGAGCCATTCATCTGAGCTGTTCATCTGACACCTGAGCTGTTCATCTGCGCTGTTCATCTGTGCAGTTCATCTGACACTTGAGCTGTTCATATGACACCTGAGCTGTTCATCTGACACCTGATCTGTTCACCTGACACCTGAGCTGTTCATCTGACATGTGAGCTGTTCACCTGACACCTGAGCTGTTCATCTGTGCAGTTCATCACTTTTCACACATACTTCTCATAATTACATTGAAAAGATATTATATCTGCTAGTGTAGTGGCTCTTCTTATGTATTCGTTCCATCTACTTTGATTCACTAGCTCATAATTTTAGTTCGATGTCCCTGATAAAGACCGTTTGGCCGTAAGGTAGGTTTCGTTTGTGTCTTCCCGTTATCTGACAGTAGCTGAGTACGTTTCTTTACATTATTCTGACATCCCAAAGCAGGTGAACTAGAACCACCTGTCTGAAACGCACTGGGAGGCTTTCCAGTACCCCCCCCCCCCCCCCCACCCCATAAAACGGGGAACACAGATTTTACTCTCACCTCGCTGGCCAGTCTGCTGCCATACAACCTGTTCAAGGTTCAAGGTGGGGCGCAAGGTGTAGTCTTGATCAGTATGTTGTACCTGCAAATGCGCAATCAATTTTCCACCAAAAGCAAGTTCTAAAAACATGTTTCGATGATTGATTCAGGAATGATTGAGTGAACACCGTGCTGTCACTGATTAAAAAATACTGAGAGCAAATGTTACATGTGGCTGATTTTCCCCACATATTTCACAAAATATGCATCGGTTTCGTACGTTCCAATATCAGGATCGCCCAAACCCGAGTTTTTCAGCGTTTCAGATGTAAAAGGAATGTGCTGATTGTATATTGATTGTGCAAAGTAATCGATATTTTGGTCTAATCTTTATTTGGTACAATCTATTTTTAGTTTATTTAAAATAATTAAAGATCCCGTTAACACGCCAGTGTGGCATATCGGAAATATGGTGATGGGTCCACATTTTGAGGTCTGCAGAAATCCCGCACCAAATAGGGCCCGAACCCGGATGGCTCGGCTGGGACACCAGTGCACACTCCCTTGTCTTAATTAGTATACCGTTTACTTGTTGTTTGATTCAAATTGGTATTGGGATAAAGAAATAATATCTTGATCACTCCTTCAGCCGTTTAATTGAACTATTTTCAAAGCGATGCTTGTTCTGTATAACAATTGAAAATTTCAGTCTGCGCATTTTGTCATAACTCCGAAACGCTCACCAAACAAATCTACACACTTTCCGAAAGCATATTGAATGACAAGAATATTGTTAGCATATATTTTTCTGCCTATGTTTTACCTGGGCTCGGTAGGGGAGCAAATAATAGTAGCAATGAAAGTGTCAAAGATATCATAAGAGGCGTTGAGCAAAAGTCGTCATACATGCTTTGTAAATCAAGCAAAAATTAAATGGTGCCAAGAAGAAAAGGACGATCTGTTATCTGAAGCGAGCTATATTTAAATACCCTCTCTGTTACAGTGAGGTTTGATCCAGATCTTTCCTTTCTGATTGTGGACCTTAATCGACCGAACCTGGCGTGAGACAGACAACGTCAGAGAATGTGAAAATAAAAAGTGCTCTTTTCATTTGATAAATGGAACGTAAACCCTTGCATGCTTTAAAGTGAGATAAAGCAAGAGAGAGAGAGAGAGAGAGAGAGAGAGAGAGAGAGAGAGAGAGAGAGAGATAGAGTGAGAGAAACATAGAGCGAGAGGGAGCGACGTATGTAAAATTGAGGAAAGAAAGAAGCACAAACAGACAAAATTGGATATACATGCTGCTCATACATTGTGCCTTCCAAATCAGTGTCACTTATACGGCCAGTGTTTTTAGAGTCACGGAAGAATAATGAAAAAAAAAATAATATAGATTGATAATGGCATGAGAGGTAGCACTTAGCTCTTGTGCATATTGACGAGAAGGGACATGGTCTAGCAAGCATCCTGCCAATTTTAAGAAGCATCGATTTGTGGCTTTCTGGGGCCTTTTCTTATTTCTGTGTGATTGGAGATCATTCATTCCAGACAGATTAAGATTCTGAAGTTTCAGCCTGGGTCTACATTCAAAATCCCTGCATTTGTTTTGTGGATGTATAATGTTGGTCATTTCAAAGTAATTGTTGTTGATGTTTTCTTCTTCTTCTTCTTCTTCTTCTTCTGCGTACACAGTCAGACAGTAACCATTATTTTTTCAAAAAAAGTGGCGGTCATCCTGAGGCTGTCGCCACTGCCATAGAGTTTGTCTTGCAGTTCCACTGGTGATGGCCACATCTGCTCTCTCTGATCCTCGTATGTCGGGCAGTTCTGCAGCAGATGTTCAGCGGTCATTTTACCTGTACCGCAAGGGCATTCGTCGGTACCACCTATTTTCAATTTGTTGAATAGGTGGTACCTCAGTCTATTGTGGCCAGTGCGAAGTCTGAATACCACGACCTGCTCTCTTCTGTTCAACTGGTAATAGGCATCGTTTTTGGTGTAACCAGTATGTTCGGTTTCCCATTTGGTCATGTATCTGGCTTTGATAAGCCGTTTTGACTCTTCGTACGTCATACTAGTATCTGTTTGTGGTAGTCTTGCACCTTCTTTTGCCAGTCTGTCTGCCTCCTCGTTGCCTTAGATGTTGCAGTGTGATGGGACCCACTGTACCACTACCCTTTTTGGTGCGGACTGCTGGCACAGTTTGCAGAGTGCTGCTCTTAAGTCATTAAGCTCAGTGTTTTTCTGGCTTTTTAGCGCAGTGACTACGGCGAGAGCATCTGTAAGCAGGACTATATGGCTTTCATTTTCGTTATGTGTCACCATTTCTTCCACTGCCGCCCTCAGTGCCTCTGCCTCCGCTCTGAAATTGCTTGTGTACTTACCAGTAGCGAATGACAGTGTTATTTTTCTGCCATTTGGTAGGTTCAGGAATGCTCCTGCCCCTCCGTTCTGTGTAGTGTTTGTTACAGAACCGTCGGTGTATGCATGGGTCCAGTCCATGCTTGGGTAGTTTTTCGATATAAAGCTTAGGGTAGTATCTCTCCTTTCTTTTTCAGTCTGTCAGTTTTTGTTTGCAATACCTGGTATATTTTCTACCACCTCTGGAAATATATCCCGCCTCCAGGTAGGTTTTCGTACAGTAGTGATGGGTTTTGGTGTTGTTAGTGCGTTTATGAGATCTTCGTGCATCTTTGCTTTGGCTATTTCTGAAAAGTTTCTCCGCTTTAGTTTCCCAGTTCCCAAATTGTTTA
Source organism: Ariolimax columbianus (assembly GCA_036924085.1). Taxonomy (NCBI): domain Eukaryota; kingdom Metazoa; phylum Mollusca; class Gastropoda; order Stylommatophora; family Arionidae; genus Ariolimax; species Ariolimax columbianus. The sequence continues at coordinate 37,774,325 of JAVGWX010000003.1, read as the reverse complement.
GTCTCTGGTGCATTGGGTGGTCAATCAGTCTTCGGAGTTTCTCTGACTGCAGCTGGGCTCTGCAGTCTCTTCTATCGGTCATGGGTTGCAGCTTTGTAATCTTTTCAAGTTCTACAATCGGCGTTGACTTCATGCCTCCTGTTATAACTCTCATGGCTTGGTTTTGAAGTTTGTTAACTTTATCGAAGTTCGCCTTTGCTGCTGTTGTGCATTCCGAAATGCCATACTCGAGAACTGGTCTCACTCTTCCAGTGTACAGTTTCTTTAGTATACTTTCGTCAGCTCCCCAGCTTGTGCCAGCTAGTTTCCTCATGATTGCCATTCTTCCGCTGGCTCTCATTCGGTTTCTCTCGATCTGACTTTTCCATTTCATGCGCCGATCAAATGTGACTCCCAGATAGTTTGGGTTGTCGTTTGGCTGCAGGAATTTGCCATTTAGACTTAATTTGGTGTTTTGGGGTTTGATTGAAAGCGAAAATATTGTGCATGTGGTTTTCTCCTCGTTTATTTTGACCAACCACGAGTTCGCCCTTTCTTCCAGCGATGTTAGGGCCTGCTGCATCCGATTTATTACTATGGTGAGATTCTTTTCAGAGGTCCACATAGCCAGATCGTCTGCAAACATTGAGCTATGGACTCTTCTTGGTATATTCTCTGTAATGTCGTTTATATACACCAGGAAGAGTGTGGGTGACAGTACTCCCCCTTGGGGTACTCCCTGCTCGAGTGTCACCTTTCTGCTCATCTGCCCTTGTACTTGGACTCTGGCCGTTCTGTTGTTGAGGTAGTGGTTGATCCACTTGTACATTTTCCCATAGACATCACTTCTTCTTAGCTTGACTCTAAGTCCATCTTTCCAGACTTTGTCAAATGCCTTTTCCAGGTCCACCCAAACCGCTACTGTGTGTTTCTGTGCCTGGTAGGCATCTTCTATTTCCTGAGCTATGAGGATGACCTGATCCTCAGTGGATCTGTGCTGTCTAAAGCCGGCTTGCTGTGGAATTAGTATTCGTTTTTCTTCCAGATGCCACATCAGTTGATGTTTTCAAAACTACTCCTACGTAGTTCTTCACTATGACACGGACTATACAACAATAGCAATATCAGCGGAAGACAGCGTTGACGTTATACACGGGCTATTCAACAATATAAATATCTACGGAAGAGAGTGTTGATATTGTTATACACGGACTATCCAACGATAGAAACATAAACGGAAGAGAGCGTTGATATTGTTGTACACGGACTATGCAACAATAGAAACATCAACGGAAGAGAGCGTTGATATTGTTATACACGGAATATACAACAATAGAAACATCAACGGAAGAGAGTGTTGATAGTGTTATACACGGACTATCCAACAATAGAAATATCTACGTAAGAGAGCGGTTAAATTATTATACTTGTGACAGTGGACCTTGGTCCACAATAAATAGTCAGTCTCACCGTATGACTCCAAGAAGCTACTGGGAGTAGCGACCATCTTCCGGTAACGCTCTCGACCAATTGACAAAACGATGGTGTACGTTTCACTGTTACAATCCCCTGCCCCTGCCCCCTGCCCCTGCATACAAACAGAGGTTTTTCAGTACTTAGGTTCTTAGGCGACTTGTACATCCACAGCGGCAGATGCCCTTGTGTAGGTCCCAGCTCTGGTATGAGCTGGGTGTATCCGGGAGAAGCATTTCCTGCTTAGCGGGCTAGGCTCGAGCAGCTTAATACTTCCCTGCGTTTGGGACAATCGCTTACGGAGGGTGGTTAACCGATGTGCGAACTCATCTCAATAGACTCAAACACTAAAGCTAAGTAGACCTGCAGTCTGTTAGGCGCCATCTTTGCTACTCTAAACAAACCACCTTTCCATGGCCAGTGTTATACATGTCACACAGTTAGTCGCCTCTGACGATATGCTCTCTGTGAGGCAGTGGTGCTATTTTTGTCCTTGTCATAAACAAATACCCCGGCAGACCACTCGGGCTTAAAACATTCAAACTAATAATACAACATACAGATAAAATAAAGAAGTCTTGAAAAGTGAAAGATGTATCAACATATAGAAGTGTTGAAAAGTGAAAGATGTATCAACATATTCAATGCCAACAAGTTACCACGAATAACTGGTGTGTTCCACTTGAAGGATGACGATTTCAAAATAACAGAAATAACAGACAATTTCGATGTCCCTCTTTTATGTACAGGTATCAAGATACCAACATGTATCTAATAACTATTACCCCGATAGAACTAAAGGAAAAGGGATAGGCAGCCATGGTGGAATTACACTAAGACAATCTGGGAATTACACATATACATATCTGGCTAGCTCCTTGTTGAAACATATAAACGATTATATCGACATTGTGAATGGAAGGAGAACTCTGTAATGCTACGGCCTGCCATATAATCAATCCTTAAAGATGGCAAGAATAGATCAAGTATCTCCTGGAATATAGATCTAGAAAAGCCGATAAAGATGAGGACCAATGCTAGAAAGTACGCCCAGCAATATCAACTTAGCAACAATTGCAAATAGTAGCAAATGACTAACTAACAGCAAAAGCCAAAACCTGCAAGCAAAAAAGTAAAGTAAGTAAAGTATCCCATAGCATTACACTGCCGTAGGGTTGTGAGGTTTTAGCGATCTCACATTTCAAAGGTTCGGCTATATAAGGGCGGTAGCCATCTCCTCTCCCTCGCCGCTTTTACTTCCCGGACTGAACCGGTACCCATTTAAGGCTGGGTCGACCCGGGTGCCATTGCGGTCGGAAAAAAACATTACCGCCTCAACTGGGGAATGAACCTAGGACCACTCAGATGCGAAGCCAGAGCGCTAACCACTGCGCTACGCGGCTCCACTGAGACAAAATTGTGACCTCTGAAAGGATTGAAGGAAGACACGGAGACTGCTAGGTAATGTGACAGGGAAAACCCAGAAAAGAAGCTCAGTACCTACCCATCTCCCTGACAGAACAGCTTACACATGAAGCGGAAAAGGCAGTTGAATTAAGTAATTACATTGCTGAAGTAAATCAAATGCAACACAAAAAACAAAAATCTTGGGCAAAGTCTTTAAAAAAAAACTCTGCAAGTGTATGATTGAAGAACATAAAGCGAAATTTGTTACCAAGAATTCAAGTCATGTGTTACCAAGAATTCAAGTCATGTGTCACCAAGAATTAAAGTCATGTGTTACCAAGAATTTAAGTCATGTGTTACCAAGAAATCAAGTCATGTGTTACCAAGAATTCAAATCAGTCAAGTCTCTCAAAGTGCAGACAGAGGAAGGAACCACGACTAGGTTGTGTATCTGATATGCTTTTCAAACTTAGTGGAACATGTCAACAAACAATTTAAACATTAACAAGACACGAAGAAACAGACCACTGCCTAAGACATGGAAAACCGCAAAAAGATAACAAGATAACGTTCATGGAGAAATCAAGTGCCCCATGCCCAACTTTCTGACATCTCAGTATCAGTAAACTAGCTGAAGGCATGATCAAGGCACGCTTATACTCGTGGCTAGAGAAAACTAATGTTACTGCTGCCTTTAAAAATGTGAAACATGCGTACGACAGAGCATGGTTCTTCAAAATGCAAAAAGAATGGGTAATGAGGAAATAATGTTTAACAGATACCAAAAAAAAACTCCCAATAATACAGAGCTACTCCACATCTTTTAATGGTGGTTCAACAAAATAAATATACAAAGTAGGCCTACTTCAGTGGCAAACGATAAACTGCACCGTGTTTCTCATTTATTGAAGATACTTATCAGATCATCTACAGAGTCCCATGGCTCGCTGCCGATGCCAATGTGAACAATAAGAAACTGTCGTCTACAATAACAGCAAGCACTATATAGTGTCTTCGCTATTGGTATACAACATTGATACAGGTAACTGACCCAACATACACGGATATACAGCTGGATACAAAGCTGATACATGTAACTGACGCAACCTACCGGAATAAACAGCTGGATACAAAGCTGATACAGGTAACTGACGCAACCTACCTGAGTGTACAACTGGATACACAGCTGATACAGGTAACCGAACCAACCTACATGGATGTACAACTGGTCGGGACAACAATCGTGTTGAATAAAGCTCTTTTGGTAGTTATTTTCACGTGCTTGCAATATACATTGGGAGTTAATTGTCTAATGATCTGATTTGCCTTATTGCATCTTTGTTGGATTCCCGCCGTAATTCTTCCGTTTGCTGATAACGTGCTCATTAAGTATGTGAAATCTTTTACCTGTTTGATTTGCTGTTTTTCAATGGCTATATTGATTTCACCGGCTATTATAGATATTTTAATGACTTCAGTTTTTTTCTACATTGATTTTCATGCTGTATTCTTTACATGCTGTATTTAGTTTATCAATTTGTTGCTGCAATTGTAGTTCTGAAGCTGCTAAGAGTGCTTGATCGTCAGCAAAATGAAGTTCGTTTAAGAGTTCACCAACGTTGCTACCTTAATTTGGGTTGGCTGTTTAATAAATGTGGTCTACATATGTAATGAACAACAAATGTGATAGTACACATCCTTGTCGTACTCCTGATGTGATATGAAATTGTGCTGATAGTCCGGCTATTGTTCTAATAGAGGACTGGCTTTTGGTGTAGAAACCTGTGCGCAGGTTAATAAGGTGATAAACAAGATAAACGGTTAGCACTATGCACGAAAATCAGATTAATGCGTACACTGGTCCTGTCAATATTTCTCTATACTTGTGAGACATGGACAGTTACAGATGACCTTCAGCAAAGGATACAGGCCTTGGAGATGAGGTGTTTCCAAAGACTTTTAAACGTCACGTACAAAGATCGAGTTACAAATGAGGAAATACGAGATAGAATTACAACAGCAATAGGGCCTTTTGAAGACCTATTGGCAACTGTGAAAAGAAGGAAACTCGCTTGGTACGGGCACATATCGAGATCAAATGGTCTTGCAAATACGATCCTCCGCGGAAAGGTGCAAGGCAGACGACGAAGAGGCCGTCCCAAAAGGAGGTGGGAGGACAACATAAAAGAATTGACCCATCTCCGACCAGAAGAGGCACAGGCAGCGTCCAGTGACAGAGAAGGGTGGCGTGGGGTTGTGAGGATGTCTTCATGTGTGCCCTAACGACCTTACCGGTTACGGGACGACCTGACCTGACCTGAATAGGGTGATTCGGTTACTCTATAGTGTGCAAATATTTTCCATAGATAACGTTTTCCTCTGTAACGTATAGCCAATACTTCGCTAAGATTAAAAGTAGAATCTAAAACACATCGTTAAAATGTATCTGCGGAGGTTTACGAACCACCTCAGAAAACACTTGCGAATCCCTGCGAATGTCGAACCTCTAGACCTTTGTAGATAATATGTAGTCATTTTAACAGCTTAAATATCCCTGCTGGGCAAAAAATAATAATCATTGCATTGAAATTATCAGAAATGTAGGCGTTGGAAATAGAAAAATAAAATATCATCCTTTGTCAAAACATACTAGAAGCTGGCACGAAAACATCATATTGATGAAAATTGACTAAAAATAAAACAAGTAAATGACATAACTTGACACATTTAGCTAAAACTTTAAAAAAATATAAATAAACATAATGGTGAAGGCAGTCACGACTTTCCCTACGAAAAATGCTGAAACAATTACAGTCAAGGAAACTGTCTCCTCTTTTTTGAGAAGTTATCATTCACACCTTCACTGACGAATCAGTTTTTAAATATACAAACTGCTGGATATGAATCCATTGTTAACTATATAAATTGTTGCTTAGATCCACCGGGAAGATTTAAAGGGAGGATGAATAAATGTCGCCTGGCAATGTCGCTGTCATGCATTGTAGAGACTAGGTTTATATTTTAGCTCCAACAGCTAAAACATATGATAGAACACCTCATCTCACCACATATGGATGAGAAGATAGAACACGTCACATCACCTCACTTTATACAGCTAAGTAAATAGAACAGGTGACATCACCTCATTTATCTGAGAAGATAGACCACGTCATATATAATTACGTCACCTCACCTCATACAGCTGACAGGTATGATAAAATAAGTCACCTCACCTCATACAGCTGAAACATATGATAGAACATTTCACCTCACCCCATACAGCTGAAACGTATAACACACATCACCTCAACTCATACAGCTGAGACGTATGATAAAACACGTCACCTCACCTCATACAGCTGAAACATGTGATAGAACATTTCACCTCATCTCATACAGCTGACAACATATGATGTAACGTCACCTCACCTCATACAGCTGCAAAACATCTGATCAACACTTTATTCACTAGAGCAGCTTCTGTTTTAGAACTAATTTAAACTTTTCGTGCTCCATGTTTTGCTGCTAAAAGTAATGGTGAATTGATGATTCTTTTACATGTATGATGTGCTATTCATTGCTCTTTCGCTCTTTTTAACGATTGATTGTATTGAAAGGTTGATCAACATAAAACATATGTCTATTGAAGGTTTGATCTCAGTCGATGCACATAACTTTTAGAGCAGGGTAATGCAAATGTAGCTGATTGTATACAAACTCTGATGAGTCTTCTAAACCAGCATAACAACGTTAGGTACCGTTAACTAAGCGAAAAATGACCATTCACACAAACAACCTAGAGAAAAAATGATACAGGAAAGTTATCCGAATACCTTCCTCGCGAAAAACAAAAACAAGTTCGTCTAAGAGCTGGGAATAGATCAGAATTAGCTTGTAAACAGCATTACGTCTAGGAAACCAAAATACTTTGGCCACATCAACCGTCATATTAGTCTAGAGGGGAAAAAAATTATACTGGAAGGTGTGATTCCTAGAAAACAACGCAGAGAAGAGAAGAGAATACCGAGAAGAGGATGAACACATTGGTGTCAAAGATGTTCTGAAATTGACGGTAACGGAGTCTTACAAGAGCAGATGTGGTAAGAGCGATGTTCTGAAAAGGATACGCTACATGATGATGATAGACTTTCTTGTAATTAAATGGTCTAGACACGTAGACAATGAACAAAGTGTTGAGAAGAGAATTGACGCTGCCTTTGAAATTTGGAAATATAGAAGAATAGAACACATCACATGGATTAACAAAAAAACACACAATGACGTTTTACAGAAATTGTGGTGACATCAATAAAAAGCTAAAAACAATACAGAAAGGAAAGTTTGAAGACAAACGTCCTAGATGTAAACAACGCCTTAAGTGGAAAGATAACAGCAAAAGATGGACAGAACAAACCTGGAATATTGTACCATCAAGAGACGAGACAGAGCACATTGAATACCCACTTCAGCCGACCATCGATGTGGGGATGGCACGAACTGAACATACATCACCGAAGGACATTTTAGGAATCATGAGGTTGCCACAATAATTGGTCGCCCATAACCATACAGAATCTAGCATATATGTACTTCACGTGTATTGTGAAAATATGTGTAATCATTTAGTATAACATTGTACATGAACAACTTTTTTCGGTGGCCTTGTACAATGCTCTTGGTTAGATTTATTTTCTCCGCATTATAGAACCTGGGATACACATGACCTGTTTGTGCAAGTATTAGCGACTGTTATATGTGTGCATGTCCTGCAGCACGGCGCATGCCTGTAGTACTTGTAACATTATCACATTGTCGATTGTTAAAAGGACGTAAACTTATTTAACCTTTTAATTCTGTGTAATTGGGTATTTGTTGAACATTGTATAATGTGACATACTATTTTACCTGAAACATTTTTAGGACATAAAATATTCCTTTTTGTGAAGTCTGGTGTAATATTTTTTTTTTTCATTTTTATTATATAGAAATATATTCATTGTTTAGTCATGTGTTATATTTATCATATTCACGGCATACAATATCCTTATTCTGCAGTCCCAATGCTGAGTTATATTTATATTTGAAGTACACAAAGTACACGTGACTACTATCGTGAGTTATATTCAAAATGTTTTTAGTAAGAAGAAGTTGTATCAAATATATTCTCCGAACACAAGTAGTAGAGTGGCTGCATATTGAGGTATGTTCTTTTCTGCGAACGTTCACTGTCATAATGTTGTGTAACATGATGTGCTCTTTTTACTTCTTCTTCACATCCTTCTTCATCTACTACTACTGATTAATTTTAATTTTTTTTTGATCAATGCGAAAGTGAAATAGTCACATTGTTTTCTTAGAGTTACTATCCCAACTCAGAAGGGTGCTCGCCTTACATTCAGTAATCGTTGTACCGATATATGTGGCCGGATATTCTGTGCCATGAGATGGAGAGTCTTCTACCGTAGATGGGCTAGACTGCACTATTAATCATATCTTACGTCATTCTGTTAGTCACTGACAGAGCCGTCCTTGTTACACTGCGCACATTCCTTTTTTGTATTTTCATTTCTCTTTTAATTGATATTGTTCCAGCAATGATCTTAGGATTGAAATATCAGGAGTTTCTATTTGGAACAATCCACATGCAAGAATCTACCCAAGAACATTTTCAAACAAGTGAAAATGTTTCTAACGTGAATCCTGATCAGTTTTTTGCATGTGCATATTGTATCAGAATAGAAACTAAGAGGATAGAGTGGCACAAAATACGAATGATGGAAGGGACAGCAGGCGCTTTGTTAGAAAACAAAGATGTGTAGCAATTCATCACGTATGACATAAGGCCCTAATAAGGATACATCGATAAAGCCATTTCTTCTTCTATCTCTTTGTCTATGTAACTATCTCTCGGTCATTCTCGAACACTTCATGGCATGAGCAATATAATATAGAAAAGAAGGGGAGTTTTCTAGCTATCTCTCTTCAAATTCAAATCAATTCTCTCGCAAGTGTTTCTTTCTTTCTTCCATTGTGCCTTTTAAAATTATTTTCACCTTCTTATTCCTTGCACATGCTCCCAATTCGATAAATCCTATTAGTCGTCATACACGCAAAGAGAACATAGAGCAGATGGGGTATGTTCGCTGTTCCCTTGTTATAATTCATGTCCTATCTGCTAAATAAAACTGTAAAAATATTAGCTGCTAAATACAACTGTATAAATCTTATCTGCTAAATAAAACTGTATAAATCTTATCTGCTAACTAAAACTGTATATATCTTATCTGCTAAATGAAATTGAATATATCTTATCTGCTAACTGAAATTGTATAAATCATATATTTTAACTTGTTTTTTTTTTCGAATGCACACAATGAGCAGGTTTACTCTTTTTGTGCGCCGTAAAAAGGACGTTAAGTGGCGGGTTGCGGTAGCTTTTCTCACATCCTGAGCGTGCTAATGAAGGGGGACCTGGGTCGTCAAGGTGGTTGTGTTATGATTGGCTTCATCTGCGTGTCGCTTACTACTACGGGAATCACTTCGATCCCTCACCTCGTTAACCAGGCTGCCATGAAAACGGCCCGTTTCGAGGAAGGGCTACGAGGAAGCCGAGGTGATGGTCTTGGCCAGTACATTTTGCCTGTCTGACTAACATGTCTGAACAGTATATTGTGTATGACTAGACGTTAGTCTTTCTCCTTATTTGCTAACTTAAATTATATAAATCGTATATGATCACTACAATTGCATAAATTTGATCTGCTAACTTGAATTTTATAAGTCGTATCTGCTAACTAAAACTGTATAAATCGTATCTGCTAAATAAAACAATAAATCTCATCTGCTAACCAAAATTGTAAAAGTCGTATCTGCTAAATAAAACTATAAATCTCATCTGCTAACTAAAATTGTAAAAGTCGTATCTGCTAAATAAAACTATTAATCTCATCTGCTAAATAAAACTATAAATCTCATCTGCTAAATAAAATTGTATAAGTCGTATTTACTAGGTAATTAATCATTCCTCGTGACCTACATGAAGGTCAACAAAAGGCTCCTCCATCACGCCAGGACACAACAGGATAAACAACTTGTTTGTCTCAAAACTTGATTGAAAACATATACACACCAGGACATAAATGGAGCAATCTACACCAGGGTAAAAGAGGGGCATTATACATAAGGGTAAAAGAGTAGCACTTTACATCAGGGTAAATGAGGGGCACTCTACATCAGGATAGAAGAGGAGCACTTTACATTAGGGTAAAAGAGTGGCACTCTACTTCAGAGTAAAAGATGGACACTTTATACCAGGGTAAAAGATAAGCACTCGAAACTATAAATGGTATCTACTAACCAGTATCTAATGAATCGTGTCTTCTATCCAATATCTCAGATCGTGTCTTTTAACCAATATCTCAGATCGTGCCTGCTAATTAATATCTCAGGTCGTGTCTTCTAACCAATATCTCAGATTGTGTCTTCTAACCAATATCTCAGATTGTGTCTTCTAACCAATATCACAGATTGTGTCTTCTAACCAATATCTCAGATTGTGTCTTCTAACCAATATCTCAGATCGTGTCTGCTAATTAATATCTCAGGTCGTGTCTTCTAACCAATATCTCAGATCGTGTCTTTTAACCAATATCTCAGATCGTGTCTGCTAATTAATATCTCAGATCGTGTCTGCTAACCAAAATCTCAGATCGTGTCTGCTAACCAACATCTCAGATCGTATCAACAACAACAACAATGTTCGCTTAGGCGTCTGGGGCATTTTGCGTCGGATGAACACCACTATATCCAGTTGTAAATGCGTGCTGCCAGGCCTCCTCTAAGGCATATGGGGAAGCCGCTACCTGTTGAAGCCAAGTGTTTCGGGGACGACCTCTCCGGCGCTTCCAGCAAGCAGGGTGGAGGCCGTTTGCACCGTTAACTATCTTTTGAAGAATCTGGTGAGCTGTGACCTCCGTGTTCAGTCGGACAACATGACCGAACAGGGAAATGCGGCGACGTTCCAGAATAACCGAGACAGGAGGGAGATGTGTCTTTGCAGAAACGTCTTTATTCCGGGAAAAAATCGTACCAACGAATGCCAAGGATGTGTCGTTTATTTCGCATATGGAAAGCCTCAAGTCTCGAGGTGTCGATTTTTTGCAGGGTCTAGGTCTCGGAGTCATATACGAGGACCGGGATCACGTACGACGGGTAGATGCACAGTTTAGTGCCCATGGAGAGCCTACTGTTCTTCCACACACGGCGGAGGTCGTTCATCGCCGAAACCGCTAGACCAATCCGCTTGTGTATGTCGGAGTTACTGCGGCAGTCGGATCCAATCGTGCTGCCGATGTAGGAGAGATCATTGGCACCCTCTGCAGTGTGACCATTGACTACTATATCCTGGGGCCGTTTGTCAGAGCCAAGATTCTGGATTTTGGTCTTTGCCCATGATATTGACAGGCCCATATTTTGCGTGTTGCTGTCCAGGTTCTCAAGGGACTGCTGCAGTGCTGTACTGTCTGAACCGAGCAGGACTATATCATGTGCGTAAACAAGGTCTGTGAAGAGTGTCTGATCTATAGTAATTCCATGTAGGTGGGTGCTGGCGCGGTGCAGGAGCCAGCCGACGGCTTTGGCAGAAGAGATCTGGGGCGAGTACGCAACCCTGTCTGACACCTATGGATATAGAGAACCTTTCTGAGAGTGTTCTTCAGAGACGTATTCTGGCGCCGGTGTCTGTGTGCAACTCCTTTATCAAATTTAGTAGCGGGACAGGAGTGCCAATGCCCTGCATTGCTTACCACAGAGCGGATCTGTCCCCCGAGTCAAGGCATAGCAGAGGGGGCGAGCGAATGCACGGTGCAGCTCTGCCAGGAGGCGAAGCGTGAAGATGGCGTCCACCGTTCATCGACCTGGTGTAAATCCCGATTGTTGTGGGCGTCGTTTGGAAACGAGCAGTGGGCTTAGCCGAGTTAACAGCACGTGTACGAATACCTTACCTGGTACTTAGAGTAGTGTTATTGGCCTATAGTTGTCCTGGTACTGAGAGTAGTGTTATTGGCCTATAGCTGTCCTAGTACTAAGAGTAGTGTTATTTGCCTATAGTTGTCCTGGTACTGAGAGTAGTGTTATTGAGTGTGAGCATAGAAGAGGGTGCTGGAGTTTTAAAAACATGATTAGCAACATTTATAATTGTTCCAGTTAGAGTCTCGTAACGTAGTGGCGCCATTTATAAGACGTCATTAGCGGCCTCGCGGATTAGATCAGCCAAACTCCAGCAACATCACATGATTCGATCAGCCAATCAAATCTTCAGAGCACACGACGTAGGCAGAAAGACTGATAGACTCTCTTATACTGAAAAACGCACATACAGATTGATATACACACACATTTACGCCATAGAAATAATAGGATAGATTATCTAGCGCATATTAGCATGTTCTTTAAATTAATTAATCTTTCTTCTGAATAATCTGTAAAAGATCATTTTATATTTATAAATACTTGTATTTTTTTTTAATTATCACTTGTGGAACGTTCATGCTGCTAACATTGTTTTCATAATAAATGTGCTTCAAACTTCCCCGTAATGTAAAAACAAATGTCATAAATGTTACTAGTGAGTGTGTAATGAGAGATAACAAACTCATCATGTAAAACAATTTGCCACTGAAACAACCACTGCAAAAACGCGTACAATGTAGGAGGCCAGCTGCTTAAATTGAGCAATTCTTTGTGACGCGAAGGAGAAGATGATAAATACATGTGCATCCAACAATGGGGAGAGGAGACGAACGTTTCCTCAGGCAAAACATACTGATCGGGCAATGTTAGAAAGGGTCAGGTAAAACATGCTGATCAGACAATGTTCTAAAGGGTCAGGTAAAACATGCTGATCGGACAATGTTAGTATTGGTCAGTTGAAATATACTGATCGGACAATGTTGGTAAGAGTCAGGTAAAATATACTGATCGGACAATGTTAGTCAGGGTCAGGTAAAACGTACTGAACGGACAATGTTAGTCCAGGGTCAGATAAAACATACTGATCGGACAATGTTACTAAGGGTCAGGTAAAATATATTCGCCTTAGACCCCCACTTCGACTTGCTTGCAGTTCCCCCTGGAAACTGGCTGTTTTCATGGCAGCCTGGCTAACCTGGTATAGAATTAACGTGATCGTCTGCAGTAGTGAGCGACAAGTAGGTGAAGCGAAGCATAGCACAGCAGAATGGAGGCCCCGGTTCACCTTCATCAGCACGTTCAGAATGTGAGAAAAGCTACTGTGACTCGCCATTTAACGCCTTGTTCAAGACGCACAAGATAGTAATCGTAATTATTGTGTGTATTCAACATCAACTAATCAGTCAATCCCATCCAACAATAGCAATGTTCATCCAGCCAACATAGTTTTTATATACAACACATTTCAAACTTAACTATTTGAACCTCGGACTGCTACAAATAGAACATATGCACCTGTTCAAACATGGGATGGAAGGCAGTCACATATCCATGTGTACTACGTTTGGATTCTGATGAGTATCAAAAATCGCTGCAGCAATAATCACTACTGTAACACACATAATTAATTATGTGTCATAGATTTCATGTTTATCCTAACTACAGCGATGTGCATATGAATCGTAAAGGACGAAATGGGAAATATTTCAAAATAAAGCAAGAAGGCCCTTCCTCAAATGTCAAAGAGGTGTATGAGTATTTCTGAGGTGGACTATGATACAGGATCTATCTATATGATTATTCACATGCTCTGCTGCCGAAGATGGATATGTCAGACCGAAAAATGAAAATATCGCAGTCAAGCTGTAAACTAGCGACACAACGCGTTCCGTTCTCCGGACTACATCCTGCTACTTGCAAAGCCCTGTTCAAGGCTTGGTCGCGGGAGACTGAGAACGAACGCAGAAGAAGAAGGTCACCTATACTAGAGTAACGTCTATCCACACTTGATACACCTGACTAGCACACACACCATGTACTTTCAAACAGTCTCACAATATTTACCATCAAATACACAGGACAGACACATCTGAAAATGCTTGACATATACGAACATTAGATAAGCCATTCTTATACAGTTTTCATGAGATCTATAGTAAACGTAGATCCATAGGAAGAACTGCTGCCGGGATGAAGTGTTAAGCAAGTCATTGCACTAACCTAGACTGTTATGAGATCGGGCTGTCAGCTACTGTATAGCTGTCTTTCCTTCCATAATAGGATATTACCTCTGCAAGCTATTAATTAATCTCTACGATCAATTACTCTCCAGTCAACCCTTCTGTAAATGGGTATCTTACGTATGAGTTGGGGAAGGTAAAAATATAGGCTGCGGTTTAGCACATAAATTATCTTCGTCCTTTGCGGCAATTGGTGCAATGGGAGTGACCTTGACCTTCACTTTTTTAATTACTTTACTTTTGGACATTTAGCACCGTCGCAGTTCAGGAGGTTTTGCATGGTAGATATACCTCTTAAACCATGTATTATATAAGTTTAGTGCAATGGTTACAATAACTAAAGTACTTTAACGATATCTTTTGACATTGTTGATCTGTTAACATTTATATTGACATTATCCTCTCTTCCTATCTAGCTCTCTCACTCTCTCTCTTTGCTCTCTCTCTCTTTCTTTCGCACCTTTAACTTGGAAGGTTGCAGTGACATATGTTCATCTAAGAACCCCGTCCTGATATCAGCTTGGGTAATATTCAGTTTCTTTCTTATTTCGCTCGTTAGCACTTCAAGATGCTCTGTTCTGGATGGATGTACCGAAGTACCTTCTATGATCGTTGAATTGGGAAAATGCGAAGCAATTGGTTTTTCGTGATGGGTTTACTATTGTAGTCCCACGGACCACTCCTATTATTTGTCTTTAACGACATGAGTAGAAGTTTGAGTTGCCGTTACTGCTTATCTAAGCTGCTCGTGGTGAGCTCTTCACTCTCGGGATGTGTCTATGCGGGAAGGATACAGTGGTCTTTCTTATATGATGTGGCGTACTGATGAGTTTTGGTTGGAGCTCTCATGGATATAGTGCTCCCTGTGGTACAGGGAAAATTACCGCTGAACATCTGTTGCAAAATTGCCCGACATACGAGAACCATAGAAAGCACATGTGGCCATCACCAGTTCCAACACTAGACAAGCTCTATGGCAGTGTCGACAGCCTCAGGATGACAGCTGCTTTCTTCGAACAAATTCAAATTGACGTCTGACAGCGTACGAAGAAGAAGAAGAAGAAGAAGAAGAAGAAGAAGAAGAATGTAGTGCTCACCAATAAGGGAGCACAGTGTCGTTTTCCAGCCAAGCTGCTGTAAGACAACCTGTTTTCAGATGTGTAACATGGCCGTCAGATGGATGTCTTGATCAGGATGCTTCACTCGACCGTGGCATGAACTAGCGTCTTGGTCAGAATGTTTCAGGGCGTTAAGTGGTGGGTTGTAGAAGCTTTCTTCACATCCCGAGCGCGCTGATAAATGTGAACCGTAGTCCTCAAGGCGGTTGTGCTTTGCTTGGTTTCATCTGCTGACACTCATTTTTACGTTGATCACATCTTGTCAGCCGGACTGCATTGAAAATAGCTTCTTTTCAGGGGACGCTATATGCAAGACAGATTATGGTCATGGCTAGTATATTGTGCCTGACCTTGACTCCACGTCCTGGTCAGTATATTTTGCTTGTCTCGAGATCTCAGAACCCTTGTCTCCTGTACTATGGGATGTGTAACTTCTTATCTTATGAACCCTGGTCTCAGTTGCCTTTTCTCCTGGTCTCGGGGACACTTGTCTGCTGTACTGTGAGAACTTTTTCTCCTGGTCTTAGACCCTTGTCTGCTGTACTAGGGCCCTTTTCTCCTGGTCGTAGACCCTTGTCTGCTGTACTGTTGGAACATTTTCTCCTGGTCTTAGAGACCCTTGTCTGCTATACTGTGGGAACCTTTCTCCTGGTCTCAGGGACCCTAGTCTGCTGTACTGTGAGAACCTTTTCTCCTGGACTTAGAGATTGTTTTCTCTAGTACTGTGGGACCCTTTTCTCCTAGTCTCAGTTGCCTATTTTCATGGTCTCAAAGGTCTTTGCCGCATGTACTGTTGGACCATTGTTTCCAGGTGTGAGGATGCCGTGTCTTCTGTATGTAATACCATTTTGTCCCGGCACTAGAGACCGGTTTTTTTATGTACTATGAAACACTTGACTCCTGGTCTCAGATACCCTTGTATCCTGAACTATATAATCCTTGACTCCTGGTCTCAGATATCCTTGGATCCTGGACTATATAATCTTTGATCCTGGTCTCAGAGACCCTTGTATCCTGGACTATATAATTCTTGTCTCCTGGTCTAATGGATCCTTTTTACGTGATCTCATGGACTCTTGTCCTCAGGTCTGAGAGACACTCTTGACTTCAGGTCTGAGAGACACTCTTGTCTTCAGGTCTGAGAGACACTCTTGTCTTCAGGTCTGAGAGACACTCTTGTCTTCAGGTCTGAGAGACACTCTTGTCTTCAGGTCTGAGAGACACTCTTGTCTTCAGGTCTGAGAAACACTCTTGTCTTCAGGTCTGAGAGACACTCTTGTCTTCAGCTCTGAGAGACACTCTTGTCTTTAGTCTGAGAGACACTCTATCTTCAGGTCTGAGAGACACTCCTGTCTTCAGGTCTGAGAGACACTCAGGGACTCTTGTCTTCAGGTCTGAGAGACACTCAAGGACTGTTGTCTTCAGGTCTGAGAGACACTCTTGTCTTCAGGTCTGAGAGACACTCAGGGACTCTTGTCTTCAGGTCTGAGAGACACTCTTGTCTTCAGGTCTGAGAGACACTCAGGGACTCATGCCTCAATGTCTTAGGACCCATATCTCTTGTTCTCAAAGATACTAGTCTCCTGAATCCTGATCACTTGGTCTCATTGTTCTGTATTCTGGTCTAATGGACCACTCGCATCCTAACTCCCCACGACCCACTCGTGTCCAGGCGGCTATGGGTCCGCTCGCTTTCTGAACCAAATGTCTCTTTATCTCTGCTAACTTTCTCTCTTAATATCAAACAACTCTCACATACACTCTATTACTCTTTCCACGCTCTACAACTCTCTCTATTACACTCTCACTCTCTCTCTCTCTCACGCTGTCAATCTCAATCATACTCAATCTCTATTAACTTCCTTGACATTAACTCTCTCACCCTCTCTCCCCCACTCTCTCACTTTATGTCGTCTACAATTTGTATGTCTCTTTTTCAATTTAATGCCTATGTGTCTGTCGTTTACTTAACATATGTCAAAACTTCCATAAGACTGCATGAACGTATGATTTATTTTAAGTACTGATAGAATAGAAAGAAGAATTTGCACAGCAATGTATTTGCAACTGAAATGAGGATTTAATACATCATTCAATCAAAAATGATTGTTCTCTAAAGATGAAGTATCGAAATGTGTAACTGTGCGTAATTGAAACCTATATAAGCCCATCTCCATATTGTATGCTCTGTATGAGCGCTTGCTTGGTGTCATCAAGAACAATATATATATTGTATAGATAACAGCACGATTATAATACGAATTCTGTCACGTGATACGCATACTGATGTAACCGAGGTTGTGACATTATGCTGCTCTATAGCGAACGACACGCGTTGTACGAATAATTGATACAAGTGACGTCAATGACCTATTTTTATAGAAATCGTTCCCAGCCAGCTTCCAGGGTATTAACGGTAAACGCTATCTGAATCCAGGAGACGAAGCGCTGGTCAACTGGCAATGGGGAAGTACAACAATTAAATGAAAGTTGAGTAGGGTGGTTGAAATACTACCGTTCACGTGTTGTCAGTGTAGACTTTGTAGTGAATCTTGCTCATACATGAAATAATAATAATATTAACTGCGCAATTAATACGTTTAAGGTTGAACCTAAAACACCAGGGGAAAAGTAATATTCTTCTACCTGTAGTTTATCAGCAGAAAAAAGAGATAGCGTCTTTAGGCTCAATATAGTAACACAATCTCATGAGATATCAGTCGCTTATGACTTTCACAATAAACATGTTTTTAAAGTTTATATTTTTTATTGTGGCACACCCATGAAGGTAGCATAATTTTGTTCATAGCAAACGTGCAATTGAACAAAAATTGGGTATTCTTAAATAAAGCAATGAACTTGTACCTGTTCTTATCAACCACAGGAAAAAATATGTTATTTAATTATCTGTATTATTATTGCGTAGTTCTTTCTAAAGCAATGAAACGTCGCCGAGCTTATGCATATTCAGTGAGGCATGCAATGTTATTAGCTGGACAGCATTCTATGTCTTTGTGTAGGAGGGCGGAAAGAAAGGGGGAGTTGCACGGTAGTTAGAAGTCAAGAATAGAAATTCTTTGTCTCACATGTTAATGACGACATGAAGGATATGGCAACACATTTACTGGCCATTTTTTTTAAACTGTCTTTGAGCACTTCCATTAAGCATCTATTTTAGTTCGTTTCTTCCAGGACCTCCTGTAAATCATCTATGCTGGTTCGTTTCTTCGAGGACCTCCTGTCAATCATCTATGCTGGTTCGTTTCTTCGAGGACCTCCTGTCAATCATCTATGCTGGTTCGTTTCTTCGAGGACCTCCTGTCAATCATCTATGCTGGTTCGTTTCTTCAGGTGCCTCATTTCAATCATGTTCTCTGGTCTATTTTAAAAGCAGCCTGTCTTCAAGCTCTTCCTGTCAATCATGGTCTCTGGTATATTTTAAAAGCAGCCTGTATTCAAGCTTTTCATGTTAATCATCATTTTGAATCCAATGTAAAGCGTCCGATTCAAATGTTTCCGTTACTGGTAGAATGCATTTATTCATTTACAGCAGATGATTACAATAGCAGAAATTGTTTGCAAGATGTCGTTGCTAGCCTCATGCAAACCCCTCTATAGGCATCTGTTAATACATGATTGGAAGAGTTACACAGGGCCCGTTTCATGCGGCCCAAGTGGCACGAAGCTGACCATATCAGATGGTAATTTAGGATGTTTCATGAGGGGGTTGCTACATCAGCAAGTAAAACATAACGCAGAAACTACTCCTACTCGAAAAACGCATCACTTGCTATGGTGCAGGCTTCATGTTAAAGAGTCACTTTAATGATAGTTTTAATGAGCGATGAAAGAAAACAAAACGAGGTTTAGACAGTATTCGTTCCACGTCCTCTCAACACTCCCATTCATGTCAGTTAAAACATATGCACACACGCGCGTCAAAAGAAATACTTTTTGTAAATTACCCGAAGAGAAAGAATAGAAACAGTATGCATAGCCAAAATTAGGATTAGTCTTACTTTAGCCACGGCTTGAATTGACCATATGTCGCTGTTCTTCAATCACTCTGTGAAAGATCTTCTGTCCTGATTTCTCGTGTGTCTTACCGTTTCTACAGGATGGGTTAGCCAGCCACATGACCAACCGACCTCATTGCTCTTTCACAGCTGGCCTGGCA
The DNA here is from genome assembly GCA_036924085.1 of Ariolimax columbianus. Classification (NCBI taxonomy): domain Eukaryota; kingdom Metazoa; phylum Mollusca; class Gastropoda; order Stylommatophora; family Arionidae; genus Ariolimax; species Ariolimax columbianus. Next base: position 37,754,961 of record JAVGWX010000003.1, on the reverse strand, counting down.
AGTATCAGTGTTACTATTTTCTGCTCTAATTCAGGCCCCTGTACCAGTGGCATCACACTGAATCTCTAAATAATTGTTGATTGCGCAGTATAGAGGAGACTAACGTCCGGTCAGGTAAAACATACTGATCATACAATGTTAATCAGTGTCAGATCAACCATACTACTCGGTCAACTATGCCAGCAGTCCACACCAAAAAGAGTAGTGGTACAGTGGGTTCCATCCCACTGTAACATCCAAGGCAACGAGGAGGCAGACAGACTGGCAAAAAAAGGTGTAAGACTACCATAACCAGATTCTAGTGTGACCTACGAAGAGTCGTCCAAAAGGTTTATTAGGGCCAGATACATGGCCAAATGGGAAATAGAACATACTGGCTACACAAAAAACGATGCATATTACCAGCTGAACAGAAGAGAGCAGGTCGTGGTCTTCAGACTCCGCACAGGCCACAACAGACTAAGGTACCGTCTATTCAATAAATTGAAGATAGGTGGCACTGACGAATGCTCGTGTGGTACCGGGAAAATGACCACTGAACATCTGCTGCAAAACTGCCCGACATACGAGGACCAGAGAAAGCACATGTGGCCATCACCAGTGACAACACTAGACAAGCTCTATGGCAGTGTCGACAGCCTCAGGATGACAGCTGCTTTCTTCTAACTAATTCAAGTTGACGTCTGACAGCGTACGAAGAAGAATAAGAAGAAGAAGATCAACCATACTGAACAAGACCCCACCTAACACTCAAACAATTCACCTGCAATCATCCTGTTTCATGGCAATCTGTTGAGCGAGGTGGGGATTGGCCCCTATGATCCTCCTAGTACAGAACTTCCTGAGAAGCCTCGCTTTGCACTAGTCAGGAAGACCCGGTCTATCTTCTCAAGTTTTCTTCGGGATACAAGAAGATCCACTGAAACCCGCCACGAAAGAAATCCGTCAAGAGAACCTAACTCAAGTACTGGTGACATCAGCAAAAACAACATCTAATAGCAATCATCATCTGTGGTAATAGTCCACTGACAAGCTCAACACTGACAAGCTCAACACTGACAAGCTCAACACTGACAAGCTCAACACTGACAAGCTCAACACTGACATGCAGTGATTTATTATAGACAGGGCATCATTTAATAACACTACTCTCTGACAAACATCTCGTAGTAGTTGATTAAGGAAATCTCGGGAGATGGGCGCCGGCTACCATTTCATGTAGAAACTGGAAGTCACTAGAAAAATAGGAAAAAACTTCAACACGACGCGGTAGAAGAGGAGCATCTTAGAGAGTCAGTGGTCATCAACCTTCCCAGTCTTCTTCTTGCTATTTAGCTCTTTTTGCATCTTTTTTGGCGGTTTGCTCTTTTTAACTACAAACTTAGTCGGTTTGGATGTATTAAGGCGTGTTGATCATATTAAATATATGGCATATGGCCTAAGGTTATCCCAGGCAAGAGGTATTTTTTTATACGATGGTATAGCCGCAAGGAGCAGAGAGCAACAACTCCAGTAGCCTCAAAGCAGAAAGCCATTTTGTGCTCTTTGCAGCGGTGGTTTTCCAAGATGCGGGTACCAACACCATGAACAACCCTCTAAAATAATCTTTATCAGCAAGAATAGTACGACCTAGTGGTCTGTTTGTGCCCTAGCGAGTAGGGGGGGGGGGGGTCAAGGATTTATGTCGAGGTTTGAATGACCTGTGGCAGAACAAACCACAAACAACATTGTGCTGCAGGACGCATTCAGGAGGTTAGGCGAAGTTTAGGGGTGCTAACGTTAAAGATAACAAGAGACTGTTCTCATCTTTTAGAAGAAGATAGAAGCCAAGACTTACGCCTGGGTTAAGGAAACATACTGACTGCGACTCCATTTCTAGTCTTCCTCATGCATTCCATATTCCATTCCAAGCTACATCAGCCTGGTCAACAAGATAGAGATAGACACTGGGATCCACAAAGAAATGAGCCTACTGAGAAGCTTCATATTGTACTACAGCCAGGACGACTCAGTTCTACATTTATAGTACGCTTTCGAAAACAATAAGAGCCACTCTAACGCGCCACCGGAGAAACATCATCAGGAGTGAGTAACTAAGCGCGAGCAGCATACACAAAAAAAAACAACCGTCATATACAAATATTGTAGTGGTTGGAATTGATGTTCAGTCCGCGAGGATTCACACATGATGATGATTACTCTTGATATTTTCATCCCAGAAATTGACGGCCTCTTGTATTAGTTTTGACCTTAGCGATGAGGGTTACCGTGGTAACGCAGCATGGAGGACTGGGCACGCGGTGTCACAATAGAGTGACGGCTGGCCATTAACATAACCTTGACATCTCTTTCCTTCCTTGAACTTAACCTTTACCAATAGTTACGTATTCTTTATTTTATCGTCCAAGAACTAGGTTGATTATTCGCCTTTCTCTCAATCGCCTACATTCCTTTTTTCGTTCCGATTCCTGGGAAAATGAGTTTTTCTTGTGGTGTTTTTTTTTAAAATGAAAGTACAATATATGCTATTGATTGTACCAGAGCTTTCTTTTAAACAAAGTAGATTACTCCATACACAACAGACTTTGCGAGTATGTGAATGATACGGAGTGTAAAACTATGTGTTGTAGAGTCATCTACCCAATATGCTTTAAATTGAACAGTTAACTTTATTTTAACAACATGGTCTCTGTGTGGCAGTGGTGCAAGTCTCGTGTCTATCACACACGGGGATCGTCATGGAAACCACACGCTCCCTAACAGTTATTATTGTTTGTTCGGAAACATGTGTCCACAAAATGTATATAATTTTTCCAAGAATTCAATAACATATCACACGATTTGTTGCATGCGGTCTTATATTAGCCATGGCATTTAGAGAGTGTTCATTAAAAGTATGCTGAAATGAAGACAACTGGAGAGGATAGGGTCCAAAAGTGAGACGTGCTCAGTCAAGTTTGCAACTAGACTTTGAACTGATCAACTAGAGTAGAGGGTCCAATGGAGAGAGATGCTCAGACAGGCCTTACAACCAGTTCTAGGGTTGATCAGCCAGAGTATAGGGTAACTGGAGAGACATACTGAGATAACCTTACAACCAGTTCTAGGGTTGATCAGCTAGAGTATAGGCTCAATGGAGAGACATACTGAGATAACCGTACAACCAGTTGTAGGGTTGATCAGCCAGAGTATAGGGTCAATGGAGAGACATACTGAGATAACCTTACTACCAGTCTCAGGGCTGATCAGCCAGAGTATAGGCTCAATGGAGAGACATACTCAGACAACCTTATAACCAGTTCTGGGTTGATCAGCCAGAGTATAGGCTCAATGGAGAGACATACTGAGACAACCTTACAACCAGTTCAAGGGTTGATCAGCCAGAGGATAGGCTCAATAGAGAGACATACTGAGACAACCTTACTACCAGTCTCGGGGCTGATCAGCCAGAGGATAGGCTTAATGGAGAGACATTCTCAGACAACCTTATTACCAGTCTCAGGGCTGATCAGTGAAGAAGACACTACCGTTATATCAAAGCTAAAGATTTTCTCTGATCTTTTACAGCAATATTTGCTCTAAAATGGGCGTGAGCGACGTACGGCCTGTGTGACCGGATACACCACGCGCCTTGATTATATCCAACCCACGAGAAATTGTTCCAATTTCTCTGAATGTCTGACCCTCCAGGCACATTCAGATTGTTAAGTTGTTCCTGTAACCAAGGAGAAAGATAGAACTGCGTCAGCCTACTCATAACATTCTAGAATGACATTGAAAACAAAGAAGTAAGAATGATGTCATTTTAATTGAATCATGAGTTACGCATGTGTACTCGATGCTCATTTCACTTCTGACGTCTTTGTCAATTAAAGTCAAACAATTTACGGTTGGATGATGTGAAGCTAAAGCAGCAGAAAACATCAAAACACTTACAAGACAATTGTTAAATACACACAAAGCAGCACCGTCGCCCACAGCTATCAGTATATGGCTTGGCTTCGTTCGTTCTCAATCTCCCGCTACCAAACACTGAAAGGGCTTAAGTAGCAGAATGTAGTACAGAGAATGGAATGCGTTGTGTCGTAGTTTACAGCTTGACTGTGATATTTGCACCTTGCAGTCCAACACATCCGACTTCAGCAAACATTTTTTGAGTACAGGGTTAGCATTCCCTCTTCGATCCCTTTTCCTTAGCCAGTCTGCCCTGCTGCAGCCTGTTATCCAGGATCACCACGTGGAGGTGTAGAAGGGTCTTGGCAGCTCTGGTTCGCTGGCCCTGACACTAGCAGTCAGCTATGAGTCGCTGACCACTGCAGCTCATGCGCTGCTCAGCATCTTGATCCCAGTATTGAATTGAGCGTCTATAACGTTGTAACATACGATCTTATATTATTTAATGATATTGAAAAGCCGGGTTTTGATTTATTATATTCAGCATTTCAAATTAAGATAACATCATTGAAGAATAAGAAAATGAACAGTGAGTGTCTAGTTTTTCAAGAGAAGGAGACTGATAATTACTTTTCCAACACGCAGAAGGAAACCTCTGTTTGATTTGTTTTGGAACTAATACCGTTGTGATAGAATGCAACCTGCAAAGGCATTTAAATATCAAGCACTCTATTTACAGCGATTTAAATGTGAGCTGAGAAAAGAAGAGATACAAATTTTTTAAATGAGAACATCTAATCGACAGATGCTTTTCTACAAACGAAGTAATGACGCTGAAAACATTTTTTTGGGCAAAGCTTTACTGTTAATGAAAAAACAATTTAAACCACTACGGTACCATATGCCGAAGGAGACTTTGTCAATGAATGTCTAGGTTTTGCCATTAAGGTACTATGTGCCAGAAAAAAGAACATTGAACAAATAAGTCGTTTTCGTTGTAGTGTTGCGGGATGTATCAACATAATGGCTTCACGTAAATCATCACAATTTGAATGAGTTTTAATTGCTCTAGACCGGGGCACGTTAGCTCAGTTCATAGTGAGCAAGCTATTTTCTCTGGTAACAGCGCCTAGGTTCGCATCCGGAGACTAAACAGAATCCGGGTCGTGATTTTAATAAGGTCCCGCTTCTCTAGTCAACCCAGATGTAAATGGGTGCCGGACGCATGAGTTAAAGAAATTAAAAACAGCAAGGAAGGGCACTGGCCACTCCACCTCTCACAGGCTGCGACTAAGTACTATAGAGTCTTTAAAATACTATATTTCCAACTGGCGGTTAATTCTGCTGAATTTCCACTTTACTTTACTTTTTGTTAGACCGGAGCACAGATCTAATTGGTACCCCTCAGGTGGCTATATTTGCACACGAAGTTGATGCTAAATTAAATTGCACATAAAAATGTATTGTTCTTCAACCAACGAAAGATACTCGAAATAGAGAAGATTTATTTCAGGAAGTAAAAACTGTTTTTAATAAATTCGACATTAAGTGAGAAAAGCTAAACGAGATATCAACTGATATGGCCCCAGAAACGATTGATTCAAACTTTGGTGTTGTTGCTAAAAACCAGACCAGAGTTATCTCATATGATCATAAACACAGGAGATATATGTGTGCTACCACTGCATTTTACACCAACAAAATGTGTGTACAAACTCCAATAAATTCTCCCATGTTATAACCACCATAATTTCCTTCATACATTGCCTTCAGTCGAGAGCACTAAACCACAGCCGGTTTCATGAATCTCTGGAGAAGACGTCCAATCCCTGCATGATATCTTCATCTTTTACCTCTAAGAGCGTTGACCAAGTGAGAAGAAGATGCCGAAGCCCTTCTAAGAATTAAAAGATAAAGTGATTATTTGTTAATTAACATGAAAGGAAAACCTTAGGATGAGTTAGGAAGAGGTCTTCAAAGACCTCTTGGCAACTGTCAAAAGAAGGAAACTCGCTTGGTACGGGCACATATCGAGATCAAATCGTCTTGCAAATACGATCCTCCACGGAAAGGTGCAAGGCAGACGACGGAGGGGCCGTCCCAACAAGAGGTGGGAGAACAACATAAAAGAATGGACCAATCTCCGACCAGAAGAGGCACAGGCAGAGGCCGCTGACAGAGAAGGGTGACGTGGTATTGTGATGATGTCTTCATGCGTGCCACAACGACCTCACCAGTTATGGGATGACCTAACCTGACCTGAATTAGAAAACATAAGCTGATTGCGTGATCTGGCTTTTCTTATGGCAGTTAAAACACATCTTTCTGAACTCAATGCAACATTAACAACTGAAGGCCAGCTGGTTGATGGGATGTATGGACACATTAAGTCATTTCAAGATAAATGTCTACTCTGGTAAATTCAATGAAGGTTATACAATACTTATCACTTTCCAATACCTACCAACCACAACAATGATTGTCATTGTCATTCTTTTGTCGGCGTTTCTTCGAATGAAGAATTCAACAATAGGTTTAGTGATTTTCCACTATAATAGAGAAATTTAAACATTGCCTCTTCTCTATTTTTAGTTGACGGAGAACAAACTTACCTATCTGCAAATAGAACTAATTGAACTGCAAGAAAACTAAAACCTGCAGACAAAAAGATGGATCACATGATGACTTTTATCATAAATATTTACCAGAGGACAAGTATGCGAAACTCACAGCTTTTGCACAAGAGAAAATAACACTATTTATAAAATGTTTTTTCCTTGACAGAAGATCGTTAAATCTAAATGAGGATACAAACAACAGATTCACATCTAAAAAACACTTTACGTGTTGAAAATTATGTTTCTGTGAAGGATGTCACTGCTCTCTGGGCATACCCATAGGTACTCAGTCTTTCTCAGCAAATGGCGCAGGGTATAGATGCTGATGCCCCGTCCTCTCATGCCCCCTACTCCGCTCGAGCTTTGTTTAATGTCAAGACTTTGCAGCCTTTGGATGGCTGCTTCATCCATTGCAGTGTCTTCATCTAATAGGCGGTCATTGATTGATTTCAAAATGGCATTACTATCCATTACTAACGTGCCCATGATGGGAGCATGTGAAGTCATGATGTCAGCTCTTTCGTTGCCTGAACCCCAGCATGACCAAGACAGTAGATCATTGTCAACCCCTAGAGGTTTAATGCCTCAACAGCTGTTATCTACTCATACCTAAGCCATCCCTTGTGTACCTTCTGAAGTACGATGCCCGTGTGTCATGATGGCTGCCTTATTAAAGCAGTCTCAGATATTCATCTCACCGCTGAGGTGACTGCTTCCATCTCCATTCTCAAACTGTAGGTTGTTGACATGTATGCCCTACTGCGCTCATCAACGACCTATCCTCTAAATCTAGCCGAGAAGCCCAATCCTGATGTCCCACTGCTATTCCGTTGTCCCATTCCCTGCATTTCTTGCCTAAGGTTATGGTGACTCTCTGGTACTCTATAATTGTATCACCAGTGTGGACCCATTCTTTCCTCTTGGCTACCGTCTCAACTAGAGGGACATGTTCGATTTTTTTCTCTGCCCTGATGTCTGAGATACTACTGTACCGGTGCCGCGTGTCTGTGGTGACACGCATATAAGTGTTAACTTGTGTCAGTTTATTTTTTGATGTCACCGATAACAATCCCTACATGGACCGCATCATCACAATCGGGGTATCTCTAGTGTAGCCCAGAACAAGTCATATACCTTCATTCTGGATGAGTTCCAACCTTTCACAATGTGTTCTTGATAATGTGAGGACACCCTGTCCATAATTGATAACCGACAACACAACCTGACAAAATATGATGAACAGGAGTCGCTGTTCCGAGTTGGCAGCAGCCATAGTCTTGAGTGCTCCTAACCATCGCTTACATCTTTGTATGGTTTGGTCAACATGACAATTATAATTGAGACTGCGATTAAATGTTACTCCTAAGTATTTCAACCTGTTTTACTTATTAATGGTGCATCCCTCAAATGTGAGATTGCTTGCAAGGTTTCCTAGATGTCTTTAACCAACTCTTGCCTGTCTGAGCCAGTCCTGTACATTAGAATGTCATCTGCAAATTTTAACGTACGCCCAGTCTTATGTGTTGAATGTTGGCGACTTTTTCTGTGTATATGTTGATCAGCACAGGTGATAGCATAGACCCTCGAGGCAGTTCTGGACATATTCGTTTCAGTTCTGATGCCCAAGATCCCATGCCTAGCGTATTTGTTCTTTCAATCAGGGCAGCTGATATCCAACCAGCAACGGGTTTTTTAAACACACTACTTCACACATGTCATTAAAGTCCCAAAATCAACACAGTTGTATGTGTCTTCCAAGTCGAGTGCCACAGCGACTGTTTCTTGCTTTTACTGAAAACTCATCAAAGGTTCCCCATGTCTCATTCTCTGCTCTGTAGCTGCCCAGCGTATTTGGTAGGATGTGCTGCCGTTCTAGGTAGGACATCATTTTCCTGGTCACTACCTTCTCGAGTAACTTGTGATATACAGTAAGTATGGTGATTATTCTATAGCTGCTGAGAAGCGTTGAGTGCAATCAATAAAATACAGTTCTTTGCCCGAACATTTGACAGCTAGAGACATAAAGTCCCAAACTTCGTATTGAATTCATCTAATCTGTCTTAAGCTTAACTTTAATGTATTCGTAACCTGCAATTAAAAAGAAATGATATAAATTAAAATAAACATTAAATAATATATAGGCTAGTATTACTCTCAAGAAATGCATGTTGTACTGTTAATTTATAAGTACATTTAAAATATAACTTCAATCCCATTTTCTAAGCCAACAAAAACTTACGATGTTTGTAAAATAATTGCAACTTTCTTTCATTTTAGAAATAACATCAAATGGCATTCCCTGCGGATGTATTAAACATTCGCTATCCTGCCGATGTAGATGAAGTTGTGTACGTCTGTTGCACAACATACTTTACTATATGTACAAAGAGCATAATGTTGATGGGCCAAAGGTATATATATCATCAATTACGATTTGAGGATATTTCTACAGGTTGTTCGAAAAAAGATGCACTGATATGTATCTTGTATTTTATGTATGCTCGTAACAGGTGGATAAGGCTACTGCGTGTACCTACTGTCTCTCTCTCTCTCTCTCTCTTTGTCTCTCTCTCTCTCTCTCTCTGTGTGTGCGTGCACGTGCGCGCGTGTGTGTGTGTATACAAAAACAAGGCAAAGAGTAATGAACTCAATGAACTTCAAATCAAATAAATGTTTTCTTTTGTTCGCCTGAAAATACAATATCTATATCTGCAATGATGTCTCTTGTATGCACTTCACTGTATTTTGTAGTTCCATACAGGTCTATACCGTTTCTCTTCCAGTGTTGTTTCTTTGGGCTAATGATATGTGTTTATGTATATAATATTCAGGGTAGTTCTGTAACAAACTGTTTGGGGCAAAACAGGAGTTTTATTCAGTTCTGTTTGGTTTTATTAAGAATCAGACATTGTTTGTGCCCTTTCCCTTTCAGCAGAGTGTGAAAGGTGTTAATACTGATAGTTCCATTAGCTCGCTGGTTGTAAATACTCCTGCTCCACCCTTTCAGACGCGTGTCCATGCTGAGCCACTTCTTATTTGGAAATGCAATCTGAGGGATTGCTGGTTCATCGATCTCACTCTAGCAAGAGGCGGTCATTGCTCGACTTCAAACTGTCACCGCGAGCGATATCTAATGACGCTACTACAGTTGCATGTGAGGCCAGAGTGTCAGTTCTTTCAAATCACAGCATCACCTAGGTGCTAGATCCAAACAAACCTTCAAAGGATTAAGACTTCGGTGTTTGCTATCCACTTATGCCTCAGACAGTACTTTATGACCTTCAGATCAAAAATAACGGTGATTATTAAAGATGTATCAGATAGTCATATCATATTTCATGCCACTTCATCCATTTCCAGTCCCACGTTCTATATTGTTGTGTCCTACTCCAATGACCTTGTATCTCAATCTAGTAGAGAAGGATACACGTGATTTATCACAAAGGAGTACAAAACAATCAATAAATATGGCAGCAGTGGTAGATTGTTGTAGCAGTTCTTATGCTAATCTTATATATTTTCTAGGACTATCAGAACAAGTAGTAGTTCAAATCATGCAAACCAAACATCCACACCCTTTCTTTTATAAATGTTGACATATTTTATTATCTTTGGAAAAAAGACAGCAGATGACGAAATCACAACAACGGCTTAGCACAAGGAGGTTTCCTAGCACCCATTCTGCATACCATATATACTAATGACCAACCCATGGATACAGACACAAGGAAATTCATCTATGCTGATGACACAGCAGTTGCTGCCCAAAGAAGACGGTTTGAGGAGGCTGAAAATAAATTGTCAAGTTCAGTTCTCTCAATGCCCTTGCAGAATACTACCACGAGAATTATCTTAAACCAAATTTTAATAAAAACCCAGGTAAGTGCCTACCATCACAGAAACAGAAAGACAAAAAAAAAAACTTCAGATTAGGTGACAGGGGCAGGAGCTTGAATTCGACACGGCTCAAAAATATATAGGCGTAAAGGAATACTGTTTTACATGACGCACTGCCAGGAAACAAAGTAAGATATGCGCAAGAAATAATATCATCCGAAAACTGACCGACACAACATGGGGGGCACGACCGTCAGTCCTTTGGACATCTGCACGTGATTTGTGTTTTTCTGTAGCTGAATACGCTGCACCTGTCTGTAAAAACTATGCACATGCGAAACTAGTTGATACAGCAATAAATGAGACGGGTGGGATCAGTATGCCTAAAACCCACCTATATTTATAAAATATACCCCACAATTGACATAGCACCAGCCGAGATTCGAAGAAGCGTCGCAGCAGAAATCGAAAGGAAAAAAAACAGCACCGCGGCTCAACGATATTTGAACATCAGGTACAGAGCATAAGATCTAAGGCACCCAATATTTGGACATCAGGTACAGAGCACAAGACCTAAGGCACCCAATGTTTGGACATCAGGTACAGAGCACAAGACCTAAGGCACCCAATGTTTGGACATCAGGTACAGAGTACAAGACCTAAGGCACCCAATGTTTGGACATCAGGTACAGAGTACAAGACCTAAGGCACCCAATGTTTGGACATCAGGTACAGAGTACAAGACCTAAGGCACCCAATGTTTGGACATCATTTACAGAGCACAAGACCTAAGGCACCCAATGTTTGGACATCAGGTACAGAGCACAAGACCTAAGGCTCCCAATGTTTGGACATCAGGTACAGAGTACAAGACTCACATCCAGACATAGTCTCCTCAAAATTAACACGGCCCATACAGATAGACCCTGAAAGTCGCCGTATTGAGAGATGGCATGAATTGATGCAAGACCAGAGATGAAACTTCGTGAGGGACCTGCTCCCGGATATCATCTCCCAAGGACAACATGGAAGTCGCTGGTGTATCACGGTACATCGGCAATATCAAACGATGGGGGTACACAGGTAATGACACACGTGACTGGCGCAATACAAGACCCAGATCACCTGAAGACCTGCCCAACCTCCAGGAAACATGCAATAAGTGTGACATGCTGGACACAAATGTCAAGACAATCCATGTCGCTGAATACTGGATGCATCCTGTATAACGTGGTGCTTGGGTACGGAAAGTAAGTATTGTCTTTCTTATTATCTTCCTGCCTGCGATATCCCCTCACTTAAAAAATGTAACAAAGTGTAACTTTAATTAACGAAATAATCGTCATGAGGCGACAACGAGGCTGAATGCAGTAGTAGGGAGAATAGTCAATGTAATGAGAAGGTAGCAACGGAACGCATTTTATGCACTTGTAAATTGACAAACCTTCATCCCTCATTATGTTTGTATCGTGGTTGTTTCTTTCCCTGTCTCTCTTTATCCGTTTCTCTATCTATCTCTCTATCTCTATCTCTCTCTCTCTCCCTCTCTTTCTTTCTTTTCATGTATCGCTTATTTTGCTTTCTTTCCAACGAGAAAAAGTTTGACAATGATTGGACTGCAGAAATCAGCACATGAAATGTATTGATTATGTAATGCGACCTATCTCAGTCAAGTTTCTATGATCTCATGTCTGCCTGTAGACCATGTTCTCGTGATAATTACAGAATACTATTTGCTTCTTCATATGCATGCACGGGAGAGTATATCTGTGAAAATATATGCTTGTATGTATGTATGTATGTGAATGTATGTATTTATGTATGTGTGTATCTGAGCGTGACACCGTGACACCGCTCGAGCTAGATGGGATGTGACGGACACTTAATTGTTCACATACTGAATCTCTCATCTGGCATGCATACTGTAGTACCAGGCAGAAACGCGTTCATCTGGGCTTGAAGGATCGAACAATCGATTAGTCCCCAATGGGGATGTCAGTATTGTTGTAATCTGGGTAAAACTGAACTTGACATGGGGCACAGACCAAAGAATAATTCATGTTATCTAAACTGTCTATCAACTGGATTCTCTCAAATAAACTTTCTTATCAATTATTTCGTACCAGTCCACTCTGGCTTGATGACGCTTCCCATAAAGCACGCATTTAATCATCAATGCGGTCTCAATCTACTCTAAGGCAAGCATTGCACAGTCGCCTAGAGGACTCAGGTCCACCTTCATCAGCAGGCTGGGAATGTGAGGAAAGCTGCAACAAACCGACACTTAACTTTATTTTCAGGGCGCACATAAGAGTAAATCAACTCATTGTGAGCATTCAACAACAACAGCAGTAACTACTACTACTACTTTCATATTTTCTTCATTTATTCGTTATTCATTGTATTATTTATTTACATTTACTCCATTGTGTCTCTTTTATAATATATAGAACTGAATACGAAGTGAATACGATAAATAAGTATAGATTCGATGTAGAAGTGCAACGCCGCTTGAAATAGGCAGTGACCCCAGGCCAATCAGAGCTTCAATAGTCCTGCACAGTGTCCCTCAAAAGCACAAATGCATAACCATAATGTTGCTAAATTCTACTGAGCTTGTAGATCAAATCAAGCAGCAGGGGACGGCGTGGCCTAGTGGTTAAATGGCATGGCTCACAAACCGAAGGTGCTGGGTTCGATCCCCATCACAGCACCAGCCGTTACCCCGGGGAAGCAAACCCTTAGAAAATACAGGAGGAAGCAGACCATTACATAAAATGCATGCTGAAGTCGGATACACTGGGCCGACAGGCGCAAAATAAAAACATAGTGCAACGCACACCCACCTTGGGGAATGGAGAAATGAGGCAAGCGCCAAAAAAACAGCAGCAGCATTGGCAAATATATGGTTCCCCAACACTTCGACAAATGTGTTCTTTACTCAATAGATGCGTTGACGCTGCTAAGATTTGTAAATCCAAAAGGTACAAACGTATTAAAGAACAGACAAAGAAACTACTAGACATGCGAAGACGATTTAAGGTCAGAAGAGTATTAGACAGTATGGCACTATGCGAACTAAATTTAAAAAATCCGTCTCCAGCTACAGAACGACTATAAACAGTATCGAACGCAGCAACTAATTAAAGTGGGCTGGAACCACCAGGAACAGCCTCATGAAGTTCCGTAACCCTTTGCAACAGAAATGAGGTCTTCTTAAAGTACTGAAAAGGGAAGACAACACCATCCTAACAGATAGACGAAACATCGAAGCAGAATGCAGACTTTACTACACTTAACTATTTTCATCAAAGGCTGAAATCCCAAAAACATAAGCAGCAACAAAGGGAGACCCCCATTGTACTGATCAAACATGGCGAAATCATGGACGTCACTAAGCAGTCAAAACCAGGAACAGCTTCTGGTTCAGATAGGAAAACTAAAGACGTCATTAAGGCACGGAGAGAAACTCTAGCGTTCAGCTGTCAAAGCTATTCAATAAATGCATCGATTCAGTACAAATTCCGGACCAATGAAAATCTGCAAAGACATTGTTAATCCACTAAAAGGGACATACTGACCATCTTCGGACCAAACGTTCGATTTGCCTGCAACGCTACCGATAACGTACAAGATATTCACTAGTTATTGCCAACAGAATTGACAGGCAACTCGATGAAAACCAACCGGATCCAAGAAATGGTTTTCCACCATTGATCACCTCTACACGATCAATCAACTGACGGAGAGGGCACATGAACTGCGCATGCCCTTGTGTCTTGTGTTTTTCGATTACTAAAAGCTCTTGACAGTATCAAGACAAATGTTGCAGTAAATGCTCTCAGAAAGCACGGCATCTCTGGAACCAGGACATCTCAGAAACACGGGTATTTCTGGAATCTATATCAGACTGCTTGAGGAAACAAACAAAGACTATATTAGAGCCAACACTCTTTGCTGCAGCTGAGTCTATGTTCCGATAGCAATAGGAGTCGGACAGTGTGACATCATCTCTCCACATCTATTTACAGCGGCTCTCAAAGAGGTTTTTCAACAGTAAAATTGGATCGACAGCGGTGTAAATAGATAGTAAATGGCTCACCCATTTACGATTTGCAGGTGACATTTTGCTCATCAGTCATACCATTGAGGAAGTCCAACAAAATTTGAACGACCTAAATGGGATCAGCAAAGCTGCTGGTCTTAAGATAAATAAAATAACAAACAACGCAGTGTCTCATCAACCATTACTTCCAACAGCAAGACTTTAAGCTATGAGACGATACCTTAGAGGATGTCATCTCTTATGTCTACCTAGGCCAAGCAATAAATGTCAACCACAAAATCGGCCAAGAATCACTATATGACAAACAGTAGCAAGGTATTTATTTAACTACATTAAAGCAATACACCAAGAGATGAGAGACACCATGGCAATAGCACACTTCCACGATCATCCAGCAATAATTAGCGATGTGAAGTTTGGAACTTGCGCAAAACAGATGTTGAGAACCTCCGAGTTACTCAGAGAGCAACAGAACGACGCGTACTAAAAATGTATAAACGGGTTAAGATCCGAAACGAAAAAATTCGACAGACTTTGTTTCGGGACGCTGTAGAAGCAGCTATATCACACAAACATTGTTGCAGTGGAGAATTAGTACGCATGCCTGACAACAGATGGACACGTAGAAAGTTGTGGGGACCATATGCCTGTACATGCGTCTATCTATGCGTTGACGAGATGGACTGACCAAAAACTTAGGCCCGCATTAGAACATAATTGCAAAAAATCTGAACGCATACAGAATATTGTTTGCTTCCTCGCATACACACATTTGTAGAACTGACGCCAAGGATAATGTGATTCACATCAATTTGAAAATGCTGTTTTACTTAAGTACAAAAAACTGACGAGTTTAACATTTCAACTTCTAGATCATCATCAAAAACTGGAATAATGAAAACAGCCTAATGAAATGCGCCTTACTAAACTTGTGTAAAACAGCTCTTGATCCATCTATTTTAATTCTGGCCAGCAAATGTTCACAACTATACGTCACTCGAGCCAGCTGTGTATATTAGTATTTACTCTTACAGATTTACACATTTGTGCCGCTATTATTTGCTTTATTAGTTGACGGTACACTCTGAAATAGTTGACGGTACATTATGAAATAGTTGACGGTACATTATGAAATAGTTTACACTTTGAAATAGTTGGCTGTAAAAGTACTGTAAATTAACTCATAGCATTACCTCCATCAGTGTGTGAGGTATTTGCGATCTCACATTTCAAAGGCTTGGCTATATGAGGGCGGTAGCCATCTTCTCTCCCTCGCCGCTTTTTCTTCCTGAACTGAACTGGTACTCATTTACGGCTCGGTCGACCTGGGATCCGTTGCGGTCTGAAAAACATGTCCGCCTCAATTGGGGAATGAACTCAGGACCACTAAGATGCGAAGACAGCTCCATAACCACGGCGCTACACGGCTCCCTGACTGTACACTATGAAATAGTTTACTCTACAGTTTGAAATAGTTGACTGTAGACTATGAAATACTTGACGGTAAATTATGAAATAGTTGACTGTACATTATGAAAATAAAAGCGAATGATTGCCCTTTCTCGAGTCGCAAATAATTCTTAAATTGTTTGGCAAAATGGTTGGGCATATCATGACAATTGATGTAATACTCACGTGTTGATTTATCAGGAAATGGATACCTGGCGGTGAGAATTAAAGAAGTTAAGGTCATAATGCAAACTCTTCATTCCATTTCAAACAATTTCATGCTTGGTACATGTCTCTAACCCTTCATTCCCAATGGTAGTAACGACTATGAAAATTGCTTGCATTTTAACTGTTAATACCAGTCGTATATACATTTACTAATACACGCACACATTCACAATACACGCGTGCATTCAGTAATGCACGCACATATGCATTAGTACATGCATACATCTACTAATACACGCACAAAATCACTAATACGTACAGGTATACATACTCTTCTTCGTGTTAATAGAAAAGTTCGTGTCTCACTCTTGACACTCTCGTATCGTATCATGTGTTGTTTATATAGCTTTCTTTCAAACTCGTTTGGTTATCATTACGTGGAGAAATGTTCAACGACGAAGTATTTGTAAAGACTTATACACTGCGGTTGAAAAGAGGACGGGGGGTGGGGGGGAGGGGTTATTGTATAAACCACAATACAGACTTCTCAAAGAGCAGTGACATTGAATAGAAGAGTCTTCTGCCTGTCAGCTCTTCGGTTGGAATCAACACTGCTTTAGAACCTTCATACACATTCGATGCCCACTATAAAGAACTGGTAACCGCTTTAATTGATTTTGCCCTGTCATTATTTAGAAGAGATCCTAATGTGTCACTTGAAGATGACGTGCATGGTGGCAGCTGCATGACAGGCGAAAAAATGTAGCAGTGCAAGAAACAGCTAAATGATCAACTTAACCAGTTTCCCCCATAGTGGAAACTTGTCTATCAATAGGCTTAAGGCTTAAGCTTAAGTAGTTTAGCTTTATATCTCATTTAAGTGCAATAAGTAGATTTTTATTTTGTGAAGTTTGGGATAAGGCGTTGCCTTCTTGCGTAAATATTTCCTTGTTTGATCAATCTGTCCGCTGGATAATGTATTAGAAGTGATCACGTGGGAAGGAACACAAATTGGTTGTAAGATATTGCATGGCTGTAACCATCTGCCGTTTAATGGTTAACATTTTGAGAGCACACGATGTGAACACACTTTCCCGTGCACAGCGACACACGCATCGAAAAGCAAATACTTTGGTTGTGTACATTTATGGGCATTTCTTATTCTCCAATATTATACGAGACATTCTGTTCTCTTCCTTATATGCCTATCGTCTTCTAAATTAACTTTAGCTATTCTTTCAATTTTTTTGTTGTTCTAATAAGAACATGGAGCAGACAAAGTAGTTGGCATGTTTGCAAGAAGCCTGGTTTAAACATGTTCGCGAGATTACAGAGACACTTTCAGGGGCACTTTGTCTCGTCTCGTCCTGTCTCGCCCGGTCCTGTGTCGTCTCGTCCTGTCTCGTCTCATCTGTCCTGTCTGTCCCTCCGTCTGTCTGTTTACCTATTTATCTATTTATCTTGCCATGTCTCTGTATGTATTTCTAAGAACACTTTCACATGTGTCGTGTCTTTTACATCTTTAATTATCTGCAGTTGATAATTGCTCTTTGCAATATAGCTCGACGAGGTATTAACAATTTTACTCTTTTATTAAAGCCAACTGGTTAAGAGGTCAATTTCAGAGTCAGTACAAGTAATAGAGATGACGGCCTAAAGCCTGACTGCATTACAGTGGACAACTCTGAAATGGGACTAAAAACAAAACTAAGAATAGGCACCTGGGACGTCAGGAGCCTATACCAGGGCAAGTTATTCATGATCGGAAGAGAAATGAAGAGAACCAAGATAGAGATTTATGGAGTCTCTGAGCATAGATGGGCCGGTCAAGGGCACTGTACCAGCTCCTCAGGAGAAACATTTATATACTCTTGGACGGACAAGGGTGGAAAAAGCGGGGTCGGCTTTATTCTGTCAAAGAAGACAGCACCTTGACTACTCGGTTACAATCCAGTCAAAGACCGCATAATTGTAATCATACTAAAGAAAAAGACTAGAAATTTTACAATAATTCAAGTGTATGCACCAACATCAGCAGCAGACGATTGTGAAATGGATGATTTTTATAACACCTTGCAAGAAGCGATGGAAAAAAGTTGAAAAAAGAGACATCTTGGTCATCATTGGAGATTTCAATGCGAAAGTCGGAGAGAAAAGAGCCGAAGAGGAGAGAAGTGTTCGAGGACCTTTTGGTTTGGGACACAGAAATGAGCGAGGAGAAAGACTGGTTGAATTCTGCACATAAAACAACCTCTCCATTGTCAACACCTTCTTTAAACAACATCCACGAAGACTGTACACGTGGACCTCCCCTGATGGCAACAGCAGAAACCAAATAGACTACATCCTAGTGCAACAAAGATGGAGATCAAATCTGCTGGCGACAAAAAACACTGCCAGGGGCAAACTGCGATACTGACCACGAATTACTGTTTGCAGTTTTCCAAACAAGACTACGCAGGATCAACATAGGTTGCCAGCCAATACACTTCGATGTATCAGCAATACCTACTGAATTCAACATCAAAGTAGAAAACAAATTTGAGGCGTTGCTTGCTATACAGGAAGAGATGACATCTGAGGAGTTGACATTGTACGCAAGAGAGATTTTGATCTCGACAGCAGAAGAAATGATTCCAAAGATATTGCACAAGACACAGAGCTATATAACAGAGGAAACACAGAAACTCATTGCAGAAAGGCAACAATTAAAACAAATGGAAAGTAAGGGGACTAACACAGCATATAAAAACTGCGCAAGAAAAGTTTGAAGAGAAATAAGAAAATAAAAAAGAAGATACATAGTAGAAACATGTAAGGATATTGAAAACCTACAACAACAAGGCAAAGAAAGAGATGCATTCAAAGCAATAAGAACACTGACAAGGGAATTCCGTCCGGTTCCACATGTCATAAATGACGAAGAGGATAACACATTAACAGAAACCAAAGACATACTGAATAGATGGAGAGAGTACTGCAGAGCCATGTATGGAGACAGCACAAAGCGCTCAGTTACAATCCTACCAAAGGATGAGAAAGAACCTGAACCAACATTGGAAGAAGTACGCTCTGCAATTAAAAGCCTGAAAAAGGGAAAGTCCCCAGGATGCGATGATATCCCAGCAGAGCTAATACAAGCAGGAGGAGAGGCATGTGCTCGAGTCTACCACAAGCTGTGTAAACAGATATGGCACAGTGCAGAGTGGCCAGAAGCATGGAAGAAATCAATTTATATTCCCCTCCCCAAAAAAGACAACCTGAAGCTGTGCACGAACTACCGAACTATCGCACTGATCAGCCATGCTAGCAAGATATACCCTTGCGAATCCTATTAAGAAGGATAGAGAAAAGGTTTGAATCTGAAATTCACGTAGTCCAGGCAGGTTTTAGGAAAGACAGAGGGACCCGGGACCACATATTCAATTTAAGGAATATCTATGAGTTTAATGTAGACCTGTACACATGTTTCATTGATTACACTAAGGCCTTCGACACGGTAAAACATCAAATTCTGTGGAGAATCATGAAGGAAATGGGGTTTCCTTTGCATATAGTCCATCTCATTGAAACATTATACTAAGTTCAACAAGCCGCAGTCCGAGTATCTGGGCAAACATCAGATTGGTTTGCAGTACAAAAGGGAGTCCGACAGGGATGTATCCTCTCACCTTATCTGTACAACATATATGCGGAATGTATAATGAGAAATGTACGAGAAGATGAGAACATTGAAAGTTTCGACCTATTTACAATTGGGGGGTACGAGATTCCAGAGTTACGATACGCAGATGACACAGTGATACTATCAAGAAGTTCGGAAGGGCTAGAGCAGCTACTTTCAGCCGTTAATGGACATAGTAAAGATCAAAATCTGTTCATAAACATAAACAAAACAAAGATAATGACCACCGATAAAACACAATGTCAGCATAAATTTACAGTGGGTGGTGAGGAAATAGATCAGGTTACACATTTTGAATATCTGGGCTCCAGAATCGACAAAAATGGTGACTGCTCGGAAGAAATCAGAAGGAGACTAGCTAAGGCAATGCAGAGACTGGACAGCCTGAAGAAATTATGGCAGGGCACCAACAAAACGATAAAAGTAAAAGTCTTCAGAGCCTGTGTTTTTCCTGTGGCAGGTTATGGCTGTGAAGCATGGACGATTACCAAAACTTCTAGACAAAGAATCGAATCCTTCTAGTCAAAATGTTACAGAAAGATCCTCAGAATACTCTGGACAGAGAAAAGAACAAATGTAGACATTCGGCAAGAGTTGAGCATAGAGGAGAACTGGTTTATCAAATCCATTTTAGCTAGAAAATTCAAATACTTTGGTCACATCAAGAGACACAACGGTCTTGAGAGGACGGTGATGGAAGGTATGGTGCCAGGCAAAAGAGGAAGGGGTAGACCATGAAGACGATGGCACCAAGATATCCAGGAGTGCCTGAGTATGACAGTGGCGGAAGCTGGTGTTTTGGCAAGGGAACGAGTTTCTTTTAGACAGACTGTGATGGGAGCGACGTTCTACAAAGGACATTCTACATGATGATGATTAAAGCCATGACATTATGAAGACATGTCATATGCTGAACTTAGTATGACTGTACCAGCATTCACAGTTAGTGTGTTTAGTGTTGTGGATCATTGTCCATTACATACTATTACATTATTAACTTACATTTCTACATTTAATTTTCACGAAGCTAAAGATAACTTAATCAATACTAAATAATATATTTACTAGAATATTATTAGCTTTGCCTAAGAAACCATGGTCCCTTAAATGTGATAAATTGTATTTATATAATTAAGAATTGTTATAGGAGATTGAAAAGTAGAATTCACAAAAATTCGTGAAAAAAAACTGAACGTTTCATATTTCCATTACCGCCTATGTTATAAGAATGTGAACAGCTACAAAAGTGAATTCAGATGTACATACATGAAAGAGGAAGGTCAACTTTCTGAGTCCTTTCTGAGAAGAACTGGCGTTTTGACGGGAATTTCTAGTTTCACAGTTTCTCTTTCTATTTGCTATTGACTGGATTATGAAGAAAATAACCTCAGCTAGCAAATATGAAATTGAATTGGCTCTAACAAAACAAATTGATGATCTGGACTTTGTCGATGATTTAATTACCTCTTTGGTCATATAGCCATATCTTGACTTTGTCGATAATTTAGTTAGCTCTTCTGTCCTATGGCCGTATCTTGACTTTGTCGATGATTTAGTTAGCTCTTTGGTCCTATAGCCGTATCTAGACTATGTCGAGGATTTAGTTAGCTCTTCTGTCCTATAGCTATATCTTGACTTTGTCGATGATTTAGTTAGGTCTTTGGTCCTATATCCGTATCTTGACTTTGTCGATGATTTAGTTAGCTCTTTGGTCTTATAGCCGTATCTGGACTTTGTCGATGATTTAGTCAGCTCTTTGGTCTTATAGCCGTATCTGGACTTTGTCGATGATTTAGTCAGCTCTTTGGTCCTGTAGTTGTATCTGGACTTTGTCGATGATTTAGTCAGCTCTTTGGTCCTATAGCCGTATCTTATCTTTGTCGATGATTTAGCTCTTCTGTCCCATAACAGTAATCAGATGCAAAATAAAATAAGCATACTTGATGAGTGGTCTTAGAATCCAACCAATAGACTGCAAAGAATTAAATAATGATAAGGGACATCATGGTTGTATACACATTTCTATTTCAAAGGCTCATTACGCTGTCCTTCACGTCGAACTCTGCAATACATGTATTCATGCGTTTTCTAAATTGTATTAGTCAATTTCCAGGGCAGAACATAGTGTTTGAGCAACTTCCGCAGTGATTCTCTTCCTGAACTACCAAATGCATTCTTATAATCCACGAATCCTGCATACATTAGTGAGTTCTTGTCCATACTTTGCTCAGTTCTTATTCTCATTGTAGTTGTCTGGTCTGCCAGTTGACTGCCAGTTCTTCTCTCAACTGGTTGTTATTTCCTCATGTGATCTCTCTAATATAAACATCTTCAGTATTTTCATAGACAATGACAATATAATTATATCTCTACGATTTGTATATACTACTAAAACAAAAGCTGTAGTGATAGCCAAACAAACACAAATAAGGAATATCAGTATAGATGGACACACAATAACACGAGTGTTTAGGTTTTCAAATGTGGGTCAATTTATTATTGAGATGTCGGCTGGGAAGTTTCCGTCAGATCTAGCATCACAATAATGGTAAAAGGCACTTCGTGAGAAACCAAAACTTGTTACATCAAGTAGCATCAATGTTGAGCTGCAGAAACGGCAAATCACGACACACATCTCACAGATGACATGTGAGTCCGTTGATTTACCAATTTGATCTATTCTTTGTTTGAAACTTGCAGCACCATTTCCGCTGTCTGAATGTCTGGGGGATCTTGTAGAGCTGGCCTATTTAAATATCTTCGGAATTGCATGTAAATCTCTGCATCTACTCATTTACTTTGCTAATCAAATTTCCTTTCTATCTGTTATTGAACCATTTGTTTGATTATATTTTAATTTTAGATTATGTGTGTTATTGGCAAATATCATTTTACTGCAGCTTCCTCTGTCTCTCATGCGAACTCGTCAATATATTGTCTTTCGTGTCTTCTGATGCTATGTCTTAAGTCGTAGCTGGCATCGATGTATGTTTCATGAGCCTTAATTCTTGCATTTCTGGTTTTACTTCTGCACAAGTCTGCTTACTTCATTTTATCTTTGCTGAAGCTTCCGTTGTTATCAATGTTTTGTTCTAGTGTTATCTTTACCCCAGAACGTCTCTACATATGTCGGTCTATATATGTTTTATCTGTTGCTAGTGCTCTTTTGCTTTTGTATATTTTTCTAAATGCTGGAGTTCGTGAAAAACATGTAAAATAATAACTTTAAATTGTTCTTGCATTACTATTTCTGATCTATAATATCCTGGTCGCATGGACCATCTTTACATAAACGTGGGATAGAGCTAGGATTTATGTATGACTGGGAGTTCCGAGTTATAACATCTAATACTGGACATTAAGACTTCAACATAGAAAACTTTAAAAACTATATATTCATTTATTACCGAAGTATTTGTTTACAACATGATAAAAACAACATGAACTAAATAAATAACAATAACTCTTTCTAGCTCATTGAATGTTAGCATAAGCTGGTTGGGAATCCCTGTAAATATATGACACAGTTCGATAGTCTACTCTAATTTCTATGACATCCGATACACAACTCCTTCTACACTGATTAACTGCTATCTACGATATAGTCACAGGTACCCTCTAGCAGTTGGTGAAGAATTTGTTCCCTGATGGGCACGGCTGTTTTTACCCTTAGGCAAGACTAGACGGCCGCCTAGGGCAGAAACATTTTAGGGGCGGCAAAAGTGCGAAAATGTTATTTGAAATCAAACATTAAAAAATTTTGTAAATTAGAAAAAAAAAAAGGAAAACAAGGAAATAGATGACAAATTGTGGTTATATTATACACGTTGAATAAAAGTTCTTTTAAATCTAATACATGACTGACTATAGTAGTAGTAGTAGCCCCTTTCAGTTATAACTGACTATAATAGTAGTAGCCCCTTCCAGTCATGACTGACTGTAGTAGTAGTAGTCCCTTTCAGTCATGACTGACTATAGTAGTAGTATTCCTTTTCAGTAATGACTGATTATAGTAGTAGTAGCCCCTTCCCGTCATGAATGACTATAGTAGTAGTAGTCCTTTTCAGTCATGACTGACTATAGTAGTAGTAGTCACTTTCAGTCACGACTGACTATAGTAGTAGTAGCCCCTTTCAGTCATGGCTGACTATAGTAGTAGTAGTCACTTTCAGTCACGACTGACTATAGTTGTAGTAGCCCCTTTCAGTCATGACTGACTTTAGTAGTAGTAGCCTGTTTCAGTCATGACTGACTATAGTAGTAGTAGCCCCTTTCAGCTATGACTGACTATAGTAGTAATAGCTCCTTTCAGCTATGACTGACTATAGTAGTAATAGCCCCTTTCAGTGATGACTGACTATAGTAGTAGTAGCCCCTTTCAGTCATGTCTGACTATAGTAGTAGTAGCCCCTTTCAGTTATGACTGACTCAAGTATAAAATTACTTGGAGTGGTTTTTAAACAAAATGTTTTAGCTGTTTTTGTTTTCTTTCTCCTTGTGGCGTTGTTGTTTCACCTTTCCGTGTAGCGTGAGCTTGTCTTCCCCAAGCGTGAGGTGGTCAGGGTACATCTCAACTTGGATCTGCTGCAGCTTCGTCTTCCAAGGGTGTCAGACTCATGTCCATGGCCTTCATATCACTCTTGCGCACATCTTTGAACTTCAACTGTGGTCGGCCGACTGTTTTCTTGCCATCCAACAATTGTCCATAGATAATACATTTGGGAATGCAACGATCTTCCATGCGACGAACAGGATCAAACCAATGTAGTCTTAGTTGCCCAAAGAAAAGTGTACATGCTTGTGAGACCTATGCGAGAGTTCACCTTTGCATTTGTCACTGGATATAAATATACATAATAAATATGATATAAAATCAAGGATGGTGTGTAATATCAGCATAATGAGCTTATTAACCATAAAAGTAACAGTGTTTGTTTAAAACGCTTCATCGCCCATGCTGGTCAACCTGGAATGCAAATAAATGAATTTAATATAAAATAATATGATGTACAAAATGTATAAACCCTTTATGTTTGTGGTCACTGGCAAACGACAGGAATGTAATTTGATTGTACTTGCACAACTAACTTTAACGAATCGTCAATTTTGGGTAGAACTGATGTCACATGGTGATGCATAGCCGTATTGTAACATTTGACACGTTACTTGCAGTCAGCGCAGCTACGTCCATTTGATTTTTTTATAATTAGAAACCTCAAAATGTAAGCATATTTTCGTCCTTTAGACCGCTATTGGTGGAACATTGTTTTTTTTAAAAATGGTCTCTTCAATTTAAGTGTATAACTGTATTTTTATTCTAAGCGGTTGATTGTATCTTTATTCTAAGCGTTTAATTGTATCTCTATTCTAAGCGTTTAATTGTATTTCTATTCTAAGCGTTTTATTGTATTTCTATTCTAAGCGTTTAATTGTATCTCTATTCTAAGCGTTTGATTGTATCTCTATTCTAAGCGTTTGATTGTATCTCTATTTCTAAGCGTTTAATTGTATCTCTATTCTAAGCGGTTGATTGTATCTTTCTTCTAAGCGTTTAATTGTATCTCTATTCTAAGCGTTTAATTGTATCTCTATTCTAAGCGTTTGATTGTATCTCTATTCTAAGCGTTTAATTGTATCTCTATTCTAAGCGTTTGATTGTATCTCTATTCTAAGCGTTTGATTGTATCTTCAAGATAAAATTAGACTAAAAATAACATGTCATCAAATTGATAACCACCAAATTGAACACTACCAAATACGTCAGCAAGACAGGTATTTGGTGCGTTTGATTTGTTACACATCCTACGAAAAAGGCCTGGCATACTGTTTATGTAATTATACTGATAATGTTGTCTTTCTTTTAAATTACAGAACTCATAGAGAGTATGAATTGTTTACGGCCATTTAAACGTTGCTGTTGAAGAAAGGGGGCAGAGAAAGCGATTAAAAATAGAAGAAAAGGGAAACTGAAAATAATTAGCGACAAAAAAAAATTGCTAGCTCCCAATCCTAGTTAGCAAATTCTGAGGGAAGGGGAGTGATGCACAGGGTGATGACCGATTGAAAGAGGTGAATTCGAGTTGGTTGAGAAGATGCGCATGTGATTAGGTGAAGGAGGTGGGAATATATGGCTTGGTTAGTGGGACAGGAATATGAGAGAAGCGAGAGGTGCGTGCAAGGAGAGATCCTTAAACTGGTAAGCTGCTGCTGTGTCTTTTATAGCGTACAGTTCGATTTACGGGCATATCTTCTGTTGGTTCTTTCATATCGTACAGTTCGATTTACGGACATATCTTATGTTGGTTTTTTCATATCGTACAGTTCGATTTACGGACATATCTTCTGTTGGTTCTTTCATATCGTACATTTCAATTTACGGACATATCTTCTGTTGGTTCTTTCATATCGTACATTTCAATTTACGGACATATCTTATGTTGGTTCTTTCAGATCGTACAGTTCGATTTACGGACATATCTTCTGTTGGTTCTTTCATATCGTACAGTTTGATTTACGGACATATCTTCTGTTGGTTCTTTCATATCGTACATTTTGATTTACGGACATATCTTCTGTTGGTTCTTTGATATCGTACAGTTCGTTTGGTGGGCAAATCTTCTGCACATATATTAATGATAAAGATACATTTCTGCTATTTCATGTCTCACCAAATTTGATGAACCTGATTATAGAGATATCAGATCCGCCGAAGACGGATGTGTCGGACCGAAAGGTACAAATATCGCAGCCAAGCTGTAAACTAGCAATACAACGCATTCCGTTCTCTGGACTATATCCTGTTACTTGCGAAGACATGTATAGGACCTAGTAGCGGGAGATTGAGAACGAAAGCAGAAGAAGAAGAAGAAGAAGAAGAAGAGATACTAGAATAAAAACCGGGAACAACAAACGGGACAATTGTAACATTCCATGCAGGTGGTAAATAACGACTTTTGATGAGGTCAATGGGACTAACAAGCCATTGCTGGAGACGCTAGCATTGTAAGAGCACACACACACAGCGAAATATATATATATTATTTACATAATAATGGCGGATGACAAATAATTGAAACGACAAAGAATACATTTAACTTCAGGGCACATATACTTCTGTCCAGGCATACATCTCAGAACTTAAAAAATTAAGAATCATTAAAAGATATGTGCATTGTTTTTGTTGTTTAGAGTAGTAACCTGGACCGTGACCAGTGAAATGGAGAAGAGCATTGAAGCCTTTGAAATGTGAATACATTTGGAAGATTTGGACGAGTTTCTTGACAAGATAGGAAAATAAGTAATCAAGTTATGTAACAGAACAAGGAAGAGAAGATACTTCTGAAGGACATAAGAAGCAAAAAAATGTAAAATATTTTGGTCATGCCAAGCAACATGACAGTTTGCTGAAAGCTATATTGAAAGGAAGAATGGGGGGAAAGAGAAGCAGAGAGCGGCAGAGGTGGACATGAACAGACAACATCGCGATGTGGTCGGGACACAGTTTTACTGAGTGTTCCAATATGGCACGAAATAAAGACAGCTGGAGATTCATTACCGACAACCTCCGATGCGGAGACGGCATCTGATGATGATAAATATATTATGTACAAGTGTCCGCTGAAGTTGTCAGCATAAGGTCCTCGAAAAGGAGACAAAAACAATAAGAATTTAGAAGTATCAAACGATAAAGAGAGTGCGTGTCTGAGTATCGGATATATCTGCATGTATGCATGTTTGTCTGAGTGGGGGATGTATCTGCATGTATGTGTGTTTGTCTGAGTGCGAGTGAGAAATATTGTAAGGAGATAGATAAATTAAAAGACAGAAGTCCATTTTTAAAAGTAAATGCTTAAGTATTATTTGTCCCGGTGCATGCATGTGTATGTTCACGAGAATGTGTGATTCAGTGCGTGTGTTAGTATGTTCCATATCTCCTATAATGTGTACACTCGTGTGAGTGTATGCACGTCAGAATGTGTGCTTCAGTGCGTGTGTCAGTATGTTCAATATAATGAGCGCGTGGGCGTGGATAAGAATGTGAGCGTCGATATGTTTGACATTTTTTTACATTTCATATTTATATTTTCCTTTAACCAATCATAAGGATCAAATAAATCTATTCTAATGAACCATAGCATTTTGAAAATACCTGACGTTTTGAAAATGAGCTCTAGGGTGGCGGGGTCTAGTTGTTAAAAGTGACACGGCTCACAACCTTAAGGGGCTATGTTTAATCCCCATCACAGTACTGGCCGTTACCCCAGGGAAGCAAACCCTTAGAAATTGCAGGAGGAAGCAGACCCTTACATAAAATGCATGCCTAAGTCCGATGCACTGGACTGACAGGCGCAAAATAAAAGCATAGTGCAACGCACACCGCCTTGGGGAATAGAGAAATAAAGCAAACGAGGAAAAAAAATGAGCACACTTTAGTTTCATGGTATCTTAATAAAAACCAACACTGCCATTTTAATGTAAAGTCAGTTCTGCTCTGTTTCTGTACATTACTTTAGTTTTAATGTTCTTATTGTTGGACTGCCCAACGTTTCGCTCTTCTGTGCCCACTGCCAAGTTTCCTTATCACTATATATCAAGCGTTTTCGTGGCTCTCGTGACCTACATCAATTTGTTGACCTGGTGTCATGAACTCGACACATGTCTGAGGAGTCAAGGCACTTACCTGAAATTTGGTGCGAACTTTAATCCTTCTCTTTATATTCTCCATGTACACTTCTCCCATCTTTTCCTCCCATTCCTGAAGCTCTGATTGTAGAACACCTCCGTCTGGACCCGCAATCACGTGTCCAGTTCAGTAATCAAGATCCCCGGACCTCAGAAAAACGGGCGGGTATGAAACCGTTGCCACACCCACCACCACACCCACCACGCCCACTCACTGGACTTTTATGTTCATGTTCTCAAACGCTTCGTTGGCGTCGTTTTTTGGTATTGTTTTTTTAACGTCCAGAACGTGTTTACTGAACTGGAGACATCATTCCAGGCCCAGAAAGAGGAGTTCTCAAACACGGCATCAGGAAGGCGAAGAATAGGTGGGAGACGTGTATTGCCTTGTAGGATAAAATACAAAGAAAGAACTAAAGTTCACACTCAGGTAAGTGCCATGACTTCTTCATACTAAAGTACAAAACTACTAAACGTTGCGACTATAACTCGTACACTATTTTTAACAGCCAAGTTGTTTGGAGAACTGATACAGACGTAGAGTGCTTGAGTCGTTATTGTATTTGTCAGTAGTAGTGTGTAGCTTTTGCTCAGTGCAACATTTGTCACAAATTAGGCAACGGTCAAGTCCCAACAATGTTTCAGTCAAATAATAGAGTCTACTATTTCGTTCTCCAAGTTCAGAGATACGTTGAGTTTAGTTCAGGTGTACATTCAAAATGGATTTAGTTCATTTAAATATGTAATGGAAATATATTCTCCTTTGTCTAAAGATAAGTAAATCATTTCTTTAACTGATTCAGGAGGCCAAGATGGTGAGCAGTGCATGAACTGTAGCGATCAGTGTCCCAGAGCTGGGTGTTAGCGTCAGAGTCAGTGACCCAGAGCTGACTGCTAGCGTTAGGGTCAGTGACCCAGAGCTGCCAAGACCTTTCTCCACCTCATCGTGGTGATTCTGGATTGCAGGCTGCAACAGGGCTGACTGGCTAAGGAGAATGGAACGAAGAGGGAAGGCTAACTATGTACCCATAAAATAGCATGCTGAAGTTGGATGTGTCGGACCGAAAGCTGCAAATATCGCAGTCAAGCTGTAGATTACGACACAAGGCATTTCGTTCTCTATACTATATCCTGCTACTCGCCTGTCCTGTTTAAGGCATGGTAGTGGGAGTTTGAGAATGTTCAGGGTTTGGTAGTGGGAGTTTGAGAACGTTCAGGGCTTGGTAGTGGGGAATTGAGAACGTTCAGAGCTTGGTAGCGGGAGTTTGAGAACGTTCAGGGCTTGGTAGTGGAGAATTGAGAACGTTCTGGGCATGGTAAATAGGAGATTGAGAACGTTCAGGTCTTGGTAGCGGGAGTTTGAGAACGTTCAGGGCTTGGTAGTGGAGAATTGAGAACGTTCTGGGCATGGTAAATAGGAGATTGAGAACGTTCAGGTCTTGGTAGCGGGAGTTTGAGAAAGAACGACGACTGCGAAGATAAAGAGGAAGCATTGATCTAGTCGTCACTCCTCTTCTCCGTCTGTGGGGATGTAGAACTCCTATTTCATTATTTTCAATAGGGTGAACGGACAGACACGTAATTGATCTCTAATAGAAAGAAAATCTTATTTGTTTCGCTTTGATGTCGGCCCCTAATGGGTAGGAACCGCGATACCTTTAGAATGAATGCCCGGACAGCGGCTACTTTCCTGCGCTTTTCGATTTCAAACTGACAATGGTTCTTTTAAGTGCACAGTCAGTATAAGGGACTTTCGAGTTTATCGTCCGTTTCCGATAGAACGAAGCGCAGATTTAACCTCAGTTGAAACTAAGGGATGTTTGCATCTTGCAGAATTCAAACTATTTACCGCTTTGTGTGTTCGTTCGTTTCCTGAGTGGCAATCTCCTTACCGATTTACACTAGCTCATGATACCCTCTCCAGCCTGTTTGGATATGCATCGTCATGCTAATCCCTCAAATTAATGAGGAAATGCAGTAAAGTTCAATATCAGTAATCGATGAAATGAAAGCAGTATTAAAATTAAGTTTTAGAGCAGAACAATAAGATGAGTACGGACGTTTTGATTTCGTATTTCTTTTGCAGGGAATGGACAAATGAAAACAATGCAAAGAAAACTGCGAAATAGATCACATGAATTTCATTAGTAAAGGTAAAGCATGGTAAGAATAACACAGCCATCAGACTTCACAACAGCGTGTTCATCCTGATATAATCAAATCGCCTATCTCTGTGGTTGAGTGAGTCATGCCTTCACTAAAAGAAAGATAAACCTTCTAATCAACAAAACAAATACTGTAAAAATAAATAGTAACAATACACAGCTAGCGCAATTATTCTCAATAGAATCAAGCAACAAAAAACAACTGAACATGTATTGTGAACCGAATGAATGAGGAACTGAAATCAAATTCGATATAAATAATGTCTTACATACAAACAAGATTAAAATAAAGGTTCACATAAGTGTGTTAACATACGTGCAATGGCGTTTCAACCTAAATAAGCGTTTAGGACGTTATCAAGCGGCGGGTCCAGAGCTTGCCAACGGGCGACAATTTGTGTAACGATTCTTCCAGGAGGCTAATGTCAGACAGACGTTCGATAAGGGTGAAACTCATGTTCCGGCCGATTGCTCGACCGTTCCTATTGATTGAGAGCGTCGACAGAATGATAGAGCGCTTGCTGCTTACATACTAGAGTTGCTGCTTTCATTTGCGCTGGATTTTTGCTCTTGAACGTCGTTATAATTTACTCAGTGCTGGGTTTGAACGAATTTCCTGTGTGGTTGGTTCTCCAAATCTGTCAAATGACATTTAAACGTAACAAACAATTTTCTTCATAAGGATTCAGTTTCACATTTCCACTTATATACACTATGGATGTTGGACTCTTTTATTTGGTTCATAAATCTGCCAAGTAAGTGCATCTGTTTTGCGTATATTAAATGTTTGACCGTCTGAATAGCAGAGTAGTTACAGCGCGTACTTGTCAAGATCAAGGTAACATGCTCTATACTCGTTCTCGACTTCAGTTTACTCAACTGTAAATGGTAACCATACTTACATTTATGAAAAGTGTGTTAGCGAGGAAGGGAACTGAGTGCATCACCCAACATAACATGTTGAGAGTTAGTAAAATAAAGTCTCTAACACATCATCCACAACGACGCTGTCTCCTGTGGAACTACTTCTATCTTTATATATCGGACATGCTTTGTTCTGTTTATCGGTAAAAACCCTTCATAATGCAAATATTATTTGATTGTTCGATGATTCATTTATAGATTGCATTACTGGCACTATGTTTCTAAGTTTCCATGTACTCGTAGAAGTTAAATCATTGAAAATCTAATTGACTGGACCATAAAGTACTCAGGTTCTATTATCTATACAATCTCTTGTTACTGAGAGCTTCGGGAAGTTTCCATCTCCTTGTGACTCTATCAATTACTTCTGCTTATATTGTTACAATAATGATGTATACAATTCACGTCAATACTATCGATTTATAGCTCGTTCATAACGAACCCGATTGTTAGTTCTGCTTGATATAATATTGATTACTATATGTAGTCCGGGTTGGCAGATCGATGAGTGTTGCCATATTGAATGATAGTTCTGGTTCGTGTTGATTGCCAGTGTTGGTGAGGTTTGAAAGTAAGTCTGATCGACAGTTTAATTTGTCTCACATGTAAAACTCACGACTTGAACTCCATACACCAATTCGTCTGATTGAATCCTTGCTTTTTTCCAATTAATTTTTTTAATTTCTGTTCATTACTAATTCTTAAATTCGGCTTTACCTCTCTGCATACCTCTTTAGCGATTCAGGGCTAAATGTTTGAACATGTTTGGCGATTGTATACTAAAGCGCTGAATATGTTTGGCGATTCAAGGCTAAATGTTTGAGTATGTTTGACAATTGCAGGCTAACGCGTTGAATACGTTTGGCGATTGTAGGCTAAGTGTTTAAATATGTTTGGCGATTGTAGATTAAATGTTTGAATTTGTTTGGCGATTGTAGGCTAAGTGTTTAAATATGTTTGGCGATTGTAGGCTAAGTGTTTAAATATGTTTGGCGATTGTAGATTAAATGTTTGAATTTGTTTGGCGATTGTAGGCTAAGTGTTTAAATATGTTTGGCGATTGTAGGCTAAGTGTTTAAATACGTTTGGCGATTGTAGATTAAATGTTTGAATTTGTTTGCCCATTGTAGGCTACATGACTGAATAATCTTTTTGCTCGAGAGTACATGATGTTCGCTTTCAATCGCATACTGATATTAATTTAGGATACATTCTCGTTTTTATATTCTCATTTTGTTCATTTATTCAATCTCTAAAAAGACTTTTGTCTAAATAATAATGGAACCTCTTAAACAGTTCTTTGGTAAACTTCAATCTACCTACTTCATTTGACTAGTTCCTCGCGCACATCGATAATTCTACAGTAGCATTAGCATTTATTCATAGCTTTAGTCTTATCTCATTGATCTAGATATGTTTTACTATGCGTGATGAGATGCATTCCTTTTCGTTTACCCGGAATGTGACTTTCGTTAGTTTCTGATTTTTAACATCTCTAAATAATGTTTCCGTACGGCCGTTTTATCAAATGTTGTCTTGCTGTGAATCATTACTGCCTGGTATTACATCCTCGTGCGATAGTTAGGTATTTTTTATGTCCTACATTTTGTCAATGTTCAAAACAGCCGAATTCCTCTTCAATACGCATGTGACATCTGGATGCTGAAAAAGATTAATATAAACATTCGGCAAGAGTTGCACACAAATGAGAACTGGTTAATCAATTCCATTTTGTCCAGAAAAATGTTAATTCTTTCCTCACATCAAGAGACACAACGGTTTTGACAGAACAGTGATAGAAAGTATAGTGCCGGGCAAAAGAGGCAGGGGTAGACCAAGAAGACAATGTCACCACGATATCCAGGAATTCCTGGGTATGACTGGCGGAGACTGAAGTTTTGGCAAGGGAAAGAGTTTCTTTTAGACAGACTGTTCTATACAGGCATGCTACATGATGTTGCTTATAACATATATGAGGTTGGTTGCATTTATCCATAGTTTTTCTTTGTTTCTCAATTGGTCACTACTAGTTTCCAACTTTCAACTTTTTGTGCAGGAATCTAGTTCCACAGGTAGTGTTCTTTCGTTGATATTTTAGTGTAGGAATATAAACATGAATAATTCACATCACGGTTCAAATATTGATTGTTTTGTTTGGAAATAGAGGGTGGATATTGATAGTGTCGGGGGTGGATGAAAGAGAGGGTGGGAAGGCGGGAGTATTTATATTATTTAACGAGTGAGAGTAGGTTGAAATATTGATTGAAGCTCCAGTTATGGTTGTGTGAGATTGTGGTTGGTAGTTGTAGTGTGGTTGGTAGTTGTAGTGTTGTTGGCAGTTGTAGTGTGGTTGGTAGTTGTAGTGAAGTTGGCAGTTGTAGTGTGGTTGGTAGTTGTAGTGTTGTTGGCAGTTCTGATGTAGTTGATAGTCCTGATGTAGTTGATAGTCCTGGTGTGGTTGGTAGTCATGGTGTGGTTGGTAGTTCTAATGTGGATGGTAGTCCTGGTGTGGTTGATAGTCCTGGTGTTGTTGGTAGTCCTGGTGTGGTTGGTAGTCCTGGTGTGGTTGATAGTCCTGGTGGTTGATAGTCCTGTTGTGGTTGATAGTCCTGGTGTGGTTGATAGTCCTGGTGGTTGATAGTCTTGGTGGTTGATAGTCCTGGTGTGGTTGATAGTCCTGGTGTGGTTGATAGTTCTGGTGTGGTTGATAGACCTGGTGGTTGATAGTCCTGGTGGTTGATAGTCTTGGTGTGGTTGATAGTCCTGGTGTGGTTTATAATCCTGGTGTGGGTGGTAGTTATAATGTGGTTGGTAGTCCTGGTGTAGTGATAGTCCTGGTGTGGTTGGTAGCCCTGGTGTGGTTGGTAGTCCTGGTGTGGTTGATAGTCCTGGTGGTTGATAGTCCTGGTCGTTGATAGTCCTGGTGTTGTTGATAGTCCTGGTGGTTGATAGTCCTGGTCGTTGATAGTCCTGGTGGTTGATAGTCCTGGTGTTGTTGATAGTCCTGGTGTGTTTGATAGTCCTGGTGTGGTTGATAGACCTGGTGGTTGATAGACCTGATGGTTGATAGTCCTGGTGTGGTTGATAGTCCTGGTGTGGTTTATAATCCTGGTGTGGTTGATAGTCATGGTGTGGTTGATAGTCCTGGTATGGTTGATAGTCCTGATGTGGTTGATAGTCCTGGTGTGGTTGATAGTCCTGGTGTGGTTGATAGTCCTGGTGGTTGATAGTCCTGGTGTGGTTGATAGTCCTGGTGTGGTTGATAGTCCTGGTGTGGTTGATAGTCCTAGTGTTGTTGATAGTCCTGGTGTGGTTGATAGTCCTGGTGTGGTTGATAGTCATGGTGTGGTTGATAGTCCTGGTGTGGTTGATAGTCCTGGTGTTGTTGATAGCCCTGGTGTGTTTGATAGTCCTGGTGTGGTTGATAGTCCTGGTGTGATTGATAGTCATGGTGTTGTTGATAGTTCTGGTGTTGTTGATAGTTCTGGTGTGGTTGATAGTCCTGGTGTGGTTGATAGACCTGGTGTGGTTGATAGTCCTGGTGAGGTTGATAGTCCTGGTGTGGTTGATAGTCTTGGTGTGGTTGTTAGTCCTGGTGTGGGTGGTAGTTCTAGTGTTGGTGGTAGTTCTAGTGTTGGTGGTAGTTCTAGTGTTGGTGGTAGTTCTAGTGGGTGATAGTTCTAGTGTGGGTGGTAGTTCTAGTGTGGGTGATAGTTCTAGTGGGTGATAGTTCTAGTGTTGGTGGTAGTTCTAGTATTGGTGGTAGTTCTAGTGTGGGTGGTAGTTCTAGTGTGGGTGGTAGTTCTAGTGTGGGTGATAGTTCTAGTGGGTGATAGTTCTAGTGTTGGTGGTAGTTCTAGTGTGGGTGATAGTTCTAGTGGGTGGTAGTTCTAGTGTGGGTGATAGTTCTAGTGTGGGTGGTAGTTCTAGTGTGGGTGATAGTTCTAGTGGGTGATAGTTCTAGTGTTGGTGGTAGTTCTAGTGTTGGTGGTAGTTCTAGTGTGGGTGGTAGTTCTAGTGTGGGTGATAGTTCTAGTGGGTGATAGTTCTAGTGTTGGTGGGTGTTCTAGTGTTGGTGGTAGTTCTAGTGTGGGTGGTAGTTCTAGTGTGGGTGATAGTTCTAGTGGGTGATAGTTCTAGTGTTGGTGGTAGTTCTAGTGTGGGTGGTAGTTCTAGTGTGTGTGATAGTTCTAGTGGGTGATAGTTCTAGTGCTGGTGGTAGTTCTAGTGTTGGTGGTAGTTCTAGTGTTGGTGGTAGTTCTAGTGTGTGGTAGTTCTAGTGTTGGTGGTAGTTCTAGTGTGGGTGGTAGTTCTAGTGTTGGTGGTAGTTCTAGTGTGGGTTGTAGTTCTAGTGTGGGTGGTAGTTCTAGTGGGTGATAGTTTTAGTGGGTGGTAGTTCTAGTGTGGGTGGTAGTTCTAGTGTTGGTGGTAGTTCTAGTGTGTGGTAGTTCTAGTGTGGGTTATAGTTCTAGTGTGGGTTATAGTTCTAGTGTTGGTGGTAGTTCTAGTGTTGGTGGTAGTTCTAGTGTTGGTGGTAGTTCTAGTGTTGGTGGTAGTTCTAGTGTTGGTGGTAGTTCTAGTGTGGGTGGTAGTTCTAGTGTGGGTGATAGTTCTAGTGTGGGTGGTAGTTCTAGTGTGGGTGGTAGTTCTAGTGGGTGATATTTCTAGTGTTGGTGGTAGTTCTAGTGTTGGTGGTAGTTCTAATGTTGGTGGTAGT
The DNA here is from genome assembly GCA_036924085.1 of Ariolimax columbianus. NCBI lineage: Eukaryota > Metazoa > Mollusca > Gastropoda > Stylommatophora > Arionidae > Ariolimax > Ariolimax columbianus. The sequence goes on along the minus strand of JAVGWX010000003.1, from coordinate 37,718,756 downwards.
TCTAGTGTTGGTTGTAGTTCTAGTGTTGGTGGTAGTTCTAGTGTTGGTGGTAGTCCTAGTGTTGGTGGTAGTTCTAGTGTTGGTGGTAGTTCTAGTGTGTGGTAGTTCTAGTGTTGGTGGTAGTTCTAGTGTGGGTGATAGTTCTAGTGGGTGATAGTTCTAGTGTTGGTGGTAGTTCTAGTGTGGGTGGTAGATCTAGTGTGTGTGATAGTTCTAGTGTTGGTGGTAGTTCTAGTGTTGGTGGTAGTTCTAGTGTTGGTGGTAGTTCTAGTGTGTGGTAGTTCTAGTGTTGGTGGTAGTTCTAGTGTGGGTGGTAGTTCTAGTGTTGGTGGTAGTTCTAGTGTGGGTGGTAATTCTAGTGGGGGTGGTAGTTCTAGTGTGGGTGATAGTTCTAGTGGGTGGTAGTTCTAGTGTGGGTGGTAGTTCTAGTGTTGGTGGTAGTTCTAGTGTGTGGTAGTTCTAGTGTGGGTGATAGTTCTAGTGTGGGTGATAGTTCTAGTGGGTGATAGTTGTAGTGGGTGGTAGTTCTAGTGGGTGGTAGTTCTAGTGTGGGTGGTAGTTCTAGTGTGGGTGGTAGTTCTAGTGTGGGTGGTAGTTCTAGTCTTGGTGGTAGTTCTAGTGTGGCTTGTAGTTCTAGTGGTGGTGGTAGTTCTAGTGTACGTGGTAGTTCTAGTGTTGGTGGTAGTTCTAGTGTGGGTGGTAGTTCTAGTGTTGGTGGTAGTTCTAGTGTGGGTGGTAGTTCTAGTGTGGGTGATAGTTCTAGTGTTAGTGGTAGTTCTAGTGTGGGTGATAGTTCTAGGGGGTGGTAGTTCTAGTGTTGGTGGTAGTTCTAGTGTTGGGGGTAGTTCTAGTGTGTGGTAGTTCTAATGTTGGTGGTAGTTCTAGTGTTGGTGGTAGTTCTAGTGTTGGTGGTAGTTCTAATGTGGGTGGTAGTTCTAGTGGGTGGTAGTTCTAGTGCGAGTTATAGTTCTAGTATGAATAGTAGTCCTGATTTGGTTGATAGTCCCGGTGTGGTTGATAGTTCTGGTGTGGTTGATAGACCTGGTGTGGTTGATAGACCTGTTGTGGTTGATAGTCCTGGTGTGGTTGATAGACCTGGTGTGATTGATAGACCTGATGTGGTTGATAGTCCTGGTGTGGTTGGTAGTCCTGGTGTGGTTGGTAGTCCTGGTGTGGTTGGTAGTCCTGGTGTGGTTGGTAGTTCTGGTGTGGTTGATAGTCTTGGTGTGGTTGGTAGTTCTGGTGTGGTTGATAGTCCTGGTGTGGTTGAGAATACTCATTGACAGCGTTAGGCATGGTTGATATTTTTATGTGATTTGAAATATTGATGGACATTTCCAGATAGGTTGGATGTATTGATGGTCATTTCCAGATAGATTGGATGTATTGATCAACATTTCCAGATAGGTTGGATATATTGATAGCTAGTTCTAGTGCAGGTGACACAACGTATTGATAATGTTACTGATGTTGGTTCTTGTTGTTATTGTTGTTGTTGTTGTTGTTAAATGCTCATGATGAGTTAACTTACTCTGTTATGCGCCTTGAAAAGTACGTTAATCGCCAAGTGTCAGTAACTTTTCTCACATTCCGAACGTACTGACGAAGGTGGAATAGCGTTGATTGGATAATTGGGCTATGCGTCGCTTTATCTGCGTGTCGATAACTACTACGGGGATCACATTGATCATCGACCTCTTTAGCCAGACTTCCATAAAATAGCCAGTTGCCAAGGAGAACTACATGGAAGGGGGATGAGGGGCTTTGTCAGTATATTTTGCCTGACCCTGACTAACATTGTTCAATCAGTATATTTTGCCTGACCATGACTAACATTGTCCAATTAGTATGTTTGGCCTGACCATGACTAACATTGTCCAATCCGTATATTTTTCCTGAACTTGACTAACTTTGTCCAATCAGTATGTTTTGTCTAACCCTGACTAACATTATCTTATCGGTATGATTTGCCTGAACAAATGCTAACCTCCACTTCTCTTTGCCACGGCAGATTGGATTGTTCATTGATAGTGTAAAAGGGTTTGAAATATTGAAATATTGTTCTGTTGTGGTGAGACGAGTGGCGGAGAGGTTTGTGGTGGAAAAAGGTGTTACGAATTGATTTATAATTATATTTGAATATTTGGAGAATAGGGTTGAATTATAGATTCTTATTTCTTGTTGGTTAGTTAGGGTTGCAATATAGATTGTTATTTCTAGTGGGGGGTGTAATACATTTGATTAATTTTGGTGATTAATTCTAGATAGACAGATTTGGTGATGACGTACTGAAATATTACTTGATAGTTCTGGAATATTCATCGACAGCTCTGCTGCAAGTGTTAATGTTGATTGACAATTGTACTGACACAATTCGCTATGACAGAAGACTCTCCAACTAACGAAATTACACATATGACCATTCACAACTGTCGAAAGTCTGACGAGTGTGAAGCAGGAATCTGAGTTTGAAATAATAATGCAAAAGGAAATATCAACCCAATAGAACGTTGTAGTGAAGGTTGTAATAGTAACATAGATGTACTGAGTTTAAATCTTGATTTTTACTTGTTATAGGTGTCAGTAGACAGATTGCTAGCTATACAGCTAGCAGTTACTTAGCGGCTAGTTGCGTGTGGGACTTGTTAGTTGCTTGTTTCTGATCTGTCCCATATTTGTTCACGCTTTATTCACAAATGATTTTTATTTTTAATTGCAAACAGTGTCTAGAAAAGAGAAGAATTCGACGTGACATAATAAAGGTTTTAAAAGATAATCAAAGGCTAGGATAAACTAGACTATATTAAGTTTTTCAAAATGCAACCACCTACAAGAACAAGAGGGGATTAATTAAAGATAGGTCCGGAGTAGATTTTAGGAAATATTTTTTTAGTCAGAGAGTGGTGAATGGTTGGAATGCATTGCCACAGGAAGTAGTGGAGGCAGGAACAGTTAATGCAATCAAGAATAGATTGGATGTGCATAGCTTCTAAATCAAGGAAATGTCAATGAAGCTGGTTAAATGCAGACTGCGAGGTCTTCTAAACTAGTATAAAGACATTAAGTTAAGTTAAATGTATGGTTTTATAAGGCACACAAAGGGTGAACTGTCTGGTTAGAGCACAATAAGATATATTTCACTCATAAATCCATATATCATCGACAGTTGAATTTCCCTAGTCTCTTCATTAGTATGGAGCCTGCGTGGCGTAGGGGTGACGAGTCCGTTTCATAATCCAAACGCACCCGGCTAGAATCACGCTCGTGTCCAGTTTGGCTGATATAGTTTATTTTTTTTCGCTCTTCCACGTACGGAAGGTAATGTCAACCTATTGTACTGCACACATGGCAAGAAACTTATAACAGCCAAAAAGGTTGGCGGTTGTAAGAAGCTTCGTTCTGCAAAGGACAAGTTACATACTTTACTTTTTCGTTTCCTGCTAATTGGTCAGAATTTGTCCTTAAAATTGCTGCACTGCATTGCTCCTTCAAAATGAATGATGGCCAAAAATGTAAGCAATACAACGATGGCACGATGAATCCTATACTCGATGAAATTATATATGACAAAAATGAGCAAACAGAAATCAAACTTTCATTATTTGCTTTTAAATGTTTTGTGTAATTTGTGTTCGTACAGTTGGATGCCCATCAACCAGCGATGATGGTGAAGACTTTGTATTGATGATGTAATTTTGGCTGTATTAGGATTATAGTGAGGAAGAAGCTGCGCTGGTCATCAACCTTATTCTCTAGTCCCAAGCTACCTTGGGCCATCGGCATGATATAAGTCAAGGCGACTAGAGGTAACTCAGATAAATCTAATTCCACATCTTTTGAGACAAAGGGTCGCTTGAAATATGCGGGTCTCGAATCCATACCGTTTTAGTTCAGCGCTATGAGAGGCGAGTGTCTTACCTCTAGAACACAGAGACCCCATTGTGTCCGTACATGTACACATGCGACATACTACTCACGCCAATGACATTAATTATGAATTGTGAATCATTAATTTTATCTTTCTTTTTCTACAGTAACATATTGTACTTTCTGTTTCTCAACCTAGACAAAGAAGGGAACAAGCTATGGAAGCTATTCAGAGCCATGAACGACGAAACCCCTTCAAACAAACAAATTACCATCAAGCAGGGCGTAAACCTGCTCACAAGGAAAAAAGCCGCAAACGCTTTTGTAGAACACTATTCCAAAGCAAACCACATCGAGGTCCCTGCAGATAGGCATGCAGACATTAGTGAAGAGCAAAAGGGGCACGACAACATCAATACGGCACCTGACGAGCATATGATGGCCAAATTAACAATGAGTGAAATGGAAGAGGCCATGAGAACATTAAAGAAAAGGAAATCTCCCGGAAAAGACGGGATAACAAACGAAATGCTGATGGGGCTGGGCCAAACAGCGAAGAGGAAACTGCTATCGGTCCTGAACCAAAGCTGGAAAAGGGAAATTGTACCCCAGGCATGGAAAGACTCAGTACTTGTACCAATACCGAAGAAAGGAAAGGACAAAACAGATCCGAATGGATACAGGCCTATCAGCCTACTGAGCTGTGTCGGCAGACTGATGGAACGTATGATAAACACCAGACTGATGTGGCATCTGGAAGAAAAACGAATACTAATTCCACAGCAAGCCGGCTTTAGACAGCACAGATCCACTGAGGACCAGGTCATCCTCATAGCCCAGGAAATAGAAGAGGCCTACCAGGCACAGAAACACACAGTAGCGGTTTGGGTGGACCTGGAAAAGGCATTTGACAAAGTCTGGAAAGATGGACTTAGAGTCAAGCTAAGGAGAAGTGAAGTTTGTGGGAGAATGTACAAGTGGATCAACCACTACCTCAAACAAAGAACGGCCAGAGTCCAAGTACAAGGGCAGATGAGCAAAAAGGTGACACTCGAGCAGGGAGTACAACAAGGGGGAGTACTGTCACCCACACTCTTCCTGGTGTATATAAACGACATTACAGAGAATATACCAAGAAGAGTCCATAGCTCAATGTTTGCAGACGATCTGGCTATGTAGACCTCTGAAAAGAATCGCACCATAGCAAGAAATCGGATGCAGCAGGCCCTAACCTCGCTGGAAGAGTGGGCGAACTCATGGCTGGTCAAAATAAACGAGGAGAAAACCACATGCACAATATTCTCGCTTTCAATCAAACCCCAAAACACCAAATTAAGTCTAAATGGCAAATTGCTGCAGCCAAACGACAACCCAAACTATCTGGGAGTCACATTTGATCGGCGCATGACATGGAAAAGTCAGATCGAGATAAACCGAATGAGAGCCAGAGAAAGAATGGCAATCATCAGGAAACTGGCTGGCACAAGCTGGGGAGCAGACGAAAGTATACTAAAGAAACTGTACACTGGAAGAGTGAGACCAGTTCTCGAGTATGGCATTTCGGCATGGACAACAGCAGCAAAGGCGAACTTCGATAAAGTTAACAAACTTCAAAACCAAGCCATGAGAGTTATAACAGGAGACATGAAGTCAACGCCAATTGTAGAACTTGAAAAGAGTACAAAGCTGCAACCCATGACCGATAGAAGAGACTGCAGAGCCCAGCTGCAGTCAGAGAAACTCCGAAGACTGACTGACCATCCAATGCACCAGAGACTAAACAATTTGGGAACTGGGAAACTAAAGCAGAGAAACTTTGCAGAAATAACCAAAGCAAAGATGCACGAAGATCCCATAAACGCACTAACAACACCAAAACCCATCACTACTGTACGAAAACCTACCTGGAGGCAGGATATATTTCCAGAGGTGGTAGAAAATATACCAGGTATTGGAAACAAAAACTGCCAGACTGAAAAAGAAAAGAGAGATACTACCCTAAGCTTTATATCGAAAAACTTCCCAAGCATGGACTGGACCCATGCATACACCGACGGTGCTGTAACAGACACTACACAGAACGGAGGGGCAGGAGCATTCCTGAACCTACCAAATGGCAGAAAAATAACACTGTCATTCGCTACTGGTAAGTACACAAGCAATTTCAGAGCGGAGGCAGAGGCACTGAGGGCGGCAGTGGAAGAAATGGTGACACATAAAGAAAATGAAAGCCATATAGTCCTGCTTACAGATGCTCTGGCCGTAGTCACAGCGCTAAAAAGCCAGAAAAACACTGAGCTTAATGACTTAAGAGCAGTACTCTGTCAACTATGCCAGCAGTTCGCACCAAAAAGGGTAGTGGTACAGTGGGTCCCATCACACTGCAACATCCAAGGCAACGAGGAGGCAGACAGACTGGCAAAAGAAAGTGCAAGACTACCACAGACAGATACTAGTATGACGTACGAAGAGTCAAAACGGCTTATTAAAGCCAGATACATGACCAAATGGGAAACTGAACATACCGGCTACACCAAAAACGATGCCTATTACCAGTTGAACAGAAGAGAGCAGGTCGTTGTCTTCAGACTTCGCACTGGCCACAATAGACTGAGGTACCACCTATTCAACAAATTGAAGATAGGTGGTACCGACGAATGCCCGTGTGGGACCGAGAAAATGACCGCTGAACATCTGCTGCAGAACTGCCCGACATACGAGGATCAGAGAGGGCAGATGTGGCCATCACCAGTGGAACCACAAGAGAAGCTCTATGGCAGTGTCGACAGCCTCAGGATGACCGCCGCTTTTTTCGAAAAAATAATGGTTACTGTCTGACTGCGAACGAAGAAGAAGAAGAAGAAGTACTTTCTATTGCGCTAATATTCCGTAAGCAAGAAAAACTGTTGTTGTTGTTGTTGTTTACGAATGTCCATAATAAGCAGGTTACTCTTGTGTGCTCCCTAAAAAGGACAAAGCAGTAGCTTTCCTCACATCCCGAGCGTGCTGATGAATGTGAGCCGCGATCCTCCATGCGGATGTGCTGTGCTTGGCTTCATCTGCGAGTCACTCACTACTACGGGGATTACGTCGATCCCTCACTCCATTATCCAGGCTGCCATGAAAACAGCCCATTTCCAGATAGGGCTACTTGAAAGCCGAAGTGACGGTCTTGAAAAACCTGTTTATATCTGTCGTTGTTTGAACAAACAAATTATTTTAATATGTGTCGTCGGGTCTAAATGGATAATAATGAATAGTAACACTGTAACCTGCAACGCATGTTGTAACAACGATTACAGAATACTGGGCATGACCCTGACTACGACATCTTGTAGAAGCCATAAGCTACAATAAGAAGACAAACAGGCTTCAACACTTCATGGTAAGAAGACTGATTAGATCATTGATAACCAATGTATTCGTTGGCCCTGCATTTTATTAAAAGTGCAAGCAATACGTATCCAAACAAAGTGAACTATTATTGCACGAAATTTATTCACACCTTGAAGGCTAAATAATATACTTCCGTAGCACAGAAAATACGCAAGCCCATAGATTTATGACTGCAATTAGTATTAGCGATGTGGACACCTGTGCTTCATTTTGTATGGAAAGCTTATGTAAAGTATGCTTTATGATTTTTTTTTCTTTGAATAAATTATGCGAATTTAGAAAGTAATCGTTGTACAATCAATCTAAATAGTGCGTGTATGGACTGCTAAAAACTCAATTTTACATAGGTATAATTGGTAGTCTCGCAACTGGGGCAAAGAGTTTATAACTCAATGAATTCACGTTTATCAAAGAGCCGGAGGTTTTTCCTGTGACGCAATTTTATATCATGGTTCGTTTCTCATAATCACCTGGTCATGCACGTAAAAGTGACGACAAGACTTAATGCCACCCACTTGACATTTATATATGTGTGTCCTGCTCGAATCACCTGGGTAACGTATCAACAACATATTACCTTTGTTATCTCTTCAGGTAACATTTAAATACGTAATTTGCTCTAGTCACGTAGGTAATATATCAACAATACCTTCGCGATTCACCCAGTTAACACAACAATAAGATATACCACTTAATCAATTCACTCAGTTAACACAACAATAACATATGCCACCTAATCAATCCACTCAGTTAACACAACAATAAGATATACAACCTAATCAATCCACCCAGAACACAACATTAACATATTCCACCTAATTTATCCACCAAGGCAACACAACAATAACGTATACCACCTAATCAACCCACCAAGGTAACACAACAATAACGTATACCACCTAATCAACCCACCAAAGTAACACATCAACAAACAAATGCCACCTAATCTATCCACTAAGGTAACGAACGCATCAATTACATTTACGTATTACCTAATCTTTCCGCGAAAGTAACATATCCACAACATAAATTATCTGATCTAGCCAACAAGGTAACTCAACAACATTATTGTCCTAGCCAACCATCCCATGTAATATATTAACAACAAGCATTACCAGATTCCATACCCATGTAACACAAAAACAGAAATTCCTCCTCCTGTCTCTCTTTGTTCTGTGGACATCATAGGGTCACTACTAAAGACGACCACGCCCACCCCACACTGTTACAAGAAACCTGTTTCAGATCCTTGACTTGCACTTTTTCATTTATAGTTTCTTTATCGATTGCTTGTATATGAAATTGATACTGACATTCACAACCCTCGTTTGTGGCGTATTACGATATACTTGGAATGTAGGTTTACACTTATCTCCCTAGTACAACCTGGTGACACATGACCTTTTGCAAAGATTATTTAATAAAACTACTTTATCTTTCTTTATTCTTTGGATCCAAAATATTAATATTGAACCACGACAATATGTTGGCCTCTATGAAATAAGCTATCGAGTTTGCTCTTGCTGTGGTTATTAAATGGGCACTTTGTTTATTGCGATGAGGTTTCTAGTCTATTTGACAACAATTTACGATATCAATAGTACATCTTGGTGAACGTATTCTGTATTTTAAAATTAAAGTCCTATATTCTTTATTTCAAAATTAGTCCTAAAATGCACATAATCGAATTTAATTGCTGATTTAATTATTTGATTTTCTGCTTCAAGTAAAGCATGGGCCTACCACTACAGCTGGTCGCTTTACAGGAAGCCTCTATGCAAGCATTACATGATGAAGCTACTAGTCCCATTCTCAAAACTCTTTGGTGACCTTTATCGCCATTCGTTGATGGTTACAGGGGCTCTATTCGTTTTAATCCAGACTTCACTAAGTATCAGGTAATTACTAAGCTGATAATCTCACATCGGTAATAGCATTTAGGGATGAATGAAATACGAACATCGCTAAAAATAAGTGCGCATTTATTGTTCATGCAAATGCGTACCACGTTTCAAATGACGTACCAAAAGGCTGTGACGTTTTGATTTATGAAGTAGTTGATATTACTGGTAAGAGAATTGATTGATAATAGATTACTTTCCGTGACGGGGGTGACGAGTAAGCAAAATAGAAGATGTCTGGAGAAGAGCGTGGAAAGAGGGGACAGCACGAACAATTGGGAATCTCTCTCATGGAGCTTAAGAGAACCTCTAGGTTTTGTTACTTGTATGTTGTGCTCTGTTATGTTGTGCTGTGCTGTATTGTGCTGTGTTATTCTGTTTTGTGTTCAGTGGTTTTATTTTGTGTTATATTATGTGGGGTAATTATGTAATACTGAGATGGGCTGTGTTATGTTGTATTATGTTGTATTATGTTGTATTATGTTGCTTTATGTTATGTTGTGCTGTTATGATGTGGTAAAATATTGCGTTATATTGTGTTATGTTACGTTTTGTTGTTTTATGTTGTGTTATAGTATGTGGGGTAATTCTATGTTGTGTTATGTTATGTGTAGACATACTATGGGTGTGTTATGTTATGTGATGCTGTTATATTGTTATGGTATATTGCTTTGTTACGGTGTTTTGTGTTCTGTTATGTTATGTTATGTTATACTGTGTTATGTTATATGTTGTAATTGTATGGTATTTTGTTTTATGTTATGTCACATTGTGTTATATTATGTTATGCTCTGCATAATCAACATCACTGCACCCTGAGCAGATCCATGTGTATTCAGTCTCTCTAACCACATTACGACGAGTGTGGATACTAAATATTTATACAGCCCACTTGCAGTATACACTCCTATTCTGTCCAATGTTCATTCAACGTTTTATATTAAACTGTAGATCGCCAACTCATCAACTGATGAATCATCATCCAATTAGCTCCTATATATTGGTTTCAATATGGCTATTCTATCCACTTCTGATACTATAAGTGAAAAGGTATTTGCCATCTGACAATGTAATATATGCTTAAAGCGAAATTCGATTAACCGGGAAAGATGGTTGACACAGGAGCTAATGTGCAAGTAGTTATTCAGATGTTATATATTCTCGAGTGGTTTCTGAAAATGATTGTGTGTGTGTGCGTATGTGTGTATGTGTGAGAGAGAGAGAGAGAAAGAGAGAGAGAGAAAGCATGTCACTGCGTGACCTAACACCTTTATGTTGAAAGACTCTCCAACTCATATACACATAATTCGAGGTGAGGTCAAAATGTATCAGGATTGACATCATCATTCCAGAACTACGTATTTCAGGCCGAAGTTGAAAGGCACGTTGATCTCTGATTCTAATATGCATGTAAACTAAGTCATGTCTGTAAGCTTGTCTGGGTTGTTTGCAGTAGTGCTTTGACCTTACGTGTGTGAAATATGTTCGTCGCATTTTCTTGACAATCAAAGAATTTGCATCAAATTTTATAAAATTAAAAAAAAGATAAAACATGTAAAGACACATATTTAAAGCCACGGACAGTATATTTGGATAATTTATAAGCAATTCACAAGTTTAGGAGTGGTATAAACTTTTTAAAGTTGGTCGTGCACGTGTTGAAAAGAATGAACAATCTGTGAGGCTCGCAATCTGCATAACTGAAAATAATATCGAACTGTGCACGCAGCTGTTCTGTGAAATCGCTGAATTGCAATTCGTGAGTCGTCTGAAAACAGATTTTGCGCCGTTTAAGGAATGCATAGCATGAGAGTAGCGGATAGCAGATCAGTCATAACATCGCGCCTGACTGTGGATCGAAACCTATGCAGCAGTTTCTTACAAAGTACCGCATTCCACAGGTCCGCTAACCCCCTAATAGACTGTCTAACTTTAAGTACGTGTCGTTTCATTATTCGTCAAGGTCTTCACAAAATAATTAGGTAAAATCGTTGATCATTGTTTTCCGCCATGACAATGCCACGAAATCAGTTCACATATGCAAATCACTATTACGAACGAACCAGAGAAACGAGGCATATGTGGTTCATGCCGCTGGTTTCGGAATTGTGTTGCCATCTGGATACATTTTCGATGACATCTCGTATACATTGATATTCACACAAACCAAAGGTTTGCTGAGCGCAATTTGACGCTTGTTTTAAGGATAGTTCTAGCTATACATTTCACATTTAAAGACAGTTCTAGCTATTTATTTCCCATTTAAGAACGCTTCGTCTGTTTTCTTCTATCCTGACCTTCTTTACCGCTGCAGTTTTCACCTATATATTCCTTCTACGCTGAAGTATAAGTATCAAGAAGTGCAAAAGTGCAGCTAATTTTAGCCGTAAATGAAGACATTAAAGATCAAAACCTGTTTATAAACATAATCAAAACAAAGATAAGGACCACCGACAAAAGATAATGTCAACATAAATTTACAGTGGGTGGTGAGGAAATAGGCCAGGTCACGAATTTTGAATATATGGACCCAAGAATTGACAAAAAATGGCGAATGCTCGAAAGAAATCAGAAGAAGACTAGCCATGGCAACGCAGAGCCTGAATTGCTTGAGGAAATTATGGGAGAGAACCAACAAAACGACAAAAGTAAAAATCTTGAGAGCCTGTGTTTGTCCTGTAGGAGCAAATAGCTGCGAATCATGGACGATTACCAAAACATATAAACAAAGAATCGAATCCTTCGTGTCAAAATGTTACAGACAGATCTTCAAAATACCATGGACGGAGAAAAGACAAATATAGACATTCTACAAGAGTTGAGCATAGGGGAGAATTGGTTTATCAATTTAATTTTAGTAAGAAAATGTAATTACTTTGCCCACATCAAAAGCCACAAAGCTCGTGAGAGAACAGTGATGGGAGGTATGGTCCCAGGTAAAAGATTCAAGTGTAGACCAACTAGACAATGGCACCAACATATCCAGGTTGGGCTTTTGGCAAGGAAAAGATTTTCTTTCTTTCGGACAGTGATGGGAGCGACGTTCTATAAAGGACATGCTACATGATGATGATGAGCTAAAAGTGGCTTCTTTTTCTTTACCCTGTCGTCATTGTTTTACAGGCTCCTTTAGTCGGTCTGACACCTAGCATTTATTAGTCGCATATTGTGACATGAATGGCAGGCTACAGTGTAACTTTTCTGTCACCCCCTTTCGGTCCGCGCAATCACACCGGCACTCATGTATATGAAGATATAGGCTGTTGGTCGTGTCGTTATTTAATGCACACTCTTTCGTGCGCTCTGAAAAGGGCGTTAAGTGACGAGTTTCAGTAACTTTACATACATCCCGAGCGTGCTGATGAAGGTAGACTGGGGTCTTTCAGGCAGTTGTGCTATTTTAGCTTTATATTTGTTATGTGTCTTTCACTACTGCTGGGATCACGTCGATACACCAACTTGTTATCCAGTCAGTTTCCAATGAGAACTGCGTAGAAGATAGATTGGAGTCTTGGTCAGTAAATTTCGTCTGACCATGACTAACATTGTCCAATCAGTATGTTTTACTTGACCATGACTAACATTGTTCAATCAGTATGTTTTACCTGACTATGATTAAAATTGTTATATCAGAATGTTTTACCTGACCATGGCTAACATTGTTCAATCAGTATGTTTTATCTGACCATGACTATCATTGTTCAATCAGTATATTTTACCTGACAATGGCTAACATTGTCCAATCATATGTTTTACCTGACCATGACTAACATTGTTCAATCATTGTTTTATCTGACCATGCGTTAGTCTTCTCTCCCTGTAGGTATACGTAGCAACATTTGAGACACTGTTATTGGGGATGAAGTGTTAGAAACATCTCTGTACCAGATCCCAATTTATAATGAGGTGGGGCGGACAGTTCTCATGCACGCTACGTTTCTGTCCTTAACAATAGGCTAAGTATCCACTTACAACTGGGTCAGCTGGTCGTATCGATACAGGTCATCTAACCTGGTACCATTTCTTGAGTAAATTTCAGGGTCCATTACTTGGGATAAAAGAACACGTACACTGCACCTTTACACAACATGTAAAAGGTTACTAAATAGAGTTTCGAATGAAGCTAGCAGCCTTATTCTGTAAAACAAAATTTCTATAGAGTCCACCAGTACAAAAATACGAAATATACATTTTTATTGTAAGCTTCCTGGTTGTAGGCCAATAGTCGTGGTGGCACTATCACCCAGCGGAAGTGAAAAACGGACATAAAAAAAAGAAAAAGCAGAAGATGCTATTACCTTTACCAGCTAGAAGGCAGCACTCTACCACTCATCCACTTAGACGTCCCGTACATTTATAATATACTGAAAAACTCGTTTTACAAGGAAGCCCATAAATTCACTATTCAAAAAATGTCAAAGACAACCCCCAGTTCTACAACGTCTTCTCACTACAAAAGCTGCTTTTTTGAAGCAAAATGCCATACATGTCATTTTTTGTAACTTGATCAAGTTCGTTTTGAATAAGTACCCCGTCTGTATTTTGAGACGTAAATCTAATACTGAATATTGTGTCTGTTTGTATAACCGAATTACGTCATCTCAATACAATCAATACGAATGTCGCCTCTGCAAGATCGTGAGCAAATTTTGGGAACAGAAGTGCACGCTAAAAACACACTTATGTTTTTTTATGTGTGAGATTTGAATGGTCTTATTTTGTTGATAGATTTCTTTGTTTTGTAGCCTTGAACATACGGACAGCCACAGAGAATATTCTGGAAAATTCAGTTGTTGGCATACTTTTAAGCAGTAGTTTTGGAAAACGTTCTGTAGTAAGACCGCACAGAATGAGACATTTAAGTTAACCATTACTGACAAATGCTGAGTTCAGATAATGTACTTCCGGGTAGCCTAACTGTCAACAGTGTAAAATATAGAAGATCGTAGAACGAAAACTGCACCTTCCGCCGGTCTACTTGAACAATTAGAATAAAGGCTATAATGATAGTGTACTATAGTGTGTAACCCTGCCTGTCTTACGGGGCTCGAAAGGGATGCAAAGAATAGTAGCACTGTAACCTGACAGGCATGTGGTAAGAGACGACTAATGTTGGTTGAACATAGACCCGATAGGCCATCTTGTAGCAACCATCATCCACAAGAGAAGGTAAAGCAAACCGCTTCGCCACATGGTAAAAGGAGCACACCGAAGTCAAGCAGGGTGATGCTTTCAAGAGCAGAGACAGTATTTGATGACTCGGCCACACAGAACACGTCATCACTAGATTGCTGATTGCCACGTCTACTGTTCAGCTTTTAAATTATATGAGAAATAGAATTTAAAAAAGAAACAACATAAAATTAAACGCCCTAAACGAGAAAGATTTGTGCATTTTGTTTGTTTTATGGGTGTTTTTCCGATGAACGAGAGGATGTGTGAAACAGTACCAGAAGGTTTCCGCGTGATCATAATCTAATTTCAAAAGAACTACCATCATGTGCGGTGGCGAATGCGTAAGCGATTGTTGAAGTCCGCATTTAAAAAAAATCCGAATGGTGTTTATCTAATTTTCTGCTGACCAGGTTCTTCAATGTTGTCTTAACGCAACAATATGCGCCTGACCTGGTCTCAGTAGAACTTTCGTTAACCCACGTCCTTCTTTAAACATCGTTGGCCAGTTCTTCACTGTTCTCTTTGACACACTTTTATCACCATACACTGTCTGCATTCTGCGATGAATGTTAATTGGTAGACATCCTTCAACTGTTAGAAACAGAATCAGCGCTCGCTGATCAACTCTGAACGGATTCCGTATCACACCTGCCATGTTTCCAACGGTCTCCTGATGAATATATAGGAATATATAGATAATAACGTTTTGCAAACTTGACGGTTGGTATGTGCTGTTTACGCCATAAGTTACGTCATCATGCTCATCGTACATATGTTCAATTGTTGCAGTTTGGCCCGGTTTCATTTGAACACGCCTCGTATATATCAGATGAAACACACACTGAAATTCATAGAAGAAAGGAAAACAATTAAAGCAAATTGGACGTGAGCTGACCAACACAGCATATACAAACTGCGCAAAAAATGATAGAATAGAAATAAGAAAAGATAAAGTAAGGTTCATAATAGACGCTTGTAAAAACATAGAAGATCTACAATAACAAGGCAGGGAGGGGATGCCTTTGAGGAGATAAGAACACTGACAAGGGAATTCCGTCCGGTTTCGTATATCTTCAATAATAAAGAGGACAACATACTAACAGAAACTAAAGACATACTGAAAATATAGAGAGAATATTGCAGAATCATTTATGAAGACAACATAATGTGCTCAGTTACAATACTAGCAGTAGAGGCGAAAGAACCTGAACGAACACTGGAAGAAGTACGCTCAGCACATCAAAAGTCTGATGAAGTCCCCAGGATGCGATGATATCCCCATGGATCTTCTTCTTCTTCTTCTGCGTACGCAGTCAGACAGTAACCATTATTTTTTCGAAAAAAGCGGCGGTCATCCTGAGGCTGTCGCCACTGCCATAGAGCTTGTCTTGCAGTTCCATGGATCTAATACAGGCAATAGTGTATGCCAGTGTTCGCGCTTATCACGTGCTGTGTATAAATATCTCGCACAGCGCAGAGTGGCCAGAATCTGTATCCTCCTTACAAAGAAAGGCAATCTAAAGCTGTGCACAAATTACCGTACTATCACACTAATCAGCCACGCTAGCAAGCTACACTTGCGAATCCTACTGAGGACAGAGAACAGATTTGAATCTAAAATTCATGAAATCCAAGTAGGTTTAAGAAAAGACAGAGGGACCAAAGAACATATATTCAATATGAGGAGCCTTTATGAAAAATGTAGAAAAGTTAACGTTGACTTGTACACGTGTTTCAATGATTACACCAAAGCCTTCGATTCGGTAAAACATCATAATCGTAGAAAAAAATGGGTTTTCCTGTATATATTATCCATCTAATTGAATTAATCTATTCGCCCTCAAAGCCGCCGCGGCGAAGTACAAACACACTCTCAAGCAAACAGCAAGAGAAAACTGGAAAAATAAAACGGAAATTCTAAACCTGGACAAAGAAGGGAACAAGCTATGGAAGCTAGTCAGAGCCATGAATGACGAAACCCCGTCAAATAAACAAATTACTATCAAGCAAGGCGAGAACTTGATCACAGGTAAGAAAGCCGCAAACGCCTTTGTCGATCACTATGCCAGAGCAAACCACATCGAGGTCCCTGCAGATAAGCATACAGACATTAGCGAAGAGCTAAAGGGACACGAAAACATAAATACGGCTCCTGAAGAGCACATGATGGCCAAACTAACAATGCGCGAAATGGAAGAGGCTATGAGAACACTAAAGAAAAGGAAATCTCCCGGAAAAGACGGGATAACAAACGAAATGCTGATGGGGCTGAGCCAAACAGCGAAGAAGAAACTGCTATCGGTCCTAAACCAAAGCTGGAAAAGGGGAATTGTACCACAGGCATGGAAAGATGCAATACTGGTACCAGTACCAAAAACAGGAAAGGACAAAACAGATCCAAATGGATACAGGCCCATAAGCCTACTGAGCTGTGTCGGCAAGCTGATGGAACGGATGATAAACACCAGACTGATGTGGCATCTGGAAGAAAAACGAATACTAATTCCACAGCAAGCCGGCTTTAGACAGCACAGATCCACTGAGGACCAGGTCATCCTCATAGCCCAGGAGATAGAAGATGCCTACCAGGCACAGAAACACACAGTAGCTGTTTGGGTGGATCTGGAAAAGGCATTTGACAAAGTCTGGAAGGATGGACTTAGAGTCAAGCTAAGAAGAAGTGATGTCTGTGGGAAGATGTACAAGTGGATCAACCACTACCTCAAACAAAGAACGGCCAGAGTCCAAGTACAAGGGCAGATGAGCAAAAAGGTGACACTCGAGCAGGGAGTACCCCAAGGGGGAGTATTGTCACCCACACTCTTCCTGGTATATATAAACGATATTACAGAGAATATACCAAGAAGAGTCCATAGTTCAATGTTTGCAGACGATCTGGCTATGTGGACCTCTGAAAAGAATCTCACCATAGCAAGAAATCGGATGCAGACGGCCCTAACATCGCTGGAAGAGTGGGCGAACTCATGGCTGGTCAAAATAAACGAGGAGAAAACCACATGCACAATATTCTCGCTCTCATTAAAACCCCAAAGTACCAAATTAAGTCTAAATGGCAAAATCCTGCAGCCAAACGACAACCCAACCTATCTGGGAGTCACATTTGATCGGCGCATGACATGGAAAAGTCTGATTGAGAGAAACCGAATGAAAGCCAGAGAAAGAATGGCGATCATGAGGAAACTTGCTGGCACAAGCTGGGGAGCAGACGAAGGCATACTAAAGAAACTGTACACTGGAAGAGTGAGACCAGTTCTCGAGTATGGCATTGCGGCATGGACAACAGCAGCGAAGGCGAACTTCGATAAAGTTAACAAACTTCAAAACCAAGCCATGAGAATTATAACAGGTGGCATGAAGTCAACGCCAATTGTAGAACTTGAAAAGATTACAAAACTGCAATCCATGACCGATAGAAGAGACTGCAGAGCCCAGCTGCAGTCAGAGAAACTCCGAAGACTGACGGACCATCCAATGTACCAGAGACTAAACAATCTGGGAAATGGGAAACTAAAGCGGAGAAACTTTGCAGAAATAGCCAAAGCAAAGATGCACGAAGATCCCATAAACGCACTAACAACACCAAAACCCATCACTACTGTTCGAAAACCTACTTGGAGGAAGGATATATTTCCAGAGGTGGTAGAAAATATACCAGGTATTGCAAACAAAAACTGCCAGACTGAAAAAGAAAGGAGAGACACTACCCTAAGCTTCATAACGAAAAGCTACCCAAGCATGGACTGGACCCATGCATACACCGACGGTTCTGTAACAAACACTACACAGAACGGAGGGGCAGGAGCATTCCTGAACCTACCAAATGGCAGAAAAATAACACTGTCATTCGCTACTGGTAAGTACACAAGCAATTTCAGAGCGGAGGCAGAGGCACTGAGGGCGGCAGTGGAAGAAATGGTAACACACAGTGAAAATGAGAGCCATATAGTCCTGCTGACAGATGCTCTCGCCGTAGTCACAGCGCTAAAAAGCCAGAAAAACACTGAGCTTAATGACTTAAGAGCAGCACTCTGCAAACTGTGCCAGCAGTCCGCACCAAAAAGGGTAGTGGTACAGTGGGTTCCGTCACACTGCAACATCCAAGGCAACGAGGAGGCAGACAGACTGGCAAAAGAAGGTGCAAGGCTACCACAAACAGATACCAGTATGACGTACGAAGAGTCAAAACGGCTTATCAAAGCCAGATACATGACCAAATGGGAAACCGAACATACTGGTTACACCAAAAACGATGCCTATTACCAGTTGAACAGAAGAGAGCAGGTCGTTGTCTTCAGACTTCGCACTGGCCACAACAGACTGAGGTACCACCTATTCAACAAATTGAAGATAGGGCGTACCGACGAATGCCCGTGCGGTACTGGTAAAATGACCACTGAACATCTGCTGCAGAACTGCCCGACATACGAGGATCAGAGAGAGCAGATGTGGCCATTGCCAGTGGAACTGCAAGACAAGCTCTATGGTAGTGGCGAGAGTCTCAGGATGACCGCCGCTTTTTTCGAAAAAATAATGGTTACTGTCTGACTGTGTACGCAGAAGAAGAAGAAAGAAGAATTAATATATCAAAACAACATGCCATTGTCCTGGTATCTGGTCAAACATCAGACTGGTTCGCAGTACAACATGGAGTACGACATGGATGTAGTCTCTCTCTATATCTATATAACATATATGCGCAATGTGAAATGAGAAGACGAGAATATCACACAATTGGCGGTTATGAGATCCCAAATTTGCGATACGCAGATGACATGGATAATATCAAGCAGTGCAGAAGGACTAGAGCAGCTAATTTCAGCCGTATATAGATACATTGCAGATCAAAACCTATTTATAAACATAAACAAAGCAAAGATATTGACCACCGACAAAACACGATGACAACATAAATTTACAGTAGGTGGTGTGAAAAGACAAGACCAGGTCACACATTTTGAATATTTGGTCTTCAGAATTGACAAAGATGCGAATGATCAAAATAAATCAGAAGAAAAAGAGCCATGGCAGCGCAGAGGCTAAGCAACTTGAAGAAATTATGGCAGAACACCAGCAAAACGACAAAAGTAAAAGTCTTGAGAGCCGGTGTCTTTCCAGTGGCAATATATGGCTACGAAACATGGACGGTTACTGAAACATCAAGAAAGAGAATCGGGTCCTTCGATGTTACAGAAATGTTACAGAAAGATTCCCAGAATACACTGGACTGAGAGAAGGACAAATATAGACATTCGGCAAGAGTTGAACGTAGAAGTGAACTGGTTCATCAATTCCATCATAGCCAGAAAATAACTGAAATGATTTGGTCATATCAAGATACACAACGGTCTTGAGAGGACAGTAATTGAAGGTATGAAGGTATGGTACCGGGAAAAAGAGGCAGAGGTAGACCGAGAGACGATGGCGCCAAGATTTCAAGGAATTTCAGATGGGATGTGATGGGAGCGACGTTCTACAAAGGGCATATTACATGGTGATGACAGTCTATCTTCCTTTTTGTCACAATCGAAATAGAATCATCGAACCTGAATTGCCGATTTGTTCTGTTGTCAATAGTGCTTTGTTTGTGCTTCACCACTTCTCAAGTGTCCCCATTATCAGTGTTTCTAGATGTCTGTGAGATTTTTAATACTTTTAAGTAAAAGTATATTACTGTGCCTTGAATGAATGTTGTGAATGTTTATTTGTTTCCATAGCATATATTTCTATAGATTTTTTGTAAAGAATATTACATTTTCAAAAATCCATATTTTTACTTCAGCTGTTGTGTTCTTCAGTTTAGTCTACACTCTGCCGTTACTTAACAACAATTTGAATAATTTGACGTTTTTGTTTTCAAATAAATTTTGCCGCTGACATAAGCATGCTGGTCTAGCAGAACTTCTGTTTTGTGTCATTTCATTTTAGACTGTCCTTTCTTTTTCTTTTATTTCTTGTTCTACTTTCTTCGTTATTTTTCGACTCCTCTTCTTCTGCTTATTTTTTTTCTATGCTACTTCTGAAACCACGGGAAAACGAGATATCCGTTCTTGTCAGTGTATCTAATTTGTGCTATTGTTTACATAACTTCACTTCAAACCACGATGGTCACTCCAAACTGAGCACCTTTTAGGCATGTCATTGGTAGGGTATGCAATATCATGAATTGGGGAGTCTTGTGCCATAAAGGCTTTTGTCGCATTATTGTATTTTTACCTTTCTACCACTGCATATCAATCACTTCTGGCGATCTGTTTTCTCTTGTGTGTGATGTTGCTGCCATCAGCAAATATGGATTTTAAAAACTCTCTGCCTTGTGGGTCATCGCTTATCTTCTGTAGATCTCGTCATGCTTAAGCGATATATTGAAATTATTCAAGTTGAGATAATACCATCCGACGTCATATATTTGATTGCAGGGTTCTAGGAGTTTGTTGAAATCACAGCTACTATTTCGTTGGTTATATACTCAAAACTTTGAGATGGACATTGATATTGTAGGACATTTTTATAGATTAAAAAATTAAGATCGAATGACAAAATTTACTTTTCATATGAAATGTGAGCTACTTCTAAACAGGATGCAACATATTAGACGAAAAATGGAACTGCATCTCGTCTCTCATCAAGCGAATGATCGTCAATGAGGAGGGACGTACGTGGAGGCAGCACATACTAGTATATAAATCAGAACAGTTTCTATGTGCATGCACTTGATGCTGCTTAAATATGATTGGCTGGTGCTTTTTATCAATATGTGGGATGCCTCATGGCTTTAGAAGAAGCCTGCCAATTCCGTGCACGGACATCATTCCGTTGAACGTTTCGACACAATTCACATGATCTTTGTTCCCTTAGCTAGCATATTATATCATTCCAGATTTTCACAACTGTGTAACCTCAATCTCTACAGTCCTCGATATTGCTTGTCCTCTTCGCCCCACTTGAGACTAGGAATGTTTATAATGTCATGTTTAAAGAAACAGAAGCTTCAGTCCTTCTTCATTGATGTCTTGTGACAATATTTCTTCGCTAATTTATGTAACTGCCCCCCCCCCCCCGGTATTGGGCTGGTATTAAGTTCAAATGCTTGTTGCCTTATATCTTCTTATCTGTGCCCAGATTATTTAACAAGTACACCATAAAATAAGGTAATTCAGACCTTAACAGAGCTTAACTCAGGATGAACTTTATACCATTCAGAATGTAAGCACTCTGTGCTATAATCAAAAACCTTGGTTATGTTGTTAACGGGTGCGTATTTCGTAAAAATGGGACAGCAATTTCGAAATAACAATTATCATGGAATGACAACAATCATGAATCAAAGCGTGTAGTATCTATAGGGCTACATCGTATTCAACAACGAATGAGGGAGACAAGTCATTACAATTACATTTAAAATGTGGGAGAAATTTTGTGTAATATAGATACTATTAACTCCTTTTTAATTGAGAAGGAATAGATACGGCCAGATTTCATGGCATACGTGGAGGTCTCAAACCGTCAGGTAATAGTGTAGATGCATTTGTCCTGTTTATGATAGGGTTGATACTGATACTTTTATAACACAAATCATGTGAACATCAGATAGGAATTAGAAGGGTACATTGGAATCACTCAACATCAGCCTGTTGATAACATCATTGTAATAGATGAATAAGCAATCACTAGATTTTAGACCCCTGATGAAATCAAGCACGGACGGCCATTTTGAGAGTGGGAATCTGGAGTGCGTGAAACCTTAAAGCTACGGTTCAAATCAAACTGGGACATTTTGTTTTAGTTCTACCTGAATGGGTCATAGCGTGCTGGAACTACTGTTATTAGTTAGGGGCACTCGTGTTCTATTACTGCTAGGTGACCCGGTTGCCATGGGCTAGTCACGTGACAGATAAATAAAAATGGCAATAGTGCTTGCATGGGACAGCGTATTGTGAGAAAGTTTCTTGTGAAAGAAGACGTAAAACCTGCTGAACCGTTTTACCCGATGTTGCTACTATGAACAGTAAATAGTACATACGCATGTGTGTGCATAACCGTATGCGTATAAAAACGGTCTGGTTTGATCACAAAGGGCGTCCTGTTCCTGCATTATAATGATGGACCTCATTCGGCTCACGGTTATGTATCATCTGCAGCAACGACTGGAAGGTATTTCCACATCAACCTTACAGCCCAGACCTCACTCCAAGCGATTTCCACCTGTATGGACCCCTAAATGAATTCCTGGGAGGTCAGCATTTCAGCACTGATGACGAAGTGAAACAGGCTGTCCTGGATTGGTTCAGACATACTGACAAATCTTTCTAAATGTTACACAATAAAAACGTTTTGTTTCTCTAACATATTTATTAATTTCTATAAAAAGTGCGTAATAAATTAACAATGCATGGCATAAATAGAAACAATGTAATAACGTAATGTACCACTTTTCACATCCAATTATAATTTACAGAACATACAGCCTGCTTCTGTTCGCTAAATATGAATAGTATGTAGCGAGAAATAAATTAACGAAAGCTTATGTACCTTACGGTTTTCAATCAGAAGAGACGTTGAACGTCAAATTTCCAGGTTGGTTAAACAGAAGTGTATCCACAGTATCTGACCGTCATACTTTGCTTGCATGTCGAGCAAGTGTTTCAGAGAATTTAGCTTATTGCCGCTCAAACTGAAACAGACCGACACCTTGTGTGGAACGCTTTACCCAAGCCAAACTTTGGAATTAAACCCGTATCCTCCTTGTTGCCAGACAAGTGTCTTGTCCAGTCTGCGAAAATATTTGGCGGGATGCAATTAGTATGTTTGTTGTAATTAAACATGTTACTTTACATTCCCTTCAACGCTTTGAAATAAAGATACATTTATATACATGCATGCATACATACATACATACATACATACATACATACTTACTTACTTACTTACTTACTTATTCACTTACATACATACATACATACATACATACATACATACATACATGCATACATGCAGACACGCAGACACGCGCACACGCATGCACACACACACACACGCACACACACGAACACACGCACACACTAACACACACGCACACACACGCACACACGCACACACACGCACGCACGCGCGCGCACGCGATAAACGCACGCACACACACACACACACTTGAAACCAGAAGGAAAGATTCGAGTTGAGGACATCGGAAATGTTATGGCAACTACCCCTTGTGCTGAGTGCACGTGCGGACAAAATATGTGATTGTTCAGTCATCGCATAACAAACTTGCATTGATGACTTACAACATAAGTAGATCTTAATATGGGGCACGATGTAGTCTCAGTGACTGATGGATAGATCACAAAGGAACGATTCTGCATCTACATGTACCATCGACCGAATAACCTGCTTGGACCTGATGGATGACAATCATTCCCCTCACCAATCAACTGTGCAAGTGTATTAAAAAAAATAACACACCCACACACATATACGCACACACACACACACGCACACACACACACACACACACAGTAACACACACACTTTTAAATAAATAATGTTAGCTGGGACCGCCGTTTCTGTTCTGGTCTGCCCGCACGTGGTGGTCCTCGCTAACTACAACGCCCCTCTTGATCACATCTGTTCAGGCTAAACAGTTTTTAACCAGGTTTTCCCAGATGTTAACGACCATTTCACAACATTTACGAGACTCCTTCGGGCTGCCAATGAATTGCTTTCTTTGACGTCCCAGTGATCATCTGCTTTCAGTTAGTTATACTGAAGCCACATTGGGAACTTTTCGGTTGGCATCCAAGCATAGTAGCTAGCCAATTTCAGTTTTATGCAAGAATGCACGGGTGTTTGTTATGTTGACTCTAGATCAGGCATCACTATCTGTAATACGATTCAAAAAACGAAAATGTAGAAAGCGCTTCAAACAATTCGTGTCGAAGTAATTCACCTTCTTGTCGTCTCAAGTGTAGATAGACATTTCACCCCTATCATTAGTAGACCATAGTACGGGAATTCTGGTACTGTAGATTTTCAGCTTACTCGCCATGACGATTCCTCGACGTTCCCACACTGTCGAGCACATTGCTCTAAAGACTGTGGTGTCCTTTATTAATCGATTTGCCCGTTCATCCGAAATAATTGCACACATCTCGACAGCCTGCTTTAGCAGAAGAAGAATATTTCCGTCGCTTATAATTTATGTCCCTCTTACTGTAACGGTTAGTTGTTTATACTTTTTCCCTGGGATTTGTTGGCACATGACAACCGTTTTATGTATGCAAATGATCAAACAGGAAGTTATCACATTGAGCAAAGAACTGGTCCGTGCATTTCTGCATACTAAGTTCTGAGTTGCTATTCAAAGCAGTTATCACAAATGGGAGTTCATATATCGCTTTACCTTGGTTTGGGTATTTACTCTGCAGTAATTAAACAGACTGCCAACCGTGGAAAACGTAATCGGCATGTCATTGCTAACTGCCTTCGAAGGAGTCCGTCAGCATAGCTGAAAATATCATATTTACCAAAGTCGGAGCAAGTATGCATTCTTATTTCCCGCCATTGTGTCATCTCAAGTAATGCGCAGGTCTCGCCGTTGTCCCAATACTCGTGCGCGTGTGCCACCGTGAAGCTGTTTCACTCAAGTGACAATTTGCCAGAGCATCTGAATTTGGATTCGATCTTTGGATACCTGAGCGTACACTATCAAATGATTTTGTGAGGTCAATGAGCGTGGTCTATAGATGACGATTTAGTTCGCGACTTTTCTCCTGAATCTGATGAACAGCAAAAATATAATGTCTACATTCCTCAGCCAACCCTGAATCCACACTGACTCTTAAGGAGATGATGGTCTTCCTCGATAAAGCGTATGCAGTCAGTTGAGCAGTATGCGACCTAAGATATTGTCAGGAATAGATAGCATCGAATTCAGCAGTGATTCCATCGCTCCCAGTGGTTGTCTATTCTCTTGTAAAAATGAACTTTTAAAACATTCTTCATTTCTTCTGGGACTTTCCTTTCCACCCAAATAGCGCAGAAGAGTAAAATGAGTTTGGTTTTCTGACAAGACATGCTACCTGCTTTTATATATACTTATGCTGATGTCACGCCAGCTTTATAGACACTTCTGGTATAAATATATTTATTGATACAGTGGCCTGTGAACTCCTGCCCTTTGGCCCATCTTCAGTGATAAATAAGTTGATACGTGTTCATTTCTTTCTGGGGTATACATCGGATGGTCTCTACGTTTATGGATGATCCATTGTGAAGTTAGCTCAATTAGTCAATCTTCTTCTAACACGAGGTGTAGATGTTTACCATAGAGAACGCGAGACTGCTCTTTTAGCAGTCTTTCTTTTCACATGGCTCCAGTCCAGTCCTTAGTAAATAATGGTCCGTAATTTGTGCCCGTTCGTCACCGTAAAGATCAGTCCAGATTTCTTACTATCATTGCTTGTTGTTGTTACGGATCCAGCAGTATCCTGTTTTCTCGCCCTTCGGCCAAATGCTATGTAATGATATCTGCACGTGTTTATCAGCTGGTGTCTAGTGTCATACAAAGTGTTCCATTTATCTGACCACGGAGAAAAAAGCATTTTCATAAAATCATTGAGCGCTGAGCACTGAAAGAGAAAATGATCAATGGTTTCATATGGGTGTGTACACAGCTGGCACTCAGTAGTATGTTGTGGTTGGATTCTGTTCAGGTGTTTGTTTAGTCGGATGTGTTGGGTTCTGTTCAGGTGTTTGTTTAGTCGGATGTGTTGGGTTCTGTTCAGGTGTTTGTTTAGTGGGGTGTGTTGGGTTGTCAGTTGGAAAATGGTGCTCTGATCCTTCTTTGTGAGTTGATTGACACTGTCATTTGGATTGGGGCTTGTCATATGTCAGTAGACCTTCCTTCCCGTGTTTCCCATGGCCCATCTGTTCAGCCAAGTTTATTTGTTTGCTGTTCTTATGAGCTATTTGGCTGTTGGTAAATTGGTTGCTGCTTGGGGCTGTGCTTATCTTGATCCCTCCTTTGCTAGTCTGTCTGCCCTGTCATTGCCAGGTGTCTTTGAGTGTCCAGGAATCCACTGCAGATCTATTTTGACAGCCCTGGAAGTGATCATGTTGTCAATGTCTAGAGATATTTGGATAAGGTCAGGTCTACAATAACCATCAACTTATAATGCTTGAAGAGCTGGCACTAAATCTGTGAAAATAACAGTGTTTTGGGCCTTTGAAGGAAAGGCATCAAAAACTATCCTCAGATGGTACAAAGCGGCTCCAAGTGCAGTGATCTCAGCATCATAATTGGAGCAAACCTCCCCGCAAGCATCAGACAGTTCATCAGAGGATCCGTCAGGGTATTTTATATAAACGCCATAACCTGCTTTGATGGTGGCTTTAAACGCAAACCCATCAGTATATACATGTACCCATTCATCGGGGTAAACATTAGTAGTTTTTTGAGCTGCTCGAATGAGAGTACTTGGATCTAAACCTTTGATTGCATCATCTATTAATTGTGTCTGTATTTCTGGTGTTTTAAGGAATGCATCTGTAATTCTTGTCTTTTTCTGGTAGATTGTATCTGTCTTTGATTTCACTAACATGGTGAAGTACAGACTTTTGTTAAATTATGCTTTTTGGCTGCCAGTTGTACACAAGGAGTATGTTGGGATGATCCCGTTTCATTCTGCTACTTCGCTCATAAACTTTCATAACTGCTTTATCCCTCCGCATCTCAAGAGGTTCCACTTGTGTGTGGATTTCGCAAGCTGCAGTTTGTATCGTCCTCAAGGCTCTACTAATGAAGCGTAGAGCACCCTGTCCAGGGATTCCATGTTATATTTTGAACAAGTTGTTCAAGGAGCGCACTATTATATTATATTGCTGAGCGCACATAACCAAAGTATAAGCCTCTCAAAGTATCCTGGTCTGATCCCCATGATGTACTAGCAAGCCTCTTTAAGAGCTGTAGACGTTTCACAGCTTTATTCTTTACATTCTGGATGTGATGCTTGAGGTTGAGATGTCGGTCAAGCGTGACTCCAAGCTATGTTGGGTGTTCTTCTCTAATCAATTGGTGTTCCTCTTATCTCAAAATTACATTTTGTTTGTCAACTGTGTGGCTCTTGATGAAGATAGTATACACTGTCTTTTCACAGTTGATTTTTATTTCCATGTTTGGCAGTAGTCATGCAGTCTACATTTAGCCTTCGTACCAAACTATCAATGTCTTTATGGCTCAGTCATATTACCAGGTCATCAGCATACAACGCTTTTTCAGCTTTTATTTGGCCAGCCAAGTCATTGATAAAGATCAGGAAAAGAGTACAACTTAGAGATGAACGTTTTAGTAATCTTTTTTCTTTCTAAGACTTCTTTAGAAAATATCGCATCATTCACCTTCGTCTGGATCGTTCGCTCAGTCAGGAAGTACTTTTCCAGTTGTAAAGCTTGCCATGGATTCCCATGTTAAACATCTTTATCAGAAGACCTTTCCTCCAAACACTATCGTAAGCCTGTTGTAGGTAAAACAACATGGCCACTGTATGCTTGTTATGAAAGCCATCATTTATTCTTTGTATTAGCCTAAAGAGCTGGTCTTTCGTGCAGCTATAAATTCTGAACCCTTCTTGTTCCTTGCATAAGGTGCTGAATATCTCCATGAACAAATAGAGACGTGTGTTTATAATTCTCTCAGCTAATTTGCATAGACACGATGTTAGGTAGCTGTTTGGTGCATTCGAAGGTTTTTTATTTGTCAATATTGGCACTATCTTCGTCCATGTTTTGGGGAACTTGCTATTTCTCCATGTCATGTTGATCAATTTAAGTACAGCTTCTTTACCTCGAGTCCCCTGATGAAGAGGCATTTCATTTTGGATCTTGTCTGGTCCTGGAGCCTTTCTAACTTTTATGTTTCTTCAGGGCATGCTGGAGCTCTTGCATGTTGAAATCTTTAAATATGGAGTCATTGACTTGTGGAGCTTTTTTGTGGAGTTCTTTGTTTTTCTGCTCTATTCACAGATGCGAAGTAGCG
This sequence comes from Ariolimax columbianus, assembly GCA_036924085.1. Lineage (NCBI taxonomy): Eukaryota > Metazoa > Mollusca > Gastropoda > Stylommatophora > Arionidae > Ariolimax > Ariolimax columbianus. The sequence goes on along the minus strand of JAVGWX010000003.1, from coordinate 37,690,367 downwards.
ATTAAAGTGCTCTGCTTTCTTTTGGTCTTCAGTGATTGTTCCCTCTCCATCTATCACTGGCTTCGGATTCGCTCTCCTGTTTCCCGCGGACAGACTATCGACCAATGACCAGACTATTTCCATCGTGCCTGAGATCTAATTTGGAGCATGTCTCAGTCCATTTTTCACTTTCTGCTTTCTTGACTGTCAGCTTTACTTTGGTACACGCTTTGTTGTCCTGCATGTTGGCTTCTAGTATTGGCATTGTTTCAAGGGTTGTTCTTGCATTCTTTCTATCATATTTATCACTTTGTATTTCTGTATTCCAGAATGGTCTATATGATTTACAACAGCCTCTTGGGATGCACTGTGATGCTGCTTCCAAGATTGCCTTTCTAATCTCTTCGTTAAGCATTTCAACACCGTTGTTTGTGATTATAAGGATAATGTCTGGTGATTCTTGAAATAACTGCCAGTTCGCTTTTCCGAAGTTTCAGAGCGTTTTCTTTTTGAAATATACTGTTGAGATTGTTCTTATGGGTGTAAGAAGTGTTTTGTGATCGCTTCCAATGTCATAAAGAACCAGCAGGTTGCAGGAATTTATCTTATCAAAGAGGAACAGATCATCAAGTCAGATCGACTGAGAGAGTGTTGGGCCCTGTGCAGCAGCATTGAGGTAAAGCTCGCATTCTGCAATGCAGACAAGTTGGTTGGGGTAGAGTCTGCATTCTGCAATACAGACAAGTTGGTTGAGGTAAAGCTCGCATTCTGTAATACAGACAAGTTGGTTGAGGTAAAGCTCGCATTCTGCAATACAGACAAGTTGGTTGGGGTAGAGTCTGCATTCTACAATACAGACAAGTTGGTTGAGGTAAAGCTCGCATTCTGCAATACAGACAAGTTGGTTGAGGTAAAGCTCGCATTCTGCAATACAGACAAGTTGGTTGAGGTAAAGCTCGCATTCTGCAATACAGACAAGTTGGTTGGGGTAGAGTCTGCATTCTACAATACAGACAAGTTGGTTGAGGTAAAGCTCGCATTCTGCAATACAGACAAGTTGGTTGAGGTAAAGCTCGCATTCTGCAATACAGACAAGTTGGTTGGGGTAGAGTCTGCATTCTACAATACAGACAAGTTGGTTGCATCGCAGAGATCATCGATATTCCCGCTACTATTATGGTCAGTATAACCCCAACGTTGTGAGTGTCCATTGAAGTCACCTGCAAGGAGTGTTTTATGACATTGTGTTTCGTGCAGATCAGGCTGATTGCAGGTCGTCTGTGATGGGCTATATATGTTGTATAATAGTGTATTTTGATCCAGTGTGCCAGATAGTGATTTTTCGTATGTCTAAAGAATAAGCTGTTATACGTGTGACATATCCCTGAATGTAATTTCGGATGTAGGTAACTATGCTACAGCAGTTAGTGCACTCACAGGCATAGCTAGTGTATCCTATCAAGTTCAGGTCAATGTCCTTGTACAGAGTTTCTAGCAGGAGAGCCACATGAACCTTGTGGCTGTCCGAAACCTTGACAAGCTCAAGCTTCTTATTTCTCAAGCCATAACTATTTAACTGTAGAACATTAAATGAAAGCTTGGCATCTTGTTTCTACACATGTTTCCTCCTAAGCTTTATCGTTTCAGTATGTTTATGTTTGTTTCCAGTAGTCCATTTTTCACCTATCCCAGCCTGGTCACCTACTGCCAGCTGCAGACCTTGATGACCGAGGGGTCGTCCGTGCACGTTTGTAAAACTTTAAAATTTTATACTTCCCATAGTTTGGCATTGTCGGGCTGGTGAGTCTGTGAATTTTTTTCCCACCCCAGGCAGAAGCCAGAATAGTACTGTCCTGACATTAAGTAATCAAGTGGGAGCGTTAGTACCGCTCCACAATACCGAAGCCACGGTAGGATTCATTGTGCTCATTCCTCGCCACCAATTCTCTACTGGTTAGGCCGAGTTCTCCTAGGATCTAGACATGTGGACACAATTTCTAGATAATTGGATCGTCACGTCTTGAGCCACTGTGTCTTTACAATAAACCTCGAGTGTCATGGTGCGGCGAATGTAGGTGCTTTTTTCCTAGTTCTGTTCAGCGCGGTGATAGTTCCTTCCTGACCACAGAGGGTCCATGTGTATTGTCCAGTAGGAGACAAATTTGTACAGATGGGTTACTGGCAAGGTTTTAAGAATAAAATCCTCATGATATAGTGCTTCATCTACTAAGTTATAATGTAGCATAGTGTTAGGTCTGATAGACCATGGGAGAGGCCAACAGAGCCGAGTGATGGTGCATCATTTCTTGTTGTCATGTTTCAAGAAACAAAGGAGATTGACCTGGTGTTGCATTGGATGATGGAGTAGTTGTCTCCTTTTGGTCTACCCGACAGCCACGTTTTTGGTTCACGCTGTTTATTGGGTATTGACAGTTGAGATCCTAAATGGAGACCAGCTTTCCGTCACTCAGCTATCAACAACTCAGTTTTCAACTACTCAGCTATCCCTTACCCAGCTGACGCGCTTGGCAGAAGGTTGGCTTCTCTCCCAGGTGGATAATTAAGTACCTAGCATAATTATTTTGCGCACATGTCGAATATCTAATCTTTCTCTGTTATTAGAATTCCATCAACACTATCAATAGGAGAGCTGCTGGAGGAGTGCGGACCATAGAGCCTTCCAGAATCTTAATGCTCAACCAACTCTTTGTTCTCGTTGAAAGCCTCAATCTCGTCGGCCCACTTGCTAAGCCTGGAATCTTGCATCTCTATCTGCCTTGTCTAGATTGCTCTTCAAGAGCCCGTGGAGTAGGTTTTCCTGGACGAGAACGGTATGTCACATTGAAGCCCGTATCGTTTTGTGTTGTGAAGGATTATGATTTTGCCATCACTATTTTCGAACCAGCACTTGTGCTTGCGAGTGTATAGACCAATAGGGTCCGTACCCTATAAAATGAACAGTATTATTTATAGTCGTACAGCTTTGAGCAATGCTGGAATGTTCATGCTGAAGCTCATCCAATCTGCCTCATTGTTCATCTGTGAAGATGTTTTAAATGTCCTCATTTGCTTAGAGGACTCTGTCTCAGCTATTCACACTTGGTTGAGTCTTTTAGCCGAAACAGTATTCCGAGGTGTGTTCGAACATTTGATGTAGATACTCGAAACAGTATGTTAAATATGGATGAAGGGTGAAAATCAGGTGTGGCCAGCTATTTCCTGTGAAGGCATAACATATCAACCACAAAAGATTATGCCTCTTTTTGACCATCCTTCTGGTAATCTTCATATGCCTGGGGATTCCGATCACACATCATACGTTTAAAACATTTAACTTGTTTGCTGTCTCCTTACCGGCCATGTAACAAAACATTACGCCTTCTTTGTGACGTCCTTGTTCGTCTTAACTTCGTGCGTTCACGAAAACAAAATGTCGCAATTGTGTTGTTGGTTAGAGGTTTGCCTTTCTAGATTCTACTAACAAAGGCATGCCCCTTTCTCCACCCCAGAACACAGTCTTTTAGGCGATAGCAGGACGTATTGACCATTGTATGGATGCGTGTGTCTGGATGTATCTACCAGCTAATGTTTCTGTGGTGCTAATGTATTATTGTTAATTCCTTGTTCTCTCGATGATCCTTCCGTTTCGCTTAGATATTTCTTTTTTTCTCCGTTGACATACACTATCCGGCTCCCGGGGGCAAATCTTAACATTCACTAATCTAACGGACCAATTTTTTAGAATGGGTATATCAACTTATTTTGAATGTAGGAACATTTTTTTCAAAGAAAAATCAATTCATCAAATATACATGCAAACCAAACAGTCACCGTAAATTTTTTCTTAAATCATAAAGTCATCATATACACATATAAATCAAATCATCATAACGTTAATCGAATGAGAGAACTTAAATCAAATTTAACGAAAATATAATGAAATTAAATTAATGAAAATGGCAAATGTAATTAAATTAAAGTAATAACGACAAACAGGTATAAATATAAGATATATAAATACATTTATAAAACTGTATCGAGTCCTGCCATCTGATTTTTGTGTTGTCCGGGATGCCGTTTCTTTTCGCCTGGTTAGCTCTGGAACTTCAGCACTGGTAATTTTCACTTATGATATGGTGTGCCAGACATGTGTTCGATCTTCTATATGTGTATGGAATTTCTGGACGTTCGAAAATAGCAAGAGCATTTCACAATGCAGGTAGTACACCTATTGGAGTAGGCTTCATTAATCAACACCAAAGCAGACAACACACCTATGGCAGTAGGCTTCATTGATCAACACCGAAGCAGACAACACACCTATGGCAGTAGGTTTCATTGATCAACACCGAAGCAGATAACACACCTATGGCAGTAGGCTTCATTGATCAACACCGAAGCAGACAACACACCTATGGCAGTAGGCTTCATTAATCAACACCAAAGCAGACAACACACCTATGGCAGTAGGCTTCATTGATCAACACCGAAGCAGACAACACACCTATGGCAGTAGGTTTCATTGATCAACACCGAAGCAGACAACACACCTATGGCAGTAGGCTTCATTGTTGAACAAGAGATCCAGTGCAAGACGCGCTCTGCATCAATCATTGCTGTTCTGTGCTGGTGCTGATTGTCGCTTTCAAATAGGAGAAGTACGCCCAAATCGCAGGGGAAGAAGAAAAAAATTAACGAGATTTAACTTCCAGTTTATTTCCACACTCCAGGATCTGTTGGATCTGACTCCTCACAGAGACGACGAGACTGGTGTGAATCTGACATGCTTCAGTAATACCTAAAATCTTATACTATGACAGTAACTTTTTCGAGTAACCTAGCCTAGCGACAATGAGCACATGCCAGCAACAGCGGTCAGCACCTCCATGAGCTCAAATAAAAACTCTACGGCCAAAAATATTTCACCGACGTTGCAGGCAACCACCGCCTAATTGACCGCACACCTTCGCTTCGATATAGGTGATGCTAAAAAATTAACATCATCACAGAACACTACTAGCATCTATTCTAGATGTCGTAATTCTCAATAAATACTGATACTCATACGTACGTCATTCTTCCAAAATGGCGAGGATGGGGCTATAAATACATTCTACGCGGACACATCTCTCGGTTCAATGTAATGAATCATCCCTTGTGAATATTACATCGATGTCGATGTAATGAAGGCACGCATCATCTTAAACTGGAATATGTGTATATGTCAGTTAGACCATGGTTAGGCGCAAACAAAGAAAAACACATAGCTATTTTCAGCAACGGATTTGAGGCAGTAACTTCACAGAACAGTTCACTTTTTAACTGTTGGGGATGTCAAATATTCTGCGTGAATAGATGATAATTTCGGCTTCCCTTATTCTTGGCGTCTTAGCAATGTATTTCTAGATTCTGTAAACGGTGGTCAATGATTAGGAGAGTAGCATGCAGTTTCTACAGCTGCATGGCATTAAGCATGATGTCTGACGATGTAATAACAACCATGTTATTATGTTGTCCTTGACGTAAATGCCAACAGGCACAAAGTCGGCAGTACATCCCTACAGACAGATCATTATTTTTGTATGCTTCTGGTTTTAAGAGCTGACAAGCATCTATTTTTGCAAGCTAGTCCTAACCCTAAATCTAACCCTAAACTTAACCCAAAACCTAACCCTAAACCTAACCCTAAACCTAACCCAAAACCTAACCCGAAACCTAACCCTAAACCTAACCAAAAACCTAACCAAAAACCTAACCCGAATCCTAACACTAAATCTAACCCTAAACCTAACCCTAAACCTAACGAATAACCGTACCCGAAACCTAACCCTAAACCTAACTCTAAACCTAACCCTAAACCCAATCCTAAACCTCATCCTAAACCTAACCCTAAACCTAACCCTAAACCTAAATATTTGTAGCACCCCTTATATGTTTATCTAAGTTGTTACTTATTTACTTAAAATAAAATTATATCGACCTGTCTTCCCCTTTACCCGGCAACGAATGTCCTGTTACAGTCAAATATCTGCGATGGGAAACCAGGGAATTCTGTTTGGGGTGAATTAAGACGCAAGAACCCACCAGACTCTGACTTGCATCTCAAGCAGAATATTATTCCAACTGCGTCTTCTTGCTGTACCCAGCCTATTTGCTGTTCACTCACTCTGAATTCCATTGCAGCATAACACGTGTTGACCTAGGGTTATCTCTCTTTCTCTCTTTTTCTCTCTCTATCTCTCTCTCCATCTCTCTCACCCTCTCTCTCTTTCTAACTTTCTCTCGCCCTCCTTCTCTCTCCCTCTCTCTCCCTCTCTCTCTCACTCTCTCTCTATTTCTCTCCCTCTCTGCCTCTCTCCCTTCTCTCCCCCTCTCTCTCCCTCTCTCTCACTCTCTCTCTTATTCTCTCTCCCTCTCCCTCCCTCTCTCTTTCAATCGTTATCCCTCTCTCTCACTCTCCCTCTCTCCCTCTCTATTTCTCCCTCTCTCTCTAATTCTCACTCACTCTCTTTCTCAACCTCTCTCCCTCTCTCTCACTATCCCTCTCTCTCTCATTCTCTCTCTCCCTCTATATCCTTCCTCTCTCACTCCCTCCCACTCTCTACCTCTCTTTCTCCCTCTCTCTCACTCTCCCTCTCTCTCTCTCCCTCTCTTTCTCCCTCTCTCTCTCTCATTCTCCCTCCCTCTCTCTCTCCCTCTCTTTCTCCCTCTCTCTCACTCTCCCACTCTCTCCCTCTCTCAATCCCTTTCTGTGTGTGTGTTACTTGTTTCGGTCACCTTTCTTCGCCGTCTCCTCTCTTGCTCCCTCCCTCCCTCTCTCTCTTTCTCCCTCTCTTCTACCTCATTCTCTCCCTCTCTCTCTTTCTCCCTCTCTCTCTAATTCTCACTCACTCTCTTTCTCAACCTCTCTCCCTCTCTCTCACTATCCCTCTCTCTCTCATTCTCTCTCTCCCTCTATATCCTTCGTCTCTCACTCCCTCCCACTCTCTCCCTCTCTTTCTCCCTCTCTCTCACTCTCCCTCTCTCTCTCTCTCCCTCTCTTTCTCCCTCTCTCTCTCATTCTCCCTCCCTCTCTCTCTCCCTCTCTTTCTCCCTCTCTCTCACTCTCCCACTCTCTCCCTCTCTCAATCCCTTTCTGTGTGTGTGTTACTTGTTTCGGTCACCTTTCTTCGCCGTCTCCTCTCTTGCTCCCTCCCTCCTTCTCTCTCTTTCTCCCTCTCTTCTACCTCATTCTCTCCCTCTCTCTCTCTTTCTCCCTCTCTCTCTAACTCTCTCCTCCTCTCTCTAACACTCTCTCCCCCTCTTTCACAATATATCACTCCCTCTCTCTCCCTTCCTCTCTCTCTCCCTTCCTCTCTCTCTCCCTTCCTCTCTCTCCCTTTGTGTGTGTGTGTGGGGGGGGGGGAGTGGGACTGCGTGTGTGTGTGTGGGAGGTTCCTTGTGTCGGTTCCCTTTCTTGGCCGTCTCCTAACTCCGCAAGACGGCCTAGAGAATCCTCCATTAGCAGAGGTCGAAGTCTGCCAAGATTAAGAACCCTGTCACGGGATATATTAAATTGTAAACTCATTCATGCACATCTAGAAGTGCATGGTATTGTGGTTGTGTGTGCCTTCTGTACCAGTATCACGAATGTGTAGAAATAAACATCTATTTTTTTAATAGATGAATGACCATGAATAACATGTCTGATCAGTATATTTTACTTGACCATGAATAACATGTCTGATCAGTATATTTTGCTTGGCCATGAATAACATGTCTGATCAGTATATTTTGCTTGACCATGAATAACATGTCTGATCAGTATATTTTGCTTGACCATGAATAACATGTCTGATCAGTATATTTTGCTTGACCATGAATAACATGTCTGATCAGTATGTTTTGCTTGACCATGAATAACATGTCTGATCAGTATGTTTTGCCCGACCAGACGTTAGTCTTCCTTCCCATCCAAATAGGTAAAAGTATCCAATTCTTTCACTTGTCTCCGCAGCACATATGGTTCTTTGCTGTTAGTGTTAAGTTTAAAGAACTTAGTTTTATACATGTTTGTATTTGGTTCCAATGTTGCTGTTTGATCTTTCACCCTATCAAGTTTCTCTTTCTTTTGGATATCTTCTTCTTCTTCTTCTTCTTCGTTCGCAGTCAGACAGTAACCATTATTTTTTTGAAAACAGCGGCGGTCATCCTGAGGCTGTCGCCACTGCCATAGAGCTTGTCTTGCAGTTCCACTGGTGATGGCCACATCTGCTCTCTCTGATCCTCGTATGTCGGGCAGTTCTGCAGCAGATGTTCAGCGGTCATTTTACCGGTACCGCACGGGCATTCGTCGGTACCACCTATCTTCAATTTGTTGAATAGGTGGTACCTCAGTCTATTGTGGCCAGTGCGAAGTCTGAAGACAACGACCTGCTCTCTTCGGTTCAACTGGTAATAGGCATCGTTTTTGGTGTAACCAGTATGTTCGGTTTCCCATTTGGTCATGTATCTGGCTTTGATAAGCCGTTTTGACTCTTCGTACGTCATACTAGTATCTGTTTGTGGTAGTCTTGCACCTTCTTTTGCCAGTCTGTCTGCCTCCTCGTTGCCTTGGATGTTGCAGTGTGATGGGACCCACTGTACCACTACCCTTTTTGGTGCAGACTGCTGGCACAGTTTGCAGAGTGCTGCTCTTAAGTCATTAAGCTCAGTGTTTTTCTGGCTTTTTAGCGCTGTGACTACGGCGAGAGCATCTGTAAGCAGGACTATATGGCTTTCATTTTCTTTATGTGTCACCATTTCTTCCACTGCCGCCCTCAGTGCTTCTGCCTCCGCTCTGAAATTGCTTGTGTACTTACCAGTAGCGAATGACAGTGTTATTTTTTGCCATTTGGTAGGTTCAGGAATGCTCCTGCCCCTCCGTTCTGTGTAGTGTTTGTTACAGAACCGTCGGTGTATACATGGGTCCAGTCCATGCTTGGGTAGTTTTCCGATATAAAGCTTAGGGTAGTATCTCTCCTTTCTTTTTCAGTCTGGCCGTTTTTTGTTTCCAATACCTCTTTTGGATATGATTGTGTGACAAAAGTACCAGACCTTTATGACAATAGCGTGTACTGAATACCAGTTATTTTTTCTTTCGATTGATGTTTTCCTTATCCAATCTATTGCGAACAAGAACAGGAAAGGTGAGATCAGTCATCCTTGTCTCATCCCCGTTTACACCCCGAAGCTGTCAGACAGTGCCCCTTTATGTACCACTCTGCTAGCTGTATCTTTGTATATATTATGTACGTCTCTGGTATCCTATAGTGTCTCAACAGTTGCCAAAGAGTAATTCCATACACGTTCTACATGAGGATAAAAGCTCAATTAGACAAGGAACACACTACAGTAACTCGCGACAAGAGCCACACCACAGTAATCTGAGTCAAGTTTCACACCACAGTAATTTTAGCCAAGAGCCAACACCAAGGTAACTTGAGCCAAGAGCCAACACCACGGTAACTTGAGCTAAGAGCCAACACCACAGTAACTTGAGCCAAGAGCTAACATCACAGTAACTTGAGCTAACAGCCAACACCACGGTAACTTGAGAAAAGAGCCAACATCACAGTAACTTGAGCCAAGAGCCAACACCACAGTAACTTGAGCCAACAGCCAACACCACAGTAACCTGCTCGAACAGCCACACCAAAGTAAGTTAAGCCAAGTGCCGCACCACATTAACCTGATATTTAGGCACATTCGAAGCTAGCATACGCTCTTGCAACGCAGCGAAAACCTATATGGATCTGGGCCAAGACAATAGATTCACGCAAGGAACTAGACTTTAGCCTTCTTGTGTTTCATACCTACTCACGTGATAGCCATACCTTCCTGTCATTCTATTGTGTGGAAGGAGAGGACGACAAGACAACTGTTTTAATTGATATGATTTCACATCAGACGTGTAGTCAGTCTTAATCTCAGTTCAGACACGCGTTGTGAAAATATAAAATATAGCTGCAGCTTTGCCAATGCGGCTATCAATTGCTTGATCTAGAGAGAGCTTGTCTTTGATGAAGGAGACCACATGCATATAAATCGATGCACATCACTCACATCCGACATACGGTAACGGCACCAATCCCAGTGCCCACACTGAACGGTGTAATCTCAGCTACTTACCGTAACAGCCTCGATTTCATTCCTGCACTGAACTATGTTATCTTAGATTTTACGCAATGAGTGTACAATCACTTCAGATAAAAGTAAGGCCCAGATTTAGGTGGCAGAGTAATCACAGCTTTGTCAACTGAAGTGGCTAAAATAACTACTGTCTAATGATTAAACTCGGAAGATATAGAGTAAAATCAGCTACATACTATTCGTGGATGAAGTAATACAATGGTGTACACATATAATTGTCCAGACTCCACAGAGGTACATGATTGACCATGGTGGGATCAGAGACAATTGGAACATGTAATTTAAAGGACATATTAAAATAATCACAGACATAACTGTCGTCAAAGAAAGAGCACTAGGAGGATTGTGTTGTGGAAACATTTGTATTTCTTTTTGGAACGGCGGTTGAGAAGTTTTACTTCTGGCCTCTCAGTCTGAGTGATTGATTTCGATTCCCAGTAAAGCCTAAGTACTCTTACATCAGAGATGAAGTAAAGCCTGAACCCTTAACCTACATTTATTGCTCATCTATACACGTTTCAATGGTACGTTTCAAAAACTAAGAATATACCGCAATGATAATTTCATTTCTTTCGTATACATTATAATACCAGTTGTATATGTTCATTATTTGTAGAACTAGACATTGTGACACGTATTCCCGAACATGGTGGTACACCACAAACAAAATCAGTGTAACTACTGAACTGAGGAAAGAAGTGGACCACGTCGTTTTTATCTATTTTAAATATTGCGGGTTTATTTTGAGAATTTCATTTTGAAATTCAATCCGAAAACCTCAGTTCTGAAAGCAAGTTTATTGTATAATCCATATTGTAACATTGTCCTCAAGGTTGTCAATATCAACAACATGTTTGTTCTCTCAATTTAAATATAACTACATGCCCATTTGCAGTACACATTTTCATATTTTTGTATAACAGTTAATTTCCTTTGTTCTTAGATATCTAACTCCGAGAAATATTCTATTTCGTTTTTTTTTTTTTTTGGCTGTTTTGCTCGTTGTTTTTCAGTTTAATAAGTTATTGATCTTGAAGATTACGTCAAATACACAACTGATATAACTTTCGTTACGCAATTCTGACCTTGTTTCTCGGCACATTAGGGAATTCTTTGTAGGCATTCCCTGTTTTCAGACTCTAAAATAGACACTGCCTAAAATAGATGCCACATCTGGGAATATAATTTTAAAATATAATATTTAGCATCTATAATAGGCCAAAGATCGATAGAGAATATATCAAAACGCATCAGAAATGTTAATGTTAAGCAAAACATGCTAAAAATAAAGCACACGCACTAGGTTCCCCGACGTCTTTGTACACAGCGGTACAGGGTTTCCAACAATTTATCTATCTATCTATCTATCTATCTATCTATCTATCTATCTATCTATCTATCTATCTATCTATCTATCTATCTATCTATCTATCTATCTATCTATCTATCTATCTATCTATCTATCTGTCTGTCTGTCTGTCTGTCTGTCTGTCTGTCTGTCTGTCTGCCTGCCTGCCTGCCTGCCTGCCTGCCTGCCTGCCTGCCTGCCTGCCTGCCTGCCTGCCTGCCTGCCTGCCTGCCTGCCTGCCTGCCTGTCTGTCTGTCTGTCTGTCTGTCTGTCTGTCTGTCTGTCTGTCTGCCTGCCTGCCTGCCTGCCTGCCTGCCTGCCTGCCTGCCTGCCTGCCTGCCTGCCTGCCTGCCTGCCTGCCTGCCTGCCTGCCTGCCTGCCTGCCTGCCTGCCTGCCTGCCTGTCTGTGTGTCTGTCTATCTATCTATCCCTCCATTCATTCACCCATTCATCTATTCATCCATCCATCTGCCTGCCTACGGCAGGCAGGCAGATGGATATATATATATATATATATATATATATATATATATATATATATATATATATATATATATATATATATATATATATATTATGTGTATGTGTGTGTGTGTGTGTGTGTTTGTATTAGAATAGCTATTTTTATAATTAAGTATAAAATACACACACACACACATCCACATAAACATGCACTCACGTCGGTGTTTCAAATGAAAATATCGTTTATTTTTCTTTAAAATGTATTCAGAAAATGTAGCCCACAAATGTATCATTTTTCGACTTATTCTCTGCTGCGCTCCATACAAGTACTTCGGCGCCTACAAAATGCAAAGGTTCCTTGTGATTAAAAAGTATTTCCGTAGCGATTGAAATCACTCATGCATCACCTGCTGCTTCTGAAAGTCTTCCCTCGAATCGTCTCTTCGAGTGGTCCAATGGCGTGGTAATAACTTGCGGCGAGGTCTGACTATTACGGCGGAGGTGGAAGACACTAAAAGTGCACGTCCGTGTTGGTTCCTAGATTGTGTGTACATAATGGACCTAACCATTTTGACGTTACAACAACGTACGTGTACTCAAAGATCCATTTTTGTTTGTATGTGAATTCAAATCGATGATTCGTGAGAAAATATGTATACCTGGCACAAGTAACAGTGATTAAATATAAATATACAAATCCCAGAGATATTTACACAAAAGTTTATGCTCTGCGGTTGAAAGATGAACATTATAATCCTAACACTCTGGAAAAGAACAAAGTGGTGCAATGTCTCTATGATCCTGAAAGGATAAAAGACCGAAGGAAGGAATATTTCTCAGAATTTCTTGTCCCAAGTACACAAGCAGATGACGTTATAGAATTTTTTCAACATCATTCATTGGTTAAACACTGCGACAACGAAAGATTAATACTCCAACAAGAAATCAGGTAGCCAATTAGAATCCGAGATCAAGATGCTGAGCAGCGCATGAGCTGCAGTGGTCAGCGACCCATAACTAACTGCTGGCGTTAGGGCTAGCGAACCAGAGCTGCCAAGACCCTTCTACACCTCTATGCGGTGATCCTGGATATCAGGCTGCAGCAGGGCAGACTGGCTAAGGAGAAGGGATCGAAGAGGGAATGCTAACCCGGTACTCAAAAAATGGTTACTGAAGTCGGATGTGTTGGACTGAAAGGTGCAAATATCGCAATTAAGCTGTAAACTACGACACAACGCATTTCGTTCTCTGGACTACATTCTGCTACTTAAGCCCTTTCAGGGTTTGGTAGCGCGAGATTGAAAAAGACAGAAACTAAGCCACATCAATCAGGATCCCTAACTTCAAAATCCCCAAAAGCAGACATCAATCGATCAATGCCATAAAAGCTTGTCACCATGTAAGTGTAAGATGGCTCACAAAGATCTTTAACCAGGCGTAGATTGAAGGGATGGTGCCTGGAGATTCGCAAAGAACGGTGGTAGTATCTATTTGGAAAAAACAAGGGAAGCAGAAAGGATAGCAGCTCGTACAGGGGTATATCTCTCCTTAGCCACGTAGGAAACAAATGTCGCACTGGTCCTTGAGCAACGAGTTCGAGCTACCACTGTTCATTGTTTCACCATCAGGATTTCCAAAAAGCAGGGGATATACGGATGTTATATTTACGCTCAGGCAGTTCACTAAGAAAAGTAATAGATAAAATATAAGAATCTCCACGTGGCCTTCATTGTTTAGGAAAAGGCGTTTCACGGGGTAAACAGATCTAAGCTATGGAAGGTAATGGTGTGGAGTGTCAATTACTGGATGGAGTTCGAGCTTGTACGTAAACAGCGGTGATGCAGTTCGAACACATGTCAGTACGATAAATTGATTGCCAGTGTGTTCCTTCGCCACTTTTATTCATCATGTATATGGATAAAATCACACGATTGATTAACCACCCCACCCGACATTTGACTCACTGTTTGGAAATATCGACATCAGCAGTGTAGAAAACTCAACATATGAGATGACAAGAGCTATTCTGAATACAGCATCACAAAGCATCCCAAGAGGCAGTAGGAAGTCATAGAAACTATTCTTTACCAAAGAAATGCAAGTCCTTATATCTGAAAGAAACAATGCAAGAACAGCCCTACAGAGAGCACTATCACAAGAAGCAAATAAATTATGCGCAAAGGTCAAACTCATAGTTAAGAATGCGAGAAAAGAAAAATCGTCATCAACATGTGCAAGACGACCTAAAGCACAGTGGGAACAGAGCCTGGGCAATTATTGGCAAATTGTTTGGAAAAATAAGAACAAATGCTAAGCCAGTGGAAGAAGAACAATAACTGAAGACCAGAAAAAAGCAGATCACTTCAACCAGTAATTTGTCTCTTTGAGCAGACTAGAAAAACTTTCTGAGTTGGACATAGAAGACACTTGAGACGTCAGGAGATAGCCCAAACCGCTAGTACCTTCATATTTGAAACTGGCTTTAGTATACACGAATTTCAACATGGTTTGAAGAAATTAAAACCTAAAACGTCTCCTGTGCCAGATATGATCCATAATGAAATATTAACTCACCTGGGCCCATTGGGGAAAGAAACAGTCCTTAAGTTAACCAACATGACTTGGAGAAATGAACAACTGCTCAAAAACTGGAAGATTGCACATTTTATCGCCATTCTGAAAGGCAACGAACTTCCAGATGAACCAAAAAGCTACCGTCCTATCTCATTAACATGATCCCTTGGAAAATTAGTAGAACGAATAGTAAATGCATGCCTTTACTGGTTCTTTGAGAGTTCATAAATCCTTTGTCATGAACAAGCAGACTTTAAAAAGGGTAGGTGGACAGAAGATCAACTTTTCATGTTAACAGAAAATTCACGATGGTTTCCAAAATTAAAAAAACATACAGTAGCCATCTTCTTCGACTTACAATAGGCCTTTGGTCGAGTATGAAGAGAAGGTCTCGATGAAGATGACTGATGTGGAGATTAATGCAAAGCTGTACAACTAGATGCAACATTTCCTCATTGACCAAATAGTCCAGACAAAGATGAATGATGCAGTATAATCTAAAGAAATCTTAGAGGAAGGCTTACCACAGGACTATACTTTGAGCTGCACTCTTCTTTTTCATCTACATCAATGACCTGGCCAAGCCCAACAAAGTTAAAATAGTCATGTATGCTGATGACCTGGTACTATGACAAAGCCACAAAGATGTAGAAAGTGCAGCACAAAGATTAAGTGGACACCTGAGAGGACTGCATGAGCATTGCCAAATGTGGAAACTGAAGAGCAGCTGTGAAAAGTATGTTTACACTATCTTTACCAAGAGCCACAAAGTAGCCAAGAAACATCAAGTGGTTTGGTCATTTAGTCAGAATGCATTATGACCAGTCCGCAGTTAGAGCATATCATATGCAAGACTCCGGCTCACGTGTAAATGGCCGACCTCTACGTCGGTGGATTGAGGGTGTCTCCGATATACTCAAGAAGTTACATCTAACGACAGCACAAGCCTCCTACCTGACGATAACAAGAAATCTATCCATCCTGCCTCTCTGAGACGCCTTAAGCAAAAGCAGTAGGACAAGAAGAAGAAGATAGCAGTGTTCCCCCTGCGTCTGTAGTGCTTCAAAGTAACAACTCGTTTATCCCTAAAGAAAATCAGCATAACCGTCCTCACTGATACCAGCGTGCGGAACATATTTGGTTTTGATGAGGTGGGATGGCGTCATTCCTTGCTCTTGAGTTATTTCTAGTAGTAGTTAACTCAAGTTTCATCTTCGCTAACCATTCTCGTTGCTAAACATTGACTGATTGTTTCAATGCCCCACAAAAGTTGTTAACACACATTAACACGTCTAGGTATCAATTCTGCAGTAAGCTGTTCTGACACCCACTTGCATACACGTTGTGAATCTTGGCCACACCATTATTGAAGTTGTGTGGCGAACATTGACTTCTGTCCAGAAATTCCACTATTTCACTAACAGTCACGCGGCGAACTTCCATGACAATGTATTCAATTGATGCAAACAACATGTGTGTCATTAATAATTGTGCGTGATTGGATCGACAGCAATCTGTTATAACTCATGACATTACGGAATCTCCAACTCCATTCATACACTTTCTAAAGTGGCATGAATGAAACACCGTAGTGAACAATCATTTACCGCTGATGATGTCATTATTGTTTGAGTTTGTTTTTTCTTTATAAATTATTTCTAATAATTCTTCTTTAAAGTTGTTTTGAAGCAACGATACTTGGTTTCTAAAACAACGTCACGGTATTACCAATTCCTATCGCAATTGGAAAGTTTCAATTAAAACAATCTCATAAACGCCCACCATTTTAACTGCACAATACGAAGAGAAAGCTGCAGTTTAACAATGAAAAGTTCCAGCTCCTGTAGGCCTTTCCTACATCATTATTTCATTCGACGCCCACTCTTCAACACGTTCATCTTTTCATCCTCATGATTTCATTCGACGCCCACTCTTCAACACGTTCATCTTTTCATCCACATTTCACCCAACAAGAGCACAATAACAAATCTGATAGAGCAATGTTTTGTCTTCAAAAACTATTTATCAACATAGTCACCACCTTGGCTATCCATTTTCTCCAACGATGAACAAGAGCATACATGCCGCGATCATGAAAATCTGCACCTTCGGGGTCGACTCACTGTTTCAAAGCTGCTATGAAGGTGTCTTTGCAAGGAAAATGGTGCCAACGGAATCCATCTTTCATTGGCCCGAACATTGGCGCCAAATCAGGTCTATACTGTTATTGTGGTAGAACAGTCCAGCCAATATTGATAACGGTCTTCAAAATGGTATGAGGCCTGGTGTTATTGGATTGCAAAAGACAGTTTGTCTTCTTCTCTAGTCTGACCCAAGATTTCGAGCCTTCAGCTTAATCAGTGTTGCAATATAATGGTCAGAGTTGATGGCTTGTCCAGGTTTCAGGAAACCAGGAAAGCATGACCCCTTTCCTATCCTATTATTTCCTACCCCTTTCCTATCCTATTATTTCCTACCCCTTTCCTGTCCTATTATTTCCTACTGCTTTCCTATCCTATTATTTCCTACCCCTTTCTCCTATCCTATTATTTCTTACACCTTTCGTATTATTGTAGTCAATAAAAAATGTCAATAGGGATTGTCTTTGATCAATCATTCTTTCTGCAAGAAGTCAGCGATGACCCAATGACATCCCATATACCGTTGTACCTGCGAAATTCAAACTGTCTATCTTTTAGAACCTCCTCTATTCTGTCATCGATTCTCTCCTTAATTGTCTTTAACATAATTTTAGGTACGTGTGGTGTTACGTATGTCGTTTTAATTGGCCGCATTCTGGTTCGTTCGATTTTTTATTTTTTTTTGGCAAAGAAATTATTTTTAAAGTTTATCTTTTCTTGACCATATTCTATCGATGCAAATATCATTAGCTTTCTTACAAAGTTAATTTGGTAAAGTCTATCTCACGTTTTTGAGAAGCTCGTTACATATCTCATCTGTCCCTTGTACTTTGTTTTTCGGGATTGAGTAAAATACCTTATTAAATTCTTCTCTAGTTACAGGTAATCTCTCGTCTATCAAAGACACGTAAATTAAGTAGATTTATTTTGCTTGAAACAGACCCATTTTTAACAGTCATACACAGTCCATTCTTCCCAGCTAAGTCATCTTTAGATCACATTCCAACTATCACATTAGAATATCGCCTAATCGCGACATTATATGCTGCCTTCGCTGTCTTCAGTATTTACTTGACAGTGCTATACATCTCTTCTACCTTCTTTTCAACGTGTGCTGCTGTGGACATGTATTTGTATTATACTCACTTACTTTCCGTGTGAGGCTACTTTATTTGGTTTGAGCTAAAAATCAAGCCACCGTGAATGCTCTTTCATTTGCCACCATCCGCTTCTCCTGCATACTGGGACGTATAATCAGGTGTTCTTGGTATTGAGCGGTCCGCATTCACATTATTCGTCGTCTACACTGGATCTTTTTCCGGCTAGAGCCACATCTGGACACCCGTTCTCCACCTGTTTAGAGACCTCCACATATTGTGCGAGTTCTTTAATTTACACCCAGCCTTCACCATTCATTTGACGTCACTTTCCGATACTGTTTCTCTCTGTATTTGTATTACGAATGTGCCAACTAGATTAGAAACCATTCCCAATGTCATTCTTCTGTGGTTTTGTATGGTCACCTCTCTTGACGCGACTGTTGACTGGTTATGCAGGCAGCTCCTCCTTGTCACCTAACACTTTCTGGGTGTATCACATTATATTCTTCACTCTGATATTCATCTTCTTCTTTCCGTTGTGTCTCAATTTGTCCAAGTATATTTATTGTTAGTCCCCATATCTTCATGTTGATGCTTATTGACTCCCCTTATCATTGTGTGAATGTTTAATGCAGGTAAATTTAAACAAGTATTTAGCTTATTGACAACTTGGGAGGCCTTGCCTCCTGCCAGACACAACACCTGTAACATCCGAGGTCCCATCTTTGTCGTTCTGGTTATTTAATTAAATGTTGTCACACAACCAAACACCTTTCACGGGTACTGACTGTGGTGGTGTCTCTTCTTGCCTTTCCCATCTACCTGGGGGGTTTGTGACCGTCGTCTTTTGCCAGTCATTTCTGGCTGACATGACAAGTGAGTTCCCTGTTCTACTCATCCATAGACTTGACCGTTTATGGCTGTGTTTTATTGGAAACAAAACCTGCGTTAGCCGCACCCAGTGCGTTGTCCGTTCTCTCACAACTACGAGAAACAGTTACCCTTCCTGGAGTTGAGACTGCAGTACTTCTCGTGTGGTAGTCTGTGCAGAGTCTTCTGAGGTCACGTTGGTCGAGAGGTCAGGACTCGCCTTCCAAAGAGATGAACAGAAATGGTTGACTATCGAATATCACAAGATTTATAGTGACCCATGTTCTCACAGGAGTTGGGACCAGAGTGGCTGCATCCTGAGTTGCATAAAGTCGTCTTGACTTATGTCTTGCCACTCATTCAAGGTACTTCGGGACCAGAGAGTGAGGTCGAGGACAAGCGCAGTTTTTTTCTCAATAAAATCCAAATACACCGCAAGTTACATCACCAAAACAAGACCATATGTTGCTGTCGCCATCAACGCTTACGATGGACAACTAACTAATATAAACTTTAAACCTGCATGAGTGACCAAAAGAGCGATAATATTCGTAAGAGTGGTGAAAGCATGAAGTATGATTATTTTGTATTTTCATTATTTGCTCAATTCCTTCGTCTACTGTTCATGCTTATAAATCAACTAACTTGTTCACACATTTTCTTCGCTCATACTTATCCGATTCTTACATTTTGGGGGCAAGTTTTAACTTTAGCTGAAACAGACAAGGTCACGTTCCAAATTGATCTCTTTTATGTTATTAGTTTTACATTTTTCTAAATTTCTAGCATACATTTTCCGTCAGATTGATTCGCCGGTCGTTGTATTTCGTTTATGTATTTCATGCCTAATTAAATATAAAATTGCATTGTTAGGTTCTTAATGGTTTGGATTATTTGTCATGTCTTTTATAAGGGCATCAATTGGTTGATTTGATGAAACTTTCTCGTCAGTTGATGCTCTTTATGTTTTCAACTTTAGTGTTTATCAACTACTATTGATCATTGATGGTCTGACCTACGCTCCATGACATATTTTCTGTATCATTAAACACGAACAAAGGCAAATAAATAATATCTCTCAATCTGAAGATTGAGCTCAAGTGAATGTGTATATACTAGGGTTGCATCGATAAGAAAATTGGCCGATCACTGATTAATCGTGTATGCCTCATCGACCGATACCAATTAATCGATCGCCTATTATCTTTAATGTAATGTGAAAATGCGTTTTGTAATTAGCTGTACATAATTTATTATAATACTTCATAATTAATCATAATTATCTAGCTACTATCGATAAGTAAAAGTCGCATAATTTATACAACATTTGATGTTATTCTTTGACTTATACTTACCTTAGTTACTTAAATTCTCGTTTACAACGGCTAAGGTATCATGAATCTATATCAATGGCAACTTGTTGAATACCTTTAAATAAATATATAATCGGTATCTTTATAATATTTTTAGTTAATTCATTTTTCGAAGATCAATTAATGCCATTTTCTCTGAAGGTAGTAGGAGGGTGTCTCTTCTATATTGACATCTACTTGGAAACTTACTTGGAGTTTTGCCCCGAGGCAGTTCCAAATAATTTTCAGTTGCGTTAGTCAGCAAGTTCAAGCAGTAGAATTTGGTTAGATTATACTGCTGGGCTCAGATTGTGTGTCCTAGAAAATAATAATTATATTTCTTACGTATTTTTACGTCCTGAATTCAATACAGTTTTGAAATGTCACTGTCAACAATAGTTTTCTTGCAACAGCATACGTTCCGAGCAATAATAATACAAAGCGAGAATGACTAATGACTGAATTACAAAACCGATTAACATGCCGAAAATTCAATCACGATTAATCGTTAAATTAGTCGATATATTCTCTTACCGACTATCTACTAATTAATCGTTAAATTAGTCGATATATTCTCTTACCGACTATCTACTAATTAATCGTTAAATTAGTCGATATATTCTCTTACCGACTATCTACTAATTAATCGTTAAATTAGTCGATATATTCTTTTACCGACTATCTACCAATTAATAGTTAAATTAAACGATATATTATCTTACCGACTATCTACCAATTAATAGTTGCAACCCTAGTGCATACGCCACATTCAAAATTACCCCTCTTGCTTGAACTACTTGTATATGTTTGTTTGTTAGTTTCGTTTGATTGTTCTTTTTGTCGCTGGACAGCGGTCACTTTGCTTCCAAGGATGTTAAGTGGGTCCTTCTATTCTTTTAATGTTTTCTAAGATTATCTATTGTGATAAGACGGTGTGCAGCGAAATGTTATTCGCTCTCCATTTTTGAAAATCTATAAAGTCATATAAGTGATTTTTCAAAGATCGATCCAAGCGCGATTGTAGTTTTTTTGACAACTATCACTGGTGTAATGTTAAGGATACCACCTTGATCCCACCTTCATACCACCTTGATATCACCTCTAGAAAATATGGTATCTAATAAACATAGACATCAAAGAAGATATCACTGTATGTGGACGTAAAATGGTGACAGTAAAACAGTTGATATATATATATATATATATATATATATATATATATATATATATATATATATATATATATATACGAGGAATGAAACCGGACCTAACTGTACCAAGTGAACATACGTACGATGCGAATGATGACGTCACTTCTGATGTAAACAGCACATACCAACCGTCAAGTTTGTAAAATTTCATTATCCTCGGACTCAGTTTTCTCTGCAGACCGTTGAAAACATAGCGGGTGTGATACGGAATCCGCCCAGAGTTGATCAGCGAGCGGTAATTCGGTTTCTAACAGCTAAAGGATGTCGACCAGTTGATATTCATCGCAGAATGCAGGCTTTGTATGGTGACGCTTGCTCCAAGGGTGCGCAATGTGTCAAGATCAACAACTAACTAGGCCAGCCATCATTACAACCAAAGCAACTCTCTCGGAAACAAACAAAAAAAGAGGAATACCAATCCGCTGCACAGATAATGTTTGGAGATGGGCTGGGAAATGCCCCAGCGATCTCATTAATTGACGGAGTGAAGAATAAAAAAGTTGTAGATAAGACTGTCCCATAGTAGCTACTGCCATCTATTTCTGACAGAACCAGGGGCACATTTACAACTAGATGAACTGGAGTGTGCCAAGACTATAAAAGATGCGCTGTCAATTTCGATCTACACGTGCAATAATACCAAGAGCCACCTCTGGGGGTAATCCCTTTCTACGTGTTGTTATTTATGTCCCGAACTTGGCCCACACACATCTGTTCTCCATTAGCAAGTTATCTCATCCGTGGGAATATTCGGCTTCTGCGTTTAAAGTCACAGAGTCACTTCAGAATGAACTTCGTGTGACACACTTTTTTAAAAACATTTTTTTTTCATTCTACGTGTTTGCCTCGCTAGTTTCTACTGGCGGAGGTGCGACTATTCCACCCCAGACGGTAGTCGATTGGGCGATATTAAGACGCATAAACCAGTGCTTGTATGTATATGTGCGTCTGTATGTACCTATGCTAGGTTTGTGCGCTCTCAGAAGCTAGCCCAACTAAACACATGATTTATACACAGTATGTTTATTGGGAGAAGAAGGGTATCTCGAGGTAAGGTGTTCGCCTCGGTTGCTGGAGGTCGCGGGTTCAAATCCCAGTGGAGACCTAGATTTTTTCACGTGGAGCATCGGTTAATGTTTCTCCTGATCCCCGAGTAGTGAGATCAGACACCCGTGCGCAGTTGGGCGCACGTTAAAATATCTTAACAGTTGGAAATCGAAAAGAGTAGGCCTTACGGTCGCTGCTTGGACAAAATTCAATGTTAAAAATCTACTCCAATAATTCTAGAGATATTCGCCCCATAGAGAATATGTCGCAAAAAGAGGACAGTGTAGCTATAACTTCAGGTCTTGGTTATGTGGTTAGCGGACCGGTTTAGATGGCACCTGACAGGCTGCGGGTCTACCTTGCTCTACGCTTCCACCTTCACCAGTTTACAAAAAATAGACGATCGTATATTCCAGTGGCTAACAGATGCTGGGATTGACCTGACAAGTCACCAGTGGATTTTCCCCTGCCGAACCATTTGAAACAAAGGAGGTCACCTCCCCACGACGTCTAACGGCATAAGTGGACTGAAGATAGAAAAATAGATAGACAGATAGGCAGACAGACACACACACACAGACAGACAGACAGGCAGGCAGACAGACAGACAAACAGACAGACAGGCAGACAGACAGGCAGGCAGGCAGGTAGACAGACAGACAGACAGACAGACAGATAGACCGATAGACAGATAGACACATAGACAGATTGATATTTGGTAAGGTAACCATCAAATTGTAATTGTTTGATCGGATGTAGAAATGAATGTAGCGATATATGTAACTTCTGTGGTTTACTCGTCTGATAATTTACTTAACGTGTTCTAAGGTGAATTCATTATCATGTGCACTATTTTTAAATGGCAGTATCATGCTGTGTAAACACATGTACATTTATTATTAGAATGAAATAGTGTGCTATCTATATATGCTTGTTAGACCCATAAGTAAAGTGGCAAAAAATATGATTCGTTATACGAGTTTAAGTGATGGTAGTACTTCTACGTGAATGAGTCATGTCTTCTGTGGTAAACTTAGTGGGGCAAACTATCTTGGCAAACTACCTGGAGCAAACTATCTGGGCAAACTATCTAAGGCAAACTATCTGGAGCAAACTATTTGGGGCAAACTTTCTGGTGCAAACTATCTGGGGCAAACTATCTATGTCAAACTACCTGGGGCATACTATCTGCGACAAACTATCAAGAGCAAACTATATGGTGCAAACTATCTGGGACAAACTACCTAAGGCAAACTACCTGGGGCAAACTATCTGGGACAAACTATCTAAGGCAAACTACTGGAGCAAACTATCTGGGACAAACTATCTGGGGCAAACTATCTGAGGCAAACTACCTGGGGCAAATTACCTGGGGCAAACTATCTGAAACAAACTACCTAAGACAAACTACCTGTGGGCAAATTATCTAGGACAAACTATCTATAGCGAACTATCACCGTATTCTGAAGCGTCCATCTGAATATGATTGAAAGCTTTTGACAAAAACACCAAAATGTTAGTAAAGTGAATATAGGAGAGATTCGTTCATTTACATCGCTATCTGGCATATAAGATATGGATGAATTAATTGATACAGTATTGTAATTGTATTACTGGTTAATTATTTCACATGTCAGGTATTCTTTTGTTATAAAGGTCGATTAGTAGAAGTAGAAGTAACTTCGTAGAAGTTACAACGAAAACCGACAAGACAATCTATTCGATTAAAAATGGCAAACAATAGTAACTTTAGGTTTTATATAAGCACTTTAAGACACATCACACATTTTTTAAATACAGATCAGTAATAAGTATGGGATGCTGTCAATTATTTTATTTCTTTAGTTCTATGTTTGGTGTACTTCATTCAAAACTTTTCCAATTCTGGAGTTCCAATTGAAGTCTCCTTATTTTCATTCAATTTGTCTTTCCCTACAAAAAGGTAGAAATCTCTCTTGTATTATATTCGTTGTATTGTTTCTACAGCTTCCTTTCATTTCAAGAAGACTGCTTTACCTTCATCCGACATTAGTCCATCTGAATGCCGGGTTATTTACTGTCCTGAGTTGGAGAATCTTGTACACTGCATAGGTAGGAAGTCGTCTCCTAAGTCATACAAGTCGCCTAAATCTAGACTTTCATACTCGTTTCTTGAATATACGAGTATCCTTCATACATAAGTATCTTAAATCGTTATATCTCACAAATCTCATAAATATATATTTCCTACACAAGTTTTTGAATATTTATGCCACACGAGTCTCACAAATATATATATATAAGGTACAAGTCTATCAAATCTTTATGCCACACGAGTCTCACAAATATATATATATATAAGGTACAAGTCTATCAAATCTTTATGCCACACGAGTCTCACAAATATATATATATAAGGTACAAGTCTATCAAATCTTTATGCCACACGAGTCTCACAAATATATATATATAAGGTACAAGTCTATCAAATCTTTATGCCACACGAGTCTCACAAATATATATATATATAAGGTACAAGTCTATCAAATCTTTATGCCACACGAGTCTCACAAATATATATATATAAGGTACAAGTCTATCAAATCTTTATGCCACACGAGTCTCACAAATATATATATATAAGGTACAAGTCTATCAAATCTTTATGCCACACGAGTCTCATAAACTTATATTTATTACACAAATTTCTTAAATCTGTATGTCCCACAAGTCTCAGAAACATATAGTTCATACAAGTCTATTAAATAAATAATTCAAATACTTCTGTGAAATATATACATTACGCGAATCTTATAAATCTATATTTCACTCAAGCCTCTTACATCTAAACATCAATCAAGTTTTCTAAATCTGTAATTCACACGTCTGCAAAATGCATATACGCGCCAGTATCTTAAATTTATATTTCATTTAAATTATCTAAATATAATTTTTTTTTTTTTTTTTTTTTGCGTTCGCATTATTTCTCTATTCCCCAAGGCGGGTGTGCGTTACACTGTGGTTTTTATTTTGTGCCTATCGGCCCAGTGCATCCGACTTCAGCATGAATATTCACTTCAAACAAGACTTCTCAATCTATCGTCTTCATTTCGCTTGTGTCGTTCTAGTGCCTTTCAACGTCAAGTTATGGCTTGGCTTGGCTTCGTTCGTTCTCAATCTCCCGCTACCAAACCATGAAAGGGCTTAAGTAGCAGAAAGTAGTCCAGAGAACGGAATCCGTTGTGTCGTAGTTTACAGCTTGAATGCGATATTTGCACCTTTCTGTCCAACACATCCGACTTCAGTAAGCAGCTTTTGAGTACTGGGTTAGCATTTCCTCCTCGATCCCTTCTCCTTAGCCAGTCTGCCCTGCTGCAGCCTGTTTTCCAGGATCACCGCATGGAGGTGTAGAAGGGTCTTGGCAGCTCTGGTTCGCTGGCCCTGACGCTAACAGTCAGCTATGGGTCGCTACCACTGCAGCTCCTGCGCTGCTCATCGTTTTGATCTTGAACGTAAGGTTATGAAGAAGATTCTTGACCCCATCATAGTATGTGCTTCGTACACGGGGAACTTTACTGCTTCTGTCTAAATCTATGCAACACCCAAATATAGACTTCACATAAGTACAAAATATATGAAGTGCATACACACGTCTTACATGTTTTATATTTCACACGCTAATCTCCTCAATCTAGACTACACACAGAAACACTGATGTAACCTGTGAGTCAAAGACTGGTTTCCAGTCAAGATATATCTAAGGCAACTCAAATATTGTTCAGAGTAATGAAAACCCTTTTAGCTATCTGTAACATTCTATGTGATCTGCTCTACATCACTGTTTGTGGTACTAGAAGCATCATGCATGGAAGCGTGTCTTTCTCCTTAATTGCATGTTTGCGGAAATGCTTTTGATTGTACGTGTGTGTATTTGTTTTAGAAGTATCCCAGAATAGGTGTTATAAACGTAATCCCTGCGGACATCTCGCACTGTACTGATGACAGATAGGGTCTATTTAACACGTTGATCCAGATATCACAGCCAGATCAAAAAATAATCTCTGGTTTGTGATATAATCTCGTTGGCCTGGCATTTATTATCTTTCTGGAACGATTTGAAACACGTGGTCTAATCTTTGCGTGTAAAACCAGGTTATATTTGTTGTACATGCCGTGTCGGAAGGTCGTCACGTAATTAAAAATAGACAGGATAAGGAATACATACTAGCTTTGCCGTCCGGAGAGTGGAATTGGTGACTTGATTTTTAAAATCATACATAATTTGACATATTGATTCTCATCCTGGAAACATCCTCGAGCTGCTCTAAGAACTTTTTGTTAGTTTTGTTTTCTTTTGTTTTTTATTAAGCTGTTTTTAGTTATTATACATCTGCCGACAGCTACAATAAAATATGTCAAAAGACATTAACATAGAAAACGTCCTTATTAGGTCAGCTGAAAGGGTTTGTGCATGAGCTTAATATCCAGTCGGTGGTCTTTTGAAGCGAGACCATCCGTCTGAAATCATCAGCGCAAATCAATAGCAGATGCACTAGCCACCGGTCACATCATGAACAATAAATCTTTATCAAGGCCAGAGAACACGAGAAACACCCTAGAGCAGCGGTTCTTAACTTGTGGTCTGCGGGGTTCTCTCAAGAGGCCCACGAGGCTTGAAGAAATGTTATCAGTTTTAACGTTTAAAATCAAAATATAAATAGAAAGATATAAGAAATAGAAAGAATCAAAAACAAATACAGCACATGTTAATTTAGACAGCGTTGACACAATCATGTGTGAATTTGAGCTGGTAATGCAAGTGGTCGGATATCACATCAGGGCTGTCACCCGTGTTAGAAACCTGAAAACACTGTCACTGAGCAGACGAGACAAAGTAAAATTATCTGAATGGAAGATCATTAAAGTTGTCCGTGGTCAGAGAAACTAAAGCCAGCGCCCCTGACTGATCCAAGTCCTAGATCGCTAGAAGAATGAAACTCGGTATGACGATTAGCTGAGACGATCTTGGGGAAGTTGGAACAAATTTTCTTAAAATACGTTTGGCTGAGCCTCAGAATGGATCGTTGGCTGAATTTTATTCTTATTTTAATGAAGGAAGTGCACCCTGTTCAATACAAAATAAAGTATCTTCCGGTCATCTTAAAAAGCGCAGTCGTTTTCAGCAAATGAATATCGTTCAACTGGCTTCACGTGTACAGATACAGGCGA
The DNA here is from genome assembly GCA_036924085.1 of Ariolimax columbianus. Classification (NCBI taxonomy): domain Eukaryota; kingdom Metazoa; phylum Mollusca; class Gastropoda; order Stylommatophora; family Arionidae; genus Ariolimax; species Ariolimax columbianus. Next base: position 37,662,905 of record JAVGWX010000003.1, on the reverse strand, counting down.
TAATCAACTACTGCAATGTGTCTAAGATTACGACACATCGTCCAACGAGGCCATGAACAGTCACAATTGTGAAGACATTTCGATAGATAACAATTTTTTTAATTGTTCAAAGAGCAACGATTTTTTTTTCAAAAAATGAAAAGCGGAAACTTCTGAAAAGTAAGAAAATTATGTTTTAAAAAGTCTAACTGGGTGTAACATTGGCAATACAGTGAAGACCCCATTTGAAGTTGCTCAACTAATAGCAAAAACCGTTACATCGAACACACTATCTGAAGAACTTATATTAGCAGCTGCAAAAATCATGATCTCTGCTTTAATCAACGAGAAAGCTGCCAAAGACATTTCATTAATATCTGTCTCACGTGACACGCTTAGAAAACTAATCGACGTTTTGTCAGCAAATATTAAGGAATAGTTATTAGAAAGATTTCCTGTCGATTCCATGCCCCCTTATTTTTCTCTGCAACTGGAAGAAAGCAAAGCATAACAAACATATCGACCTGCTTGTGCTACGTTAGAAATGAGCACCAAAAAATTGTTGAGCAACTTGATAAAGAAACACCATAAACGTATATTGCATTGGGAAGTTCGTTGGCTATCACGAGATAGTTTTGTCTCGCTTTTTTTCGAATTCAGAGACTTGGTGAGAATATTCATCATAGAGAATCTATTTCACATCAGCGATCGTTTAACAATTTCTTTGTTCTGGTTTGCAAAATTAGCATATTTGTCAGATATCTTCACTCGTTTAAATACACTAAACTTAAATCTTCAAGCAGAAGGACTTTCAGTATTTCAAATTGAAGACGAGATTGAAGAATGATTAATATGGTGTAGTTGTCCCTTCATCGTCTATTGAATCATAAATAAGAGATATTTCCAAACCTTACAAACATTCTTGGTTCCACCAAATCTCAATTAAGAGTTGCCTGAAAAGAACATATCACTTATCGCTGGACATTTGAAAGATATACAACATAGTTTCCGATAACATATCACTTATCGCTCCACATTTGAAAGATATACAACATAGTTTCCGATTATATTTTCTTGTTCCTGATGCAACCAAAAACAGGATTAGATATCCATTTTTTTCAGATAATGTGTATGAAATAGCAACAGAGAAAGAGCTCATGCAAATATTCACTAATGGTCTTCTGAAATTAGATTTCAAGTAACATTTCCATGCACATTTATGGACCCACTAACAGATTTTCAGGACTATCGAACAATGCGTAAAACTGATTCAGAAGAGTATATATCAGGTGAATGTAATTTTATATAAAGTGAACATTAATGGACACCGCCTCACCCTAGAACTGTGAACACTATACACTTTTATTAAAATGTTATTTGTGTTTAACAACTGACGACGCTTTTCTGGATTGTGTAAATAAATATATTTAATGAAAATAAATTAGAGGCGTGAGTTGCAGACTTTGAAGATTCATTCAAAATGGACGGTAATAGAACATTTTATTTTTATTCTATTATGTTTACTTTTTTATTAGCAAGATATTTCCATGAACATTTTCAATTGCAGACACTATTTACTGTTGAGAACACACAGATTATTCATTCGTGAACATTTCCAAATGCAAGACACTTTTTACTGTTGTGAACACACAGATTATTCATTCGTAAACATTTCCAATTGCAGACCCTTTTTACTGTTGTGAACACACAGATTATTCATTCGTGAACATTTCCAATTGCAGACACAACTTACTGTTGTGAACACAGATTATTCATTCGTGAACATTTCCAATTGCAGACCCTTTTTATTGTTGTGAACACACAGATTATTCATTCGTGAACATTTCCAATTATGAAATATTTTGGGGATCCGTGGCAACAAAATGGGATCCGGAGTAACGACAAGTTTAAGAATCGTTGACCTAGAGCATAATAACAGACCAGCTCCGTTTGTACACAAATCATTGTAGCAGGGTCACACAATGGCAAGCGGGTTTTCATGCAAGGGTAAGTCAGTAAGTAGGTCACAAACTGGTATGGAATAGCTGAAAAATGTGGATGGTGTTATAAGGTGGCAGGAGCATACATCTTAGTGATAGTTGTAGGTAACAGCCGCTAGGTCGCGCATGCACATGCGCAGTACAAGAACAAAAAGGTGTCCCTGCTCACAGTGTTCAATAAAAAAAAAAAAATGTGTTATTTTCTTGGCGGGAGGGGTGTGGGGGTGCGGGGGGGGGGGGGGGGTTCAAAAATGACTTCTGAAAACAATCCTAAACATAAGGAAATGTCTGATGATTACGGCGAGAAGTGTGTCGCGTAAACCGGTGAAGTACAGAATGGTCGATATTTTCTCAAGGTCGCTAAAAAACAGAGCTGATGCGGCCCAAACAGGTCGTCCTGTTCATATTGCTACAAAACTGCCTGTGAGACGGGTGGGAAAGAGTATTCGTGTTTATGGCTGATAAACGGTAGACTGTGTATCGTCTGCAATAGTGTGTTCTGTTGGTTTAGCCTACAGCAGGAGATGTTTTTAGAATGATGAATAAATTAAATGTGAAGTGTGAATGGGGCTGAGACAGCAGACCAAATATGTCTATACTGATTTTGATGCACAGATAAAGCGACTGGAACAGTGAATCAATGTCGGTAAAATTAAAGTTGAGCAATAATGGACAATGTAAATGCAAAAATAAATGGATTTAAGTTATTATCTCTTTCAGTATTTATTTTTTAATAGTCGTTTGTGACCCATTTATTGCTTTAACTTTCCTCCTCGTTTGTCACTATTCTTTAACATCGATTTGTTTAATAAGGTCATGGTTGTGGCTTTCAGTCTGCTTAGTAGTTTACGTTGCGCTGTGTTCTGTGCATGTAACGGGGATTTAGTCTTCATGTACATTTGTTTAGGGCTGCCTGTTTCTATAGCATTTGTTTTATCGGAAACAGCAACTCTTTGTTATGAGAGTTGTTTTTTGATGAAAATCTGAATAAATGACTGTTGGACCTTTACTGTCGAACCTTCCTAACATAATATAAAAGCCCATATAAGTAGTTGAAAGAAAGGTACTTGAGCCACACACAAGATAGACCTTTACAAAGCAACAATAGTGATAAAAATCAAATTGTATTCCTTCTCAGCGATCTGGATGACATACTCTTTCAGATAGTTTTAGAATTCTGAACCCATTTATAAGCGACACACCCAGTTCATTGAAGACACCCCAACTCCGTCGGTTATTTCGGGACGTTATACTAGTTACCATAGGCCTTCCCGTTCAGAGTTTAGGACATCGATTCATGTCTTTTCCTGAGAGTCGTGACTTTGTCAATATCTCATCGATGTTTGTATAACCTAAGGGTAGACAGTTCATTAACTGATATTTTTAGACCGATTCACCTAATGTTAAACCTAATATGAATCAACATTTCGTTCGATACTGCTCATTAAATCTCTCTTTTGGGTTCAGTTATTATTTTGCAAATTTAATGTTAACATTATCTTAATATAAGTTACAATTAGAAAGGTTATTCGGACATTCTATTTGACTTCACTTGTCGTCAGTGGCTACCAAAACGATGGTTTCAAACTTCAGGTAACCTATGAAAGTGCTTTTATTGTCCCCATTCTTGGCCGTCTTTTTTCTCATGGATGGTGTTTTTCATGGAAATAGGAGCATCACACTCATCATCACACTCATCATCACACTCATCATCACACTCATCATCAATCTCATCATCACACTCATCATCACACGCATCATCACACTCATCATCACACTCATCATCACACTCATCATCACATTCATCATCACAGGCGTCTCAGTCTCTGTAGACCATGCGCGTGGCGCCCTGTCAGTTTTGTCCAACTCTGTCTCCTGTATTTCGACACTGTCTGCTATGGCTGTAAAGGTCAATCCGTGAGTGACAGTCCCTGCCACAGATGGTACAACCATACTGAGGAGGCTGGCTTGCCTGGCTGTTCCTTGATCTTTTCAGTTTTTCTCTTTTCTCTGCAGCCAGAAGACTTCTACCAGCGTCAGCAACCACTATTCCCCCTCCAACTGACTGTCCGGATAGCTCTATCCTGAGCAATATCTTCCCAGCCCTAGGATGGGATGTCGCATGACTTCATGCGCCTCTTGCATACGTCTTTGAATCGCAGTGTGGGACGGCCGATTCTTCTAACTCCAATGGCTAGCTGGCCATGTACAGGATAAATTTGTATTTTTATTCTAGATAGAAAATACTTAGTCCTTAGCGTGTTTTGAAACCGTGTCATCCTGACTTTGAGACCAGAAGCCTAAACTCATCTTTCATCAGTTCAAAAAATTGCAGAACTGCAATACGTGGCAAAAATACGCTTTTTTTGCAATTTAAAGCCATAATGAAATCCAAAAGAGGTATTGCCATTAGAATGTCCTTTTTTTAACATTGTAATATTTGTTTTAAATAAACGAATAAAATGAACTACCAGCATAATTCTATTGCACGTAGCTAAATAAAACAGGTAATACAAGAAAGAACGAGCAAAGAACATTTCAAGTAAACATGAATACATCGCAAGTGCAAAACTTGAAATGAAATCAAAGTGAAACAATAAAATTAGTCCATCATTAGAGAAACAACGACATAAATCAAATAACAGTCGTTGAGATGAAAAAACGTATTGATTTTCTTCTTTCTTCCTTTTTTTATTTTTATCTTTCTTTCTATGTTGTTTTCTTTCTGTCTTTCTTGTTCTTGTTCTTTCTTTTTTGCTATATTTCTTAGTTTTTTTTTTAATATTTCTTTCCTTTTCTTATTTTATTTTCTTCCTTCTGTTTTTATTCTTCATTTCTATCTGTTTCTTTTACTTTCTTTTTCTTTTTTATATCTTTGTATTTCTTTTCCTTTCTTTTTTAATTTCTATATTTTTTTCATTCTTTCTTCTTATATTTCCCGTTATTTAACACATCTAGCCGATATTACGGAAACAAAATCTACTACCACAAAATGTTTTCCTAATACCACTCTTATGGTGTTAATACCACCAATGTTTTGCTAATACCACTCTTATGGTGTTAATACCACCCAGGTGTTTGTTCTATGTCATTGTTAAAACTATCCAGATGTTGCTAAAACCACTCAGATATTTGTTCTGTCATTGTTAACTTCACACAAGTGTTCATAATATCACGCAGGTGTTTGTTATAAGTCCTTGTTTATACAATCCTGGTGTTGTTAACGCCAACCACGTGATGAGAACATCACCCATGGGGTGTTTATATCACTCATGTATTGCTAATATCATTCACGTGTTTGTTCTAGTCATTGTTAAGACCGTTCAGGTGTTTGTTCTGAATTATTGGTGATACTGATCAAATTCTCACTATTGTCCATGTTTTGATTCTATGCCAATGCTGATACAGCTAATGTGTTTGTGAAACGCTAACTGTTGTATGTGTCTTGATTCTAAACCAGTGCTGGCACAGCTCATGTGTTTGTGATACTTTATCGGTGATATTCGACAAATATTCGTTTAACGTCACTGTTGATGTTGCTTTTCTATATTTGTGCGCCAATACTCACGCCACTCAAGTGTTTGCTGAACTTTATTACATATACCACTTATGTGCTTGCATTACATCTGTTTTGATATCACACATGGGTATTTACTACATCATATTTGATATGTTATTATGCTACACCATTTTTGGTACAACTAATTTGGTTGTGCTACATCATTTTTGGTACAACTAATTTGGTTGTGCTACATAATTTTTAGTACAGCTAATTTGGTTGTGCTACATCATTTTTGGTACAACTAATTTAGTTGTGCTACATCATTTTTGGTACAACAAATTTGGTTGTGCTACATCAGTTTGGACAACTAATTTGGTTGTGCTACATAATTTTTGGTACAACTAATTTGGCTATTCTACATCGTTTTTGGTACAACTAATTTGGCTATCGTACATCATTTTTGGCACAACTAATTTGGCTATACTACTTCTTTTTTTGGTAGAACTAATTTGACTATGCTACATAATTTTTGGTACAAATTATTTGGCTATGCTACATCATTTTTGGTACAACTAATTTGGTTGTGCTACATCATTTTTGGTACAACTAATTTGGTTGTGCTGCATCATTTTTGGTACAACTAATTTGGCTATGCTACATCATTTTTGATTCAAATAATTGGACTATGCTACATCATTTTTGTATGGTTTATATGTTTGTGTGGACATCAATTTTGATTCAATTCAAGTGTTTGTGTTTACATCATTTAGGATTTGACCTAAGTAACCTATGACACTGCTCTTGTGTTTATTCTAAGTCATTAATTATTCCACTTCGATGTTTGACCTAAGTAATCTATGACACTGCTCTTGTGTTTATTCTAAGTCATTAATTATTCCACTTCGATGTTTGATCTAAGTAATCTATGACACTGCTTTTGTGTTTATTCTAAGTCATTAATTATTCCACTTCGATGTTTGACCTAAGTAATGTATGACACTGCTTTTGTGTTTATTCTAAGTCATTAATTATTCCAATTCGATGTTTGACCTAATTAATCTATGACACTGCTCTTGTGTTTATTCTAAGTCATTAATTATTCCACTTCGATGTTTGACCTAAGTAATCTATGACAATGCTTTTTTGTTTGTTCTAATTAAACGCTGATACCACTCTTGTGTAGGGTCTGAGCCATCGTTTATACCCATCTGATGTTTGATCTAAGTATCACATAACACAGTTTTGATGTTTGTTGTAAGTTATCGATGGCACTCCTCTGGATATTTTATCGCAAAGTGATCTACGACACCAGTGTAGTGTTTGTTCATCGCAGTAATTCATAACAAAACTCTGTTGTTTGTTTTAAGACTCCGAGGACACCTTTCTGGTATTTAACGGAGATCACCGATACAATCACTCTGGATGTTGATCTAAGTCATCGATCACATCACTCTGTTTGTTGTAAGTCATCGATGATATTTATATGTTGTTGTTACCGCCTTCGAGATATTTAACAGGAATTTTATTTAAGCCATTGCTGTTACCACAAAGTGTATGAACCAGTAAATGTTGGTAGTATCCAGTAGTTGGTATAGTTGGTAGCAGTTTCTTTTCAGAATAATCAGAAAATGTAGAGGAGTGAATTACACACCGAGTGAAAATCAATGAACAATGGATAGTAGCTGGTATTTTCTTATAGTTCAAACAAGGGATGAATTCTGGAATTATTTATCAGTCGTGTGAATCCCAAAGAGTAAAGATTAGGACAACTACAGCCTTCCAAGCATGTAATAAAATCTGACTTAAGATGGTTGTACATGGGACTAGAAACCTCTTCATGTAAAATAAATTCTACAGAAACCATTACAGCATAAACGCACAGAGTACTCTCATGCTGGCTTACGTTAAGGCTATCTGCTGCCTTGATCCCGTGCTGGGTAAGCAGCAACAATGGGGCAATGGTGAAGACAAAGGAGAAAGACGAAGATATGAAGAAGAAAATTAGAAGAAGGAGGAGGAGGCGATAGATATAAAGAAGAAAAGAAGAAGAAAAAGAAAATGAAACAGAAAAAGAATAAGCAGAAAAAGAAACAACATAAAATTATTGGAAAAATAACCTTAACAGGAAAACAAAAAGAAAATGAAAAAGAAAACGAAGAACAAAAACAAACAAGAACATGAACAATAACAATGACAAACAGAAGAAAAAAAAGAAGAAGCAGAAATATTAATACAAAGTTCAGCAAGACTTGTTGCTAGTAAAGTTATCAAGACTTGTTGCTAGTAAAGTTATCAAGACTTGTTGCTAGTAAAGTTATCAAGACTTGTTGCTAGTAAAGTTATCAAGACTTGTTGCTAGTAAAGTTATCAAGACTTGTTGCTAGTAAAGTTATCAAGACTTGTTGCTAGTAAAGTTATCAAGACTTGTTGCTAGTAAAGTTATCAAGACTTGTTGCTAGTAAAGTTATCAAGACTTGTTGCTAGTAAAGTTATCAAGACTTGTTGCTAGTAAAGTTATCAAGACTTGTTGCTAGTAAAGTTATCAAGACTTGTTGCTAGTAAAGTTATCAAGACTTGTTGCTAGTAAAGTTATCAAGACTTGTTGCTAGTAAAGTTATCAAAACAATAATTATTTATATTTTTGTAAACAGCAAAAAATAGTCCAATAGGAGAACGGACCATCAAGGATAAAGTATAAGAGACTCCATTGAATTAGATTTCGTCTTGTCTGAGTTGTGTGGCCAGTTCTATTACTGGCTGCCTTGACATCCATAACATCAAGTCAGGTATCCATTTACGACTGGGTAGATTGAGGAGTGTCAAATTCGACTATAGAATCCAATGTCTGCATCTCGATTGTTTTGGTACTTCACAAGCCTTTAAATATCTTGATCTTCATCTCATCGTATCCTCTCGCCTGGCTATTTATATCCATAGACGCCTCGTTCATGTGCATCTCCTTTCCTGTGTAATCTGCGTAGTAGTTGATACTTCCAACCCATTCCTCTGGATCTTTCGCACGATAAATTCACATTTATCTTGTCCTTCCACTTGTTCTAAAATCGTTATTTTATATCATCGTTATTTAAAGAGTATTGTTTTACAATGTGTATCAGTCCGTTCCATGATCTCCATTGATTATACATATAAGCAATTTCAAATCTCCTGCCGGTATGCTAGGCCAATTTTAGCCTGTTACCTGCTCTTTTCATGACAGCTTTTTGCGCTGATGCGAGATGACCATCACGACCATCACTGCACTTCCCCAATTCTTTTAATCCACTACTTCTCTGTTTTCACCCATCAAGATGTTAACGTTGTTAATGTTGGCGGACAACTTCTTCATCATTATTGAAAGTTACAATTCAGTTATTATTCACAAGCAGTTATTATTTCTATTTCGAATGATGGTTATTTATCTACCAGCGGTCTGCTATTACGCCCATTTCTTCCACTTGTTCACTGAATTACTGACGCAGTTGAGGGTCACGGGAGACGCTGTGAGTTTTATTGACAAAGGAGCGGAGCGATTTTGGATGGCTAGCGAGATTGTTATGTGAATATTTTTCTTCTGATTACTTGCTTGACGGTAATCAATATTTGATACTCACGTCTTCATTTCGACGACTCGTTGGTTCAGTTGATTACAACGGCCAACTCGGGGGTTAACTATACGGGCCAGGTCTATTGAATCGATGTCCTTGGACGAAATTGCACTGTTGGGCGTAGATTGCTAATTTATTGTTATTATTGGTGGGTGGGTGTGTGTGTGTTTGTGTGTGCACTCGATTTTGCCCTACTGATAATGCTCATTATGTTGTCCTCAACTTTCTTTATGTTCAATTTCCGACGTTGCCTACAACAGACGAGTTTCTTGTATTGTGCTACTCCTACAGCGGGTATTGCTGCTGTAACTTGTTTCAGCTTCAACTTCTACTTACCTAGGTGAGTATTTGAGAAAGTATACTGATTTGAACATTTGCCTATCACAGCAAAGGTACCGACTTCAATCATTTGATCTTGACAAGCTACAGTCTACCTCGATTCTTCTTTTTGTGAGCTATCTTTGATGCCTTCCCGTCATCAAATCGATCATTGTTTTAAGAAAATATTTAGCTTCGTCCAGTATTTAATTTAGTGTTGAATCGTTGGGCCAATGTATCTTCCGTATTTAAACATACTTGGGTTAAGTCGTATAATACGTATTCAGCAGTCTGTTCGTTTAGTTCACATGGTGGCAGCCGTAAAGCAGACAATCGGAACTTTGTACGTTTGTTCAAGCTAGCGCGTCCTGTCCTGAGGCGAAGAATGGTGAGCTGTTCTTATCGGTTAAGGGTGTGGAAGTCGTTGTGTAGCTGGTTATGTGCTCTTCTGACAGCCTATATAGCTCTCTTGTTATCGGAGTACGTGATTTCAATGTCCCCTTGTTTACAACCGCTTCCCCATTTCCCGAACCTGGATGTCCCGATACGCCACATTGGAATGGAAGTCAGTGGGGTATGGTTCCCTATCTGGCAGCTACCTTGTTTAGTTTATTCACCAGGTGCGAGAATTGACTGCCGCTGAGATCTTGCAAGACGTCTATCTCGTGACGGTCAGAATTGTTGTTATAAATAATATTGACAGCTTGTTCAACTACTGAATCCTCAGCTGTACTGTTAGAGCAGAATTGCCAGTAGAAATACTCAATATCCACAATGGTTTTCAGCAAATGAGACACAAATATTCGCACCGCCATTCTTGACAGGATTTGTTGCTCATCCGTCCTGGTAGGCTTGTATGTATGATTGTTTTAGGTGCATTTTTTTTTATCATACTCAGCGTAGCAGTTCTCTAAACAAATCATAGTCATATGCAGCCATGAGATCACTGATTTATATTTATTGTGTAGTTTTTGTTATTCTTTTCGTTGTTCTCATATGTGGGTGTATTGGTACTAGTGTTGTCAAGTTTGGGGGTATTGGTACTAGTGTTGTCAAGTTTGGGGGTATTGGTACTAGTGTTGTCAAGTTTGGGGGTATTGGTACTAGGGTTGTCAAGTTTGGGTGTATTGGTACTAGTGTTGTCAAGTTTGGGGGTATTGGTACTAGTGTTGTCAAGTTTGGGGGTATTGGTACTAGAAGTGTCAAATATGAGTCTATGGTTACTAGATGTGTTATATATAGTGGTATAGAAATTAGAAGTACCACAAATGGGGTATAGTTATTATAGGTGTCAAATATTTGGATAAAGGTACTAGGGGTATCAAATATGAGGATACTACAGTTAAGTGTAGGAGATGAGGAAAAGAGAGGGAAGGGGGCATTTGAAGTGCTGTCTTCGTCGATTGGTCTCTTGATGCTGTCTTGTAAGTATCTCTAACACATTTTAGACAGCCTAATGCTAATCGCATAGTCCTGCCTTCCTAGGCTACGTCTGCATGCCGCTAGACTTGTCCTTCTTCATTGCTTTTTGTATTTGTTCAGGTCTACATCTTTATTATTGGCGCAGTTCTTACGGCTTACGAATGGGTCTCGGGGTTTGATTTTGCATCTCATTTAATGACTGCAAATGTGTATTAGCAGCTGATGACCCTGCTCCTGAACCGAACTTCTAATCTTGTCTGATTACTTCAGTCTACCCAGCTGAAATTGGTACCTGGTTTACTATACGTTAAATATACGACAGCGAAACATGACACTGGTCACTTCGAAAAACATCTTGAGACCTAGTGCATTGCCAAGATGAAGATATTCATCAAGAGAATATAGTACCCCTGATTGATGCCTGGTCAGTATTAGCACAGCTAAAACAACACAAAGGTGATCTAGAGCAATGTATGATCTTCCTGATATCGCCATTAACTGAACACCCAAGGTGGATCCATCCCACTGCAATATTGATGGCAGTAACGCTGCGAACAAACTATCATGCTTAGAACTTCATCCCTAACGGCAGTGTTTTTTATTGGACCACCTTTTCGAACTTTGATAAAATGAGCAAACTTCAAAACCAAGCCATGAGAGTTATAACAGGATGCATGAAGTCAACGCCATATGTAGAGCTTGAAAAGATTTCAAATCTGCAATCCATGGCCGACAGAAGAGACTGCAGAGCCCAGCAGTAAGCAGAGAAACTAAAAAGACTGACAGACCATCCAATGCATCAGAGACTAAATAGATTTGGAAAAGGGAAACTAAAGCGGAGAAACTTTGCAGAAATAGCCAAAGCAATGATGAGCGAAGACCCTATGAACACCATAACAACACCAAAGCCCATCCCTACTGTTCGCAAACCCACATGGAAGTAGCATATCATTCCAGAGGTGGTAGAAAATATACCAGGTATTGGAAACAAGAACAGCCAGAATGAAAAAGAAAGAAGAGGCATAACCCTGAGGTACATAACGGAAAACTACCCAAGGATGGACTGGACCCATGCATACACCGACGGTGTTCTGTAACAAACACAACACAGAATGGAGGGGGAGGGGTATTCCTTAGCCTAACAAATGGTAGACAAATAACACTGGCAGTGGCAACTGGAGAATTCTCAAGCAATTTCAGAGCGGAGACAGAGGCACTGAAGGCTGCAGTAAAAGCAATGCTGACAGGCGAAAGCAATGAAAGCCAGATAGTCCTGTTTACAGATGCCCTGGCCGTGGTTACAGCACTAAAAAGCCAGAAAAATACTGAACTTAATGATTTAAGAGCAGTACTCTGTCAACTATGCCAGCAGTCCGCACCAAAAAAAGTAGTGGTACAGTGGGTTCTATCCCCCTGTAACATCCAAGGCAACGAGGAGGCAGACTGACTGGCAAAATGAGGTTCAAGACTACCACAACCAGATTCTAGTGTGACCTAGGAAGAGTTCAAAAGATTTATTAGGGCCAGATACATGACCAAATGGGAAACAGAACATACTGGCTACACAAAAAATTATGCCTATTACCAGTTGAACAGAAGAGAGCAGGTCGTGGTCTTAAGACTTCGCACAGGCCACAACAGACTGAGGTACCATCTATCCAATAAACTGAAGATAGGTGGCACTGACGGATGCACCTGTGGTACAGGGAAAATGACCGCTGAACATCTGCTCCAAAATTGCCCGACGTACGAGGACCAGAGAAAGCACATGTGGCCATCACCAGTGGCAACACTAGACAAGCTCTATGGCAGTGTCGACACCCTCAGGATGACAGCTACTTTCTTCGAACAAATTCAAGTTGACGTCTGACAGCTTACGAAGAAGAAGAAGAAGAAAGACCACCTTTTGATTTGTTTGTTTGTTTACCAACACACCTTGGTAGTTCCTTTAATCTTGTGTTTCTTGTGAATTTCCGGGTTTTTTAATAATACAGAAATAATACAGTAATAATACAGTAATAACAGTAATAATACAGTAATAACAGTAATAATACAGTAATAACAGTAATAATACAGTAATAACAGTAATAATACAGTAATAGTACAGTAATAATACAGTATTAATACAGTAATAACAGTAATAATACAGTAATAACAGTAATAATACAGTAATTTTACCTAATACAGTGTAAAGATGCTCCATACGCTTCACTCGTTAAAAGTCGTTAAAAAAATACCAGATTCTGTTTGCCTTGTTGACTTAATGCAGTCTAGGACTCCAGATCTGTTCAATGAGCTGGCAATGAGGCTGTTGCTTTTTTTAGCACTTCCGAAACTTATTCAATTAAAAAAATAGATTGGTCCGTCGAAAGCCGTTTTGTAAAATGCTGCTGCTATTGTTGTGGAAGAAATTGGAACTTGAGTTAATGTAACTCTTTACATTTGTTTGGTAGCTGGTTACAGTGGCTCTACTTACATACCGAGGCATACTTGTTTGTAAAAGTGGACCATTAAGCTAAATTGTAATGAATGACTCTTCGTTGGCAAGTCTGCACTGACATCGGCTGTGTCCAGCGAGCACGATCGCAGGCGCGAAGTGAGATATTATCAGTATGTTTCATCTGACATTTATTGCTCTTAGCTCCCACGTTGATCAGAATGTTTCACCTTACCCTGATTGCTCTTAGCTCCCATCTTGATCAGTATGTTTCATCTGACATTAATTGCTCTTAGCTCCCACCTTGATCAGAATGTTTCACCTTACCCTGATTGCTCTTAGTTCCCATCTTGATCAGCATGTTTCACCAGACCATGATTGCTCTTAGCTCCCACCTTGATCAGAATGTTTCACCTTACCCTGATTGCTCTTAGCTTAAACCTTGATAAGAATGTTTTACCTTACCCTGATTGCTCTTAGTTCCCACCTTGATTAGTATGTTTCACCTTACCCTGATTGCTCTTAGCTCCCACCTTGATCAGAAAGAATGTTTCACCTTAACCTAATTGCTCTTAGCTCCCACCTTGATCAGAATGTTTCACCTTACCCTGATTGCTCTTAGCTCCCACCTTGATCAGAATGTTTCACCTTACCCTGATTACTCTTAGCTCCCACCTTGATCAGAATGTTTCACCTTACCCTGCTTGCTCTTAGTTCCCACCTTGATTAGTATGTTTCATCTGACTCTGATTGCTCTTAGCTCCCACTTTGATCAGTATGTTTCACCTGACCATGATTACTCCTAGCTCCAAACTTGATCAGTATGTTTCATCTGACCTTGATGACTCCTAGCTCCAACCTTGATCAGTATTTTTCACCTGATCCTGATTACTCGTATCTCCCACCTTGATGAGTATGTATCAACTGACCATGATCGCTCGTAGCTTTCACTTTGGTCAGTACGTTTCACCTGACCCTGATCGCTCTTAGCTCCCACCTTGATCAGTATGTATCACCTGACCCTGATTACTCTTATCTCCCACTTTCATCAGTATGTTTCACCTGACACTGATACTCGTAGCTCTCCTGCTCATGAGCTACTATGCTGTGAAATGAAAGAGTAAGGTAGCTGCAGCCTTCCAAACTTATCAATATATGCTACTATACAATGTTCTACATTGGTCTAGCAACATCATCATGTTTAACACAATGCTAAAAAAACCATAAGTGTAAAAGCATATCTAAATACTTTGATTCTGTCTTTCTTTAAGGGGACAAACTTGATGTTTCGCATCGATTGTAGGGAACAAGAACAACAACTAGCAAATGAGTGTCATGTTTAGTCATTTTCAACCGCTTTCTTTACTACGTGTATCAACACGTGACGCTTTGAAAGTCAAACTTTAGCTGATGGTGTTGATGGCCCTACGAAATAAATATGTTATGTGATTGATAACTGACGATGGTGAGCTTTAGTCAGACACGGGTCTGCTCTGTTCGCATACAATCAAAGATAGACTCCAGTCACACGTTTGTACTCTGTTCGTATCAAATATATTAGAGACTTCAGTCACATGGGTGTGCTCTGTTCGTATCAAATATATGAGAGACTCCAGTCACATGTGTGTGCTCTGTTCGTATCAAATATATGAGAGACTCCAGTCACACGTTTGTGCTCTGTTCGTATCAAATATACGAGAGACTCCAGTCACACATTTGTGCTCTGTTCGTATCAAATATATTAGAGACTCCAGTCACATGGGTGTGCTCTGTTCGTATCAAATATATTAGAGACTCCAGTCACATGGGTGTGCTCTGTTCGAATCAAATCAAAGATAGACTCCAGTCACACGTTTGTACTCTGCTCGTATCAAATATTTAAGAGACTTCAGTGAAACTCATCACCGATAATCGCTGGAGTACACATAACTTTAAAAAAAAACAATACATTTGAACATGAGAATCTAAACTATAATTAACCCACATTGCCACCTAAATAAATGTAGTGGATATAAAGGAACTGCACAAACTATTTCTTGTCTCCTTATACATATATCATTTACTTAGTTGTACATTTTGTAACCAAAAATTTCTCAAATTTACTGATAATGGTTTAACTTAATTTGCAATTTTAAATTCGTATATTTACCTTTATACGCAGATAGAAGCACGTGTTAACGCATGCTGCTGCTCTCATGTTAAAACTTTTAACCTCGATGTTTAAGCATTGTAGCTATGATAGTCCGTCCAGCACTTTGATAAGCATTGTAGCTATGATAGTCCGTCCAGCACTTTGATAAGCATTGTAGCTATGATAGTCCGTCCAGCACTTTGATAAGCATTGTAGCCATGATAGTCCGTCCAGCACTTTGATAAGCATTGTAGCTATGATAGTCCGTCCAGCACTTTGATAAGCATTGTAGCTATGATAGTCCGTCCAGCACTTAGCTCAGATTTTGGAATCTGTGTGTACGTTTAGCTCGTTGGTTGTAGCCCATTTCTACTCCGACCTCTCGGGATCTTTACCTTGTCCAGCATACACTCCTGTACTGTTCATATTACTCATTGAATGCAGTGTCAATATCTAACATGCGATTATTGATTGATTTCAGTATATCCTTACACCATATATAATGTCTCAACTACGAGTGCTTTCAAAGACGAGAGTATCCAAGATACAAAACAAAAGAACAACAAATCCATACAAGCCTATGAAAGACATTAGCGTTAATAAACTAATGGTCCTCTTAACGTTGTAATGTTAAAAACCCGAGGCAATGAAGTCGAACCCCCGCTTAAAGTTTGAAGTTAAATGTTGTATAAATATTTTTTGCTAATATCGTTTGATTATTTAGCTAAAACGGACTTATTTAAATGCATTGGTACCAGTTTTTTAGAACAAACATTTACTGAACTGCTGTTGTTTTTTTCTCCAATTTATTTAATTTCTCCAAATGCGACTTTCAGAATATCAAAGAATATAACATAATTATATGAGTGACTCCATTCTAATTCGATTTGAAGTATTTTGGGATAAGCCCCAAACACGTCCACAATTGATGTCGTTTGTTTCTGCGTGTGTTTCAGACGTAGCTTCAGCCAAAACAGACATACTTCACTAAACATTCACACTGACTTAATCATCGTACTTTGTCTCTTGTGTCTGTTAGGGGAACTGTTTTTATGTATTGATCATTCGCTGCTACTTGTCTTTGTCTAGTCTTCCGCTATCTCTCTCTCTCTCTCTCTCTCTCTCTCTCTCTCTCTCTGACATGTTCTGAACAAAGACTTTCTTCTCAGACTAACCCGTAAAGTTCTCAATTAGTTTCATCAGGCATTCTCGACATTTATCAACCACTAGTACTCACCTCTGTATGCTACACTCTTTTCCTCGGATCAATGTCTACTCACCTATATATGCTAGACTCTTTCCCTCAGTCTAATGTGTACTCGCCGATGTAAGCTACACTCTTTCCCTCGGTTTTGCGTTGATTACTCTATCATTTTGCTTTGTATGTTCTAACAACCGTATACACCAATTTGCACCTTTTAATTCTGTTTCTATATTTCTTAGATTTTTTAAAATTAAAACAGTGTCAGTGTTGCTGTTTTTATGCATGCTTTCTATCTGCGCAGTGTGATTGACTTTATATTCCAGTTCCCAATTCATGGCTTTACTATTCACTATACGGTTTTTTGTTCTCTAACTGACAGAATTTAATAATGTTATCTTAAAATTTGCATTACCATATCATTTATGTTCGCTTACATCGTTAGACTACGTAGAAAGGTTATATTTTCATTCTTGTGCCATCTGTCTGTTCGTTGACTTTTTCAATTAATGCCGCTGAAGTGTTTCTGTAAAAAAATTCAGTCTGTCTTTTCCGTGGTCTTCCTCTTGCTCTAGACTCGTGCCGTTGGTGATGTATGGTCAATACTTGTCATGTCATATAAGACTGGTATGAATGATTGTGCATGGGACTGTCAACTCCTCTTGCAAAAACAATGCAACATAGCATCCACAACTGCAACACTACACACTTGCCTTCGTGCAGGTTTCATGTAGGGAGGTCAACTGCAGTGGTCGTGTCATGATACCACTTTTGCCAGAAAGGAGCGACGAAATGATCATGAAGACTGTTCAGTCTAAGCTGAACTTTGACATCAATGTCTCCTCGTCTCTTTTCTCGTACCTCACCTGAGCATGCGTTCTGCTTACTGAGACACGACATGCTTCAGTTCACTCCTTTGTAAGAAGTGCCTCACTAGGCTCGGCTGAGTCACTTCTCTTTTACTCTTGATGTAGTGCCGTTTCTTTTTTGTGTTTTGTAGTTTCTGGAGGATGAGGTAACCGACTTCTATGGTCAACCTTCTTTAATCATCTATTACAGTGGTACTATTATCTGCTCCCATGTCAAGATCCATGTCATTTGTTTCTGCGTGTTTCAGACGTAGCTTCAGCCAAAACAGACATACTTCACTAAACATTCACACTGACTTAATCATCGTACTTTGTCTCTTGTGTCTGTTAGTGGAACTGTTTTTATGTATTGATCATTCGCTGCTACTTGTCTTTGTCTAGTCTTCCGCTATCTCTCTCTCTCTCTGACATGTTCTGAACAAAGACTTTCTTCTCAGACTAACCCGCATGACTTATAGTTAGAAAACACAAGGTAGCAGAAGTGACAACACCTCACAAAAATGATGTCTCTAACACTTCATCCTCGACTGCTATCTGATATGATATCACATTTTGTATGTTTAAACTAGTATTTTGCCCTCCGCCTCTTCCACCCCAACTACCCCTACCACCTCACCTTCCCCGCCCTTCCACATGCCAGTAAACTGTTATCTTTCCAAGATGTCTCTGACAGAGTACTTCATATGCCTTTACAATTTGTACTTTTTTGTGGCAATTTACAAAGTTTATTAGTTCTCTCTGCAGCCCTTTTTAGTCATCTCTTACTATTGAAAATCAAAGGCATATAATGAAAGTCAATAGAGAAATACTCTGACGTCATGCTGTGACATATTTCTGAACGGATCGAATATAATAGACATCCAGAGAAAGAGGAGATGGAGGAGAGAGAGACAGAGTGTGGCAGAGGGATACAATAATGAAGCCAGCGTATGGGATACCCTCTACTCCATCCTTTCTTATTAATGAGAGCAATGAATGTAGCTCACCGTATCCTAGCAAGCAGACCGTAAGTTTTCACTTAGCGCAATGGGGCACGGCCGTGGTGATACCGACCTAGCTGCGAGTCCAAACGGCTGATTCAAGGGATCACGAATTTATGGGCTGTTTTTTTTTTAAATCACGGTAAATACCGAACACTGGTCTAAACTAAAATATCTATTGTTTTCAGGCCGCCAGTTTCCACACATTATTCAAAGAATTGAGAGTAAATTCACAAAATTCAAGTTTTCATTTAACATTGGGACTTAAATTATTTGTGAATTTTTGTTTTCCTTTAAATGACTATATAGTTTGTGAGGGTTTTAGTAGTTTTTGAGGGGGGTTTTCATTTGGTTGTTTTGTATATGTGTTTCCTTTGCTTTGATTCCAAGTATCATAAATAGTATTTATACCGATATCAGATCCGAAACGGGATCAAGATGCTAAGCAGCACATGAGCTGCAGTGGTCAGCGACCCATAGCTGACTGCTAGCATCACGGCCAGCGAACCATAGCTGCCAAGACCCTTCTACACCTCCACGCGGTGATCCTGGATAACAGACTGCAGCAGGGCAGACTGGCTAAGGAGAAGGAATCGAAGAGGGAATGCTAACCCGGTACTCAAAAAATGCTTGCTGAAGTCGGATGTGTTGGCCCGAAAGGTGCAAATATCGCAGTCAAGCTGTAAACTACGACACAACGCATTCCGTTCCCTGGACTACATTCTGCTACTTACCCTTTCAGGGTTTGGTGGTGGGAGATCGAGAACGAACGAAGAAGAAGAAGAAGAAGATCCGAAACATGTTTAACTGCTAAATGTAGCTAATATTATTGAATTTAAGATGAATACTTTGTATACATGTATATAGAACATCATTGTTAAATTATTTCGGTTACATATTTGTGTCTGTGAATCTGTGAATTAAAACAACCCTTCGCCGGGGTCACACCTACAAACAAGTTGTAGCAGTGCTGGCTTAGTGCTCCTGTCCCAACTAAAGTATGCTCAACAGAGAATTCGATCCTCATCTTCGCATGAGTAGTACAACAACATGTGCAGGCATCTATGTTCCGGACACAATGAAACGCGATAGTCGGGCCTATTCCTTTGAACGCGTTTACACTAATACGTCATTAATGCATCTAGATTACACAACTTTATCAGAAGACAAATACAGACTTCGAGAGATCACACACAACATAACAAGCAATGCAATTGGAGATTGTAGAGTAAAGGTAAGAATTAATAGGCTATACCATTCGGGCAATAAATACCTTAAAATATAACTATACATAAACGGGAGTGGACCCCACAAGTTTAATTAATATCTTACAATATAACTAGACAGGTGTTGGAGTGGGCCGAGTCAGGTAAATAACTATTGAACAATATAACTAGACAGGTGTTGGAGTGGGCCGAGTCAGGTAAATAACTACTGAACAATATAACTAGACAGGTGTTGGAGTGGGCCGAGTCAGGTAAATAACTACTGAACAATATAACTAGACAGGTGTTGGAGTGGGCCGAGTCAGGTAAATAACTACTGAACAATATAACTAGACAGGTGTTGGAGTGGGCCGAGTCAGGTAAATAACTACTGAACAATATAACTAGACAGGTGTTGGAGTGGGCCGAGTCAGGTAAATAACTACTGAACAATATAACTAGACAGGTGTTGGAGTGGGCCGAATCAGGTAAATAACTACTGAACAATATAACTAGACAGGTGTTGGAGTGGGCCGAGTCAGGTAATTAATTACCGAACAATATAACTAGACAGGTATTGGAGTGGGCTGAGTCAGGTAAATAACTACTGAACAATATAACTAGACAGGTGTTGGAGTGGGCCGAGTCAGGTAAGTAACTACTGAACAATATAACTAGACAGGTGTTGGAGTGGGCCGAGTCAGGTAAATAACTACTGAACAATATAACTAGACAGGTGTTGGAGTGGGCCGAGTCAGGTAATTAATTACCGAACAATATAACTAGACAGGTGTTGGAGTGGGCCGAGTCAGGTAATTAATTACCGAACAATATAACTAGACAGGTATTGGAGTGGGCTGAGTCAGGTAAATAACTACAATGTCGCTGAATGAACATGACAGAAGTCAATGTCGCTGAATGAACATGACAGAAGTCAATGTCGCTGAATGAACATGACAGAAGTCAATGTCGCTCAATGAACATGACAGAAGTCAATGTCGCTGAATGAACATGACAGAAGTCAATGTCGCTCAATGAACATGACAAAAGTCAATGTCGCTCAATGAACATGACAGAAGTCAATGTCGCTCAATGAACATGACAGAAGTCAATGTCGCTCAATGAACATGACAGAAGTCAATGTCGCTCAATGAACATGACAGAAGTCAGTGTCGCTCAATGAACACGACAGCAATCAATGCTGCTGGAGATTCGGGAGAGCAAATGAGGATGGATGTGACACCCCCTACCACTATCACCCCTTAATCACCCGCCCCTCCTCCTTCCAGCCCTTCCAGAAAGAATCTCGGTAACATAGACATGTGCTGGATTTGAACCCACCGTTTAAGTTGCGAGTGTTGTGGTAAAAATAATGCATGACAAAGAACGAATAAAGAGCACACAAATTCGGCTGGGATGTCCTGTGTGGGACTCAAGAAGACGGCCCAGAATTGGAATAGGTGGTGAACATCCGTTACATTTCTGTGTTCGAGGGGGAGTCGGGGAGGGGTGGGGGTATGGAGGGTATCGGGTGGATTAAGCGAAGTCAAGGAAACATGTTCAAGTTATACATAAACTCGATAAGTAGACCTCTTCTGACGCACCAACAGAGCAGACCCAAAACTTTTGACATGTTCTGTCCATGTCAACGAATTGAGATTTTTAGCAATTGCAGACTTCCTGTACGTCTGGCCGAGAAATTATAGAAATTTAGTCCAGACGAGATTTTTTCTTCAAGCCGCTTTTGGACATGATGTTCTTGTTGGGGCCTCCCAGACAACATGACTACACTTTAGAATGATAGAACTTGCAAGCCGACGCACCTTTTACACTTGCTAAAGTTGGATGTCGATCAATAACTTGGATTGATAAGACCTTGGCCGCACATAGTACTGTTGTCTGCTTTGATTAATAGAAAAGTGTTTCACAAAAAAGGCGAGACTCACATAATGAATGCTTTGTAGTTTCAGAAGCTTTCAGAAATCATTTGCCTTTAAAGCATCTACGTGTGTGTGTGTGTGTGTGTGTGTGTGTGTGTGTGTGTGTGTGCGTGCGTGGTGGTGGTGGTGGGGGTGGGGGGGTGGGGGGGTGGGATTGGGGTGTTTGTTTGTTTGTTTGTTTCTTTGTTTGTTTGTTTCTTTCTTTCTTTCTTTGTTTATTAGTTTTTTTGTTGTTTTTTTTTGTTTGTTTGTGACAATGTGTGCGTAAGAGAGAGAGAGACCGACATCACTTTTAACGTGTGTGTGTGTGTATGTGCGGGTGTATGTGAAAGTGTGTGTGTCAATGTGTATGTGAGAGAAAGCGTTATAGAGAGCCGTTGATAATTTTTAATTTAATTTTTAACGCGTGTGTGGGTGGATGTGTGTGTGTGTTCGCGCGTGTGCATGTGAAAGTGTGTGTGTGTGTGTGTGTGTGTGAAAGTATGAAAGAGAGAGAGAGGGAGGGAGAGAGAGAGAGAGATAGCCCGCCCCAATTTTTAACCTACGTACTTGTGTGTACGTTTGTGTGTGATGCGTTCGTGTGCATCTGCGTGATCATTTTAAATGCCTTAAAAAAAAGATTGAAAAATTTGCTCAGAAAAATAGCAAAACACTCTGCGCAACTAGTCGCTCACAGACAGCATCGCCCATCCTGGTATTACTATGTCGGTGTGCGTAACTGTGACTTATCACGACTATACATTTACCTGCGTAATGTAATGAAAATAGACGTTTTTTAAATTTCGACCCATGATTTTTTTAACCGCCCAGTGGGTTTGCAAAGTAACTAGGTCGCTCATGTCATACAGGTCAATTGCTCAGTCAACAGGCTATGATGTTTGTGTGAGCCCTGCTCCCAAAAGTTGACTTCTTGATCTACCTGAAGCTGGTAGCAAAAAAAAATGCATTTGAAATGGATTTGTACTATTTATAACTATTTACAACATAATTATCATCAACTAAGTCTGCTGCAGACTTAAACGCAAAACATGTTATTATGATGCATGTCAATCACGTGACTTTAATAAATATTTACTAGAGCAGATAAACTGCAGGTTTATCTTATTCATCGCATCCAAATGGAGTTTGTTTTCGTGATGAGCAAACTCAAACATTACCTTTGATTACCTCGTGTTCTGACAAGTAATATTGCTGTATCGATTTGCCGTAATAACATATACCATTAGGTGAGCATTCTCGTGTGCGATATCCAGTCCTAGGTGAAGAATTCTAGCTACATGATATGAGATGGGAACGTTGCTGCAGTGGAAACAGGATGATCATCGTCGACGAAGGTGGTGGCATGTTCACACCATATCAAACGAGGGACTGATTGTGACTGAACTGACTGAATGCGTACAAACTAGTCATTTAGTTTGGGATGTCATTACATTGCATATTGTCGCATATCTCTAGGTATCATAGCATGGCTGCACTCTCACAATTCATGTTGATAGTGATAGTTTGTCCATCACAAGTGATGAAGACCACTCTCTTTGTTCAGCCGTGTGGACAGTCGTATCTCTTGCTGTGTCCGCTGAAATGGGTGACTTGCGCGGAGATTTGGATTAAAGTGAGGAAGAAACTGCGCCTTTTGTCAACCTCACTCACAGAGCCTAAGCTACCTTTTGCCAGTGGCAAGACATTCATCGAGACGACTGGAGATAACATAGGATGCAGATTTTGCCTCAGGGTTACCACCGAAGCCTTTCCGTAACCCGCAGGGTAGAAAGGTGGGAAGGCATCTAACGCAGTTTGTCGTGCCCTTTCGACAACCACAAGAGGCCGCATGGACAACACTCAGTGTGTGAGTGAGTCTGGCATCTCTCCCCAGCTGTATTCAGTTCATCATAGTAGCGTCTAAAATTCCCACACGCCATATTCGTAAAGGTGAACCGGCAGAACTAACCCGTGAGATACGACACAGGTATAACTAGTTTAAGCGTAGCGTCATTCAGCAGGCGTCCAGACCAGGATAAACGGATGGAAGAAATCACAAAAAAAAGAACGAAATAACAAGTCCAGACGGAAAACAACTCTACGTATCCGTGAACACAAGTGTAAGTCGTCGACTAGTGTGAATTCCAGGCAAATCCGTGGTCTGGCGGCATCCATAATGATCCAAAACAGTAGAGAAATGTAGACTCGCAGCCAGTTACGGCGCCATCTTTGCCAGATATGCAATATGCCAAATATGCCAATTCATGTTATGGCATGTCATATTAGCACATGTTGAATGTTTTCATTGTTGCATGTCATGTTTTGAGCATTGTATAATTCGGGGGAAAGAGGGGGAGAGGGGGGGGGGGCTGGGACTCACGGGGTAAGGAAACCCAACTAGGGGAAAGTCAACTCCGATAACAAAACTACCTGCAGCCTTGCAGTTTAGGGGTTTGGGATGTCAAAAGCTAAAGCAGAAAACCTTATACAACTCGGCGGAAGGTAATGAAAACCATCTTTATATCATTCCTTACCCACTAACGAGAAGTTGAGTTGTGGAGAACCATGATCACCTACGCTAGTTGGCATCGCACTTGAATGCATAAATATGTATGTATGTATTTATGTATGTATGTATGTATTTGCGTGCGTGTGTGTGTGTGTGTGTCTGTATGTATGTGTGTGTCTCTGTCTGTCTGTGTGTCTGTGTCTGTCTGTTTGTGTGTGTCTGTCTGTCTGTATTAATTAGCTGTATATATATAAATATATTTATATATATATATATATATATATATATATATATATATATATATATATATATATATATATATATATATATATATATATAAAACTGTGTGGGCATTTGTGTATATGTGAATTATGTGTGTATCTGTCTATATGTATACGCCTCAGATGTCCGTATAAGCTGCAGTATTGTTATTTATTAAAGCATGTTGTCCTAGTGAACGCACCTAATAGGGTAAACAATGACAACCCAAAGAAGGCACCGTGCAATGCCAGATTTGTACACATGACCGAAACAGTATACGACATCCACGGAAAGTCCTTTCAGCCTGTGAAGTGCTATCAGAAAACCCAGTCACAGGTAAATGACCCAAAGGAGTTGCATCGTGTACCATATGGTCAGGGAGAGAAAGCACACCAGGTGGAGGACAAGAAACGCTTGCACAGGAAAGATCTCGTTCTGCCCCGATGCTTACCTTCCAATGCATATTTCACATGTGGCTCCAGCCAGCTTACGCAGGAAGCACACCTTGTGACACTGTTTTGACTAGCGGGCTGAACCAGGTGTTGGTCGGTGAGGAGAAGCCTTACAGCGAAAAACGCTCGTCAACCCAGGCATGTTAAACCTGGCCTCAACAGATTGGGCCTGAGAAACACAAAGCAAATCAAACGGTCAAGAAGACAGAGCCAGCAGACTTGTAAAAGTACTAAGAGCACATCAAGACAAGAAGGAAGCGCTGGTCACCTTCCAAATCCGGACCGTTTCTACAAAGTCTTGCTGCTATACCATGACGGGTTCGGACGAGAGCGTGAGGCTGACTCCCTCACTTTAATCAAATACACGCTCCACTCACGATATCAACCGCATCTCAAACACGTCATGCAAATGTTCTGCGGCGATGGGCGAGTTACAAAGCAACAGATGAGGTTATACAATAGAAGCTAAAGTCGCAAACTTGCACACACGCGGTTCGGAATAGATGGCCGTCTTTCACTGACTTGAGGCAGTGGGACCCGACAACCCGACTCTTTCTATGATAGTACTTCTCACCTTAGTAGCCCGAAGAAGGAGCTAGAAAAGGTGCCCTAAACATTACCTGTTTTACTAAACCCTGACCAGCATACCGTTGCTTGGAATGGAGGGGGGGGGGACAATTTTGGATGCAGTCAAAGACAAATTCAATGAAATTTTTACGCCACAGTTGGCGCAGATCACACTGCGTAGGATGGCCTTATTGGTCGAAATGGCAAAGCCAAATGTAATGTCAACGACCTACTCTTACTTAAGACATGTGCCACAGATAAGCTTATCATTTCCAACAATATCTTCCGACTTTCAGCTGGACCACATGGATGCATCTTATCGACTACATCATTGACAGACGCAGGGACAGAAATGATGTTGGAATAACTAGGAATGTATGTGACGCGAAGTGCTGAACAAACCATCATCTCGTGATCACAAAGTTTAGTCTAAAAGTCCAAACCAAGAGGCACCCTCAGAGGAAAAAGCTCAGAGGAGACTAGATGTGGAGAAGTTGAAGTGCGAACTTATTAGAAACAGCTTTGCTACTGAGCTCGCAAGCAGAATGGATGAGTTTCAACTTTGAAGCTCTAGCATTAACCAAAACTGGACGACCCTAAAGAACACTGTTTACTCTATAGCGCCAAAATCTCTTTGTTCATCCACACGAAAACACAAGGACTGGTTTGGCGAAATGACGATTCTTCTCGACACAAAGTATCAAGCGCACAGGGTTCTTCAAAATAACACATCGTCCCGTCCTTGTCAAAGAAAACAGCCTTTACTAGAACTCGAAGAATACTCTAGACTAGACTCAGCAAGTCAAATGATTCCTGGCTAAGAAGACGGACAGACGAGCTCAAGGCGCTGGTGTGCACCATGAACCAAAAAGGTTAAGGCGCTGAAAACACTTCATGGACCCCATCCCCCTGGTAACTCTCCAGTTCGCAGCGCCGGTGGATTGCTGTTCGCAGCGAAAGCTCAGATCCTCGACAAATGGGCAGCAAATGTCTGCAACATTCTTAACAGTCCATCTTCCATAAATGAAGAGGCCATTCAACGTATTCGTCAGTCAGAAATTAACATGGCCATGGATCATCACTGAAAATAAAGTAAAAAAGGCCATCAAAGCTCATTCTCCTAGAAATGACTCTGGAGCTAACGCAATACCAGCAAAGGTATGTACAGCAGTGGGGGCATGCCTGACTAGTAAGCTCACTGAACTCTTCTGTTCCTTATAGGCTCAATTGATAGTAGTCTCACAGGAAATAAAGGTATCGTTGATAGTACATATTTACATGAGAAAAGGTAATTGCCAGATGTATGACAATCACTGCGGAATTTTGCTGCTGTCGATAGCCGGCAAGATCATTGCACACGTACTGCTCCATCGCCTAGAAAACATCTTGAGCTTGATCATCACCTTCTGGGAAGTCAGTGTGGATTCAAAGTTGGATGAGGAACTATATACATGATATTTGAAGCGCGTCAGCTACGGGAGAAGTGTCGAGAACAAAACCGTGATCTATATACTACGCCCACTGGCCTCACAAAAGCATTTGATAGTCAGCATAGGTGGACTATGGCAGATCACGTCCAAAATTTGGCTGCCATGACAAATTGGTAACCCTGGTGAAACAGCTCCGCGAGTGCGTGCACGCAGGCGTACATGACAGCGGCGAGACCTCTACATCATTCGAGGTCAACAATGGCGTGAAACAGGGATGAGTAATTGTCCTGACACTGCTCAGCATGAGCTTTTTCACTATGTATGCTAACCGATACCTTCATGGATACCGAGTATAGCATACCAATGCATTTCGCTTGGCTGTCTATTCAATCCCCGCAGCTTGAATGCGAAGACCAATGTGGTGCTCGACACGATATGCGAACTCTTGTTTGCGGTGACAGTACTCTGAACATTGGCTGAGAACGGAATAAGCAAGAGTGCATAGACCGGTTCTCTGCTGTTTGGTACAACTTAGATTCGACCATTGCCACACAGAAAACTGAGGTAATGTGACAACCAATACCAGACACAGCGTATAAACAACCAGTGGTTACATTGATTGGACAGTAATTGCAAACGCTTGAAACATTTGTCAACCTCAGAATCACGCTGTCCAGATTAGTGACTATTGCTGATGACGGGTTAATAAAATAATAAACGTCTGCACATCGTGTAGCCTAATGCGATCAACAATGTGGGAACGTTGAGGAATCAGCATAATGACTTAGCTGAAGGTATACCGTGCCGCCATTATCCCCACCCACCCTACTCTACGTGTGTGAGAGCTGGACTGTCTACACTGGTGACGTCAGGAGAATAAATCATATACAGATGAATTGTATGAGACATATTCGCTGGCAAAAACATATCACAGATAATGAAGTGCTATCCAGTGCCAAAATGCAAGATATTCATGCACTTTTCCACACACAATAAAAACAATTGAGATGGGCTGGTCACCTTGTTGGAATATTAAGCAGAAGGCATCTAAAGAACCTCCTGTAAAGTGAACTGAGTGAAGGATTACTATCATAGGGACGTCCAAAAAGCGCTTTATGGACAGTCTGATGGAGTCGCTTAAGTAATTTCAAATAGACATTAACACGTGGTAAAACCGGACTCACAATCTTCAACATGGAAGAGTGCGATACAAACGGCGTTGAAATCAGCGAGGGGACGCGTTCATGTAGCCTAGAATACACGCGCAATTAGGCAGTCTAGGGCAGAGGGAATACTAGAGGCAGTTGCGGACTATGTTTGCTAGTTGTGTCTAAAACTTTCCGCATTAGAATTGGCTTGATCCACATATTCAAGGACACAGTATGACATGTGATGATATTGGTGGTTCTTACCGACGACGTTAGACGAATTATTATTTTTATTATAAGATGGAGATCTTTTAATTTCCACGAATATTGTTGCTTTTGTGATTTTGTCCAAATAAAACCGTATTTCTTTCGTATATATGTACTGTGGAATTTAATTGGGATGCAGTGATCTCAGTGTAGCATATTCAAGCTCAAAGATTTGCCATTTAGACTTCCCCAGTTTGGAACATACTGAGGGTTACTGAAAAATTATTCTTCTTCTTCTTCTTCTTCTTCTTCTTCTTCTTCTTCTTCTTCTTCGTTCTCAATCTCCCGATACCAAACCCTGAAAGGGCTTAAGTGGCAAAATGTAGTCCAGAGAACGGTATGCGTTGTGTCGTAGTTTACAGCTTGACTGCGATATTTGCACATTTTGGTCCAACACATCCGACTTCAGCAACCATTTTTTGAGTACCGGGTTAGCATTCCCTCTTCGATCTCTTCTCCTTAGCCAGTCTGCCCTGCTGCAGCCTGTTATACAGGATCACCGCGTGGAGGTGTAGAAGGGTCTTGGCAGCTCTGGCTCGCTGGCCCTGACGCTAGCAGTCAGTTATGGGTCACTGACCACTGCAGCTCATGCGCTGCTCAGCGTCTTGATCCCACTGAAAAATTCAACATGAGATTGTCAGCGATTTGAAATAATGAATTTTATTTTTTTATTGTCACGTGTAGCCTCGTGAGAGAAAGCCCGATTTAATACAAATCAGCCTGAGGCCGGACATTGTTCATGGGTGGTTTCTGTCAGTTGAAAACATTGTATTTTCGTCGTTTTTTCACACAATTGATGTCTAAGGATGGACGTAGGTGTAATAATTTGTAATCATTGTTTTCTTGAAAATAAAATCCGAGTAAAAGCATAGTAATGAATAACAGTAAAATTCTTCAATGAAAACGCAAGTGTAAAGGTGATAGGCAATATTAGAAAATTATATGCACAGCAAAACAACAGAAGATAATCTGGTCATCATGAATTTCTTGGCACTATAAAACAGGGGTGGGTAGAAGCAGGTCCACTTGAGTCATGACAACAAAATGTCATCCACCTTTACACTAAGTATGCCTCTTGTTGATTTCTTGATTTTGTCTTGTTTTCCTCCGCTAATTTTGCAAATTGAATCCACACTTCTTTGTCGGTTTCTAGACTTGTGTCAGACAATTACACTAGCATCATGTTGTGATGAGATCCTTTATATTGTGATGATAACCGTCATGCTGTGATGAAAACCTTCATGTTGGGACCTTAATGTTGTGATAAGAGCCTTTATGTTGTGATGAGAACATTGATGTTGTGACTTTAATGGTTGTGATGAGAACCTTCCTGTTGTGATGAGAACCTTTATGTTGTGATGAGAACCTTCATGTTGTGATGAGAACCTTCATGTTGGGACCTTAATGTTGTGATAAGAGCCTTTATGTTGTGATGAGAACATTGATGTTGTGATTTTAATGGTTGTGATGAGAACCTTCCTGTTGTGATGAGAACCTTTATGTTGTGATGAGAACCTTCATGTTGTGATGAGAACCTTCATGTTGTGACTTTAATGGTTGTGATGAGAACCTTCCTGTTGTGATGAGATCCTTCATGTTGTGACTTTAATGGTTGTGATGAGAACCTTCCTGTTGTGATGAGAACCTTTATGTTGTGATGAGAACCTTCATGTTGTGATGAGAACCTTTATGATGTGATGAGAACCTTCATGTTGTGATGAGAACCTTCATGTTTTGATGAGATCCTTTATGTTGTAATGAGAACCTTCATGTTGTGATGAGATCCTTTATGTTGTGATGAGAACCTTCATGTTGTGACCTTCATGGTTGTGATGAGAACCTTCCTGTTGTGATGAAAACCTTCCTGTTGTGATGAAAACCTTCATGTTGTGATGAGAACCTTCCTGTTGTGATGAGAACTTTCCTGTTGTGATTAGAAACTTCATGTTGTGACCTTCATGCTGTGATGAGAACCTTCATGCTGGGATAAAAACCTTCCTGTTGTGATGAAAAATATAAATAAATCTAAGAGTAAATGCAAACAATGTAACGATTATCGATTGTGAAAGTAAACGCCTTCCAATAATTATAAAACTGACTTCATGTTGCAGAATTATTAAAAAGTATTTATGAAACAGACCATATTAATATTTGCGTACTGTGCAAAATCAATGTTCGATCTTTCTGCATTGATCTTCACTTTTAAATGTCAGAACATACTGGCAACCCTCTCTGGTGTTTATGCTTAAATGTAATCAAAGTTTCTCTACAAACAGAGATTGCAAAGTTCAACCACCCTGTCAACGGATTAGCCTTAAAACTGCATTCATTGATTATACTAAGCTCAGTTTTCGTTTAACGTGCCGACTTCTGCCGTCAAGATCAGGATGTCAACAACACACATAAAGGCCAATCGCTGACATCAGATTGGATTTTACAGCGATGTATAATGAAATGGACGTTGCTTGTGGTAAAATCGTCAATATTGCGTTCATCAAAGACAATGAACAGGTTTGATAAACAAGTATTTGAATTCAAAATGTGAAATTGTTATCTTCGCAATTCCACGTAGCCTTAGTCGACCTGTACTTATACATGGACGTATGCCCCTGTCGGGTTCCAGCTCTGGCGTGAGTTGGATGTAGCCGGGAGGAGGATTTCGTGCTTAACAGGCTTTGCTCGAGCAGCTTATTATTCCGCTGCGTTGGGACCAAGTGCCACGAAGGATAGTTAACCGATGTACGAGTCCATCTTAATAGACTCAAACACTTGCGCAAAGTAGACCCCCAGCTTGTTAGAAGACATCTATGCTGCTCTTAACAAACCAACTAACCATGGCCGGTGTTATGCCATGTCAAACAGTCGCTTCTTCCGACTTGCTCTTTGTGGGACAGTGGTTCTATACTTGTCATTGTCATACACAAAGACCCCGGCAGATCAATCGGGACTTACAACAAAGAAAGACAAAGTAGTAATTATACTATAGCTGACAAGTGACGTAAACACATAATATAAATATACATGTCAACTGGAACAATAAAAGACTGTTTTTATACGATGTTTCACTTCTAGTGATATCACTGAATAAAAAAAAAAAAAGATTAAAAAAAAGGTATTACCTATCGCGAAGCGATTATGGCCACGACATCAGACGGTTTTGTCTTAATAATGTGATTTGCGCTGTATTTGAGTTATAGTGAGGATTGATATGCGCTGGTTGTCATTTCTCTCTTATCCCGAGTTACCTTGAATTAGTGGCAAGACTATGGTCGATTCGACTGGAGGTAACTGGGGGTGCAGGCACTCTGGTCTTACCTCTCGTGGTCCCTGGTCTCATCACTGATATGACATTCGATATGCTTACTGTATCTAGTCGCTCATCTTCTTTCTACCAGGTGTGTAGAGTGCAATTTCAAAGTATCACGTATCTTCCATATTTACTGCTTGATTGTTGTACATTCTTTCGCGTCGCACGTCATAAAAATGAATTGGTTTACTTAACGACGGCTTTGTGACTATAATTAAATGAAGCTAATGTCTGCTTTCAATCATCGTAGTCAACCAATTCAACGAAGAAATCACACAATAAAATTTTTTTTAAACACTCAAAAACCAGTTTTGTCTTTAATTTAAAGATATAGCACAAACTATTTAAGTACTTACATACAAAATAAGGTCAAAATAGTGTGATGTATTGATGATAAAATACAATTATTTATCATCGATAAATTACTAGAAGTAAAGCAAAGAACTGTGTGGCTTTTATCCTCTTGGATACGTCCACATCTATTTGTTTCACATGCCCAAAAGCCGACTCAGTGGGCTTGTTATTACTATAAGTAAATAGTCACATCGATCAGATTTATGTCTCTTCTACCTGGGAACAACAGTTTAGGATCAAACCAAAAGGATTGATCCTAACCAGGTACTAACCACAGGACAAATTAGTATAACTAGACTGTCATTAAAGAACCTAAAATTATCACATTTATTCCTGTTATTGCATTACGCCGTGGAAAATTTGCTCAATTGGAATAATAAATGAATATAAACGATGAAGATGGTAACGAATAGGGAAATATACTTATTTGGACACGTTGATCTTATGTGAATGAAATCATACATATTTTTGCTACTACAGTAATCTGATGGATGTTTAATTTAAAATATGTAGCTTTACATTGACTCATCAAGAATCAATTAAACTGTCTTTCTTTGTGGCTTAATGACAGTTGTACTTGCTTATATATGTGTGCATAAATTAGTGTTGGATTAATTTTTAGGTCTTGATGATAATTACTAAATTAACAAGTTAACCTACTCTGATCAATGTCGAGATTAACAAAGGCAATCACGTTAAAGTTAATCTTATATTTTTATAAACAATAAACAAACATCACGAATAATGTTGGATATGATCGGCCATTTAGTCAGATAAGACCCCAATGTCATCAACATGGAGCACCTTAATGGCTGCGAAAGAAAGTCCGACCTGAAACATCTTAACGGGAAACAAGGGTGGGACCAATAGCCTATGTATTGTAGCTGCAGACTAATCGGATTAGCGAAGTGTATTGCTGTTCTGATAGATGGCATAGACAAGGATTCCAGAATGATTTTAAATGTGTGATGCTCATTGCCCTTTGGCAATCACTCCTGCATTCACCTTGGTTAAACTGCAGCTCGTAGAACACCTGTCACTGTGGCCCCAACACTGTTGTCAATTAATTCTTAACTACTGCTAATGTAGCCAGACATTTGAAGTAGAACAGAGTACAGACCTGAAAGTAAGCTAACATCCCCCCCCCCCCCCCCCACAGATTAGACTTATGGTGTCATTCTTTATACAATCCAGTCAGTTGCTAAAAGACAGACGAACACATTTTCTTTAAAAGAGCAACTAGGAGAAGAAAAATATTAGTTTTTGTCTCCAGTTTAAATGCGGTCCATTTTTAATATATTTTGTGTAATAGTTTTTGAAGTTTCTATTTAAAGAATTGAGTTTGAATCATTCCCAGGGACTATGTGAAGCATACAGAAATCATCACAGTCACAGATTATCTGATTTCTAAAACGAGCCGTCGTCAGACAAGTGTTTCATGTCTTGAGATGCGAAATACTCTAAGCTCGACTTGGGTCTAGGTGTCATCTTTATGTTGTCTTTTACTGCTAGAATTGAGGCTTAAACATACACAAATTTTGATGCAAGATCACGGTTTTGTCAGTCAAACTGTGACAGCTTTGGAACTATTTCAGTGTTTCTCAAACAGTGTTCTGCCGTGACATTCTGTGTGCACTTCTGTGGTGTGTTGTCCTGGCATTTTACGAGGTAGCTTTAAAAAGTTCACGGATTTAGTGATTGTATATAAATAAGTTACAATAGAATTATCTACACTACATTTCCTTCAAAGTAGTTTTCTTCGGCAACTACACACTTTTGCCAACGTACATACAGCTGCGGGAAACATTTTAGAACCCATTCTTTGACACCTCTCTCAGCTGTATTGTCGCACTGGTGACAACGTCCTCAGCATCCTTGAATCGCTGTCCTTTCAGTACCGATTTCAGTCGAGGGAACAAGGAAAAATCAGCCGGTGCCAGGCCGGGAGAATATGGAAGATGTTCCAAGGTAATCACATTGTTCTTTGCGAGGAACTGCTTCAACAGTAAGTATCGATGCGCTGGCGTATTATGATGCAGCGCAATGCAATTGTTTGTTCTCCATTTTTCTGGTTGTTTTCTTCTGATTGCATCTCTTAGACGACGGATGATATTAACGTACATTTACTTGTCAACTATTCCGCCTTCAGGAATGCAATCATGCTAGTCAATACCCTGGGAATTTTAAAAAAACTTCCAACATAACTTTTCCTTTGCTCTTGTCCAAACGACATTTCTGTGTCCATGGAGATGTGGAAGATTTCCATTCAGAGGATTGACGTTTTGTCTGAGAATCGTACAAAAAAAACACATGGTCTCATCTCCTGTGATTATTTGTTAAGAAAATTGCTATTTTGATCAGCCATTGTGATTAGATCTCCTGCCAGGATCAATCTCGTTTCTTTTTGTTCAGGAGATAACATTTTGGAAACCATGTGTTGACAAACAAAGTGCATGTGCAGTTCATTGTGGAAAATACTGTGGCAACTTCCAACTGGTATTCCAACTGCTGAGGCTATTTTCTCGACACTAAGTCTTCTGTCAGCAAACACAACGTTTCTAACACGCTCAATGTTTTCATTGTTGATCGAGATTGACGGTTGTCCACTACGTGCATCATCATCGACACTAACACGACTTTCACGGAAACGATTGTGCTACTCAAATACTTGTGATTTCTTCATTGTGGTATCACCACATGCTTTATTAAGCAATGTTTATGTCTCTGATGGTGACTTCTCATGCAAAATACAGAATGTGACATGTCTACGTTGTTCAATCAAAGACGTTTTCAACTTCGAGAATGCAACGAGCACAACACGCAAACAAAATTTTGTAACTTCTGTTCGGTGATGGTAACATCTGCCATGCCATTTTGTCAACGTCACTACCAACTTATAAATATATATTTTTCATAATATCATATTTCATTCAAACACAGTCGACTATTCCGGGAACTTTTTGAAGCTACCTCGTATGTGCATTGCTCCGGTGTGTTGCCGTGACATTTTTAGGCACTGCTGAACTTTTGTAAACTGACTACAAAGTATGTATGTTCCGGATCAAGTAGAAAGTTAGAAATCGGATGCAGCAGGCCCCAACATCGCTGGAAGAGTGGGCGAACTCATGGCTGGTCAAAATAAACGAGGAAAAACGACATGTACAATATTCTCGCTATCAAACAAACCCAAAAACACAAAATTAAGTCTTAACGGCAAATACCTGCAGCCAAACGACAACCCAAACTACCTGGAGTGACATTTGATCGCCGCATGACATGGAAATGTCAGATCGAGAGAAACCGAATGAGAGCCAGAGAAAGAATGGCAATCATGAGTAAACTTGCTGGCAAAAGCTGGGGAGCAGACGAACGAATACTAAAGAAACTGTACACTGGAAGAGTGAGACCAGTTCTCGTGTATGGCATTGCGGCATGGACAGCAGCAGCAAAGGTGAACTTCGATAAAATTAGCAAACTCCAAAACCAAGCCACGAGAGTTATAACAGGAGGCATGAAGTCAACGCCAATTGTAGAACTTGAAAAGATTACAAAACTACAATCCATGACCGACAGAAGAGACTGCAGAGCCCAGCAGTAATCAGACAAACTCAGAAGACTGACTGACCATCCGATGCACCAGAGACTAAACAATTTCGGAAATGGGAAACTAAAGTGGAGAAACTTTGCAGAAATATCCAAAGCAAAGATGCACGAAGATCCCATGAACGCACTAACAACTCCAAAGCCCATCCCTTCTGTTCGAAAACCTACCTGGAGGCAGCATATATTTCCAGAGGTGGTAGAAAATAAACCAGGTATTGGAAACAAAAACTGCCAGACTGAAAAAGAAAGAAGAGATACCACCCTGAGTAACATAACGTAAAACTACCCAAGCATGGACTGGACCCATGCATACACCGACGGTTCTGTAACAAACACAACACAGAACGGAGGGGCAGGAGCATTTCTGAACCTACCAAATGGCAGAAAAATAACACTGTCATTCGCCACTGGAAAATACACAAGCAATTTCAGAGCGGAGGCAGAAGCACTGAGGGCGGCAGTGGAACAAATGGTGACAGGTAAAAGTAATGAAAGCCATATAGTCCTGCTTACAGATGCTCTGGCCGTAGTCACAGCACTAAAAAGCCAGAAAAATACTGAACTTAATGATTTAAGAACAGTACTCTGTCAACTATGCCAGCAGTCCACACCAAAACGGGTAGTGGTGCAGTAGGTTCCATCCCACTGCAACATCCAAGGCAACGAGGAGGCAGACAGACTGGCAAAAGAAAGTGCAAAACTACCACAACCAGATACTAGTATGACATACGAAGAGCCAAAACGGCTTATTAGAGCTAGATACATGACCAAATGGGAAACAGGTGCAAACATTTCAAACTATCATTGTTTTAAAACCAAAAAAAAAGTACATTATTTTCGAAGGTCAAGAGAGTAAACGAGCAAGCGGATAAACACATATTCACAATGTTAACCCATATCTCTTTCAAAAGGTATAGGTAATCACATAGCAGACATGAATAGCGGGGATGAATTGTTGCATAGTTGATTGTACGAAGTCATAGCTTGTTTGTGAGATTGGGTTTCCCAATTCAATCCTCGTGTCCCAATCTCTCAAACAGTATGCATAATTTTAAAATATTTTAATTTGTAGCAGTTGTCCTTTTTGCCAAAAACTATAATTTAGCGTAATACATTTTCTTGTTGTAACCGAAACAGAAATTATATAAGCTTGTATACTGTACGTTATTTTCGTGCATGAAGCCATGTACTTGTAAGTGTGCTACAAAGTTTTAAAATATTTCTTCTTCTTCTTCTTCTTCTGCGTACGTAGTCAGACAGTAACCATTATTTTTTCGAAAAAAGCGGCGGTCATCCTGAGGCTGTCGCTACTGCCATAGAGCTTGTCTTACAGTTCCACTGGTAATGGCCACATCTGCTCTCTCTGATCCTCGTATGTCGGGCAGTTCTGCAGCAGATGTTCAGCGGTCATTTTACCAGTACCGCACGGGCATTCGTCGGTACACCCTATCTTCAATTTGTTGAATAGGTGGTACCTCAGTCTATTGTGGCCAGTGCGAAGTCTGAAGACAACGACCTGTTACAGAACCGTCGGTGTATGCATGGGTCCAGTCCATGCTTGGGTAGCTTTTCGATATAAAGCTTAGGGTAGTTTCTCTCCTTTCTTTTTCAGTCTGGCAGTTTTTGTTTCCAATACCTGGTATATTTTCTACCACCTCTGGAAATATATCCTGCCTCCAGGTAGGTTTTCGTACAGTAGTGATGGGTTTTGGTGTTGTTAGTGCGTTTATGGGATCTTCGTGCATCTTTGCTTTGGCTAATTCTGCAAAGTTTCTCCGCTTTAGTTTCCCATTTCCCAAATTGTTTAGTCTCTGGTGCATTGGATGGTCGGTCAGTCTTCGGAGTTTCTCTGACTGCAGCTGGGCTCTGCAGTCTCTTCTATCGGTCATGGATTGCAGTTTTGTAATCTTTTCAAGTTCTACAATTGGCGTTGACTTCATGCCACCTGTTATAATTCTCATGGCTTGGTTTTGAAGTTTGTTAACTTTATCGAAGTTCGCCTTCGCTGCTGTTGTCCATGCCGCAATGCCATACTCGAGAACTGGTCTCACTCTTCCAGTGTACAGTTTCTTTAGTATGCCTTCGTCTGCTCCCCAGCTTGTGCCAGCAAGTTTCCTCATGATTGCCATTCTTTCTCTGGCTTTCATTCGGTTTCTCTCAATCTGACTTTTCCATGTCATGCGCCGATCAAATGTGACTCCCAGATAGGTTGGGTTGTCGTTTGGCTGCAGGATTTTGCCATTTAGACTTAATTTGGTACTTTGGGGTTTTAATGAAAGCGAGAATATTGTGCATGTGGTTTTCTCCTCGTTTATTTTGACCAGCCATGAGTTCGCCCACTCTTCCAGAGATGTTAGGGCCGTCTGCATCCGATTTCTTGCTATGGTGAGATTCTTTTCAGAGGTCCACATAGCCAGATCGTCTGCAAACATTGAGCTATGGACTCTTCTTTGTATATTCTCTGTAATATCGTTTATATCTACCAGGAAGAGTGTGGGTGACAATACTCCCCCTTGGGGTACTCCCTGCTCGAGTGTCCCGTTTTTGCTCATCTGCCCTTGTACTTGGACTCTGGCCGTTCTTTGTTTGAGGTAGTGGTTGATCCACTTGTACATCTTCCCACAGACATCACTTCTTCTTAGCTTGACTCTAAGTCCATCTTTCCAGACTTTGTCAAATGCATTTTCCAGATCCACCCAAACAGCTACTGTGTGTTTCTGTGCCTGGTAGGCATCTTCTATCTCCTGGGCTATGAGGATGACCTGGTCCTCAGTGGATCTGTGCTGTCTAAAGCCGGCTTGCTGTGGAATTAGTATTCGTTTTTCTTTCAGATGCCACATCAGTCTGGTGTTTATCATCCGTTCCATCAGCTTGCCGACACAGCTCAGTAGGCTTATGGGCCTGTATCCATTTGGATCTGTTTTGTCCTTTCCTGTTTTTTGGTACTGGTACCAGTATTGCGTCTTTCCATGTTTGTGGTGCAATTCCCCTTTTCCAGCTTTGGTTCAGGACCGATAGCAGTTTCTTCTTCGCTGTTTGGCCCAGCCCCATCAGCATTTCGTTTGTTATCCCGTCTTTTCCGGGAGATTTCCTTTTCTTTAGTGTTCTCATAGCCTCTTCCATTTCGTGCATTGTTAGATTGGCCATCATGTGCTCTTCAGGAGCAGTATTCATGTTTTCGTGTCCCTTTAGCTCTTCGCTAATGTCTGTATGCTTATCTGCAGGGACCTCGATGTGGTTTGCTCTGGCATAGTGATCGACAAAGGCGTTTGCGGCTTTCTTACCTGTGATCAAGTTCTCGCACTGCTTGATAGTAATTTGTTTATTTGACGGGGTTTCGTCGTTCATGGCTCTGACTAGCTTCCATAGCTTGTTCCCGTCTTTGTCCAGGTTTAGACTTTCCGTTTTATTTTTCCAGCTTTCTCTTGCTGTTTGCTTGAGAGTGTATTTGTACTTCGCCGCGGCGGCTTTGAGGGCGATGTTTGCCTCCATGGATTTTTCTCGCTCTGCCATGTTCCTAGCATTTGTTACTGCATCTTCCACTTTCTGCAACTCATCATTCCAGTAGGGCTTATAGTTTTTCCTAGCTCCTCTTGGGATGGTTTCAGTAGCGGCTTGCATTATTGCCTTGCTTAGGCTCTCTACCATGGGCTTCATTTTGGTGTTTCGTGTGTTGATGGTTTCACACAGCCCATCTGTCAGGATTGCAAATCTGTCCCAGTCGGCTCGTTTGTAATTCCAACGTGGGAGCGGTTTTGTTTCCTGTGGGCCTACTTCCATGTCAATGGTTAGCCTGATCGGCCTGTGGTCGATACCTGCCAGTTGGTTTATCACCTGGCGGTCTATTCTATGGTGTATGTCCTGTGTGGAGAAGGCCAAATTTGGAGTCGAGGTGGTATGCCATGTTCTTGAATAGAAGCTAGGGCTATCCTCCGGCCTATTGATTAGGGAGAGATTTGCATCTATCTCCCAATCTTCCACTTCGTCACCTCTGCTGTCTGTGTCAGAGTATCCCCATCTCTCCGAGTGGCTGTTGAAATCTCCAACTACTATGCAGTTGGAGTCTCTGACCTCCATACTCGAGAGCGATAGGTCTCTATTTGGTGGTCCGTACAGATTGAAAATGCGGAGCTTCGTCTCTTGAGCCATTATGTCAACTCCTACAATTTCTGCTTGTCCGGTGTGATTGACAGATACCGCGCTACTCGGTATGCAGTTTCTGGTCAGTATCAGGACCCCTCCTTTGTGGCCTTCTCTATCTAGACGGAAGGTCTGGTATCCTCTGATTGAGAATTTATGGTTATTGTTGAGGTGCGTTTCCTGGATACATGCCACGTCAATCTTACCTTCATGCAGGTGGTGTGTTAGGGAAAGTTTTTTGTTAATGACTCCCTCCGCATTCCACTGTAGTATTTTGAGGGTCTTGAGGTTTTGGCCAATAGAAGTTGCCCCATAGCCATGTGCCTTGACTCCACGACACATGGGTGGGTGACCACCAGTAGTCAAGGGTGGGCCCCTTTGAGGCGTGAGGCCCGGCACTATCGCTGCCTGGCGGGACTCCGCAGGATGAGCGCCATGCGTTTTTCTAATAGGTTGTACTGCCATCATGCTGCGATTTACGTTGCACTGTTTTGTTAGGCTTGCGGCCCCGTGCATCCGATTTCAACAGGCGTTTCTGTAGGGATGCCCTCCTTAGCCTTTGGCTGTCCCCAGCCTATCTTATAGAAGTTGTCTTACCAGACTATCGAGTCTTCACTACTCGTGTCTATAGGGTGCAATGATGATATGTGAGATATATGAGATGGACTGGTTTACCCGGAAGAGAGGCAGTCCAGTGTGTCTGTATCCCAGGATCGTCACGTCCTGCCAGAAACGTAGCATTTGCATGTGAGTGGGGTATCTCTTTTTCCCTTTATTTTCTTGGCTTCTATGCAGGGATGGTACGCCTAGCATTCCCCGCCACCTGGGGTGTTGACACAGTGGGGCAGGTGTGCAATGTCCGCTGGTCTGCATCTCTTCTGCGTCCAGCATGATAGTTATATGGTTGATAACGTACAGAGGTAGATATCGTAGCCGACGTGCATTTAGCCAGAGGACAAGCCTGGTAATGTCACAGAGATGTTGTTCGCCTGGTGTGCGGACAGCTCTCATGGTCATTGGTTGAGTCTCGACAGTTCACAGTGAGGTGGCTGCTCTACTGTTTTCGACACCCCGACCAGGTACTAAGTCTTTAGTTGGTGGTTTCGCACCCCATCGCCGTATAAGGTGAGTATCAAGCAGTTGTCCGTCCGCTTTGATCGGCGGACGGCAAGGACCTCTTGCTGCGGCTCTACCGGATATGGCTGGGGCGCAAGCCCCAGGTCCCGAGCATGTAGGAGCCTCCCATTGCAGTGGTGCTGAGATTTTGGGCGGGATTGCGGCTTACAAGGGTTCGGCCGTAATCCCCCACATGGTAGCCTCGCGCCATTGGCTTATCAGCCTGGTACGTGAACCAAAGTGTCTGCGGCTCCTCTCGATATGAGCTGGTTTTCCGTAGCAACGCCCTGTCATTGGTAGGGTAAAACTGGCCTGTCTTCAGATGGTCTATTTCCAGCACCCGTTCACTATTTGGTCAGACGAATTTATTGAGGGCTTTTGTTTGTCAATGACCAGGTATTTTAAATCTGCGGTTTCTGCGGGGTTAAACACGATTTCCGTAGCGTTCTTTCATTAGAGTGTTTGAGAGCTGACTTGTCTTCCGTGAGTCTAATACCAGCGTACGTTCATTTTTAGACCCAAACGGTAGTGCTCTCGATTTGTCAGTCGTTCTACAGTATTGAAAATATTTCAAAGTGTGCAATTTGTTGAGATGCTCTAAACTAGTTATTTTGTTGACCTGTATCGTCTTTCCCATTAATCCACTTTCGTACCAAGTATGAAACCTTTTCAGCATTATTACAGTATTTATTTGATCTTATCTCGGTTGGTTTTTTTAGTGTTTATTGTTTTACTTGATCATGTAAAGACATTATTTGCAAATGGTTTTTTTTCTCCCAATATAACTTAAAGCTATAAGCCCAATCTTTCTCAGATCTATGACCACTATTTTTGTCCATTTTTAAAGCGTGCTGCTCATCTAATATTGATTGGTGTAGCACTTTTAACTGTGTCAGTATAATCTGGTGTGATGATAGGGTGTGCGGCACTATGTTTCGCCATCTTATGGGGATTTCTAATGACTTGGCGATGCGATCTCAACCTCTTATGTGTAGTCTGCGATTCAATTTCCCAGCCATGTATTAGTGTTTCTTCTTGAGAGTCGATAAAACGCCAGCATCAAGTGCCTCGAGACTGACACAGATGGCCGTGTCGCTCCACAAGCTTTCGGGCATCAGCCCCTACCTATCTGCATCAACTTTGTTATTCTTATTTATATCACGTACTTGTATTGTCTCGAACTTTTTATATCTCCCAATGCGTTACAATTTCTCTGTCTTGCCTATGTTTCTCTTGTCTCTATCTATCTATCTATCTATCTATCTATCTATCTATCTATCTATCTATCTATCTATCTATCTATCTATCTATCTATCTATCTATCTATCTATCTATATATATATATATCTGTCTGTCTATCTGTCTGTCTGCCTGCCTGCCTGTCTGCTTGCCTGTCTGTGTCTGTCTGTCTGTCTGTCTGTCTGTCTGTCTGCCTGCCTGTATGTGAATATTTCTAATAAGAAGCAGAAGGCGAAAAAGAAGAATGACTAGAAAAGAAGAAAGAGAAAACTAAAAAGAGAGGTCTGCTAATAATAATAAGAAGAAGAAGAAATCACTCTTGTTGCAAAGTTTCAAAATGACGAGGCTATTATTTGATGCCTATTTTACTGCCGTGAAGTACCTACAACATTTAATGTTAATACTCTCTAGACTAGAATGTTATTAAGCATGCAACACAAACATACAACAATTCCACGTTCTCTCTTCATGAAACAGACACTGACGTTATAACAACCCGCCTCGGTGGGGTAAAGCGTATCCTTAAACGAACTCGCCAATACGTCCACGGGGAGTTAAATACCCGTTCAGTCTGATCACACATAAGCTATGATACCTAATCCTAGACTGGAACTCAATCCATCCTGTCTTTCGCTCTATCTCTGTCTGTCTATCTCTCTCTCTCTCTCTCTCTCTCTCTCGCTCTATTTCTCTGTCTGTCTATCTCTCTCTCTCTGTATGTATATCTCTCTCTCTCTCTATTTCTCTGTCTGTCTATCTCTCTCTCTCTCTCTCTATTTCTGTCTTTCTCCCTGTTGTTCAGTGTGTGTATTATGCGCATTAATGTTCAGTAAGCATTTTGCTCTGTATGTCTCTCACTTTTGAAACTGTGGAAGACATCTACGTTTGATTTTACTTATGTCAAATTTCGCTTGTTGAACTAACATCCTCAAGATTTAAAAAAAAGACTTCTCTATTTAACTGTACTGACGTGTGTCTGTTGATCTATATCTATCCATATATTCATCCATTCTTGTCTGTTTCTTCTCGTACTTGCTTATCTATCGAACACTGTGTGTGTGTGCGTTTATATATCGATGTATAAATAAATATATATACCGATCGAAATGTATAGTTTATACATATATTTGCCTGTCATATCTATATATTTATTTATCTATTTAGTTATTGATTGGCATGTCTGTATGACTAACTAAACTGCATCATATTATTATTGGTGTACGTCACGAGCTATATTTGCACACACTCACACCTGTCCTCGTAGTTTGATTATAGTAATCGCAGTCTGGTCATGCTGAGAGTAAA
Source organism: Ariolimax columbianus (assembly GCA_036924085.1). Classification (NCBI taxonomy): domain Eukaryota; kingdom Metazoa; phylum Mollusca; class Gastropoda; order Stylommatophora; family Arionidae; genus Ariolimax; species Ariolimax columbianus. Next base: position 37,619,639 of record JAVGWX010000003.1, on the reverse strand, counting down.
AAGTGAAAAGATGCAAATTTACGTAATTTCAAGATGTACTCTTTCCTCAGTTGGGTTGCGTAACCCAGGTGGGCTGACAGTAAAGTGTTATAATAGTTGCTCTACGTTCTTCAGTGCAGTGAAAATCGTTTGAAATACATTAGCACTCTTAGAACAGTAATGTCACATATGTCAAATCTACACAAGCGGGGACGGCGTGGCCTAGTGGTTAAGTGGCACGGCTTACGATCCGAAGGTGCTGGGTTCGATCCCCATCACAGCACCGGCTGTTACCCCGAGGAAGCAAACCCTTAAAAAATGCAGGAGGAAGCAGACCCTTACATAAAATGCATGCTGAAGTCGGATGCACTGGGCCGACAGGCGCAAAATAAAAACCACAGTGCAACGCACACCGCATTGGGGATTTGAGAGAAATAAGGCGAACGCCAAAAAAAATCAAAATCTACACAAGCATTTTTGGTATATACCACAAAGTGCACTTTATTATGATTAGCTTAGTTGCTAGGGTGCTTATCTAGGCAAAGATTGACATGCTTAAGTCTACCCACGTGAAAATGAATACTTGCTTTCCTATTACGAAAGACAAAAATATTAATTGGTCACCATACATGAGATAACGCTGATACCTTGTACCAATAAGTCTTGAACACTTGATTTCCTCCGGTCAGTGATTAACTTTAATTTCAATTCACTAGTATTCTACATCCACACTGGACAACGCCCTGAATATGAGAATCCTTCTGTGTGGGAAAGAAAAGGATATAAAAAATACATCAGGACACATTAAAACAACATTGTATAACTCGTGTTGTTTCTGATCAACAAGACCTCATTTCACATGAAAACAACATTGCTGTTTTTGAGGTCCCCAGAAGGAGAAGGTATGAGTAATCTAAAAGTACTATGGCTGAATAATAACTGAAAGTTCAAGGGAACAATGACATGTGACAAATAAACGTATTTGTACTTATAGACATTCGTTTTAGTCTTTTGTATTACCTTATGCGCCAGTGGTATTGTTGCTATTGAAGTCACTTGTACTGAGTTAATTCAACTCTTGACGACGTTTCATTTGTGGCGGGTTACAGTGGCTCTTCTTACATCCACGTCTTCAAGAGAAGGTTAGCCGAGGTTCTTCAGACCATACTACAACTCCAGGCTAATCTGTTAGCTCATCGTTATTTATATTACAATGTCGATTCCCACCTCGTTGAACAGGCTTCTGTGATGCATACTGTTTCCAGAAAGTCAGACGTGGACGTGGGGTAGGGGGTCTTGATTAGTATGCTATACTTTACCTCAATATTACTCTATGTTCCACACCTTGATTAGTGTGTTTTACCTTACCGCAATGTTACTCTCTGTTCCACACCTTGAATAGTGCGTTATACCTTAACTAAATGTTACTCTCTGTTCCCCAATTGATTAGTATATTATACCTTACCTTCATGTCACTCTCTGTTCTCCATCTTGATTAGTGTGTTATACCTTAACTCAATGTTACTCTATGTTCCCCACATTGATTAGTATGTTATACTTTACCTCAATGTTACTCTCTGTTCCCCACATTATTAAATATGTTATACCTTACCTTGATGTTACTCTCTGTTCCCCACATTATTAAATATGTTATACCTTACCTTGATGTTACTCTCTGTTCCCCACATTGATTAGTATGTTATACCTTACCTCAATGTTACTCTCTGTTCCCCACCTTGATTAGTATGTTATACCTTACCTTGATGTTAACCTCTGTTCCTCACCTTGATTAGTATGTTACACCTTACCTTTCATGTTGTTTTTCTATTCCCCAACTCATTAGTGTAGTACCGTTGCTCAATATAGAATCAAAAAGAAGTTAATCTTAAGAGACGGCGAAGCAAAGTTAGCCAAACGGGTTCTTCCCTTTCTTCTTTCGTTCGCTTTAAAATGTAATACCTATTTCTGCAAAGTTGTCTCTCGTATAAACTTCACTGTCTTTTCTAGTTCACATAATGGTCCATACAGTTGTTCATCCAGTGGGCCATTTCTGTGGGCCATTAGAATTGTCTCTGCTTATCAAATTCGAGGGAGTTTTGTAGTATCTGCTCTGCAGTCTGTAGATCCTGTCTGATTGTCTCATAAGTTGTTAATGTTCAATGCTGTGCACATGTGGCAACGAAGCCGGTTGTGTCTTGTTCTAAGGCGCAACACAACATTTTGTTCCTGTCTGTTAATCTAATAGTAATCGTCATGTTCGTGGTTAACAGTTTGATTCGATCTTTATTTTTTATGTTGGTATGTATCTGGTACATCAAGTTGCTCGTCTGCAGCACCCTCCTTTGCCAGACGATCTACTCTCTCATTTCCTGGCATTTCACAATGAAAACGTATCCACTGTATGACAATCGTGTCCTGGCTGCTCAATTCAGATAGTAGAACTTGTAGATCTGGCAGTTTCCCTGACTTCAGTGCTTGGAGGGCTGATTATGCATCTGTTAGATCTATTACAGTTGTGGATCGATATTAGTGTTAGACAGTTTCTCAGTTGCCTCCTTGATTGCCTGGATTTCTGCATCATATGTATTACAGAATTTCTCAGTTGGTACTCTGACTCCATCCATAATGTTGTTTGAGTATTCTATATACACTCCCGCTCCTCCATCTTTTACTGCATTCTGTGATGACCCATCTGCGTATACTCTGACCCAGAGGTCTTGTGGGGTATTCTTCGACCAGGAAACTTAGAGTCACTGTCCTAATTTCTACACTGTTCTGTTCATTCTTGTCTAGTATTCCTTTCACTTTTCTTTGAAAGCCTACTGATAGTACATGCTCCTCTCGTCAGGGAATTGTTCTGGCACATACTTTAGGAAATTGTCAACAAGGTAGATTTGTAGTTTATCTACGAAGTCGTTTGTCCTGTTGTACAAAACTGCTTCTGTTCAGTCGCCCCTTTGCTAAATTTAGAAATCTGTCCTTCATTAGATGACTCAGAATACAGATGATTGTTTCTGCCTGTGTTAGTACATACGTGTCTCCGAGTTCTCTTAGTGCTTGTATCCTCCCATTTTCTGCCTCTCCACTATAGGCGTTGATGTTATTGCGTGGTGACCATCTTATTGCTTGTCAGACTAAACGCCTCAAACAGTGTGGTGCCACTCATATTGTGGCCCACACTAAACATCCTTATTCTCAAGCGGTCCGGTGCCACTCATATTGTGGCCCACACTAAACATCCTTAATCTCAAGCCGTCCGGTGCCACTCATATTGTGGGCCACACTAAACATTCTTATCCTCAAGCAGTCGGATACCACTCATATGGTGGCCCACACTAAACATCCTTATTCTCAAGCCGTCGGATACCACTCATATTGTGGCCCACACTAAACACCCTTATTCTCAAGCCGTCCGGTGCCACTCATATTGTGGACCACATTAAACATCCTTATTCTCAAGCCGTCGGATACCACTCATATTGTGGCCCACACTAAACATCCTTATTCTCAAGCCGTCGGATACCACTCATATTGTGGCCCACACTAAACATCCTTATTCTCAAGCCGTCGGATACCACTCATATGGTGGGCCCCACTAAACATTCTAGAAATATAGAAGACCTCTTCTTTTCCTCTTTCTATCGAACACCGAGAAACGTTTGTTATTTTGTCTGTCATTTTTGTCTCATTTGGGGTATAGGGGGGTGGCGTGGGCTATGGGTTAAGTGACCCGGCTTACAACTCGTAGGTGTTGGGTTCGCTGCCCAATCGAAGCACCGGACTTCACCCCGGGGAAGTAAGCCTTTGAAAAACAGACCCTTACATAATGATGTATACCGAAGTCGGATGCACTGGGTGGCAGTCACAAATTAATATCATAGTGCAACGCACACCACCTTGGGGAATAGAGAAATCAGAAGAACGCAAATCAAGAACAAATAAACAAAAAGTAATAAAAATAAAAATATGTGATTTAGATACTAAAGATATCAAATATGGCGGTATAGGTACTGAAGGTGTTAAATATGGCATGATAGGTACTGGAGGTGTCATACATGTTGGCATTGGTACTAGAGGTGTCATATTTGGTGGTATTGGTACTAGTTGTGTCATGTTTGGGGGTGCTGGTACTAGATGTGTTATGTTTGGGGGTATTGGTACTAGTTGTGTCATGTTTGGGGGTGCTGGTACAGATGTGTTATGTTTGAGGGTGTCGGTACTAGATGTGCCATATTTGTTGGAATAGGTACTAGAGGTGTTACATTTGGAGATATTGGTACTAGAGGTGTCATATTTGGGGGTATTGGTACTAGAGGTGTCATAAGTGGGGGTATTGGTACTAGAGTTCTCATTTTATTGGAATAGGTATTTAGAGGTGTCATATTTGGAAGATTTGGTATTAGAGGTGTCATATTTGAGAATATTGGTACTAGAGGTGTCATATTTGATGGTATTGATACTAGAGGTGTCATATTTGTTGGAATAGGTACTAGAGTTGTCATATTTGAGTGTATCTGTACTAGAGGTGTCATATTTGGGGGTATTGGTATTGGATGTGTCATATTTGGGGGTATTGGTACTAGAGGTGTCATATTTTTTGGAATAGGTACTAGAGGTGTCATATTTGGAAGTATTGGTATTAGAGGTGTCATATTTGGGAATATTGGTACTAGAGGTATCAAATATGAGTGCGTGGTTACTAGATGTGTTATATATAGTGGTATAGATATTAGAGGCACCACTTATGGGGTATAGTTATTATAGGTGTCAAATATTAGGATAAAGGTACAAGCGGTATCAAATACGAGGATACTACAGATGCCTTTAAAAATAAGCAATGGTATTTTCTATTAGTTTTCTGAATGTGGAAAACCATGAGCTGGAGAGTTTGGTACATTCAAGGCTATTCCATATCTACTCTGTATCTGTCCTATTGTAAGCTTATTGTGTTTTACATGTAAATTAACGAGTTGAGTACATATTTCATTATCGTGAAGGAATCACATAATTCGAGGTATAATAATGATTATGCTAATGATGATGCCCAAGATGATAGTGATTTACCATTTTTTTTCATCTGAAGCATAGGGCCACACATATTTTACAGGCAGCATACATTAGAACATATAAAGTTATAATGCTAACAGCAATGGTTCTGACATATCGAGTTTGGCATACTAATACACAACCCTATATAGTAACATTCTACAACATGATTAGAAGGATACAATTGTTATAATTTGGATATTCTAGAAACCCCTTTAGATAAGAGAAGAAAATGAACATAGTATTCTCTTGTTGTCTTCGGACCGTAATCAATAAATACGGCCACGATGGCTACTAAAATAATCACTTAATGAGTGAACGTCCGACGGCAACAGTCGAACAATGAATAAGGCAAGCTCAGCCTAGTAATCTGGTGGTGTATGTGGTGGGAGGTAGGCTCAGCCTAGTATTATGGTGGTATATGTGGTGGGAGGTAGATGAGGCTCAGCCTAGTATTCTGTTGGTGTATGTGGTGAGAGATAGATGAGGCTCAGCCTAGTATTCTGGTGGTGTATGAGGTGGGAGGTAGGCTCAGCTTAGTATTCTGGTAGTATATGTGGTGGGAGGTAGATGAGGCTCAGCGTAGTATTCTGGTGGTATATGTGGTGGGAGGTAGATGAGGCTCAGCCTAGTATTCTGGTGGTGTATGTAGTGGGAGATAGATGAGGCTCAGCCTAGTATTCTGGTGGTGTATGTGGTGGGAGATAGATGAGGCACAGCCTAGTATTCTGGTGGTGTATGTGGTGGGAGATAGATGAGGCACAGCCTAGTATTCTGGTGGTGTATGTGGTGGGAGATAGATGAGGCTCAGCCTAGTATTCTGTTGGTGTATGTGGTGGGAGATAGATGAGGCTCAGCCTAGTATTCTGGTGGTGTATGTGGTGGGAGATAGATGAGGCACAGCCTAGTATTCTGGTGGTGTATGTGGTGGGAGATAGATGAGGCTCAGCCTAGTATTCTGGTGGTGTATGTTGTGGGAGGTAGGCTCAGCTTAGTATTATGGTGGTATATGTGGTGGGAGGTAGATGAGGCTCAGCCTAGTATTCTGGTGGTGTATGTGGTGGGAGGTAGGCTCAGCTTAGTATTATGGTGGTATATGTAGTGGGAGATAGATGAGGCTCAGCCTATCTGGTGGTGTATGTGGTGGGAGGTAGCTGAGGCTCAGCCTAGTAATCTGGTGATGTATGTGGTGGGAGGTAGATGAGGCTGAGCCTAGTAATCTGGTGATGTATGTGGTGGGAGGTGGATGAGGCTCAGCCTAGGAATCTGGTGATGTATGTGGTGGGAGGTAGATGAGGCTGAGCTTAGTAATCTGGTGGTGTATATGGTGGGAGGTAAATGAGGCATTAAGGAAACTGGATAAGGAGACCAAATGTTCGTACCTCAGAAAAGTTAGATTTCTTAAATTGGGGAATTGGAAAGACCCTGAGATTAGTAAGGTGGAAACAAAGCAGTATAGAGCTGACAAAGATTATTAAAACAAATATTGCTTTAATCCAGAAACTTAAACAATGAAAACACAAAGATAAACACTGGAAAGACACACGAAAAAAGTAAGGTAAAGCTCAGTCACATGGCAACAATTTCCGGAGGGAATGAAGATAACTCTTCATGTACTAAATCGCAGCCGTATGAGAAGGGGTGGTCAGCCCCCTGCCTTGCTGTTTTTATCTTCCCCAACTAATATGTTCCAGTCTAGTAGGCCAACTGGATGTCTACTAAGGATACACGCTCCACCAAATTATAAAAACTGGACAAATGTACCGGACAAAATCAAACATATGTACCGGACAAAACAACATGTACACTGGACGAAAGGGACATATATACCGGACAAAATCAAATATTTATACCGGTCAAAATCAAATATTTATACCGGTCAAAATCAAATATTTATACTGGACAAAATAATGCATTTATATTTGGCAAAATAAAACACTTCCACGTGCTAAAATAAAAAGTATCCACACTTTGATTTAAAACAAATACGCTGGACAAAATTAAACAAATTTACCGGACAAGATAAAATACGTATCCCCAAAAAAATAAAAACAAATACAAACAATTAAAACATATACACCGAAAAAAATGAAACATATATACAGGGCAAAAGAAACATGAACTGGCCGAAATAAAACAAAATGGAGAATATAGAACATATACAATGGACACAATTAAAACATTTACTGTACAGTAAAATCAGAAAGTTATGCTCTCCAAGTATAGATGAACAGAGATGTAAACTATATCCTTGTCTTTTTCATACCTACACAGAACAAATATTCACAGATAAGGGAATGCCAGGATTTGTCATAGGAGGAGTGCCAATAAACAATCTACGATATGCGGATGATACAGTTTTGATGGCAAAAAGTGAGCAAGAATTACAGGAGCGTGTGACAATAATATACACAGTAAGTCAAAAGTTTGGATTAGACATACGCATGAAGAAAACAAAGACTATGATAATTGGGAAAAGTGACAAGAAACCATGTATGCAGATAATAATAAAAGATCAACTACTTGAACAGATACAGATTGTCTCATATATAGGTCAAATAATAACAGAAGAAGGCAGCTGTGAAAAAGAAATCAGAAAGAGAATAGGAATAGTCAATATGGTATTCGACAACACATGACCCATACTGACACCCAAACAGATAAATCAGAATTTGGAAATGAGACATACTTCCTTGTTGAAGACCATACTGGAGAGTAGGCTGGAAGGCAGTCGTTCAAGAGGCAGACAACGCTTTAAGTGGGTGAATAACATCAGGAGATGGACTGGAAAAAGGCTCTCAGATTGCACAATTACGGCAAGAGATAGAGTGCACTGGTGGAGATCCATTACAGCCGACCTTCGATACGGAGAGGGTACCTAAACTGTACTAAGTGAAACATAAATATCGGTCAAATTAAAATATTTGAACTGGACAAAATGAAACATACATACCTCATAAAATGGAACACATTCAGTGGAAAAAATCAAAAATATATATTGGACAACATAAAACATCTACATTGGCCATAATTATACATACACACTGGGCATATAAAATATATAGGAGCTTACATTGGCCATAATTAAACATATACACTAAGCGAAGATACTGGGCACTATAAAACATATACATTGCACAAATTTTTAAAAATGTACCAAACAAAATCAAACATGTATACCGGAAAAAAGAAACATATATATACTACACAAATATCAAACATAAAATCCATACAAAATAAAGCATAACACTGGACGAAAAATATACGTACAGGACACACTAAAACATAAACGCTGGACACACTAAAACATAAACACTGGGCACACTAAAACATAAACGCTGGACACACTAAAACATAAACACTGGACACACTAAAACATAAACGCTGGACACACTAAAACATAAACGCTGGACACAGTAAAACATAAACGCTGGACACTCTAAAACGTATACACCAAACTCAATAACATACACCAAACACAATAACATATACACCAAACACAATAACATATACACCAAACACAATAACATATACACAAAATACAATAGCATATACACAAAAACACAATAAAATATATACACCAAACACAATAAAATATATACACCAAACACAATAACATTTATATCAAACACAATAACATATACACCAAACACAATAGCATATACACAAAACACAATAAAACATATACACCAAACACAATAAAATGTGTACACCAAACACAATAAAACATATATAGAGAACAAAATAAAACATACACTGGGCACCTTAAAAGATGTATAGAGAACAAAATAAAATTTACACCAAACACAATAAAACATACACGAAATACATTAAAAACATGCACTTGGCACAGTAAACATGTATAGAGAACAAAATAAAACAGACACTGGGCACCCTAAAAGATGTAAAGAGAACAAAATAAAAACATACACCAAATACAATAAAACATGTATAGAGAACAAAATAAAACATACACTGGGCAGAATAAAACATGTACAGAGAACAAAATAAAAAATTCACCAAACACAATAAAACATATACACTGAACAAAATAAAACATATACCTTAAAGAAAAGAAAAGATGCTTATTGAATAAAAGAAAAGACAATGAAGTACTTGCCATCATAAAATCGATCATCAGTACCCATATGGCGAGGACACAAAAGAGAATATGTAAAGTGTTGTCGCTGGTCAAGCATTTTGGGGGCTTAGATGGCCATGAAATCGATGTTTGGTCTCTTTATTATTCACTACTTCACATAATTATTTAAATCATCATACCTCCCAACCATCCCTCTTTCCTCCCCACCTATCCCTCCTCCAAGCTTCCTGCCCTCAGATTTCCGTCACGCCCTTGATACCACGCACCTCAGAAAGTCACTCAGCGAGGATGGCCTAATGGCAGAAGATCTCAAAGCCCGCGGAGTGCCGCTCTACTTGGCCCTCTACGCTTCTCAACTTATCTACACAGATAGAATACCGACGGCCTTGCGCAGCTCAAAAATGATCCTCCTACACAAAAAAGGAGACAAGGAAGACCTCGGCCACTACCGACCAATCATGCTCCTCCCGGTCACCTACAAAATATTCATGAAATATGTCCTGGCTAGAATCCGCCCAACCCTAGACGCGGCGCAACCGATCGAACAGGCTAAACTTCGTCGTGCATACAGCACCATGTATCACATTTCGTCGTGCATACAGCACCATGTATCATATTTCGTCGTGCATACAGCACGATGTATCACATTTCGTCGTGCATACAGCACCATGTATCACATTTCGTCGTGCATACAGCACCATGTATCACATTTCGTGGTGCATACAGCACCATGTATCACATTTCAACGTGCTGCCGACTGATGGAAACAGCTCGAGAGTACCAGACCCCACTAATTTATACCTTCATCGACTACAAGACGGGTTTTGACTCGGTAGAACCAAAATTCGTCTGGCAATCTCTAAAGGATCAAGGAGTCGACCCGGGATACACAAGAATCCTTGCTGACTGCTACACAGATTCCACGACTACCGTCCAACCCTTCCAAAGACCCATACAAAGAGGAGTACGACAGGGGGACCCCATCTCACTTAACCTTTTCCCGCATGTCTGGAATTTGCCATCAGCCGGTGCGACTGGGATTCCTTTGGCATCAACTTAAATGGCAGGCTGCTAAATCATCTTCGCTTTGCAGATGATCAAGTACTTTTCAGGGAGGCAGCCACGGACACCAATGAAATGCTAGCAGCGATCCACCGAGAGGGAAAGAAAGTGGAACTCGAAGTGAACAAGTCCAAGACGAAAGTCATGCGCAATCGATTCGCTTCCCGAGACCCAGTCTTCCTAGATGGAGAGAGACTCAACGACGTGGACGAGTACATCTACCTTGGACGTCTGCTCAACATGCAGAGCGACTTGAGCCCAGAGTTAACAAGATGGGTTGGACGGATTTCTCTTCGATATAGCCGGTACTGGATAACATCCACGACCAGAGCCTGCGCACCTCTCTATTCAACCCCACAGTACTACCTGCAATATGCTATGCGGTAGAAATATGGTCACTAACGAAAGAGATGCAGTTATTTATGCAGACAAGATGAAACATCTGGGGAGGCCACTTACTGTGAAGAGCGGAAGATTGTTTGAGCACAGCAACAGCAATTTCGTACCCTAGAGATAAGAAACGACCACCAACACAATGGTCCGACTCCTTTGCATCCGGCAACAACATCTACGATGCCACAGATGGACGACTCATTATCCACTAGTTTACTGTGGCCCAAGACATAGACCATTGGAAGAGAAGTTGAGACCCGCAAGGGTATAACTACCGCTGAAGAACGGGTCGTCCAGAACGGGTAATCCAGTAGTAATCTAGTAGTAACCCAGTAATTATTCACTTCAGGGAACGTGAGGATTTTTAATCCTCACATGGTATTAATATTCTACTTTCTGCAGTCTTCGTTAACTTGTGCCGTAGGAATTGACTTTGGTCTGGTGGTTGCATTTAACCAATTGGGGATTTTTTGTAATTTCAGAATTCGCACAGAACAAATACAGTGAAATACCATCTATTCCAAAGAGAATTCGCACAGAACAAATATAGTGAGATACCATCTATTCCGGAAATTAGGCGGTGAGTAAGTATGGATAAGTAACTTAAAAGATTAGCACAAATTAGTCAATAATACGCACTACAGATAACAATAAATTATCAAATACTAGCACAGATCAAAAGCTTCATCTGTGCTGGAAATATAATAACGGAGTATGTAGGATGCTAAATAGAAACCAGGAAGAGAATAGCGATGATCAAAGGTGTTTTCACCAATATTGGGCAACAGTTGTCATCCAAATAAATAATTCACAAACTAAAGATGAGAATGATCAAGTTTTATGTATATTATGTGGACGATGAACGATGAAAAAACATATAATCGTGCGTCAACCGGCCAGCTATGGTGTTAGAGCCCAAGTAATTGAGTAAACCTAGCTGTTTCACACTCATCTCACACCACAGGATGTATATTCAAGTTTTATGTTTATTGTGTTGACGATGAACGATGAAAAAACATATTGAGGTGTGAATTAAGGTCTTTGAAATGTGGATGCTTAGATGATTATGCAAAATCTTGTAGTTAGAAGGTACAACAGAAAAAGACGTTTTGGAGAAATTAACACAACGAGGATTAATGAATGAAATCAGAATTTGACAGTTAGGATATTTTCGTCTCATCAAAAGATATAACACATTTCATAAAACGTTGTAAAGAAAAAGTACAAAACAAATTTGTTAGAGGCAAAGAACGCTATATGTAAGAGCGTAACATCTAATAATTGACATAGAAATATCGATCAGTTTTCCTCTTAAAGGCAAGAGAAAGAGACTAAGAGAACCACCGCAGCCGATGTGCTGATGGCAATGAAACTAAATAGCCGACATTCAATGTAGAGATAGAAGGTAAACTAATCAGGCGACATTTATGTAGAGATAGCAGGCTAACTAATCAGACGATATACTAGGTAGAGATAGAAGGTAAACTATTCAGGCAAAATTCTATGTAGAAATGGAAGCTCAACTGATCAAGCGACATTCTATGTAGAGATAGCAGATAAACTAATCAGGCGACATTCTATGTAGAGATGGAAAGTAAACTAATCAGACGACATTCTATGTAGAGATAGAAGGAAAACTAAACAGGCGACATTCTATGTAGAGATAGAAGGTAAACTAATCAGGCGACATTCTATGTAGAGATAGAAGGTAAACTAATCAGGCGACATTCTATGTAGAAATGGAAGCTCAACTGATCAGGCGATATTCTAAGTAGAGATAGAAGCTCAACTGATCAGGCGACATTCTATGTAGAGATAGAAGGTAAACTAATCAGGCGACATTCTATATAGAAATGGAAGCTCAACTGATCAGGCGACTTTCAATGTTGAGACGGAAACAATTAATCAATCGACCTTGAACAGAACTCAACGATTTAAGTACTCGTATCTTAAAGTTAACACGGTCGCTACTGGCTAGTCCAGAAAACAACCCATTCCAAAATTAAATGAATTGATGCAGATCACCTGCATCGAACTGTAGGAGGAACCTGCATCTTAACACCACCATTTGGCAATGTTAAAATCGTAATCATATATACTCGTACATATATTTTATATATATATATATATATATATATATATATATATATATATATATATATATATAAACCAGTTACAGTCATTAAGTAGCATTTATTTTATTAATAACATTTTAATAAGTCCAAACTATAAATTTGTTGGGTCTTATTTTTCAACAAAGTTCCCGTGTCGATTTGTCCACTAGCGTGTGGGTGTCTTCTAGAAAAACGTATTATGGTATGACTGTTAAGCCAATTTTTCACTGTTTGAGTTACCTGGTTGTCAGCTGCCTTGGAACCCATCTGTTGCACACTTTCATATAACCAAGGTTATAGCTATGACTCATGTTGAAATGTTCGGCTATTTTATGAATTGTGATTCGTCTGTTGTTACGGACTAGCTGGTCGATCTGCTGTTTCACGGTCGTCAATGGCGCTGTTCAGCTGAAGTTTCGTCTTCCGTTGTGAAATTTCTCTACTCATTCATAAACTCTCCTCTGACTCAAACAACAGTCTCTATACTGAACCTTCATTCTTCTGTAGATATATGGTTTCACACCCTCTTACAACAAAAAATTAGTGACGCCTCGCTGTTCTTCCTCGCTGCAAGCCGACAGTAGGGCTGTTATACGCTAAATTACACATGATTATACTGCATAATCTTTACAGTCCCTATATGGAGTATTGCTAGAGAGCCATTTTGTAATCTGAAATAGGAATTTCCGCTGTACTTTCATGCACTTTATAAAAAAACTGCTGCTCCTTAATGAGTGTCCTTAGTAACAAAAAACAAAGAATTAACATAATCAACAAGAAGAACAAGAAGAAGGACGAGAAGAAAAAGAAGAAGGACAAGAGGAAGTACAAGAGGAAGGACAAGAGGAATAAAAGGAAGGACAAGAGGAAATACAAGAGGAAGGACAAGAGGAAGGACAAGAGGAAGTACAAGAGGAAGGACAAGAGGAAGGACAAGAAGAAAAACAAGAAGAAAATAAGAAGAAAAATGAGAATAAAAACAAGAAAAAGGACAAGAGCAAAGACAGATAAAAACAATAAGAAGGACTAGTAAAAAGATAGGCAGCAAGACTAGTAGAAAGACAAGACGAACATGAAGAAGGGCAAGGAGAACGATAAAAAGAAGAACTAGTAGAAAGACAAGAATATGCAGAAGGTCAAGGAGAAAGATAAGAAGAAGTAGTGGTATAAAGATAAGAATAACATGCAGAAGGACAAAGAGAAAGACAAGAAGAAGGAGTGGTATAAAGATAAGAATAACATGCAGAAGGACAAAGAGAAAGACAAGAAGAAGGAGTGGTATAAAGATAAGAATAACATGCAGAAGGACAAAGAGAAAGACAAGAAGAAGGAGTGGTATAAAGATAAGAATAACATGCAGAAGGACAAAGAGAAAGACAAGAAGAAGGAGTGGTATAAAGATAAGAATAACATGCAGAAGGACAAAGAGAAAGACAAGAAGAAGGAGTGGTATAAAGATAATAATAACATGCAGATGGACAAAGAGAAAGACAAGAAGAAGGAGTGGTATAAAGATAAGAATAACATGCAGAAGGACAAAGAGAAAGACAAGAAGAAGGAGTGGTATAAAGATAAGAATAACATGCAGAAGGACAAAGAGAAAGATAAGAAGGAGTGGTATAAAGATAAGAATAACATGCAGAAGGACGAGGAGAAAGACAACGAGAACATGCAGAATAACAAGGAGAAAGACTAGAAGGACTGGTACAAAGAAGTTAATGCAGAAAGACAATTAGAAGAACAATAAGAAGTAGATTGCAAACATATAGTTACTGCCACCTGCAGCGTTAAGTGTGAAGAACAATTGATCAGAAACATAAATCGAGCCGTGATATGCCCAATAAACTTTAACAGGCATGTTATCAACATTGTCAGCCATATTGATTGGGGTAGGCGATCATGGATCCTTACAACTCTGCCTTCCCTGTGACCTATAAATTCTGCTGGTGAATTTCCTCCATGCCGTGAAGGTAACTTCCCCATTTTAGTCTCCCTTATCTTCTGTCCATTTTTCGCAGCAATTTTGCAGGTTGCCATAGTCTGTTCCATTCAACCACGTATACGCCAGTCAATATATATAATGCCAAGGTAATTATGGCGCTCTTATATCGCAATATAAAACAGACGCAGAATGTGTGACGTCTTCATGAAATTGTCATTTTATTTAAAAAATACCTTTATGAATGCATTAACCTTTAAGTTTCACGTTTTATGAAACAGGCGTCAGGTATATAACATTTTATGTAAAATCATTACTAATAATAGTTACCAAATACAACCAATAGTGATAACAACGTCATATATGTGTAGTCAGATGGGACCCCATATATTATATTTAATGTAAGAAGAAGATTGCACAGTTAATCTGATATGTTGAAGTGACTTCAAGATGTATTGGTTGTTCCTCTCTGTTCTATTTCTATTTGTCAGAAAAGGACATGTTTGTTGTACATGTCAAAAATAAATGTTTATTGTGTGTTCCAATGGGACAGATTAATATATGCTTCAAAAAGAAATGTTTGAAAAGAAACTGTTTATTTTACATTTTAACAGAAAATGTTCATTAGCACATTTCAGAAGAATTTGTAAATTGTATGTTTCAAATGGAATTGTTTATTATACGTATGTTTCAAAAAGAAATGTTTATTGTATGTTTGAAAAGGAATTGTTTCTTGTATGTTTCAAAGGGAAATGTTTATTGTATGTTTCAAAAGGAATTGTATATTGTATGTTTCAAAAGTAATTGTTTTTTTGTTGTTGAATTCTTCAAATGGAAATGTTTCTTGCATGTTTGAAAAGGAGATGTCTTGTGTATGTTTCCAAAGGAATTGTATTTTGTATGTTTCAAAAGGAATATGTTTTTTGTATACTTCAAATGAAAATATGTATTGCATGTTTCAAAAAGAAATGTTTTTTGTAAGTTTCAAAAGGAATTGTATATTATATGTTTTAAAAGAATAGTTTATTGGAAGTTTCAAAAGTAAATGTTTATTTTTTTTTAAAGGAATAGTTTATTCTATATTTAAAAAGTAAATGTTTATCGTAGGATTAAAATGAAACTGTTTATTGTATATTTAAATACGAACTGCTTATTGTACATTTCAATACAAACACTTTTTTGTGCGTTTCAAATGAAATTGTTTATTGTACATTATACAAGAAAATGTTTATTATATGTTTCAAAGTGAAAATTGTATTGCATGTTTCAAAGGAAACTATTTATTATCATTTCTATCAGTTGTATTATATTTAGCTGTGTTATATTATATTATATACTATATTATATTTCAGTAAGTTCACAGTAGAAATTACCTTGGTGGATAAAGTGTTAAAGACTTGGTTGTACTTGGTTTCAGCTTTTTGTAATGTGGGGGGGGGGGGGTGGTGGTGGGGCGGGGGGGGGGGGGACCAGTTCCCTTCCTAGCTTCCACGTCTTCCGTAATTCTTTGGCAGATAATTACAGATAGGTAGACTGAAAGGAGATAGTATTATATGTCCCTGCAACATGAGGAGGAACGAGAACTACAACGACAGAGGTTCAACCTTTCATCATTGGACGACTGTGTTGAATAAAGTCATTAATGTGGAGCTGTTGGAAAGACCCGGACATATATCAGTAGGACATGCGGCAAGGTGAAGGCCCTGACATTGGATATATAGGACACACATGACGGAAAATAAATGATATCGTTAAAAGACAGTCTCTGTTCTGGAATCCCTAAGGAGAGAGAAGTAGATGGAGACCATAATAGTAATGAGGAAGAGAGCTTGGGACAGACATAAAGGCAGCAGGGAAGTTTTGGACAGAGCTGGAAGGAGACACAGTACTGGATGATTTGAGGAGTATTTGTTGAAGACCTATGCTCTGCAGGGAACTGAAAGGTTTTGACTGATGATTTATTGGCTAATTTATTGACTGAGACTGAAACATTCTGGAACAGGACCTTGAATGCAGTCCTTTTGACACGGGAACCAATCACGATAACTCCTCTACTCTACCACACAGACCACCCACTCCACCTCACCACATGTTTTCTTTTAGTCATCAAAATATTTCAGTCTAAAAGAAATAGCACAATTTACCAAAACCAATCAACAACAAATATTCAACCGCACGTTCTTTGTCTTCCGCTTGGACAATTTGTTCATAAAACTGTAGATTTGATTACATTTGCATGGTCTCTCCTGTCCTGTTTCTCTTGGCAATCCACTGCGGGCCCGTCTCGTGCGTCCACCGGCCAGCTCTGGCGTCAGAGCCCAGTAATTGAGTTAACCTAGCTGTTTCACCCTCATCTCACACCACAGGATGTATATTCTTTGCTCATGATTTGTGCATCTTTGCTGCCTTCTTTGTTAAGATTATTTATTTAGTCTATCTAACCTTGTAACCTTGAAGCTATATGTCCAGTCTAACATATATATACATATATATATATATATATATATATATACATATATATATATATATATATACATATATATATATATATATATATATATATATATATATATATATATATATATATATATATATATATATAATCTATCTACCTACTTATCCATCTGTGTATTTTATTTCTGTGCATCTTTCTGTCTGCCTGCGTCAATGCCTGTTTGTCTGTCTGTATCTCTAGAATAGATCCATGGATCTATACGTCTGTCTAATGTCATTATCATCATCATGTTCCATGTCATTAGCAGAAGTTGGCTCTTGTAATAGCCGATTTATAAAACTGTTGATCTTTAGCGAGCTACTATGTCTCCATCGCCGTTAACCTCAGAACCTCTTTAATGTCATAAACTTAACGTCTTTATACTGGTTTTGAAGACCATGCAGAGTCTCTATACAACCAGTTTCATTTACATCACCTTGCTCTAAAAGCTATGGGCATCTAATTTATTCTTAAATGCATTAACTGTCCCTGCCTGCACTACCTCCCCTAGCAATGCATTCCAAGCAGACACCACTCTCTGACTAAAAAGATATTTCCTAATATCTAATCTGGGCCTCTCTTTAGTCAACTTGTAGCTATGCCCTCTTGTTATTGCGGGTGGCTGTATTAAAAAAAACAACTTGTTATAGTCTAATTTATCCATTCCTCTGACCATCTTATAAACCTGAATTGTCACCACGAATTCTTCTCTCTTCTAGACATTGTAGGCCGGTTTTTCTGAGTCGTTCCTCATAACTGTAATTCTGGAATCTCACTAACAGCTTTTTCGCTCTTTTTTGTATTCTTTCTAGCATTTTTATGTCCTCTCTATGATAAGGACTCCACACTTGTACACAGTACTCCAATCTAGGTCTAACTAAAGCTTTATACAGTTTGACTATCACTTCCTTGCTCCTATGTTTAATATTTCTTTTTATCATACTTAACATTGCATTTGCCTTTTTCACTGCTATCTTAACTTGCTCCCTCACTTTACCGGTATGATCTATTATAACCCCTATGTCCCTTTCCTTATCTATCTTTCTAATATTGTTTTCTCCCATTCTGCAATTATGTTCCATATTGGATCTACCCATGTGGAGGACTGTACATTTATCTACATTAAACTTCATTTGCCAGCTTACAGACCACTCTCAAATTCTATCTAAATCCGACCTCAATATATCCACTTCCGCTTTAGATGAGACACTACTGCATAGTTTTGTATCATCAGCAAATTTTGCAATCATGGATCCCATATCAATGTCCAAATCATTTATATATATATCAATAACAAAATTGATCTCAAAACCGAGCTTTGTGGCACTCCACTTTTCACTTCATACCACTCAGAGTACTCCTTATTTATGTCCATCCTCTTCCTTCTTCCCGTTAACCAATTTTCAATCCATTTGGCAACTTCCCCACCTATTTTATGTGATTTTAACTTTCGAAATAATCTTTGATGAGGTACTCTATCAAAGGCCTTTGCAAAATTTAGATAAATAACGTCCACTGGCTACGCTTTATCTATCATTTTGGTAACCTCCTCCATAAATTCTCATAGATTTGTTAAGCATGATCTCTCTATAGTAAACCCATGCTGACTATTTCTAATTAGATTAAATTTGTCTAAATGTAGTACAATGTTTTCTTTGATTATTGACTCTAATAATTTACAGATTATGCTCGTTAAACTCACCGGTCTATAATTCGCTGGATCTGACTTTTTGCCCTTTTTGATTAAGGGAATCACTCCTGCATGTTTCCAAATCAGTGGAACAATCCATTTTGCAAGTGATTGAGAACATAATATAGCCAATGGTTTTGCTAGTTAGTCTCTAATGTCAAACAGCAATTGTAGATGAATACTGTCTTGACCTGGACATTTATCCACTTTCAACCCTACCAATTTGTTTAAAAACCATTTCCTCTGTAATACAGATTGATCTTAACCCCGCTGTATCCATGTCTCTTTGAAAAATATCTAAAGGCTCTGGGATCTTGGAGCAGTCCTCTTTTGTGTAGACTGTGCCAAAGTAATGATTTAGTAAATTAGCTGCCTGCTTATTCTCACTTATTATTTTCACTGTCCTGTCATGTATCCATCTTCTTTACGCTCTGTCTCTTCCTCGCTTGCCAGAGACCATAAACTCTGCTACCGTTTTTTTTTCTAAACCATTGTGGTGTTTGATGTTGCCAAAGTATTCTAGTTTCGTAGACGTAATCTTGTTAACTGTTCAATTTTGTTATATATCCAGCTCGTTTATCATTTTTTTTCCTCACTCGCTATACATGATATTTTGTATTTTAAGCTCTTTTATGTAACCTTTTAGCTCAAAGGATTCAATGTTCTTTCTTAGTGTTCATGTCTCACATCCATACATTGTTACTCGGAAGATGCAAGTCATCAGGATCTTTTTTTTTCAGGGTCGCCTTGTTAGTGTATTTTTTAATGTTAATTAGTTAACCTCTGCAATGACATAGCCGTTCTTCTTCTTACTACATTTTCTTAATCTCCAGTATTGTTTATAATCGAGCCGATGTATTCAAAACTTGTAACTGTATTTTGCTTCTCTAGATTTAATGTAGGTAAATATAAAGACCAAATGATAAAATGGAGCCTGTGTGAAGTAAATACAAGATGTTTTGCAACATTTCGCATTGCTTACGTCATTCTGACGAAATCCAGAATGCTTGGAATAGTATTAGGGAATTTAAAAACCTAAGAAAGGAAACAAGAACACTGTGTGCAGAAACAGAAATTGTTCAGAATAAATGCTCGAGCGAGCAATGCAATAAAGCAGATGTGTATAGAACTTTTCCTAAAGTTTGTAATGGTAACTGTATCGCACATATAGGAGCTGGATGCGACTTGTCAGAGGGTCTATTGTGTTATGTCTCAAGCATTGTTAGGTAGAGTAATATGTTACCTTCCCCTTATAACTGTCATCCTTACTTTAGAGCAGAGTTGTGAAGCTTTTTCACATGTAGATATAAAAGATCACGAAGTATGCCATAAGCACGTTATATTTCCAGTTCTTCTGTTGTCAGAACAAGTTGTGTAAATACTCAGCCAAGCAGCCCAGCCTATAATAAGATATACATTTTACAAAATATGTTCGAGGTAAAGAAACAGTATATCCTTAACGAGGCATATTATGTTCATATACAACTATTAGTTACATTTGTAATCCTTCTCGTACGCGAGTATTCCCTCTCGTACGCGAGTATTCCCTCTCGTACGCGAGTATTCGCTCTTGTACGCGAGTAAGTTAGTAGTAGATCACAAACAGATATTGGGTAGCGGTAAATATGTAGCTCGTAGTATCTGAAGATATCATTAAGTAGTAGCAACATAGAGCTGTAGGATTACTGTAGGTAGCAGACTCTATGTGTCACTTGCACGTGCGCATCTCAATATTAAAACGGTGCCCGTGTCCACAGAGTGTACATTTGTTGTTTTATTTTATTTTTTTTTGTTTTTTTTGGAGGGCGGAATGAAGAAGGTTGGGTCAAAAACAATTTTCTGCAAAGGACATTCATAAGGAAACGATTCCTGTAAACGGTGAGAAATCTTCGTCGGGTAAAGCCGTGCGTGACTGTGTCGATACATTTTCTCAAGCACGCTCACAAATTGTTGATTAAGTCCTTGATGATCGTTCTGTTCAGATTACAACAGGATCATATGTGCGGCGCGTGGAGAAGATTATTCGAGCTTACAGACCAGTAACGATAGACAGTGTAGCAACTGCAGACGGGTGTTCGCATGGTATAGCCTGCATCATATTGCTTGATCCCACACTGCGGGAGACGTTCCGCGAATGACGAATGTGGCTGACACAGTTCAGCAACGATTTACATGCCGAATGTTTTGGTGCGCTAATAAAGCAATGCAATACGTGCATCAATGTTGGTGGAAATTACATTCAAAAATAAAGGACACTGTAAGTTCAATTAAATAAGTTTACAAATTCATATCGCATTTAGGTTTTTAATAGCCACGTGTGACCTATTTACCTATTTGCCTTCGTATAATGTAATGAAGTTAAGCATATGGACCATGTTAGTCCCTAGTATAGGGACCTTCTTCTGTTAGCAGTTTATTAATTCAACCAGTAGAGCCATGCTACAAGTCTGCCGGAACTACAAATGTGAAAGAATGGTCATCTTCAACAAATTTATCAACTGGATCTGGATATAATGTATGGTTCAGAGCAGTGGTGGCCAAACTACGGCCTACGTGCCAGATCCGGCCCGCAAAACATTTTAATCGGCCTCTTTTGTTGATTGAAAATTACTCTATACGCCGACTACTGAGCTGAAAAAAATATTACAAAATAGCACGCACAGGCATCAGAAACAAAAACAAAAAGACCCAATATTTACGATTAACATCCACAACACCCCCAACTCTCTGTCTCTCTCTCTCTCTCTCTCTCTCACTATTTCTCTCTCTTTCTCTCTCTCTCTCTCTCTCTCTCTCTCTCTATCATACCAATTGAGCTCTACTAGATAGTGTCAACAAAATGGAAATGATAAAGCCAAATCTCTGATCGTGCACGTGGACAGGCGATGACAGTGTCGGTTATTGGTTAAGGATGTTATAGATCTGGTCTGTGGTGTTACACTTTACCATAAGCTTGCCCTCGGCCAACCTTAGCTTGGCCACCACTGGTTAAGAGAAAGCCTGAGAGACTGCAACTCTTATTCAGGGAATAAGTGTTGCTATTAGAGAAAGAGAATGTATCTAGCCGGGCCGATCCAGATATCCAACACGTTTATATTTGTGCGTGTATGTACAGTCGTGTTGCTTACTATTCATTCTTTTTCTCATTTAAAAGAAATCAATATATTATCACTCGTGATTACGCTCAACTGAAACATTTAACTGTAAAGGTAGTTTTATTACATACACTGCTGTCAGTATGCATGGCGTAAAGTCTTCTTTTAATGAAGTGGGATGGTCAGTTCTCTTTCTTATTGCTTGTCCTTGCCCTTAAAATACGCCAGCTATCCATTTACAGCTGGGTCGATTTCAACATGTCGATAACAGAGATTTGAACTCGATACCCTGCCGTGAGAAACGTACGCGCTACCACAGTGATATTCAGACATAGGCCTGACACAAGCAGAATTAAAATATAAGCACCTTTGTTGCGTAATATAAACTTGTCTTTGAAATGATACACCTGCCATTAGCGGCGACGTTTAAGTGTAGAATAGCCAAAACATAATTTTACGACATTTTATCGAACACCTCGATCTCAGGTCACGTTGCCATACTTCATACGGCCAGCGATCCATCCCCCTTCCCCCCCCCCCCCCCGCCGCTATTCCCCTTAAAAAAGCCAACTTCTGTAATGTCAGCGCTAAGACATCCATTTATTTCGCTCTTGGAGACCTTCACATCTTTAACCCTGCCTATTCCATGGAAGCTCCAAATCTGTCTAATAAATAAGGTTGCTCACGGTGCATTCTCGTGAAGCGGTCCCATCGGTGGTACATCTGGGATCATCTTTTTGTCCAATGTGAAGGTCCGTGTTCCGATTCCCCAATCAAATATGCTCCAAGTCATACGTAAGACTGAATGCTTCTAAAAATAACAATCGATTTTGACAGAGTGCAACAAAGATAACCTCGAAAAATCTCTGCTTAGGCTTACTTAAGCGAGGAGAGAAGGATGTGCTCTATGGTCGAGAAAATATTGAAAATGTTCCTTCTTGAACAGAAAATGACATTAGGCTCCTGTGTTTTATATTTTTTAACGTCATGTAATTCTGTGTTGCTTTAATGAGGAGGCTTGATTGATTGATATTGAATTCAGTCACGTGTTGTTTCAGCTCAGGTCAAACAGTGGCTGGAAGGAAATCAAAGACACGAGCTGTAGCTTGCAATTCTCTTATAGGGAGGGAGAAATGTACGATTGAGCTGTTATGTTCAATCAATAAAATACTTTCAGTTCCATGGGGAGCACAGGTTTTGTGCAAATGCACGCCAAGTCATTTTATGTTGTTGTTGTTGAATACCCACAATGAGTAGGATTACTCTTTTGTGCGCCATAAAAAGGACGATAAATGGCGGGTTGTCGTAGATTTCCTATCATTCCGATAGTGCTGTTGAAGGTGCACTAGGGTCCTCCAAGCGGTTGTGCTATACGTGGCTTCTTCTGCGTGTCGCTCACTACTACGGGGATTATGTCGATTCCTCACCTTGTTAGCCAGACTGCCATGAAAACAGCCCGGTTCCAGGAAGAGCTACGAGGAAGCCGAGGTGAGGGTCTTGTCCAGTATATTTTGCCTGAACCTGACTAACATGTCTGATCAGTATATTTTGCCTGAACCTGACTAACATGTCTGATCAGTATATTTTGCCTGAACCTGACTAACATGTCTGATCAGTATATTTTGCCTGAACCTGACTAACATGTCTGATCAGTATATTTTGCCTGAACCTGACTAACATGTCTGATCAGTATATTTTGCCTGAACCTGACTAACATGTCTGATCAGTATATTTTGCCTGAACCTGACTAACATGTCTGATCAGTATATTTTGCCTGAACCTGACTAACATGTCTGATCAGTATATTTTGCCTGACCAGACGCTAGTCTTCTTCCCAAAGTATTGTTGTCAAGAATCGTCTTTTCCAGCTGTCCTCGTTGCTTTCTATCTCGTTAATATCTTTGTTGACCTTCTTCTTCTGTGTGCACCTTGACCTCTGAACTGAAGTTTACTATTCTGGGAAAACAGTACAAGAGTATGTCCGTCGACTGGTTAGAATACTTATATCTTAATCGTAAAATACCGTTTCACGCTACAATCAGGCAAAAGATTTGTTTACGAGCGGTAGTGGGAAAATAACTTGCATGTATACTGAATGGCGACTGTAGAGACAATCTAGCTTAATTCCTCAGATTTATAAATGTCCCCCTCCTATCTGAACCCCATAAAAGGAAAGAGGATGCCGAATTGATCGTTTTTATTTGATGACAGGGTTTGAGATCAACGATTTGTACACAGAAAGTGACAGACTGAACTAGTGGTATGACATATTTTAGCGTCTTCCCTGTAAGGCATCGATCTTTTGTTTTTTTTCAGTTCTAGACACACAAAAATATAATCCAACGGCTTGCCATCCCTGATTGTGCAATAGTGTATCTTTTTAAACTCAGTTCTCAGTTCTCTTGTCGTGACTGCCCCATCTCGTGTTACATTTCTTTTCAGTTCTGTTCACACCGTTTAGATCAGCTTCATTAGCATGTTTCATTTCTGTACCTCTGTTTTTCTATTTGGGACTCATGTTCTGTGGACCAGCCCGTTCATGTTTCTCCGTTATTTATTGTCTGTTCGTGAAGGCAAGGGATTGATGGATTGATGAATATCGTCACGGATTAGCAAATAAAAAATGTGAAATTTGTGGAAAATACAGCTGCGCGACGATAACTAGTGCGATAACTTCATATCAGTTAGTGGCAATTGATGTTATCTCTGGTAAGTTCTAGTGCGTTAGTATATTTATAACGTGTTCATTTGGATCTATAATTCTATTTAATTATTCTTGTACGAAATAAGTTAACGCGAGTGTCTACCTACATTAACTGTTTCTTTGTTCATGTACATTTATCAAACTGGCGAGTTATCTTTTCTGTCCAATTGTTATTGGAAAAACTCAAAATGCTTTCTTGCATTTTATGTTTTGAGAAATCAATGTAATATTTTAGTTTTTTACCGTTTTCATGCGTGAATCAGATATGGATGTAGGAACTGTCAACAGGTGAATTAGTCAATATCAGTGTGTGTTTTTGTGTTTTAAAATGCCATAAAGTATTGAAAGTTTGACAATTTCAAAATGGCGTGCCAATGTCAACGTGGGACAGAGTTCCGAGAAAGTTTGACAATTTCAAAATGGCGTGCCAATGTCAACGTGAGACAGAGTTCCGAGAAAGTTTGACAATTTCAAAACTGTCACAGGACATTTGTCCCATTGCTGGGGTAGTCGGGAGGTTTTAAAGGCTGAGGACCACAGGCCGCTTCGTCACTGCTGTCGCCACGTGGTGTGCCGGCTATGTTTGTTTATTTCATTCGCAACAGAAAACGACATATGCTATGCCGGGGATTCAAACAGCTGCCCTCCTTATCGGCAGACAGGCTTCGAAACCATTCGGCCACGCGCTCCTTAATTTCAAAATAGCATGCCAATGTCAACATGGGACAGAGTTCCTGACGGTATATCACATACACCATCCAATGGGGCATCGAGAGAGCCACATATCCGTTAGCTATACCGTGTTTCAGTCTTGCAGTAGAGTACGAGCCAATCTTAGCGATGTGCAAATGCCGAGGTGGACACTCAGCTCAGACCAATTGAGTACCTTCAGCGGAGCGAAGGTTAGTGCTCAGTCGACACTCTCAGTACAGTAGACACTCTCAATACAGTAGACACTCTCAATACAGTAGACACTCACAGTACAGTAGACACTCTCAGTACAGTCGACACTCTCAGTGCAGGAGACTCTCTCAGTACAGTAGATACTCTCAGTACAGTAGACACTCTCAGTACAGTAGACACTCTCAGTACAGTAGACACTCTCAGTACAGTAGACACTCTCAATACAGTAGACACACTGAGTACAGTAGACACTCTCAGTACAGTAGACACTCTCAGTACAGTAAACACTCTCAGTGCAGTAGACACTCTCAGGGCAGTAGACACACTCAGTGTAGTAGACACTCTCAGTGCAGTAGACACACTCAGTGTAGTAGGCACTCTCAGTGCAGAAGACACACTCAGTGTAGTACACACTCTCAGGGCAGTACTATACAGAGATAGTATCGAGCACTGGCGAGTTTACCATTTTCATTATGCTAGATCCAGTCGAACGGGCGGTCGAGATGACTATACTTCCTTCATCGCACAAGACGGACTCCCAACTTCTTAATATGATACCAGACACGTACTGCGACGCTATACTGCTTGTAAGTTAAATGTTAATATGGGAACGACTGGAGACAAGAAATTCAAAAACCTCATCTTCTCCTGAAATAGTAAGCCACATGAATCAAACCACCCATTAGTTTTTTACTAATAAACAAATCAAAGCTTTAAAACAAACAACAGAAAATAGTGGTCTGCACTTTCAAAGGTTGACTATAAGGATTTACAGAATTGACGGCTAGATGTAGGTTACCTGGTGTAGACAAGCTTATCTTTACAGCTGGGGATATAGACAAGTGCCTCTCTACAACTAGGGATATAGACACGTCTCTCTCTACAACTGTGGATATAGACAAGTGGCTCTCTACAACTAGGGGATATAGACAAGTGGCTCTCTACAACTGGGGATATAGACAAGTGGCTCTCTACAACTAGGGGATATAGACAAGTGGCTCTCTACAACTAGGGATATAGACAAGTGCCTCTCTACAACTAGGGGATATAGACAAGTGCCTCTCTACAACTAGGGGTGTAGACAATCTCTCTACAACTAGCGGTGTAGACAATCTCTCTACAACTAGGGGTGTAGACAAGTGGCTCTCTACAACTAGGGATATAGATAAGTGGCTCTCTACTTCTAGAGTGTAGACAAGTGTCTCTCTACAACTAGGGGATATAGACAAGTGCCTCTCTACAATTAGGGGTGTAGACAATCTCTCTACAACTGTGGATATAGATAAGTGGCTCTCTACAACTAGGGGTGTAGACAATCTCTCTATAACTGTGGATATAGACAAGTGGCTCTCTACAACTAGCGGATATAGACAAGTGGCTCTCTACAACTAGGGGATATAGACAAGTGACTCTCTACAACTATGGATGTAGACAAGTGGCTCTCTACAACTAGGGGTGTAGACAATCTCTCTATAACTGTGGATATAGACAAGTGGCTCTCTACAACTAGGGGATATAGACAAGTGGCTCTCTACAACTAGGGGATATAGACAAGTGCCTCTCTACAACTAGGGGATATAGACAAGTAGCTCTCTACAACTGTGCATATAGACAAGTGCCTCTCTACAACTGTGGATATAGACAAGTGGCTCTCTACAACTAGGGGATATAGACAAGTGGCTCTCTACAACTAGGGGATATAGACAAGTGACTCTCTACAACTATGGATGTAGACAAGTGGTTCTCTACAACTGTGGATATAGACAAGTCTTTCACTACAACTGGGGATATAGACAAGTCTCTCTCTACAACTGGGGATATAGACAAGTCTCTCTCTACAACTGTGGATGTAGACAAGTGCCTCTCTACAACTGTGGATGTAGACATGTCTTTTCACTACAACTTGGGATATAGACAAGTGTATGTCTATAACTGGGGGTGTAGACAAGTCTCTCTGTAACTGGGGGTATAGACAAGTGTCTCTCTGCAACTGGGGATATAACAAGTATCTCTCTATAACTAGGGATATAGTCAAGTATCTCTCTACAAATTGGAATATAGACAAGTGCCTTTCAACAATTGGGGATGTAGACAACCCTTGTCCAACAACCAACGTAGACAAGCCTCACCTTATAACCGACGTAGACACGCCTCACCCTATAATCAAAGTAGACTAGCCTCCACTTACAACAAACGTAGACTAGCCTAACCCTACAAGAGACATAGACAAGCATCACCCTATACAAAAGTAGACTAGCCTCAACTTACAACAGACACAGACAAGCCTCACCCTACAAAAGACATAGACAAGCCTCACCCTATAACCAAATTAGACTAGCCTCCACTTACAACAAACGAAGACTAGCCTCACCCTACAAGAGACACAGACAAGCCTCACCCTATAACCAAAGTAGACTAGCCTCAACTTACAACAGACACAGACAAGCCTCACCCTACAAGAGACATAGACAAGCCTCACCCTATAACCAAAGTAGACTAGCCTCAACTTACAACAGACATAGACAAGCCTCACCCTACAAACGACGTAAACAAGCCTCGATCACATATATACCCGACGTAGACATTTCTCGCCCAGCAACAAATGTAGACATGCCTCGCCCCACAACTATGGGTGTAGACTATAAGACAGCAATTTCCAACATAGGTCGTGGCTTTCCCTATTGACAATGATGGTTCGAAGGACCTCTTGTACATTGAAATTCTTTCCTGCCATGCGAGTTGACATTACAGATTACAAACATAAGCACCCAAACCTTTACGAATTTTACTCAACAAATAGCCTATTAGATTTCGAGTTATTGTTTAATTAAACAAAACAATGTCAAATTATATTACGAATGAGAAATATGTGTAATTATTAACTGAAAAAAAATCGTAAATAATATTTGCAAAATCTAGATTTTGTTGGTGGACCCAGGAGGACTATTCACATTCGCCATGAGGACTCTTGACGAATACTAACAGGACTCCTCCTGGTTGTCATGTCGCTTGGTCATACTGAAGTTAAGAGATGAGAAGACCCCATTGCTGGCAAAAACGCTCACAATATTGACATATCGATTTATCAACATTTTGAATTATATAATTGATGGACTGTCCATTCCAGTAGCTTTGAGTTCCAGAATTCAAGAGTCTCGACTAAAGAAAATATCTCTTCGAACGGCCGTGTTGTTCCGCGTCTGTCAGTTCGAAATGCGTGCATCATTTACTTTTTTTCTCTGGTCCCCACGAAAAAGTTGTTCGCTCGCCTATTTCTGAATCACGTGTGGGGTATTGTTTCTAGAGCTTTTTGACAAATTTAGATGACTTCTTCGTGTTTAGCTGATGCTTGATCTGGGCGAGTTGCCGTCTGTAAAATGCCAGAAGTTTGAGTTTGTTATACCTTAGAGGGGCTCGTATGGAATATCCTATATAAAGATGACTATCCATATTGTAAACTAGGGTCTACAGTATCAGCCTTCTATTTCTATCTATCCATCTATCCATCTATCTATCTATCTATCTATCTATCTATCTATCTATCTATCTATCTATCTAACTATCTATCTATCTATCTATCTATCTATCTATCTGTCTATCTATCTATCTATCTGTCTGTCTGTCTGTCTGTCTGTCTGTCTGTCTGTCTGTCTGTCTGTCTGTCTGTCTGTCTGTCTGTCTGTCTGTCTGTCTGTCTGTCTGTCTGTCTGTCTGTCTGTCTGTCTGTCTATCTATCTATCTATCTATCTATCTATCTATCTATCTATCCATCCATCCATCCATCCATCTATCTATCTATCTTTCCATCTATCCATCTATCCATCTATCCATCTATATATATATATCTATATATATATATATATATATATATATATATATATATCTTATATATCTATCTTATTTATCTATCTTATCTAATATTATATAATATTATCTAATCGAATCTAATCGTATCTAATAGAATCTAATCTTATTTAATATTATCTAATCTTTTCTAATCTTAACTAATCTTATCTAATCTCATCTAATCTCATCTAATCTCATCTCATCTAATCTAATCTAATCTAATCTGATCTAATCTAATCCCATCTAATCTTATATAATCTAATCTAATCTAATTTTATATTATCTATCAATCTATATATATATATATATATATATATATATATATATATATATAGATGTATCCATATATCAATCTATCTGTCCGTCTGTCCGTCCGTCTATCTGCCTACCTATCTACCTTCCTGCCTGTGTGCCTCACTTCTTCTATGTCGTGTGCATTACTCAGTCTATGGTTGTACCAGATAAAAGTGGTGACATAATCCAGCTATGTTTCACTCCACTTTCTAGACAAATTTATCAGCTGAGGACCGCACAAAGTATGACACATCAGTGTATAGGGCTTATATACCAATTCTAATTTTGGAGGGAAAACAAAAGCCATATTTGTTTAGGACCTTCCAGAATCATGATCTTTTGATTATTTGTGTTGTGGACAGTGAGTTATCTGCTACGAGTTTAGGAGTGTGTCTCCTTATTGCAAGGCACTTTGATCGACATATTTGTTTGCGAAATTTTGATGTTAACACGTTTTTCATTGCGTGTCTTGTTTCAATGGTCGTGTGACCATAGGCTTGGATTTCTGTTCATCTCTAGTCATGTTTTCAGCTAGAGACTGGCATTAAGGCAGTAACGGTTTGTGTTGAACACAAAGAATCCGAACGTAAACTAGGATAATTCGCTAGGAAGACTCTCAACGTATTTATACAGGAAGTCCCGAGTGGTCTGCTAGGGTCTTTGTGTATCACACAGACCAGAATAGCACCACTGTTCCCCAGAGAGCATGTTGTAAGAGGCGGCTAACTGTGTGACATGGTATAACACCGGTCATGTTTAAGTGGTTTGTTTAAAACAATATAGATGGCTTCTAACAGGCTGCGGGTTACACTTTGCTCTAGTGTTTGAGTCTATTAAGATAGACTCGCACATCGGTTAACCACCCTTCAAGAAACTGATTGTATACAGACTCTGCAGTCTTCTAAGCCAGCGTAAAGACGTTAAGTTAAATTAAGTTAACAATAGACAATCAAACACTGAAAAAGGTAATGAGCTCTCCTATCTTGAAAATATAATAACCAAAGATGGAAGAAGAAAAATTGAAATCAGGAAGAGAATTCGAGTGACCAAATATGTTTTCACCGGCATTATTTATGTATTGACATCCTAACAAATCACTTTCAAATTAAAATCAGAATGATCAAGTGTTATGTACATTCGTCTGTATTCTATGGCGAAGAAACATGGACAACAAACCAACAATTTGGAGAAGAGAGTTGATGCCTTTGAAATGCGTATATATTTATATATAAGAATGGGGCATATCTCAAAGGAAAAAACAGAAAACCGATAAGGAAACCTTTGAGCAATTGCGGTGGCACACATAATTGATGAACGAAATCAGAATAGGTCAGTTACGATATTTGGGTCACGTCAAAAGGCACAACACCTTGCTGTAAGCAATAATGGCCGGGAAAGTGGAGGACAGACGTACTAGAGATATAACAGTAGGAGACACAGAAGAACACCTGCGGAAAAGTGTGCCATCATGACAAGAGATAGGGGATACTATTACAGCCGACCTTCGATTGGCAGAAGGCACTTGAACTGAAGAGACAGTAAGCTAGTTTTGGCGAGCTAGGTTAACCTTCCTAGACTGCCTCTCCGAACCAACGAATTTCATGAGCATCTTAATGCACAGGCATAGTAGAAGAACGTTCCTTTAACACTTTAGAGGTACAGGATTCAATTCTCTTTAACGGCACGTTTCAGTCAGAAGAACGTTCCCTTAACACTTTAGAGGTACAGGATTCAATTCTCTTTAGCGGCACGTTTCAATAAAATCATGCGTATACCACGCTTATTGTTACGGAAAGATAAGCAGCGAGATAGAAAACTGGCCACTCAATACCTTAGGCCTAGTACCAAAAACAAAACTTCAACACTTCTTTTCGGACAACAATATCTATATATAGGACTATAGTAGTGCCGGAGTACATTAGCTGGTCGCTTTCATGCATCCAGGAGGCGTTGCCGTGTCTTGGAGTAAGGAGAGTCGATAGTCAGTTCTTATTATTTTTATTTCACTTCCATTGTTTGGTGTGGGTTTTTTTCGAGTGCAGAAATACGTGTTATTTATATGACTGCTTTGTTCACAGTCTGGTAGCCTGGGAGTTTACCCATTTACGTGACTTTTTGCAACTTCCAATTGTAGTTTGTCAACCGATTAGAATGACATTCGTGACTCCCAACTCTAGTTTACGGCCACCCATTTCAATGACATTCGTGACTCCCAACTCTAGTTTACAGCCATTCATTTCAATGACATTTGTAATTCTCAACTCTAGTTTACAGCCACCCATTTCTATGACAACTCTAATAAACAAAACTCAGTTATATGTGCAGAGTGATATCTTTGTCGTCTTTGCTTCTGCCTCAGGGATTAACAGGTTTGTACTGTTCAGTGTATCCCATCTTCGGTCCCGCTCTTCTAATATCCCTTTGGTTCTAAAATAGCACACGTTCAATTATGCTGATAAATTTCATGTGAATGGTATATACAAATCATGTTTCTTTCTCTCCTTGATCTTAAGCTATATTATTTGCTACTTTACCCTCTTGCACAAGTATGTGCTTGTCATTAAGTGTGGGTATCTGATACACGGTATATAAAGGAGATATGTGAGAGTTTTTGCAGTTTGTAACTGATTTTCTGAATTGCATGCAACATTTTCGAGCCCTTTGTTATGTCTGATTGTATATTAATGTTGCAGACCCTAATCTGATTGTTTCATTTGAGAAAGCTAACATTTTCCCTACAATCACATATAATTGAAAAGTAACGGGCTTTGTTAACATTAACATGATGTCCATGTTTGTTCAGTTGTTTCAATGTTACTTACCAAATATGTCGAACTGTGCACTTCTGCGATTTTCTAATCATTAACCTATATGTAAAGTTTTCGCCTATCATATATTCTAATTCTCTGTCCTTCTTGCGCACTGTTTTGTGGTGGTGATGTTGCTGCTTTCGCTTCTACTATGGCTGTCTTTGCTATCACACCTTGTTTTTATGTCGAAAGGCATAGAACGTAATCAAAATGTAGATCCATTTGTTTGCAAAATTATTACTAATCCATGTTTTTGTACTGTCTGCTGTTGCAGATATCGGGTCAATAATCAGCCGTTGATCGAATCGGGTAGTCAACAATCAACTGTTGATCGTATCGGGTAGTCTACAATCAACTGTTGATCGTATGTGGTAGTCAACAATCAGCCGTTGATCGTATCGGGTAGTCAACAATCAACTATTGATCGTATTGGGTAGTCAACAATCAGCCGTTGATCGTATCGGGTAGTCAACAATCAACTGTTGATCGTATGGGGTAGTCAGCAATCAGCCGTTGATCGTATCGGGTAGTCAACAATCAACTGTTGATCGTATTGGGTAGTCAACAATCAACTGTTGATCATGTCGGGTAGTCAACAATCAACTGTTGATCGTATTGGGTAGTCAACAATCAGCCGTTGATCGTATCGGGTAGTCAACAATCAACTGTTGATCGTATTGGGTAGTCAACAATCAACTATTGATCATGTCGGGTAGTCAACAATCAGCTGTTGATTGTATCGGGTAAACAATCAACAAGTGAAAACAAGAAAATGAGTAACCAAATTGCACGAAAAAATAAGTTTCAAAATCGAGTGAACGAATATGTGAATAAATAACAATAATGACTTGACTGTCCTTTCCATTTCGAATATTAGTAGCGAAACATTTGCATACACCATAATATTAGTAGCGAAACATTTGCATACACCATAATATTAGTAGCGAAACATTTGCATACACCATAATATTAGTAGCGAAACATTTGCATACACCATAATATTAGTAGCGAAACATTTGCATACACCATAATATTAGTAGCGAAACATTTGCATACACCATAATATTAGTAGCGAAACATTTGCATACACCATAATATTAGTAGCGAAACATCTGCATACACCATAATATTAGTAGCGAAACATTTGCATACACCATAATATTAGTAGCGAAACATTTGCATACACCATAATATTAGTAGCGAAACATCTGCATACACCATAATATTAGTAGCGAAACATTTGCATACACCATAATATTAGTAGCGAAACATTTGCATACACCATAATATTAGTAGCGAAACATTTGCATACACCATAATATTAGTAGCGAAACATTTGCATTCACCATAATATTAGTAGCGAAACATTTGCATACACCATAATATTAGTAGCGAAACATTTGCATACACCATAATATTAGTAGCGAAACATCTGCATACACCATAATATTAGTAGCGAAACATTTGCATACACCATAATATTAGTAGCGAAACATCTGCATACACCATAATATTAGTAGCGAAACATTTGCATACACCATAATATTAGTAGCGAAACATTTGCATACACCATAATATTAGTAGCGAAACATTTGCATACACCATAATATTAGTAGCGAAACATTTGCATACACCATAATATTAGTAGCGAAACATTTGCATACACCATAATATTAGTAGCGAAACATTTGCATACACCATAATATTAGTAGCGAAACATTTGCATACACCATAATATTAGTAGCGAAACATTTGCATACACCATAATATCCATTTCATATTTTCTATTCTATCATTTTTCATTTGTTTGGTTTTACCAAATGGTAGAACAATAACACGGGCAGTGGCAACTGGAAAATACACGAGCAATTTCAGAGCGGAGGTAGAGGCACTGAGGGCTGCAGTAGAAGAAATGGTGACATGCAAAAGAAATGAAAGCCATATAGTCCTGCTTACAGATGCCCTGGAAGTAGTCACAGCACTAAAAAGTCAGAAAAATACTGAACTTAATGATTTAAGAGCAGTACTCTGTCAACTATCCCAGCAGTCCGCACCAAAAAGAGTAGTGGTACATTAGGTTCCATCCCACTGTAACATCCAAGGCAACGAGGAGGCAGACAGACTGGCAAAAGAAGGTGCAAGACTACCACAACCAGATACTAGTGTGACATACGAAGAGTGAAAAAGGCTTATTAGAGCTAGATACATGACTAAATGGTAAATAGAACATACTGGCTACACAAAATACGATGCCTATTACCAGTTGAACAGAAGAGAGCAGGTCGTGGTCTTCAGACTTCGCACTGGCCACAATAGACTGCGGTACCACCTATTCAATAAATTGAAGATAGGTGGCACTGAAGAATGCTCGTGCGGTACTGGGAAAATGACCGCTGAACATCTGCTGCAAAACTGCCCGACATACGAGGATCAGAGAAAGCAGATGTGGCCATCACCAGTGGCAACACTAGACAAGCTCTATGGCAGTGTCGACAGCCTCAGGATGACCGCTGCTTTTTTTCGAAAAAATAAAGGTTGACGTCTGACAGCGTACGAAGAAGAAGAAGAAGATTTGTTTGGTTTGTTATAATACTTTAAAGACAGTGTGATTGGATTCTTCAGAACAAAACATTACAACAAAGATGTGTGTAGTACATCTTTATTTCTTCACATTTCAAGGTTGAGATGCCATCTATTGCATACAAGTAGAAACTATCGATTAATACAACTGGGAACAAAAGTGTTGAACTTACCCGGAACAGAAAAAGCAAATATGACCATCATCGATAGTATTACTGTACACGCTCTACAAGATGTCAATAATCGTGTGCTAATCACTGCTTTCTTAACTTTAATTGAAGTTCGCACTTGAAAGCGTATGGCTTGGCTTGGCTTCGTTCATTCTCAATCTCCCACTACCAAACACTGAAAGGGCTTAAGTAGCAGAATGTAGTCCAGAGAACGGAATGCGTTGTGTCGTAGTTTACAGCTTGACTGCGATATTTTCACCTTTCGGTGCAACACATCCGACTTCAGCAAGCATTTTTTGAGTACTGGGTTAGCATGACCCTCTTCGATCCCTTCTCCTTAGCCAGTCTGCCCTGCTGCAGCCTATTATCCAGGATCACCGCGTGGAGGTGTAGAAGGGTCTTGGCAGTCAACTATGGGTCTCTGACCACTGTGTATGAAGAAGATGAAGAGAAATAAGAAGAAGAAGAAGAAGAGGAGGAAGAAGGGAAAAGGAAAAAGAAGGAAGAAGAAGAAGAAACAAGAAAAAAATGAAAAAAGGAGAAGAGAAAAAGAAGACATAG
Organism: Ariolimax columbianus; assembly: GCA_036924085.1. Classification (NCBI taxonomy): domain Eukaryota; kingdom Metazoa; phylum Mollusca; class Gastropoda; order Stylommatophora; family Arionidae; genus Ariolimax; species Ariolimax columbianus. The sequence continues at coordinate 37,583,857 of JAVGWX010000003.1, read as the reverse complement.
GACGTGTGGGTCCTCAAACAGTTGGCGTTTTATCATTGCTTTTGTACTTCTGATCCCCAGGTATCGGACATGGTGTGTCATTTCTAGAGCTCTCTCTTTTTTCTTCTTCGACGTTCATATTAAAACGGGCATTGTGTAGTAGCTAACAACGATGCTGTGCTTTTCTGTGACACACCCTGTTTCAGCAAGCATTTCGGGGTATCTGGTTTTCCTTCCCACTGCCATCCATGTTCTCTCAGCCAGACTACATTAGTGCTGCCAGTATCCAGAGCCGCCGTTTGGTTGCGCAAGATGGTCTTGGTCAGCTCTGGTTCAGTGACATTTTTGCAAGCAGGCAGTTATGAGTAGCTGGCTACTGTCAGCTCATTTACTGTTCTGTATCTTCGGTTCCAATACGTTTCTTTTAGAGCCCCCTTGCAGCTATTCCACATTCGGCAGACTTCTGACCTGCGCCAACATCAAAGTGTGCCAGTGTAGGAATCTTCCCATGTAGCTGGGTCAAACCGAGAAGCGACTTGCCTTTTAAGACATGATGTCAGTGTAATAGTAGTTTAATTACATCAGTGTCACACACAGAGCACTCTCAGAAACCATCTGGATAACATCTGGGTTAAATCATAAAGCAGAGAAACAAATAGCCTTGGAAAGGGTTGAACTCTGAGCTAACTAAGACTAGTTAGAAGCTGAATTGATCTAATGTTTTGTTAAAATAAAAGGGGGATAATAACAGTTTGCAAGAACCCCATTTGTGAAACCTTCAGAGCATGCCCTGCTATCATCACCAGTAGTATTATATTTGCAAATATTTGTTACTTTTACCCAGACGTACATTTTAAACAAGATAGATAAATAGAGCGAGAGAGAGAGAGAGAGAGAGAGAGAGAGAGAGAGAGAAGAGAGAGACTAATCAATATGAACCTATTTATCTTGAGGCCACATCGAGGCTGCTTATTTGCAATCAAGAGCTATTGAATGTTGTATCGTTTAATGTAAGAAGTAATTCTATTTTAAGCGTCCACCCTTCTCTTCTTGAGCTCTACGGCAATCAGCCGTGTCACCTGTATTTCTATAAATATTTACCTGTCAGCAGAGCAGAAGTAAAATTAAACCAAAGATGTGATGCTATTTAAAACGTTCCACTGATTGACTATTGATCTGAGGTTAATCTGTGGATTATCTCCAAAAATGTTACCTATGGAATAAGCAGCTTTTCGTCGAATCAGGTGTATAATGATCTTATATTGGGTGACAATTTCCGTTGCTGAGTAATGGCTCGGTGATCATTAGGTCTTGCGACATCGAATATGTGTTGTATATCGGGGAATAGGGACATTAAGGTTCACAGGATGAGAAGAGGGGCTTTTGGACAGAGAACATGAAAGTGAACTGTTCCTGGACAGAGAACGGGAGAGTGGACTGCTCCTGGACAGAAAACGGGAGAGTGGGCTGCTCCTGGACAGAGAACGGGAGAGTAGACTCCTGGACAGAGAACGGGAGAGTGGACTCCTGGACAGAGAACGGGAGAGTGGACTCCTAGACAGATAACGGGCGAGGGGATTGCTCCTGGATAGATAGAGAGAGCGGACTCCTGTACAGAGAAAGAGAGTGTGGACTGCTCCTGGACAGAGAAAGAGAGAGTGGACTGATCCTGAACAGAAAAAGAGAGAGTAGACTGCTCCTGGACAGAGAAAGATAGAGTGGACTGATCCTGAACAGAGAGAGTGGACTGATCCTGAACAGAGAGAGTGGACTGCTCCTGGACAGAGAACGGGAAAGGCGACTGCTCGAGGACAGACAATGGAAGACGGTATTGTTTCTGAGAAGAGAAAAACAGAGAACTGCTCCTGACAGTGTACGACATTGTTGAAGTATTGTTGTATTCAAAACCTTAATGTTTTCATTTTAGTATCCATATCTAATTGTCGAGTGTTGGTCGAGTGTAAGGACATGGTTCAGCAACTAATTATGGAAGAGTTCGTGACTCAGCCAGTGTTTATCTACTCTAACAGTCAGTGCTCTTTTCTGATCAAAGTCTGGACAATCATCCAGGATCTTCATGAACAGTATTTTTTATTGAAAATTCTTATAGAATCATTTATCGATTATGCTTGTTTGATTGATTTGCAATATTCTTAAAGCATGTTCGACCTCTATAACAAATAACAAAAGTATATGTGAAGATATTTTGAAACGGACCAAACGTCCGGGATCAAATGTTTTTTTTCTGAGCTTTTTCTGAGATGAAGTGTCAATTTATCTTTCCTGCCATTTTCCCTCCACAACTGTACCAGATTAGATTGGAAATATCAATAGAAGAATGAACAAAGCTATAATATTCTTTGCCAGTGTATACAACATTTAGAAGTTTTCGCAGCAGAAACACTATACCAAGAATAAACAAGTGTTGTATTTAATATGTGCTTCCGAATAGTGCAGGCTTCTGAGGAGAAAGAAAGAAATGTCCAAATTCTTATCTTTCCAAACAACCTGTCATCGAATTTTCTCAACCAAAAAAAATTACCAACCAATAATTGCTTTCCAGTGGCACAAATCCTAGAAGATGCGCATACCATGATAACCAGTCGACGCTATTTTTTGTATCGGGAATGTCCGAAGAAATAACCTGATACCGTTATCTGAACTGTAATGATGTATGCCCCAGAAGAAGATGAAAGAGAGGCCGACCTAATACGACTATGAGAAACACCAGAGAAGCCCAAACGGAAATCATGAATCAGAGCTGAGGCACTGCATGAAGGATGATCGCACACTGGGTAGACAGTTTGATACTGATCATAAGACTAATCAGGCGTGACGGTCAATTGTGGCTATATCCTCTGAACGTTTGACCAATAACAGGAAATTTGGAGAGTGCACAGACTTGCGAACGAGCGAAATAAATAGAGCAGCAATAAACACAATGAAATGTGTATATTTTAAGCAAATGTCTTTTGTAATTTGTAATTTTCATTGTATTCTATTCATATTATTTACATAATAACTAATATAAATATCACGGAACGTAATAAATTTATTTTAAAGTTTCATTCACGCGAGTTTCGTGTAGGCGATTTTTCTGAACAATAACAATCTCGTACAAAAAGAGTATTGAGTAAATAATATACACTACTCAGCTTTGTCAGCTTTAACCGACTTCTAGTTATTATGTATGTGTGTATATATATATATATATATATATATATATATATATATATATATATATATTTATACTGAGTGCTATGGAAACACCAAAGGATAGTATAGAATAGTGACGCTTTAATCTATTAGGTAAATTAAATCGCGGGAGCTGACATTGGAGGATTAGCCATGAAACAAACTACACCATCCTGATGAATTTATCAGCCAAAAGAAAACGGAAGTAATACATTTACACTCCAATAATAGAAGAAGAGAGTCTATATCTCGTATACATATAGATATATAAAACACAAAGAAACAAAAAAAGGTTAAGTCAGTAGTAATATCATAAAACTAATGTTCGTTTAGACATCAATGTCCCGTTGCGTGGATGCAATACTATCATGGCCACACGCCGCAGGAAAAGAACTACACTCCAAGTTACAGTTCTCATTTAACTTCTGTTATCTGGGAATAAAGGCCTGGCACCTTGTGGTTTCATGGTAAGTGTGTCGACTGAGGTCCCTGTGGACTCGTTGAGGGGAGCCACGTATACCGCATCTTTGGGATGGCGGCCGCGAGTAGTAAAGGCATCACTTAGCGCGTGAGCGATGTGTCTTGGGCATGTTGCTTTTTCTTCCTGGCGATGTGTTAGTCCATTATTGGTCCATGTGTAATTTCCTAACCCCACTAAAACTGTCATGTCAGCAAACAGGACGAAAAGAGTAAATCTCGTGCAGTTCGGCCGTGTGCCCTGAACCGTGGTAATACGACCCCTGAACCGTGGTAATACGACCCCTGAACCGTGGTAATACGACACCTGAACCGTGGTAATACGACCCCTGAACCGTGGTAATACGACCCCTGAACCGCGGTAATACGACCCCTGAACCGTGGGAATACGATGCCTGAGCCGTGGGAATACGACCCCTGAACCGCGGTAATACGACCCCTGAACAATGGTAATACGACATATGTAGCCAAAATACTATTTCAAATCACTGAAAACTATGCCAGAATATTTGGAGGGGAAAACACAAGAAAACGAACGAACGAACTAATCCAAATGGAAAAGCACAACACGTTTCCGTTGACGCAAGTGTAAATTGACGACTAGTATGAATTCCAGTGAAATCCATGGCCTGGCGGCATCCATAATGAACTTAAAGAATAGGTTTACTATTTTATTGGATTACTGGATTACTGCTGGATTGCTGGATTACTGGACGACCCGTTCCTCGGCGGTGATTACACCGCTACGGGCCCCAACTTCGTTTCCATTGTCTTCTGTCTTGGGCCACGGTGGACCAGTGGAAGATAGTTTTCCTGTCTGAATATATGTTTACTACATATGTGTAAATAAGAAAATTAGATCTTCATTACAAAATGAAAATGTACGTAAAGATGCAGACGTGACATCACACGTCATCATGTGATAATCAAAGTATAGATGAAACTTAAAAAGTACATAATAATCGTATGTATCTAGACTATAACACACAAAATAAACATGCCAACATCAATGTCAAGTAGCATGTTGAATAACGAAAGCGACAAGGGAAAGCTACATACTTTCATAAATGGGTGACTTCGTAGATCTGAGGGATTAAAACGACATGACAGGATTACGAATGTGCAACTGTTGAACCAGACAGACAGCAGCAAAATACACCTGTGAAGCAGACGCTGACGTTGGATAGGACATACTTTAAGGAAGCCAGTTGATAGCATTACAATACAGTTTCTGTTCTGGAACATATAGGCATACAAGAACAAAGTTAACGAAAAGAGCTCGAGACAAAGAAAGCAGGGTAGACATGAACGGAGCTGAAATTGTTGGCCAAAAATAGGAGGAGTTGGCAAGGATTTGTTGAAGGTGGATGTTCCACAGGCAGCTAAAAGGGTTTTGATTTTGATTGACTTCTTTGACAGCTGTTTGTAGTCTCTCGCGTCAGGAATATGTTTAGAAGCTATTTATTGTGACAGAAATGGCTGGTCGTTAGCAGCTTTTCGTCGACTAGGCCTGTCTGTGATAATCAAAGCAATCATTTCAATAACACAGCTCCATTTATCACTTGATTTGCCAAAGTTTAGATGGACATATGACAGCATGACAAAGTTGGAAACGCTCTTTGTTCTTTCTAATGTTCTTTCCGTCTGTGTCATTTTCAGAAATCATTACCGGTTTTATATTGACTTCTTCATTCTTTTTTTTCCCTGCCATTAATGGCATCATTATGATATTATTATTAATGTTTACATTGCTATTAATATTAATTTCTTTTAGTCCTTCGCTTTCAATACCATGAAGGCCAACCCATCTCCGTCGTTTCTATTTTTATTTTATTTTATTTTTTCTTATTGTCACTTTATTTTCTTTATCGTTTACTAGTCCTCTAGTCTTTCGCTTCTGTAAAAACCAATTTTCTGTTTTTAATTTAGTTGTTTGTTGTCAGTGTTTATTTTCCTTATCTTTTTCTCAGTGCCAGCCACTGACGGTTAAGAGTTATGTGTGTGGTTATTTATGCATATATATATATATATATATATATATAAAGTAAAGCCATAGCATTACTGTGAGGTGTTAGCCATCTCACATTTCAAAGGCTCGGCTAAATGAGGGCGGTAGCCATCTCCTCTCTCTCGCCGCTTTTACTTCCCGGACTGAACCGGTACCCATTTAAGGCTGGGTCGACCAGGGAGCCATTGCGGTCTGAAAAAAACATTACTGCCTCAACTGGGGAATGAACCCAGGACCACTCAGATGCGAAGCCAGGGCGCTAACCACTGCGCTACGCGGCTCCCTATATATTTATATATATATATCTTTTTTTTTATTTTTTTTTTATTTATATATGTTTAAATGGGTGTAATTTTCGTTGTTAAATATATTAATTCATGTGTTACAAGGTTTCTATGGGGGATAACAATAATATGCTTGGTATACCATGATACACAGTAAGAGTCAAACGCAGGGCAGGCTGCCCATCCGGTAGACGCTAGAACCTACAAGATGGTCATAAAGCCTAGTCAAAAACAATTGGTGTGCATTTGTTTAATATGTATGCACTACGGAGAAAGAGTGTGAGAGAGAGAGAGAGAGAGAGAGAGAGAGAGAGAGAGAGAGAGAGAGATTTGTGAGAGAGAGAAAGCTAATTAATGAAATACATTATAGCAAATTCAGCTGTCACTCAAAAGGGTTGAAACGAAAGTTAATCTATGAAGAAAGGAGACGATTATTGTTGTTATAATTATAGCTAACGATGGACTAATATTATATGTAAACCTGATAGTGCAGCATTAGTTGTCTATTCAAACAAATACACATTCAACAAAGTGAGAACATATTGGATTCTTTGCTACTGATAAAAAAAACATAAACAAAAGGAGATGATTTACCAAAATGAGAGACCATCGTGTACGTAGAAGACAAAGCAACAGATGATGAGATCCAGTAGACAAAGAAAGAAACAAAGAAATCCATCCGGTAAGACCTGAATGTAGATGAGAATTGGCTCATAAATGACGTAATGATCCGAAAACTGAGGTTTTTTTGGACACGTCAAACGACACAACGGACTGGAAAAAGCGGTTATGGAAGGCATGGTCACTAGAAAGAAAAGCAGGGGCGACCGAGAAAACAATGGACTCAGGACGTCAATGACACGCTGGATTTGACCTTGGAACAGGCCGGAAGACTGGCGAAAGATAGTCTAATCAGTATGTTTTGCCGGACCCTGACTAGCATATCGAATCAATATGTTTTGCCTGACCATGACTAGCATATCTAATCAGTATATTTTGCCTGACCCTGACTAGCATGTCTAATCAGTATGTTTTGTCTGACCCTGACCAGCATATCTAATCAGTATATTTTGCCTGACCCTGACTAGCATGTCTAATCAGTATGTTTTGCCTGACCCCGACTATCATGTACGATCAGTATGTTTTGCCTGACCCTAACTAGCATGTACGATCAGTATGTTTTGTCTGACCCTGGTTAGCATGTCTAATCAGTATGTTTTGCCTGACCCTGACCAGCATGTCTAATCAGTATATTTTGCCTGACCCTGACTAGCATGTCTAATCAGTATGTTTTGCCTGACCCTAACTAGCATGTACGATCAGTATGTTTTGTCTGACCCTGGCTAGCATGTCTAATCAGTATGTTTTGCCTGACCCTGACTAGCATGTCTAATCAGTATGTTTTGCCTGACCCTGACTAGCATGTCTAATCAGTATGTTTTGCCTGAACAGACGTTAGTCTTCTTAACATTAGTTTTTGCTAATATTTAAAAATTGAAGTTAGACAATCAGTTATTTTTTATTATGTGCGAGTAAATTCTCAGTAAAACATAGATTTCATTGGAGCCTTATTCGCCTATTTATTATTTAATGTTTATTGTTATTAATGTATTTTTTAAGTTTGCTTTACTAATAATATTAAGTTAAGCTTAAGACAGATCCGATGAATTTAATAGGAAGTTTTGTAGGACTTTCTCTCACAAGGCGGTCAATTTTAGGGGAAATAATTGGAGTTGCAACAAACAATGTGTTTTCTAGATATGGCCCATTTTCTCGTTACAGTTTTAGATTTAATGCTTCCAAATCGCGTTATTCTCTTCCTAGCAAAACCTTTGAGTTTTCAGATATTTGTCCTTTGGGAAATATTTCTTATAAATATCAGTTAGTGAAACATCCTTGATTTTTTTTAGTTGTCTTGCAGTTCAATTAGTTCCGTTTGGAAAGCAGTTGGAGTTTGTTCCACGTCAACATTAAATGGAGAAGAGATGATTTTTATACTGCTTCGTGTGCTCGAAAATCACGGAACCTGGTTTTGGACATGTCATTCAAATAACATTGTTCGTAAATCAATCGTAATCAACATCATTGTGGTTCGTAAGTGTAAGACACTGATAAGTATCGCCGTACTCTAGCCTAAGAGTCAAAGTTTAAATATGAAGTGATTTAATATGTCCATACAGCTTATGAGCCAACTGTGTTAGTGTTGGTACCTTTGCTATGAATTCCTTAAGATAGGTTGTAACGTATGCAAGAAGTGCCAGATCACACAACCAGCTTTTGTATTTTAACTTTCGCCATGTCCGTTAAACCCGATTCCTCATCTTTCATGTCCGTTAAACCCGATACCTCATCTTTCATGTCCGTTAAACCCGATACCTCATCTTTCATGTCCGTTAAACCCGCTTTCTCATCTTTCATGTCCGTTAAACCCGATAACCCCTCTTTCATGTCCGTTAAACCCGATAACCCATCTTTCATGTCCGTTAAACCCGATACCTCATCTTTCATGTCCGTTAAACCCGATTTCTCATCTTTCATGTCCGTTAAACCCGATTTCTCATCTTTCATGTCCGTTAAACCCGATAACCCATCTTTCATTTTCGTTAAGCCCGATACCTCATCTTTCATGGCCGTTAAACCCGATACCTCATCTTTCATGGCCGTTAAACCCGATACCTCATATTCCAAATCATAAAAGTGCTTTCTCATCCTAGCCTTGCGCATGTCATAGGGACAGGTGTTGTCTTTTTGCTCGGATTGAACGTCTTTCAGAAATTCTTGAAACTGGTATTGTAGCGTTCTTGACTTAAGGAAACGTGTGCAAGAAACTACCGTGGTCATGACATGGATGAACTTGATGGAATGTCCATACACGTTTTGTTGATATAAAAATGCAGCGAACTACACATACCCTAATCATATGTCTGTATTGATATTCGTATCAGATAACCCTGATCTGATGTTAGCAACAGCTCATACGTTTGACCACTCATTGGCGGAGCCCCATCGGTTGCTTTCCATTTTTTGTAAACAGCTGTTATTTCCCGACAAATGCCTTTTTGAATTGCAGTATTTTTCTTTGGTTGAAAAGCAAGAAACTCTTCTGTTCAATTGAAGTTAACATCAACTCCGCCAACAAATATAGTCAGCTGAGCAGTATATGTGGCGTCTGTGCTCTCGACTAGAGCAATTGACACTTATATTTGTAACTGAGTTCTTTGAGACTTAATGTTTTTATCCTCGACCGTTCAATGAATTCATTTTGTCACAGTTTAATGGGTAAGACTAATTTGTGAAATTTGCTTGCTTTTATCATGGCACAGTACTTTATTGACAACACTTAGACATTCTTTGTCAGTCTCCATGAGAATGTGGCTTAAGACGGCTTTACATTTTTTTCAGTGTCATTAACTCTTGCTTGAACAATGTGGTTTACTTCTTTATTCCGTTTGTAGTAAAGCATCTGTTGAGCAGATATACTCTTTCTTCAAATTATGCATCTAACCTTTCCTCAGCTGACCTTTAAAATCTCTGTAGTTGTCGAGTTTAGTATATCAATGCCTTCGTATGTTGTATTCTTTCACAACGGAAATAGTTTCAAAACAAATCGGGATATTTCTTTTACATAACGAAAATATGAATCTATCAGACGTGTGTGATTCCTGACCTCCTGTATGGTTCAGAGGCTTGGACTCTACTTAAACCGGACATATCAAGACTCGATGCCTTTTACATAACAAAAATATGAATCTATCAGACGTGTGTGATTCCTGACCTCCTGTATGGTTCAGAGACTTGGACTCTACTTAAACCGGACATATCAAGACTCGATGCCTTTTACATAACAAAAATATGAATCTATCAGACGTGTGTGATTCCTGACCTCCTGTATGGTTTAGAGACTTGGACTCCACTTAAACCGGACATATCAAGACTCGATGCCTTTTACATGCGCAACCAGCGACGCATGTTCGGTATCCCGGGGTTTGATCTTGTCCGCAATGTCGAGGTCTCCGCAATGACGAGTCTTTCTTCCATCTCGGACGCTTTGGTCCGCCGCCGCCTGTCTGTGTTCGGACATGTAGTTTGATTAGACCAGAAAGATCCGGCTCATGCTTAAATCAATTACGTATAGCAACGGTCTCCCACTAGATGGCTGGACACGTTAGATGGGTCGCCTCCGTTCTACATGACTCCGGCAGATAGCAGTCTCCCTTTTCCACACTGGGCGAGTTTTGGCTACAATCTTCAGCGGCTGCACGTGGTAGAGGTCGACCGACACAACGGGCCTTAGATGCCTAGGCAAACATTATTATAACAACAAAAACAGCAATTATCAGAGTTATCTTTAACTGCAATGCCCAATTTTTTCTTCGTCAATGTCATCTTACTAATTACAACGCAGGCACAACTATAGCAAAATAACATTAATATTAATCGCAATTTTCCACAAGATATCAACATAGTTAAATAGAATAAACTCGCATATAATAACTCTCAAAGACCTTCAATTTAATAACGATGATTGCAGGCGAAAATACAACTTTTTCTTGCATCAAACAATTTCGTTTGGGCGTGTCGATTGGTCGTTTCTTGAAGTCTAAGTTTCATTCTAATAACCTTAACTTGCTTTAACTTGTAAAGTTACGCTCTGCAGACGTGAGGTTAACATCGAGTACACGTGCATTGTGCATGAAACAATTCAAATGAACTCATTATTATTTCTTTCTTATGAATTCAATTCCAGAATTTTATGAATAGCAACTTGTAATGTTATTTTTCTTCAAATACAGAAAGACTTAGCAAAGAAGTCCAAGTTGACCTGATAAAATCAGGACAGGGAACAGATGCCTACCACTGGTCGTACGTTGTATATGTATCAAATAAGATGACTAAAGACGTTCGAAAATCACAGCCATGTTTAGATTTAAATAAATGTCAATATCTGAGTTCGAACAAAGAAGACGATTTAGAAGAAATATGTTTTATTTCAATTTACCAATACGTGAAATTTATACTTGGAATACTTGGAATCCTGGTATTCAATCAAGCATGTTAATGACTATCGACTATTCATTAAAGGTATTTTGACAACTTCTAGCGGCTACTAGATCTGGGGAAAGGTACAAATAATTTGGGTAGATTTTCCACAAGAATTTTGAATTCTGTCCGTGTAGCGGCCGTTCAGCCTACTATTTGTCGATTTCTGGCTGTCAAGAGATTGTTAACGTGCTCGACACTGAACATGGGAGTCCGATCTCCCTACCAATTGATCAGAGCAGTTTTTACCAGAAGATTCACGTGAAAAAAATTCCCGGTCTCCACCGTGATTCGAACCCGTTACTACCGGCACTCGAGGTGGATACCTTACCTCGAGACCATTTATAAAAAAACAAGTTAAAACCTACTGAAGTGTTGAGCCCGAGCCTTCCTAATCAGATGTTTAAAGGCAAAGGTTGGCCTATAGGAGACACTGATGTCAAAAATGGAGTGTTAGAGACTTCGATGTACAAGGCTTTAGCCTTGGGTGGCCAGTTAATTCCTCATTGCTTTTCATATGGACTATGGTTTGTTGTAAAGTTTAGAGTCAAATAGATGTCAATATCTGAGTTCAAAATATAAAGACGATTTTTAAATAAATATGGTATTTCTGAATTTACCAAAACGTGAAATGTATTTATTAAAAAAGAGAATACCTTACTAATGGTTTGAACCTGAACTTCCCAAATCAGATGGCTAAAGGTAAAGGTTTTCTCACAGCAGACACTGATGTCGGATCTGCCGTGTTAGAGACTTCGATGTATAAGTCTATAGCTCGTTACTGACGTGGGGTGCCTAGTTACTGACTCACTGCCTTTCCTGTGGACTATGTTTCGTTCTGGTAGCTCAGGGCTAACAACTGTACTTGTATATGGAATAAAAATATCAAAACACCTATTTAAAATCCATATCTACTTTTCCGGTTAATATAAGGCATATGAATACCACTGTTGCATGCTCCCTCACAAAAGGCTACATCATAGCGCCCACTTTTGTGTTCTCTTGCTGAGGTGGTTTCTGGAGCAGTTCCATGTGTGTATTGATTTGTTAGTGACATACATAACTGTATTCAGTTGTATTTTATAACAGGCCTGAAAATTTATGGTATTTTGACTATTTCCTTTGGGAATTACTGGGGTATATTTTCAACAAACGCAAGCTTTTTATTTCTTCTTCTTCCTTCTTCTTCTTCTTCTTCTTCATCATCTACATCTTCTTCTTCCGCATCTTCTTCTTCGTCTTATTTTGATCACTTTGAAATGCACACGACAGAACAAATTCCCATATTGAGACCGATGAGTTCCTCTTTAGGCCCATTCAATTTTGAGTTCATTGTTGAATCGTCATGTTATGTTTGACATTGGGTTTTATTGCAGCCCATCTGCATTGATCCCTTCCTGTTAGCTGTGATTTCAAATTAGCTGCTTGTTCCATCATTGCTCTCTACATATCATAAATCATTTGCTCTATGCTGGCCCTCGGATAGGAAGGTCAGGGTCAAACCGCTTGTTAAGCTGCTCTAGCCATGGTGGTTTGTGTGCTAATCTATTGTATAGAAAATAACGAGGTTGTTAGTCACATACGGATCTAGCAATAACTATGTACAAGAACGTTTGATGTTAGGTCGTTCGTGTCAGGGACAGGTTTAACATACTGATCAAGATCCCAACTGTTGACGACAACTTGTACCAAGAAACAGGTCGAGCTAATACAACCGTATCAACAAGATGGAGATTGTCGCTGTGAGCTCTGCAGTAATGACCCTGATGATAATCCTTGCATTGCACTACATCTAGAAGGCTCTAAATCTACCTTTATCAGTACCAATATAAGAGAAGTCTCTACAACTCTATACCAGAAAAAGTGTGAAGGCAAAGGGGAATGGCTCATAGAACAGACAACACTGCACGTGCGCGTCGTCATTAGTGGTTAAGCCATTTCACTGCTGAAAAGGGGGACGACAAAATATGAACTCCGTAACTCTCACGGGGGCTCCCAAATTGTCCTCCGACTTCGTCTGGTACTATTTTACAGCTAGGTCGCCAGGCTGATGCGGTCATACCATGAAAAAAAACCATGACATTCTCGGTCTGTCAAACCGAGTGCAACCTAATTTGAACCTGGAACGTTGGCCTTATACTTCAACTCACTACCACTTGACCACATGATATCCACTAAATAGAAAAAATAGGATCAGTAGCCTTGGACTATAACAACAACATTATTACATAATCCTCGGCGTCAGCCCAGCAGTGGGGCCGTATGCGAGGAAGTCAACATTATTCTGTATGCGTCCCTATATTTTGCAAAACTGTACTAATGCAAGCCTAGGTCTTTGGTCAGTCTACCTCTCCATCGCATAGGTTGGCGACTAAATGGAAGTGTGCAGGCATATGGCCACCAAAACGTTGTTCTACGTGTCTATCTGTTGTCAGGAATGCGAACCACATGTTCAGCCCATCGATATTTCTGTGATATCGATGCTTCCACAACATCCCAAAACAAAGTTTGATGTCGAATTTCTTCGTTTCGGGTTTCGGGTCGTATCGACATTTTAAATAAATAATAACTTGATAAACCTAGACTGGTCCTATTTGGTCCTTGCACTGGTCCTATTTTGTCCTTACACTGGTCCTATTGTGTCCTGCTTGTGTATTACCAATGCGTTTTCAAACTAAGACGTTCGATTCTGTCATTATTTTACATTTGCTGTTGACGTGTTGTTCAGCCCCTCTGACGTATTTCTGCCTATTTGATGTGAGCTGTTCCCTTGAGTACTCTCTGAGATAAATTTACTGACACTGGCTAAATTGGCTACCGCATAATTCTACACGTCTGGACTGCTGGGACAGCAAATGTCTACACTTTTGCCAGACGTGACACGTTCAAGGCTAACAAAGTAACTGGCCAATTTATGTGTTTGCTCTGGTGACACCAGGTCACATTTCAGGTAGCTTTATTGTATGTATAGGTCAGAAAGAGAGATTCTAAAATAAAGATTTAACAAACACGCAGATACAGTTTATATTTTGTACAGCACGTTCATAATGTAAGGTCCTTGATGATGAACATTTTGCTGGTGAACATTATTTAGAAGGGGTAAGGGGTGTTTGTGGTAAGGAAGTGCATATACTATTTACACACACACACACACATACACACACACATGTACACACATGTATACATACATACACACATGTACACACATGTACAGACATACACACACTTATACACATGTACATACATACACACACATACACACACACACATATATACATACAAGGTGTGTACAAAAAGTATCCTACCTTTAAGCTGGAAAAATACAATTACTCATCTTGAGTTTTGAAACCCTATTTCCCTTAAAAGTACTCTCCGTGGTACTCTCCGTGGTACTCCACACACTACACCCGGTGGGCCCCCACATACTACACCCGGTGGGCCCCTACTACACCCGGTGGGCCCCCACATACTACACCCGGTGGTCCCCTACTACACCCGGTGGGCCCCCACATACTACACCCGGTGGGCCCCTACTACACCCGGTGGGCCCCCACATACTACACCCGGTGGTCCCGCCATTGTTGGAAGCATCCCAGTAAGACCTCTATGGGAATGGAGTGCAACTGAGTCGTCACATTCCACATAATGTCTTGTCGTGCCTCAGCGGAATTGTCAGCTTGGAGAACAGCCAAACATCGCAAGGTGACGCGCTGGAAGAAAAGGGAGTCTGGCGAACCAGAGGAATGTTGTATTTGGCCAAAAGTTTGAATCAGATGCAAAGAATAGTTAGGTGCGTTGTCATGATAGAGCCGCCAAATTCTCATTGTCCACATGTTCGGACCTTTGCGTCTAACAGCATCACAAAGGCAACGGATTACCTCCATGTAGTAAGTACTTTTTGTTATATTTTGACATTGTGGTGCGTACTCGTGATGCACAACCCCACGAGAGTCAAGGAAAACGGTTAACATGAGTTTGACATTGCTGCACACCTGCCTCGCTTTTTCCGCCTAGGGGATGAGGAATGTCTCCACTGTGACCACTGCAGCTTGGTTTCGGGGTCGTACCCATAAACCCAGGACTCATCACCGGAAATATCATTGCTTAGGAAGTCGGGGTCGTCGTTTGCGCAGTCCATCATGTCTTTCGAGACTTTCAGACGGAGTTACTTCTGCTCCGTCGTTATCAGCTTCGGCACGAATTTGCAGACACTCTCCGCATAGATACACCCTCGCTTAAAATGGAGTGTACCGAATCAATGCTTATCCCCATCTCATCAGCCAGTTCTCGGATGGTGACACGGCGGATCTGTAAGACCAAGGTCCGTACTTGGTCAATGACTTCATCATTTCGGCTTGTTGAGGACCTACTAGAACGTGATCCGTTCTCCACCGATGGACGGCCATCTTTGAAGCGATTGTACTACTCCCTTAATTTGCGTGATGCCCATGTCATCGTCACCGAAGGTCTGTTAAATCTTCCGATTTTTTCTATTTAGGTATCGCTTAACTTTTGACATAATTTGACGCAACACCGCCACTCAGTTCTTCATAAGTTTTACGTATGTCACATTGAAATATGTCTCTCTTCTGTAACAATCTAACCTCTTTTACATTTTCAGTAATATTACAAGGAGATGGAATCTATTATAATGCAACTCGTGGGAATTGGTAACATAGTTTATAGAGTGTTACTCTTAGTTTATTTAGATACCATGGCAACGATGTCCTGCTATCTTAGGGGCGGTTCTGTCTTTGACTGAAGTGTCTTCACCAAAATGAAGATGACATTTTTGACAAATTGTCAAGTTTCACTTACAACATTTAATTTAATTAAGTTGGGAAACGTACAAACACTTAAAAAACAACTGTCTGCATGAAAAATCGTAGAAATTGCAGAACTGGATACATGTAAGACATATGACCAACAATGGTTTCTTTATTTACCACCCATCTTCCTTCTTGCCAGACAAAGATATTCTAATCAATCTATTTCCATGACTTGGACGGGTGCTCACTATAAACATTCTAATGTTGACTGTCAGTGACAGACACAATCTGCGGCGTCCCCTATACCTCCCATGAGATGAAGAACATCCATTCTGCATTTGCTTCCGTGGAAAAAATTAAGGTCGTATACTTTGTGATCACGCGCGGGTACGCCTGGAGTATATATGTATCAACATATAACAAATTTACTTCATAATGGACATTATACACACACACAATTGACACTCCGTTACACAAACACGGTGTGTTCCACTCGCTACCCGCCTCTGAATTTCCATTATAACTTTTAAACCAGGGAACG
Organism: Ariolimax columbianus; assembly: GCA_036924085.1. Lineage (NCBI taxonomy): Eukaryota > Metazoa > Mollusca > Gastropoda > Stylommatophora > Arionidae > Ariolimax > Ariolimax columbianus. The sequence goes on along the minus strand of JAVGWX010000003.1, from coordinate 37,567,564 downwards.
CAACTCAGTGACATCTGACATGGACACATCTTGGTGGGTGAGAAGATGAATGAGCTCATAGCAAATGTTGAAAGTGGTTGTCATTAGTATCAGAGCGTGCGTGCACGCGGTTCTCCCTGTTACGGAAGTTATTCACCAACACATCAGGAGCCACAGATCTCCCGCCCAATGTGTTCCTGCAGTTATATGAGATTCGTTGGCGTATTGCGATACACTTTCCCTTTCAGCATGCCTAATACGAAAACATCAATTGGAATAAAGGCAGGCGACTGTGATCGCCACAGTCCCTTAGAAATGACACGATCTTCAAAGAAGGAAGGAATTTCAGTCTTACTGTCATTTGAGGTATGCCATTGGCTCCATGCTGCATTAAAAAGCCAGTACAGAGTTCCTCGTCCACCAACTGGTTCATGTACTCACGGAAGATGTCCGTGTAGGCTGCGGTATCCACCATTGTATGGAAAAAGATGACAATAATCTGCGACACGGCCCACCACACGCCAATATGTTCATCATGAAGAGGTGTCTCATGCACAAATGGGGATTCGCATTCGTCTAAATGTGGGAATTCAGAGAATTGACGTGTCCCCTTAGACTGAACAAGACCTCGTTTGAGAACCACGTTTTGTCCAGCCTTTTCGAATGCGCATTGATAAGCTGCTGGAACCAAAGGCAGAAACTGAATCTTTTTTGTTCATCGTGAGGTTTCAATTCTTCCACAGCAGTAACATGAAATGCGACACACGTCCTCCATTGTGTACTTTTGGTATCCTGTTCCTCACACACCATGTCAAATTTAATTGAATAGTTTTAATTGGTTTAGAGGTTATAACGGAAAACCAGTGGCTGGTAGCGAGTGGGAACTCATATATATAAACACACACACACACACACATGTATTTGTAAGAGTGAAGAGGGCGCAAACAATAGTGAATGAGTAGACATTTTGTTCTCTGTTGAGGCACAAAAAAGCCATCAAAGATTAGGATACTGATACTCGCAAATTTTAGAACATCAATTACAAAATCAAGGTTGTCGTTAGCTCCAACCAATGGCAACGACGATTCGATGAAAGGAGAGTTTTACGTCAGGCTTTAAAGTGCGATAGATAACAGGAACAAGAGCGGCATTGCACTTGTGGTGGAGGGCGAGTGTGATAATATTTGAAGAGATCATGGGCAACAATGAAATCGGAATGCAGAATACCAACGAAGAAGTGTTTAGAAACGTCTATGTTATATCAGATGTTGATTGGTGGTTGCATGTTCTAAAATCCTAGAATCCATACGGGAACCTGGATATCATCCGAGTTTAGGACAAAAAACTAAATTGACCATTATTACATAAATAGAAAGTTCAAGCCATCAGTGCACGTCGTAGGGCTATGTAAAGAGACTGTTGTAACATTTTCTGATCACCTATTCTATTGTACTCACTCTAAAGAAATTCAAGTAACACTAAACATAAACACAAAACAACAGATTATTTATTCGAGTAACACTGCCAACTATAAACTCTCTAACAACTTTTAATTCTTTCTCTCACACACTTATCTAAAACACTCCTACCACTAACACCTAACCTTATCGATACTGTTGTTTCTCGGTTTTTTTCTCCTCTCCTAATCTGATCTGCTGCGATTGAACTTGGTTGCAGATTGCCGCTGAGGGTAAAGATCGTAGGTTCTAAACCCGAGTATGACGTCTGTAGTCGTGTTCCTCTTTGTCGGCAATAGATCAAAGTAGTCTCAACGTGGTCATGAAATATGATTCATGGGATCACTGCATAACTTCCTCTAGCTGCGACTCACGACTTACATTCACGTGATCAAGCTGATGTCGACGTGATCAGTGGGACTGCGTCAATATGATGAATGGGATGACTGAAAACTGCCTCTATAAGTTACTGACGACTTGTAATTTCGACTAAACATAATACGAGGGTATTTACCTTGCTTGCTGCGTGTCTATCTCAACTGCCTCACTCCGTCGTCTAAATCTCAACTGAACGTCTCTTTCGAATGTGTCTTATACAATCTGGTTCTCAACTAAAATATGCTTCAATCTGTAGCCTGCCGTCCTATGAGCGTCTCTCTCGAAATGTAATGATTGAAGTCAAGTCTTTTCTCTCCACCGTCTGCTCTCAACTGAACGTCTCTTTCGAATGTCTTCTCAAGTAATGCCCTCATGTCTCTCTGCCGGAATTTATTTTTGATCTGCATTCCTTGATCACGTGAGTGATTTCGAAAATGGCCCGCGTGTTTGTCCGTCTGCTTACCATTAGCCCCATCCGTTCGCGTGGTCTCCAGACGATACGGGTTTGTCGGCGGCAACAAGTCTACCCCTATCGTTACAGTTGTAAATACATGATCCGAAACTTACGTCAGGTTACATATGTTTACCAAAACTCCCACATGCGCGGTTCGAGACAAAGCCTACGTAGTCAGTTTTAGCTACTCAAATTCTAGCGGGACTGAGTTCAACTGCACTGACTGAAATCCTACGAAGAAGAAAAAAAAAAGATTGTTGTTTAAGTTCTTCTATCTTCATCCCAATTGTTACACGTTGAAACATGTCTAAGCTCCTACCTATATATTGTCTCTACAGCTAAGATCTGTTACATACAGTGGATCCCAACTCACTACAATATTGAATGCAATGAACCTGCGGACAGAAAAGTAGCAAAGTGTGGAGAAGCATCCCTACAAACAGACCAGAGTATCACATATAATAAGGCCAAGACCATAATCAAAGCCAACTTTAGGGTAACATGGGCTGATCAACACCCCGACTTCCGAAAAGAAGACAGCTACTTTAACTGAACTAGAGAAGAGCAAGTCATCTTCAGACTGAGAACTGGGCATAACAGACTCAAGGGTCATCTTTACAATAAAATGAGGATTGGGACAGATGACAAGTGTCCATGTGGAGAGCATATCATGTGGGACAGATGACAAGTGTCCATGTGGAGAGCATATCATGTGGAACAGATGACGTTTCCATGTGGGGAGCATATCATGATCGTGAGACACATGCTCCAAAGCTGCACGCTCACTCAAAAATTTGTGAACAATTCTGGCCTCGCGAGACAAATGTGAGACTGAAACTGTCTGGAGATAAACCATCTTTACAAACAATTATTTTCCCTGTACGAGAAACCATGACCTTGATATGAGGATGAACTAAAAAGAAGAAAATTATATAGAAATGTCTTAAAGCTGTTGGTGAATAGCTGGGGGACGAACTTGATACTTTCTTGTAAAAACAGATCTTGTGCAGACCAAACAGTAACGAGCTTATACATTGCACATAATTGTTCCACTGAGTGTAGAATACAGTCACCACTTCATATTGGAGTCGTGGACAACGAAAATGCCTTTGACAGCTTAAACAGAGAGTCACTCTGAAATTTACTAAGGCACTATATCTTTTTTTATTTCTCTTATCTACAAGGCGGTGTGCTTTGCACTGTGGTTTTAAGATTTCGCCTGTCGGCCCAGTGCATCCGACTTCAGCATGCATTTTATGCAAGAGTCTGCATTTTCTAAGGGTTTGCTTCTCCGGGGTAACGGCCAGTGCTGGGGTGGGAATCGAACCCAGCACCTTCGGGTTGTGAGCCGTATCACTTCACCACTAGTCTACTCCATCCCCGGATTTTAAGGCACTATATGATTTGGGCCTAATTACACCAATATAATTTTGAACACTTAGGCAAGAATGAGTTGTCTGGCTATGCACGAAGGTCAGCATCCTGTGCGCGTTATGATACGAATGGGGGTTCGACTGAGATATATCCCGTCCCCATGTCTCCCTTCTGCTAGTCATTAACCGGGTTATGAAGTCGACAATATCAAGCAACAAAGATATAATTATATGGACTTCGACAAGCAACTTGATTTTCTCCACTTTGTTATTGATATAGCTTCTCTGCCTCTTACCCGGGGCCATGAGCGATCAAAGACTTAGTGTCTGCAAATACACAGAGCCCAAACACAGTTTTATGAATCAGGGTATCTAGAAACGATCAGATTGTGTTGGGTGATACCCTCCTCCAGAAAATGTGAGTACATTCACACACCTTGGTAGCAATATAGATCAAACAAACGGGAGGTAAGAATACAAACATTAGAATACCTTCACAAAATGTGATGTGAACTTTTATTCCGTTGTGGAACTTATGGAAATCTTCTTCTTCTTCTTCGTACGCAGTCAGACAGTAACCATTATTTTTTCGAAAAAAGCGGCGGTCATCCTGAGGCTGTCGCCGCTGCCATAGAGCTTGTCTTGCAGTTCCACTGGTGATGGCCACATCTGCTCTCTCTGATCCTCGTATGTCGGGCAGTTCTGCAGCAGATGTTCAGCGGTCATTTTACCAGTACCGCACGGACATTCGTCGGTACCACCTATCTTCAATTTGTAGAATAGGTGGTACCTCAGTCTATTGTGGCCAGTGCGAAGTCTGAAGACAACGACCTGCTCTCTTCGGTTCAACTGGTAATAGGCATCGTTTTTGGTGTAACCAGTATGTTCGGTTTCCCATTTGGTCATGTATCTGGCTTTGATAAGCCGTTTTGACTCTTCGTACGTCATACTAGTATCTGTTTGTGGTAGTCTTGCACCTTCTTTTGCCAGTCTGTCTGCCTCCTCGTTGCCTTGGATGTTGCAGTGTGATGGGACCCACTGTACCACTACCCTTTTTGGTGCGAACTGCTGGCACAGTTTGCAGAGTGCTGCTCTTAAGTCATTAAGCTCAGTGTTTTTCTGGCTTTTTAGCGCTGTGACTACGGCGAGAGCATCTGTAAGCAGGACTATATGGCTTTCATTTTCTTTTTGTCACCATTTCTTCCACTGCCGCCCTCAGTGCCTCTGCCTCCGCTCTGAAATTGCTTGTGTACTTACCAGTAGCGAATGACAGTGTTATTTGTCTGCCATTTGGTAGGTTCAGGAATGCTCCTGCCCCTCCGTTCTGTGTAGTGTTTGTTACAGAACCGTCGGTGTATGCATGGGTCCAGTCCATGCTTGGGTAGCTTTTCGATATAAGCTTAGGGTAGTATCTCTCCTTTCTTTTTCAGTCTGGCAGTTTTTGTTTCCAATACCTGGTATATTTTCTACCACCTCTGGAAATATATCCTGCCTCCAGGTAGGTTTTCGTACAGTAGTGATGGGTTTTGGTGTTGTTAGTGCGTTTATGGGATCTTCGTGCATCTTTGCTTTTGCTATTTCTGCAAAGTTTCTCCGCTTTAGTTTCCCATTTCCCAAATTGTTTAGTCTCTGGTGCATTGGATGGTAAGTCAGTCTTCGGGGTTTCTCTGACTGCAGCTGGGCTCTGCAGTCTCTTCTATCGGTCATTGATTGCAGTTTTGTAATCTTTTCAAGTTCTACAATTGGCGTTGACTTCATGCCTCCTGTTATAACTCTCATGGCTTGGTTTTGAAGTTTGCTAACTTTATCGAAGTTCGCCTTTGCTGCTGTTGTCCATGCCGCAATGCCATACTCGAGAACTGGTCTCACTCTTCCAGTGTAAAGTTTCTTTAGTATGCCTTCGTCTGCTCCCCAGCTTGTGCCAGCAAGTTACCTCATGATTGCCATTCTTTCTCTGGCTCTCATTCGGTTTCTGTCGATCTGACTTTTCCATGTCATGAGCCGATCAAATGTGACTCCCAGATAGGTTGGGTTGTCGTTTTGCTGCAGGAATTTGCCATTTAAACTTAATTTGGTATTTTGGGGTTTTATTGAAAGCGAGAATATTGTGCATGTGGTTTTCTCCTCGTCTATTTTGACCAGCCATGAGTTCGCCCACTCTTCCAGCGATGTTAGGGCCTGCTGCATCCGATTTCTTGCTATGGTGAGATTCTTTTCAGAAATCCACATAGCCAGATCGTCTGAAAACATTGAGCTATGGACTCTCCTTCGTATATTCTCTGTAATGTCGTTTATATATACCAGGAAGAGTGTGGGTGACAGTACTCCCCCTTGGGGTACTCCCTGCTCGAGCGTCACCTTTTTGCTCATCTGCCCTTGTACTTGGACTCTGGCCGTTCTTTGTTTGAGGTAGTGTTTGATCCACTTGTACATTCTCCCACAAAGTTCACTTCTCCTTAGCTTGACTCTAAGTCCATCTTTCCAGACTTTGTCAAATGCCTTTTCCAGATCCACCCAAACCGCTACTGTGTGTTTCTGTGCCTGGTAGGCATCTTCTATTTCCTGGGCTATGAGGATGACCTGGTCCTCGGTGGATCTGTGCTGTTTAAAGCCGGCTTGCTGTGGAATTAGTATTCGTTTTTCTTCCAGATGCCACATCAGTCTGGTGTTTATCATACGTTCCATCAGCTTGCCGACACAGCTCAGTAGGCTGATGGGCCTGTATCCATTTGGATCTGTTTTGTCCTTTCCTGTTTTGTCCTTTCCATGCCTGGGGTACAATTCCCCTTTTCCAGCTTTGGTTCAGGACCGATAGCAGTTTCCTCTTCGCTGTTTGGCCCAGCCCCATGAGCATTTCTTTTGTTATCCCGTCTTTTCCGGGAGATTTCCTTTTCTTTAATGTTCTCATAGCCTCTTCCATTTCGCTCATTGTTAATTTGGCCATCATGTGCTCTTCAGGTGCCGTATGGTGTTGTCGTGCCCCTTTACCTCTTCACTAATGTATGTATGCCTATCTGCAGGGACCTCGATGTGGTTTACTCTGGCATAGTGATCGACAAAAGCGTTTGCGGCTTTCTTACCGGTGAGCAAGTTTTCGCCCTGCTTGATGGTAATTTGTTTGTTTGACGGGGTTTCCATAGCTTGTTCCCTTCTTTATCCAGGTTTAGGCTTTCCGTTTTGTTTTTCCAGCTTTCTCTTGCTGTTTGCTTGAGAGTGTATTTGTATTTCGCCGTGGCGGCTTTGAGGGCGATGTTTGCCTCCGTAGATTGTTTTCGCTCTGCCATGTTCCTAGCATTTGTTACTGCATCTTCCGCTTTCTGCAACTCATCATTCCAGTAGGGCTTATAGTTTTTCCTAGCTCCTCTTGTGATGGTTTCAGTGGCGGCTTGCATTATTGCCTTGCTTAGGCTTTCCCCCATGGGCTTCATTTATGGAAATCTAAAGAAATTAATTCCACCACAAAATTGATCATCTTCATATCTAATGTAAAGTTAGTTTTATTGTTAAGCTCTGAAACATGGGGGAACCTCACACAAATATAGATATTAGCAAAGGTGCAGAATTTCATAAACGGGTACAAGTGCTGAATAGTGAAATTTAAATGGTGTGATGGATCACTAATGTGGGTCTGTGGAAGAGAACAGCACGGATACCGGTGGAACAGGATGTGAAGAGAAGGGATTGGTGTGCGATAGGTCATACGCTGAGGAATCCAGTTAATAGCATTAAAAGACATTCATGGTGGAGATAGCTTGAGACAAGAGACGTAGAGGCAGGTCTACCCATACATGGAGAAGAGAGAGAACGAGACAAGAGACGTAGAAGCAAGTCTACCCATACATGGGGAAGAGAGAGAACTTGAGACAAGAGACGTAGATGCAGGTCTACTACAGTGGAGAGAGCTTGAGACAAGAGACGTAGAGGCTGTCCTACTGCGTGGTAGAGATAGCTTGAGACAAGAGACGAACATGCAGACCTACCCATACATGGAGAAGAGAGAGAGTTTGAGACAAGAGACGTACAGGCAGGCCTACCCATACATGGAGAAGAGAGAGAACTTGAGACAAGAGAAGTAGAGACAGGTCTGGTCATTCATTGGGCGGGAGAACTTGATGCAGGGAATTAGAACCTGCTCTACTACATGTTGGAGAGAACGACGCAAATATCAAAGAAAGTGAGAAGACGTGAGTTGGGCTGGCACATATATCCAAGGCACAATGCTCCTCATGATGTGTTACAAGTTTTGATTGATGGAGTGAGTGAGTGAGTGAGTGAGTGATTGAGTGAGTGAGTGAGTGAGTGAGTGAGTGAGTGATTGATTGAGTGAGTGATTGAGTGAGTGAGTGAGGGAGTGATTGAGTGAGTGAGTGAGTGAGTGAGTGAGTGAGTGATTGAGTGAGTGAGTGATTGATTGAGTGAGTGATTGAGTGAGTGAGTGAGGGAGTGATTGAGTGAGTGAGTGAGTGAGTGATTGAGTGAGTGAGTGAGTGAGTGAGTGAGTGAGTGAGTGAGTGATTGAGTGAGTGAGTGAGTCATTGATTGATTCTAAGTCATTGATAGATTGATGTGCAAGTATAAATATAGTTATAAGTAAGCTTATAACTTGCCAAAGATAAGAGGTTTACAAAAATAAACAAACTTAAGAAGATTATTCCACAACTTGTTCATGACTGAACAATAGAATGGAGAAGACGACTCTACTATTTGATCAAATTACTGAAGTTCACACAAATGTTTGCTGTGTGGCACTAAAACCAAGGCCTCGTTAACACGTAAATTATAAAAAACATAATGACAATCAATATTTTTTCTTAACAAATCAAAATGGCGGTACAGCGGGCCCAAGTAGCTCCCAGAATCCTCTACAGGACGTGATATTTTCCTAGCCCGCTAAGCAAACAATTACACAGTAAGGACGGGAAACTTGTAATGAAAAATGGCTCTGTCTGTCAGCCTGCGACAGAAGAACACAATCAGAGAAGCAGACATGACGTGTCTTTCTTGAACTCGATAATCTTGATCGCATTATGTCCCAATCAGCCTACCTCCCATTCCCACCACGTTCGCTCCGCTCCCAGCATGTTTGTAAAGCAAATGAATGTGGACACAACAATACTCGCTTTGGCTGTTTTTAAACGTAATATTGACTACCTAGATTAGGGATCTTAATCTCAAACCACACAGAGGTCCGCATCAAGACATGTTCGATGGTCCTCGGGTCACGCAATGGCAATTTAGATTACCCCTGTGTCACATGAAGGCAATTAAAGTACCCTTGTGTCATGTGATGGCAAGGCAATTAAATTACCCTTGTGTCAAGGGATGGCAATTAAATTACCCTTGGGTCAAGGGATGGCAATTAAATTACCCTTGTGTCATGTGATGGCAATTAAATTACTCTTGTGTCATGTGATGGCAATTAAATTACTCTTGTGTCATGTGATGGCAATTAAATTACCCTTGCGTCATGTGATGGCAATTACATTATCCTTGTGTCATGTGATGGCAATACAATTAAATTACCCGTGTGTCTTGTGACGGCAACTAAATTACCCTTGCATATTGGGATGGCAATTAAATTACCCTTGCGTCATGTGATGGCAATTAAATTACCCTTGTGTCATGGGATGGCAATTAAATTACCCTTGCGTCATGTGATGGCAATTAAATTACCCTTGTGTCACTTGAAGACAATTAAGATTTCACTTAGATCAAGACAATTTACGGCATTCATCTTTTATTCTTAAGAACTATAAATCACACCGATAATCCCCCACCATTCACCAGCCTGACCCACCCACGCCCTGACTTAATTGAAAATACCAGTTGATGTTACTGAAATTATTTTTAACACATGTTCTCGTCTCATTCACTATTTTTCACATTTGTCAAAGTGATGTGGGTTTTAGGCTGTTTATGTTTTGGGAAGTGAAATCATTGAACTTGATCGAAATGTATGTACAATACAATTTCTGCTCGTTCTATCGCACCACTACGCGTGCTGTTGCCCTATGCTACAGTGGATTAACTTATCTGATGCTGCGAGCGGCACAAGGTAGTGTGTACCCCTCCGCCCCCTCCTTTCTTGTAATGATTCTTCAGCTGCAAGCCACTCAGGCGTCTTTGAGACTGTTGGTCTAGAAACCAATGCCCGCCATGGATAAAAGTTCGCTGATGTTTTTATCATCATGGCGAAGATTTGCTGTCACGTCACATTCTTTAAAATTTCATAATAGCATGGCCGTTTAAGTACTGCGTCAAGGAGTGTTGTCAGTCATCAACGGTGTCAAACAGGGATGTCTGTTGGCACAGCCACACTTTAGTCTTAGCATCAATGCTCTGAGATGCCGTACGTTGTGCTGCTATTGGTATGCATATCAGGTGCAGAACGAGCGCATGAGCTGCAGCGATCAGCCACCCATAGCTCACAGCTAGCGTCAGGGCCAGCGAACAAGAGTTGCCAAGACCCTTCTACACCTTCACGCGGTGATCCTGGATAACAGGCTGCAACAGAGCAGACTAGCTAAGGAGAAGGGATCGAAGAGAGAATGCTAACCCGGTACTAAAAAAAGGCATGCTGAAGTCTGATGTGTTGGACCGAAAGGTGCAAATCTCGCAGTCAAGCTGTAAACTATAACACAAAGCATTCCGTTCCATGGACTACATTCTGCTACTTAGGCCCGTGTCAGGGTTTGGTAGCGGGAGATTGAGAACGAACGAAGCCAAGCCAAGCCAGGTGCAGAGCGCAAACTGTTTAATCAGAGGCGCCTGAAGTATTACATCAAGATGAATTAAATTACCATCTTGGATCTCATGTCAGTTGACGACTGTGCCATTAACACCTAATTAGAGCATTATATGCAGTCCGTGAAGACGGAATTCTCTGTGTGGTGCAGTAATTTTAGTTTTACAATCAACACTAGGAAAACTGAGGTACTCTTTAAGCCTGCTCTGGCGAAGCTGTACAGCGAATCACACATCTCCATATTTAATAAATGTTTCAAGCTTGTCAATTCATGCCAAACTAGTACCCTCACCTGGGAAGCAAATATCGACTGCGAGGTATACAACAGGATTGCAAAAACAGGATATCTGTTTAGGAGGGTACAAGCAAACGTTTGGAGCTGACAAAACATCAGTGTTGCAACCAAAATAAAAGTATATTGTGCTATAGTGCTAGCCACTCTGAAGATAAAGTTTATTCTCGTGGCAGCAATTGCCGTCCGGGATCAAGATAACTCTTCATGTACCAAGTCGCAGCCTATGTGAGGTGGGGTGATCAGTTTCTTTGCTTGCTGTTTTTACCTTTCCAACGCATACGTCATGTACCCATTTACAGCTGGGTCGACTGGAGGAGCGGTCGTACTAGGCAAAAACCATAGCCGTTCCGTCCGTGAAATCGAACATGTGGTAAGCTGTAATCCCAGTCTAATAAGCTGTAATCCCAGTCTAGTAAGCTGTAATCCCAGTCTAGTAAGTTGTAATCCCAGTCGAAAGATGCAATACTGGTACCAGTACCAAAAACAGGGAAGGACAAAACAGATCCAAATGGATACAGGCCCATTAGCCTACTGAGCTGTGTCGGCAAGCTGATGGAACGGATGATAAACACCAGACTGATGTGGCATCTGGAAGAAAAACGAATACTAATTCCACAGCAAGCCGGCTTTAGACAGCACAGATCCACTGAGGACCAGGTCATCCTCATAGCCCAGGAGATAGAAGATGCCTACCAGGCACAGAAACACACAGTAGCTGTTTGGGTGGATCTGGAAAAGGCATTTAACAAAGTCTGGAAGGATGGACTTAGAGTCAAGCTAAGAAGAAGTGATGTCTGTGGGAAGATGTACAAGTGGATCAACCACTTCCTCAAACAAAGAACGGCCAGTCCAAGTACAAGGGCAGATGAGCAAAAAGGTGACACTCGAGCAGGGAGTACCCCAAGGGGGAGTATTGTCACCCACACTCTTCCTGGTATATATAAACGATATTACAGAGAATATACCAAGAAGAGTCCATACCTCAATGTTTGCAGACGATCTGGCTATGTGGACCTCTGAAAAGAATCTCACCATAGCAAGAAATCGGATGCAGACGGCCCTAACATCGCTGGAAGAGTGGGCGAACTCATGGCTGGTCAAAATAAACGAGGAGAAAACCACGTGCACAATATTCTCGCTCTCATTAAAACCCCAAAGTACCAAATTAAGTCTGAATGGCAAAATCCTGCAGCCAAACGACAACCCAACCTATCTGGGAGTCACATTTGATCGGCTCATGACATGGAAAAGTCAGATTGAGAGAAACCGAATGAAAGCCAGAGAAAGAATGGCGATCATGAGGAAACTTGCTGGCACAAGCTGGGGAGCAGACGAAGGCATACTAAAGAAACTGTACACTGGAAGAGTGAGACCAGTTCTCGAGTATGGCATTGCGGCATGGACAACCGCAGCGAAGGCGAACTTCGATAAAGTTAACAAACTTCAAAACCAAGCCATGAGAATTATAACAGGTGGCATGAAGTCAACGCCAATTGTAGAACTTGAAAAGATTACAAAATTGCAATCCATGACCGATAGAAGAGACTGCAGAGCCCAGCTGCAGTCAGAGAAACTCAGAAGACTGACGGACCATCCAATGTACCAGAGACTAAACAATTTGGGAAATGGGAAACTAAAGCGGAGAAACTTTGCAGAAATAGCAAAAGCAAAGATGCACGAAGATCCCATAAATGCACTAACAACACCAAAACCCATCACTACTGTACGAAAACCTACCTGGAGGCAGGATATATTTCCAGAGGTGGTAGAAAATATACCAGGTTTTGCAAACAAAAACTGCCAGAGTGAAAAAGAAAGGAGAGACACTACCCTAAGCTTCATAACGAAAAGCTACCCAAGCATGGACTGGACCCATGCATACACCGACGGTTCTGTAACAAACACTACACAGAACGGAGGGGCAGGAGCATTCCTGAACCTACCAAATGGCAGAAAAATAACACTGTCATTCGCTACTGGTAAGTACACAAGCAATTTCAGAGCAGAGGCAGAGGCACTGAGGGCGGCAGTGGAAGAAATGGTAACACACAGTGAAAATGAGAGCCATATAGTCCTGCTGACAGATGCTCTCGAAGTAGTCACAGCGCTAAAAAGCCAGAAAAACACTGAGCTTAATGACTTAAGAGCAGCACTCTGCAAACTGTGCCAGCTGTCTGCACCAAAAAGGGTAGTGGTACAGTGGGTTCCGTCACACTGCAACATCCTAGGCAACGAGGAGGCAGACAGACTGGCAAAAGAAGGTGCAAGGCTACCACAAACAGATACCAGTATGACGTACGAAGAGTCAAAACGGCTTATCAAAGCCAGATACATGACCAAATGGGAAACCGAACATACTGGTTACACCAAAAACGATGCCTATTACCAGCTGAACCGAAGAGAGCAGGTCGTTGTCTTCAGACTTTGCACTGGCCACAACAGACTGAGGTACCACCTATTCAACAAATTGAAGATAGGGTGTACCGACGAATGCCCGTGCGGTACTGGTAAAATGACCACTGAACATCTGCTGCAGAACTGCCCGACATACGAGGATCAGAGAGAGCAGATGTGGCCATTGCCAGTGGAACTGCAAGACAAGCTCTATGGTAGTGGCGAGTCTCAGGATGACCGCCGCTTTTTTCGAGAAAATAATGGTTACTGTCTGACTGTGTACGCAGAAGAAGAAGAAGTAATCCCAGTCTAGTAAGCTAGCTCATTGTCGACTAGGCTAATGATTGGGGTATGCTACAGATATCCATCAAGTCAAAAAGAGGAAGATGAGGAGCTGATAAGTAGCATAGAAAAGGCAAGTGAAGGGAAATTATTATTAATGGGGGATTTCAACTTTCCAGAAATGAAATGGGATATGGCAGCAGCAGTTGCAGAGTCAAAACCTTTTGTTAAGTGCATAACTCACAATTATTTTATTCAACATGTAGAAGCAGTCACCAAAGGCAAAAACACACTCGACTTAGTTTTAACTACACAGGAAAATATGATTGAAAACGTTACCGTTGAGGAACTGTTTGGCTTAAGTGACCATCAAATCATCCTTTTGGGATCTTATAGCAGGGAAAGAAGTAAACATAAGCACGCAAACATACGACTAGTCTAAGACAGATGTTACAAAGATGAAAGAGGCAGCGAGCCACATAATCTGAACAGATATTGTTGGAGGAACAAATGTTGAACAAGAGTGGGAGAGTTTTAAAACAGTTCTAGAAATCTAAAAGAGGAATGTGTTCCATGTAGGAAAGTAAACCCCAAGCATAAAAAGTGGATAATTATATATGTAGTTAAATGTAGAAGAGCTAAATATAAAGCATGGAAAATATATATATAGAGGCAGGTAAATCAAAAGAAACGTATTTTAAATATTTTGACAAAGCAAAGCATAGCTCAGAAAGTGAATAAAACAGCAAAAATAGAATTCGAAAAAAAAACTTGCTCAAAGGATCAAGACTGATAGTAAAAGCTTCTTTTCTTATGTTAGAAATAAACAACGAAAGACACAGTAGGCCATCCCATAGACAGCATAGGAAAAATAACCATAGACAGCACATGAAAAATAATAAGTGAGAATAGACAGGCAGCTAATCTGCTCAATCAGTACTTTGGCACAGTTTATTCAAAAGAGGACTGCTCGAAGATCCCAGAGCTTATGGATATTTTTCAAAGAGACATGGAAACAGCGGGATTAAGATCAATCTGTATTACAGAGGAAATTTGTGTTTTTTTAATTGGAGGGGTTGAAAGTGGATAAATAAATGTTCAGGTCAAGATGGTATTCATCCAAAATTGCTGTTTGAAATTAGAGACCAACTAGCAAAACCATAGGCTATATTATGTTCTCAATCACTTGCAAAAGGGATTGTTCCAGGAGATTGGAAAGATGCAGGAGTGATCCCCTTATTCAAAACGGGCAAAAAATCTGATCCAGCAAATTAAAGACCGATGAATTTAGCGAGCATAGTCTGTAAATTCTTAGAGTCAATAATCAAAGAAAACATTGTAATGCATTTAAACAAGTTTAATCTAATCAGTAATAGTCAGCAAGGGTTTACTAGAGGGAGATCGTGCTTAATAAATATATAAGAATTCATTGAGGAGGTTACTAAAATGATAGATAAAGAGTAGCCAGTGGATGTTATTTATCTAGATTTTCCAAAGGCCTTTGATAGAGTACCTCATCAAAGATTATTTAGAAATTTAAAATCACATGAAATAGGTGGGGAAGGGAAGTTGCCAAATGGATTGAACTGTTTTACGGTGATCTCAGAGCAGCGGACAGAAGAAACTCTACCGAGGCTTCTTAATGTATCTGAAAACCTTCAACATTGATTTCATCGCCTGTGAAATGATTACACAGAACCATTCTAACTGGCCCACTATCATCACACTAGGTGCTCCGATCACAGAGGGAGACCCCATCGCCGAGGTAATCAGAAAGCGAACAGCCAGCAAGAATAGAACGCAAGTCGACCCCACAGCCGACTCCAGCCGTGTTGTGCCCCATGTGCGACAGAGTCTGTCGGGCTAAGATTGAGCTTCGCAGTCATATGAGATCACATTTCACAGCAGAAGTCTTTTGCTGTCGTCATCTTCGCATGCGATCTGCTACAATTATTGTTATTCTTATTATTATTACTACTACTACTACTGCTACTACAACTACTACTACTACTACAACTACTGCTGATGATTTAAAGAACTGCACGTTCACATAATGATCATGTTACCGTATTTCTACAATTCTAAAACACTTTTGTTCAATTTAAAAGTCTGTGAAGTCTAATCATTGCAGTTTTCAGTTTAGTTCATGTTGATCCCTTATTGGGGTTCCAAATATTGTCAAAACATTGCACTACGAAGCCCAGCTGACAAGAAAAGATGTGTAAGTAGAAAGACATAGCTTCCGTCTGCGCAACCTCGGGATCTACTGGCACGACCTGATTTCGAATAGTGAAGGAATTCAACATAATCAACACGCCGGCATTGACTTAACGATTGATCGCCGTTGCCTCTCTCTTTCTCTCTCTCCTCGGTTACGTTGACCGTCTCCTAAAAGAAGTCCCGGCTCACGAGATGCTCCGGCAGGCTATGGGGGTGAAGGACGGAAAAAGGCCGTGCTCATCCTGGAGACGTCTTCGCGGTCGCCCTCGCACACACCTGACTGAAACGGCTCACCAGCTCCCCAACAGAACTGTAGGCCATTCGGAGGCGGCCATCAGACGTGGTCATGGGCTTAGTCATTCGACGCGGAGGGTAGGAAGACTAACGACTGGTCAGGCAAAATATACTGATCAGACATGTTAGTCAGGTTCAGGTATAACATACTGGACACGACCTTCACCTTGCTTTCCTCCTAGCCCTTCACGAAAACGGGCTATTTTCATGGCAGCCTAGCTAACAAGGTGAGGGATCGACGTGATCCCCGTTATAGGGAGCGAGATGCAGATAACGCCAAGTATAGCACAACCGACTGGAAACCCCGATCCACCTTCATCGGCACGCTCGGGATGTGAGGAAAGCTACTGCAACCTGTCACTTAACAACCTTTTCAGGCCGCAACTAAAGAGTAACGTACTCATTGTAGGCACTCGCAAACAACATTCGGCGCAGAAGGCCCAGGTCGTCTAAGCGTACTACTGTATTTTATTGGTGAATGTTTCACATTAGTAAAGCAAATTTTGAACGTTGAAGTTAAACTAAAGTAAAGCAAATGTTGAATGTTGAAGTTAGACTAAAGTAAAGCAAATGTTGAACGTTGAAGTTAGACTAAAGTAAAGCAAATGTTGAACGTTGAAGAAGTTAGACTAAAGTAAAGCAAATATTGAACGTTGAAGTTAGACTAAAGTAAAGCAAATGTTGAACGTTGAAGAAGCTAGACTAAATCTTTTTTTTTTCTGACCTCTCAATTGAGCCCTTTCTGATCTGAGCTCTCCATGGCTCAGAGAACGACGTACAGAATTATGAGATCATGCAGATATAATAGATTCAAGGTCATTCAAAACAATCGGGCCTTGAATGTGAAGTTGATCTCTGATATTGATTCATAAAGAAGTTATATATACAGACATATATATATATATATATATATATATATATATATATATATATATATATATGCATACATACACATACATACACACATATATATATATATACATATATGCATATATATGTCATAATAAATCATTTGTATTTAGTAAATTGACTGATGCTATACATAATTGTGAACATGGTAAATATGCGGCTTGGAATCACAGCTTTTATTAATTTATTTATTGTTTTGTTCGCGATGCTAAAATGATGCGGTACGTATTACCACCGATAGTTTTAAAGCGTTGCATCACTTTATACTTGATCCCCTATATTATATAATATCAATTAGTCTGAGATTTATACATGCACTGACTTACATACTTCTTTAACACGCATATCATTATGTAACCAACTTGCAACATGTATTCGTAGCTTGTCCAACGTCATCGAAAGCTGTGTAGTCGAATTCCGTAAACGTAATACGATTATTCAATACTTCTTCTTGTAATGAATCTTTCGTGACTGATTTATGCATACGATTCTGAAACTAATTGGAAGCACTTGTTGCTGACATACTTGTACCATACGAAGTGTGTCCGATCTAGATCAGATATTATGAACCGGTGATTTGAAAATGTTCCGAAGTATGCAGTAACATTGTCTGAAATGCTATACTCGAGAACTGGTCTCACTCTTCCAGTGTACAGTTTCTTTAGTATGCTTTCGTCTGCTCCACAGCTTGTGCCAGCAAGTTTCCTCATGATTGCCATTCTTTCTCTGGCTCTCATTCAGTTTCTCTCGATCTGACTTTTCCATGTCATGCGCTGATCAAATGTGACTCCCAGATAGTTTGGGTTGTCGTTTGGCTGCAGCAATTTGCCTTTTAGACTTAATTTGGTGTTTTGGGGTTGGATTGAAAGCGAGAATATTGTGCATGTGGTTTTCTCCTCGTTTATTGTGACCAGCCATGAGTTCGCCCACTCTTCCAGCGATGTTAAGGCCTGCTGCATCCGATTTCTTGCTATGGTGAGATTCTTTTCAGAGGTCCACATAGCCAGATCGTCTGCAAACATTGAGCTATGGACTCTTCTTGGTATATTCTCTGTAATGTCGTTTATATACACCAGGAAGAGTGTGGGTGACAGTACTCCCCCTTGGGGTACTGCCTGCTCGAGCGTCACCTTTTTGCTCATCTGCCCTTGTACTTGGACTCTGGCCGTTCTTTGTTTGAGGTAGTGGTTGATCCACTTGTACATTCTCCCACAAACTTCACTTCTCCTTAGCTTGACTCTAAGTCCATCTTTCCAGACTTTGTCAAATGCCTTTTCCAGGTCCACCCAAACCGCTACTGTGTGTTTCTGTGCCTGGTAGGTATCTTCTATTTCCTGGGCTATGAGGATGACCTGGTCCTCAGTGGATCTGTGCTGTCTAAAGCCGGCTTGCTGTGGAATTAGTATTGGTTTTTCTTCCAGATGCTACATCAGTCTGGTGTTTATCATACGTTCCATCCGTTTGCCGACACAGCTCAGTAGGCTGATAGGCCTGTATCCATTCGGATCTGTTCCTAATATCTAATCTGCACCTCTCTTTAGTCAGCTTGTAGCTATGCCCTCGTGTTATTGTAGGTGGCTGTATTTTAAAAAGCTTGTTATAGTCTAATTTATCCATTCCTCTGATCATCTTATAA
Source organism: Ariolimax columbianus (assembly GCA_036924085.1). Taxonomy (NCBI): domain Eukaryota; kingdom Metazoa; phylum Mollusca; class Gastropoda; order Stylommatophora; family Arionidae; genus Ariolimax; species Ariolimax columbianus. The sequence continues at coordinate 37,549,148 of JAVGWX010000003.1, read as the reverse complement.
GCCTGTATTAAGTCACCACGAATTCTTCTCTCTTCGAGACACTGTAGGCCAATTTTTCTCTCTATGATAAGGACTCCACACTTGTACACAGTACTCCAATCTAGGTCTAACTAAAGCTTTATACAGTTTGACGATCACTTCCTTGCTCCTATGTTTAATATTTCTATTTATCATACCTAACATTGCATTTGCCTTTTTCACTGCTACCTTAACTTGCTCACTCACCTTTCCTGTATGATCTATTATAACCCCTAGGTCCCTTTCTTTATCTATCTTTCTAATATTGTTTTCTCCCATTCTGTAATAATGTTCCATATTGGATCTACCCATGTGGATGACTGTACATTTATCTACCTTAAACTCCATTTGTCAGCTTACAGACCATTCTCGAATTATATCTAAATCCGACATCAATATATCCACTTCCGCTTTAGATGAGACACTACTGCATAGTTTTGTGTCATCAGCAAATTTTGCAATCATGGATCCCATATCAATGTCCAAATCATTTATATATATCAAGAACAAAATTGGTCCCAAAACCGAGCCCTGTGGCACACCACTTTTCACTTCACACCACTCAGAGTACTCCTTATTTATGCCCACCCTATGCCTTCTTCCCGTTAACCAATTTTCAATCCATTTGGCAACTTCCCCACCTATTTCATGTGATTTTAACTTTCGAAATAATCTTTGATGAGGTACTCTATCAAAGGCCTTTGCAAAGTCTAGATAAATAACGTCCATTGGCTTCCCTTTATCTATGATTTTAGTAACCTCCTCCGTGAATTCTAATAGATTTGTTAAGCATGATCTCCCTCTAGTAAACCCATGCTGACTATTTCTAATTAGATTAAATTTTTCTAAATGCATTACAATGTTTTCTTTGATTATTGACTCTAACAATTTACAGACTGCTCGTTAAACTCACAAGTCTATAATTTGCTGGATCTGATTTTTTGCCTTTTTTGAATAAGGGGATCACTCCTGCATATCTCCAATCCCGTGGAACAATCCCTTTTGTTAGTGATTGAGAACATAATATAGCCAATGGTTTTGCTAGTTGGTCTCTAATTTCATACAGCAATTTTGGATGAATACCATCTTGACCTGGACATTTATTCACTTTCAACCCCTCCAATGTTTTTAAAACCATTTCCTCTGTAATACAGATTGATCTTAATCCCGCTGTATCCATGTCTCTTTGAAAAATATCTAAAGGCTCTGGGATCTTGGAGCAGTCGTCTTTTGTGTAGACTGTGCCAAAGGACTGATTGAGCAGATTAGCGGCCTCCCTATTCTCACTTATTATTTTCCCTGTACTGTCAATGAGAGGGCCTACTTTGTCTTTCGTTCTTTGTTTATTTCAAACATAAGAGAAGAAGCTTTTACTGTCAGTCTTGATCCTCTGAGCAAGTTTTTTTTCAAAGTCTATTTTTGCTATTTTATTCGCTTTCTGAGATATGTTCTGCTTGTCCAAATATTTTACATTTGTTTTTTTTTGATTTACCTGCCTCTATATATTTTTTCCATGCTTTATTTTTTGCTCTTCTACATTTCACTACAAATCTAGTTATCTACTTTTTATGCTTGGGGTTTACCTCCCTTCATGGAACACATTCCTCTTTTAGCGTTTCTAGAACTGTTTTAAAACTCTCCCACTCCTGTTCAACATCTGTTCCTACGACAATATCTTCTGTTCCTACGACAATATCTTTCCAGATTATGTGGTTCGCTGCCTCTTTCATCCTCTTAACATCTGCCTTAGAGTAGTCGTATGTTCGCGTGTTTATGTTTACTTCTTTCCCTGCAATAAGATCCCAACGGATGATTTGATGGTCACTTGAGCCAAACAGTTCCCCAACGGTAACGTTTTCAATCATATTTTCCTCTGTAGTAAAAACTAGGTCGAGTATGTTTTTTGTCTCTGGTGGCTGCTTCTACATGTTGAATTAAAAAATTGTCAGTTATGCATTTAACAAAAGGTTTTGACTCTACAAGTGCTTCTGTCATATCCCATTTTATTTCTGGATAGTTGAAATCTCCCATTAATAATAATTTCCCTTCACTTGCCTTTGCTATGCTACTATGCTCCTTATCTTCCTCTTTTTGACTTGATGGACATCTATAGCACACTCCAATCACTGTTTTTTCACCCCCCCCCCCTCCCCCCTTTCTATTTCTCCCCATACACTTTCATTTTTGTTACCACACGATAAATAATCTTTGATCGTTATATTAACAGAATTTATACAGTATAATAAAACGCCACCTCCATTAGTCTTGTCTCCAACTATCCTATCTTTCCTTTACATTGTATATCCTTCAATTTCAAGTTCACTATCTGCAATCTCCTCATATGTCCATGATTCTGTTAATCCTATTATATCTGGTTTTTCTTCTTCTACATACAGTTCCAATTCTTCTCTTTTATTTACTATGCTAGTGTGCTCTATGCAAGCAGTTCCCAGTTGATGGTGGCCATGTACTCTAGTGTGTTCTATGCAAGTAGTTCTCGGTTGATGGTGGCCATGTACTCTAGTGTGCTCTATGCAAGCAGTTCACGTTTGATGGTGTTTAGCCAGAAAACTGTAAAGCAGCTTGTTCTCTCCAACAATCCTCACAATAAACAAGCACACAAAGTACGCAACCTTTGTACATTTTTGATGGGGTGTTTGTTCTGTAATGCGAGGACTTTCAAACGTGTATTAAACTTGTAAAATTTTGTATAACTTTGTTCATTCTACCTATGACGTCTTTGCCTGTTCCACCATCTGGTGTAACTGTGCATCGGAGGAATGTAAATATGTCCGTAGTTGCTAGTTATCCATTTCTTATCTTAATTAGGACGGAATTTCATATGCCCGTACCTAGTGTCATGACTTCTGTTTTCTTTATATGAATGTTCAGACCCACATATTTGTTATTTGCGCTCATTCTCTCCGCTTTCTCTTGGGTGCGTCGGTTAAGTGTACAAATAGTACAATAACAGCTGCGTATTCATCAAGATCTACCAATGTATAAAGTCATGTCCATTTTATTCCTTTTAATGTGTCCTCTGTGGTCTGTAGCATCGTTCAGTTAATGACAGTTAAGAAGAGAATGGTTGATTAGGGTCATTCTTGTCGTACCGCTGTTCTCACTGAAAATGTCTGTCCACCATGTCCAATTCTTCCTGCAAAAAATTGTAAACATATTTTGTAAATAATTGAGACGATGAGGCCAATGATACATTAAGATCTTAGTCTCATCAATCGATTATCCCGAGATATGCCACCGAAACCACATCTACTATTACCCTACTATTTATGACGTGCCTTGATTTTCCAGCTAAAATAACAAAGGAGTGTTAACTATCACGTTTCTTCAATTAAATATGGCATAATTAATCATGCCTCTTGCTGATGTAGCTCGCTTAGCAGATGTCCTTGAGTTTGGTAATACTTTGGCATATTTTGATAGATCTTTTGGCATGCAAGCTTAGACATGGTGACGGATCCTTCTATGTGGGGAGATCATTTGTCACACGGTATGAGTTTGGTAATGGACTTGTATCTGGGGAGATCATTTGTCATACAGTCGTGAGCTAGCTAATGGGTTTTTTATATTTGGGGAGATTGTTTTCGTAAAAACAAAAATTGATAATATGTTCTTCTACTTGTGGATATCCTTGATCATGTAGCCATGTCCTTGGTTATTAGTTTTTCTATTTTTGAGAGGTATCTTGTCATACTGCTGAGGATACAATGATGGATTTATGATTTTAGAAGAAAGTGTGTCATACAACACTGGGCTTGATAATGGTTCCATGTTTTAGCAAGATATTTTTTAGGCAATCAGGTGCTTGGTAATGGGTTCATGTTATTTAGAAATGTTTTTCTTATACAGCCGCGGACTTGCTACTTTATTCAATTTTATTTTATGAAAATAGTTTCCTATGCAACCATGGGCTTGGTAATTGATTCATGTTTTTGAAATATTCTTTCCAACACAACCATGAACTTGGTAATGGATTCCTGCTTCCTGAACAACAAGAGTTCTCTTCGTGAAAATACATCGTTTACCTAGAAAAGCATTTTCAGTAGAAACATATGACAGGTCCCAACACTTGTGAATACAGAGACTGTCATTTGTGTATTTTCAAAACTTACTTCTTTCTTTCTGCAGTTCCCCCTGAGACATTAATCATTTTGTGTAGTCTGTATGCTAACGTTCACATACGGGTAATCAATAACGATTGTTCGATTGATCTACGCCGGATAATAGTCTTCATGCTTGGGTAATTCTTAGCGTATACTTTCCAATAACTACCACCTCTGTGTCTCTCTCTCTTTCTCTCTCTCTCTCTTTCTCTCTCTCTCTCTCTCTCTCTCTCTCTCTTTCTCTCTCTAGCAAACACATATCCATGACAATGGAGACAGAAAACGACAGCAATGAATACAGTTTTAAATTGATAAGTGAAAATGAAAATAAACAGGTGACACCATCAGATAGCAGGCATGCCAATTAAGCCAGAAATGCTCTAGCTTAGAGCCAGCAGGGACAGAGATAGGCTGCCAGAGTACACCAGGCGACAAACGAGGCAAGAGGAAAACAGGGTACGTGGAGTCTCATGAGCGGAACTGAGGTAGTCACAAAATAGGAATATATGGCTCCCATAGCAACCAGGTGTATTCATTAAAGAAAGTTAAGTATTTCTTGGAATTACGCCATTTTCTGAGTTAAGTAAATTCTGCTCAAGGGTTCAGGCGTCAGCACTAGCACACGATCCCTTCTCTTAAAGCAGCAGACGGAACGAAAGTGACATCACGTCTGCAGATAGCGTCATCTGTGGCTTCTACACTAACTTATTAAAATCATCGCTTCCTCTCTACACTCCTTCAACCAAATCACCGTCACTTCCTTCATTACTCCCATCCTTCCTGATCTCAAAGATCCGAAGTGCTATTGAAAGCATGCTCTCGTGCAAGTCAGCAGGCAAAGACGGTATCACGATAGAGGGTATGGCCAACCACTCTATCAGCTCTTGCCCACCGATTCATCCGTTTTCTAGAAGTGAAGGAAACTCCATCGGACTGGCCAAAGCAGAAGACTGTCTTACTATACAAGGGAGGTGACAAAGAGAACCTGGCTAACTACCATCCTATCACACTCCTCTCCGTACTTTACAAAGTATTCACCAGATGACTCCTAGTGAGAATCCACAAAACTCTCGAGACAGCCAAACCCATAGAGCAGACTGGATTCAAATGCACCTATAGAACGCTGGACCACATAACCACGTGTTATCGTTTGACTGAGGCAGCAATCGAGCACCAGCGCTGCTAGTGTTGGCATTCATCGACTTCAAGGAGGATTTGTACTTGGTCGAACCAGAATATGTGTGGAAAGCTCTGAAAGCGCAGGGAGTTAATTCTGACTACACGGCCATGTTGAAAGGTTGCTATGATGGATGACCATTATTTGTCCATTCACACAACCGATAACTATTGCCATGGAGAAGGTATGCGCCAGGGCGACCCCCATCTCGCCCAACTTGTTCTCTGAATTCCTACAGTTTGCGATGAGTCATTGCGACTGGAGTGAGTACGGCATCGACATAAATGGGCGATCACTCAACCACCTATGATTTTCCGACGACATCACACTGATCACAGAGATACCCGCTGAGGCGACGAAAATGCTAGCATCGCTGGAAGCGGAGGACAAGAAAGCGGGCCTCATCGTGAATATATGATTAACGAAAGCTATATAGAACCGCTTTGTGGAGCCCAGCTTCTAAACGAAACACTACTAGAGAATGTTGACGAAAACATTTGCCAGCCGTCTCCTCAACATGAACAATAACCTGAAGGCCGAGGTTGCCAGAAGCCGACGAGCGGGCTGGGCTGCCTTCAACAGATGCTACGAAAGACACCAGACTACGAGCAGACCTATTCGATTCAGTGGAACAACCAGCGAAATGCATTGGAAAGGAAACCTTGTCTCTGGCAAAAGCCGTAGAGCACCAATTAAGGACAACACATGGCTCTCTTGAGGGCCATCTCGTTGGCCTTTCATCTAGGCAATAGCGTCAGGTGAGTCTACACAACAATGACATCCGAGCATTGACACACCTTAAAGATACCTATACCATGCCAACAATTGCAAGCACGACTGGGCTGGTCATGTAGTCAGAAGGAAAAACGAACGCTGAAACACATCAACCACTCTGTAATTACCACTCTGCAAAAAAAGACGCCGTGGCAGACCAATCTAGATAGCAAGACACGTCTCGCCCTACACAACACTCACGATCATAAAACAAGCAAGTTAGCCATCCACTGGACAACCCATGCCCGAGACAGAAGTTAGCCTTCCACTGGACAACCCATGCCCGAGACAGAACTTAGCCATCCACTGGACAACCCATGCCCGAGACAGAAGTTAGCCTTCCACTGGACAACCCATGCCCGAGACAGAACTTAGCCATCCACTGGACAACCCATGACCGAGGCAGAAGTTAGCCTTCCACTGGGCAACTCATGCCCGAGACAAAAGTTAGCCTTCCACTGGACAACCCGTACCCGAGATACAAGTTATCCATCCACTGGACAACCCATGCCCGAGACAGAACTCATGGAAACAGCTTGGATCAGCACAATACCCAAATCTCAGTACCCATCGAGCCCAGCCCGATAAGCTGAGAAATGCACCTACCGGCTACTACCAACTCGCACAAGAGTTGCGACCAGCACAAGCGCAACCACTCCTGTAGATGTACAGACAACCTTAAACAAAGACTAAGACCTATAGTCCACATGTGTTCTGGTATAAGTTTCAGCGGTACGTGACTTGTCTCAATAAAATCTTAATCTTGGAGTCATTTTTAAAATGGAAAATTCTTAACGAAGAAAACGTCCTAGCTGTTTTCTGGAATTGTATGTGTGTCACACAGAGGTGAAATCGACGACTGCCTTTACTAAATGCATGTCGTTTGAGGCCACTTACAGAGTGATATAATCACTAGAAGGTAGATGACTCTGCAAATCATGGATTTTCTCACTTGCCATTTAGCCATCCGATTTTGGAATAGTCTTCCGGTTTTGAGAGAAAACTGGAAACATCCACATTGTGATTAAAAAAGAGTGAATACTTCGTTTTCTGAAGAGGGCGATAAGAAGATAACGATGGAGAAGAAGAAATGAAAAAGCAGAAAGAAAATAAGAAGAATTTGAAAAAGGAAAAGAAAGTGAAAAAGATGAAAAAAGGAACCAAACAAAAGAAAAGAAAAGAGAGACGAAGAAGAAGAACAGAAGAAGAGGATGAGGAAAACTTCACATTATTATAATAGAACATTTGAACAAAACAAATACATACTGCGTACAATGTAGAGAGACAATGTAACAAAATGGATGACAGAATAAAATAGTAATAACAACTAAAAAACAAAACATCAGAGGCTAAGACTTGTGACAGAACACAACGACAGAAAGGCTTCATTATGTTTTATAAAGAACATAGATATGTATTATATGAACGTCTTACAAACCTTTTTAAAAAATACATTAAACGATAGCCCGTAGGAGTAAATTATTTACTCATAGTGCGTTTCCATACTGCAGGGATCCAAGTATTTGTGGTCCATGTACTTTGCGATACTTTCAAACGTTTACCGAGAAGATTAATCGACATGACCAACACGGAAACACCTTAACATCTGCCACAGGTCCCAGGGGCCATTCCCATCTTAATTTACATTGTCTGTCACGTGACTGGTTCCCAGAACTGCGTCCCAGAAGCAATGGTGTGGCTTGAATAATAGACTTCAAGCGGTAAGCTCAGCGAAATGCGTGCTGATACATATTCTCCCGCCATTCAACAAATGCTTTCTGTCCTCAACAATTTAAAAAAATATTCGTTATAGACTCAATCCAGCTCAGGACATTTGTTTCCAGAGGAAGCCAGGGCGATAGATGCACACGTTGACAGACAGCTATCTCATTGGAATACATATTTAGGTTCGAGCCATTACTGCCAGTCTGGGTTCATTAAAAATGTTGTCTGGAAAGAAGAAAACACGGATACTTTCAAATCTCCTGTGGTTTGTTTTATCAGAGACGAGTTAAACCCTTATATGGTAGAAGACTTCCCAGCTTGACTTGCACATTCCGCCATTCCCCCTGTTCAAAACCTTTCGAGTGTGGAGTAGCCTAGTTCGTTTAAAACAAAGCCCTAGAAGCAATTTCCTGTATAAAATACAGAAATACATTCGTTTTCTTGTTGAGAAGAAGATGAAAAAGAAAGAAAAGAAGAAGAAGAAGACGAAGAAGAAGGAGTGAAAGAAGGAGAGGAATAGAAAGATGAAAGACAGTGAAATAGAACAAAGTGAAGGAGAAGAAAAAGAAGACAAAGAAGAAGAAAGAAAAGAAGAAAAACAAAAGAAAAATCAGTTGGTTGATAATGCCATTCTCGTTCTCAAACAGAAATATATATTGACACAAGATTTGTCATACATTAACCTAAACTGAGCTTGAAGTCAAAACGGCTGACAAATGGGAGTACTGGGGACATGCACTGAACTAAACAGAGCTAGAAGTCAAAACGGCTGACAAATGGGAGTACTGTGGAAGACCAAGTTGCGTATCGATGGGGGAAAACATCAGGAAGTGCATTTCATATTAGACTAAGGTGTCAAATTATTGCTGGGCATGGTCAGTCTGCATTACAGCTTCCAGTAAAAGAATACATAGAGAGACAGCTACTGCAGCTTTTGGTGGAGATCTGAGTGCTTTTGGAGGAAGGTTCAGAAAGAGTTAATACGGATCGTAAAAGATCGACTTTTTTACTAAAATGGGTATCTTCTTTTATTTATTTTTTTTCGGGGAGGGGGAAGGGATAGAGATCAGGTGAAGGGGGTAGGGTAACTATTCATGCCTGGTAATAACGATTATAACTCTCTCGGTGTTAAGAGATGGGAAGTGACTGACTACTCCGATGTGTTAGCTCGCTTTCAGCTTTATTTATTTATTATTATCTTTAGCCAATCTTCTTGTTCTTCTTCTTCGTTCGTTCCCACTACCAAACACTGAAAGGGCTTAAGTAGCAGAATGTAGTCCAGAGAACGGAATGCGTTGTGTCGTAGTTTACAGCTTGGCTGCGATATTTGCATCTTTCGGTCCAACACATCCGACTTCAGCAAGAATTTTTTAATTACCGGGTTATCATTCCCTCTTCGATCCCTTCTCCTTAGCCAGTCTGCCCTGATGCAGCCTGTTATCCAGGATCACCGTGTGGAGGTGTAGAATGGTCTTGGCAGCTCTGGTTCGCTGGCCCTGACGCTGGCAGTCAGCTATGGGTCGCTGACCGCTGCAGCTCATGCGCTGCCCAGCATCTTGATCCCCAGAGAGTTAATTGAACTACCTCATAGCTTTTTCCAAGGGGGGATGACGAATACCATTCCCCGCGACCTTTCTTCCTTAAAATGTAAGTTAGGTACCCATGAAGAACTGGGTATACTAAGTCGTGCTGATACCTGAAATATAATCAGGGTACTTCACTTTTAAAAAAACAATCATCGTTCTAATCCGTTTTATAGCTCAGACGATCGACGAAAGTGAGGTGCAGTATTTGTGCCCCGTTTCTATCACTATTGTGACACTAATCTCATGTACGAGGGTACGTCAGTAAGTAAATCACAAACTGATCTGCGATAGTTATTTTCATTAGGTGACAATAAAATCCAGATTTGTTTTTACCGACGTTAGGTGTCGCATGCAAGTGCGCATTTCAAACGCAGAATGAGGTCCTTGCTCACAGAGTATACAATCAAAGAACAGTGCGCTGTTGTGCGCTTATTTTGAAAAAGTGACTTTATGTTTACCGTGGGAAGTGTTAGTAACGTAATGCGATTGCTTAATTGCGCTAACAAACTGTTCAGATTTCAACAGAAGCATCTTTGCGGCTGGCAGGCGTGGGGATGGGTGGTATTTTAAATTTTTTTTTTTTTTTTTTTTTGCGTTTGCCTTATTTATCTATTTCCCAAGGCGTGTGTGCGTTACACTGTGGTTTTTATTTTGCGCCTGTCGGCCCAGTGCATCCGACTTCAGCATGCATTTTATGTAAGGATCTGCTTCCTCCTGCATTTTATAAGGGTTTGCTTCCCCGGGGTAACGGCTGGTGCTGTGATGGGGATCGAACCCAGCACCTTCTGGTTGTGAGCTGTGCCACTTAACCACTAGGCTACGCCGTCCCCGGATGGGTGGTATGAGGAGGGTGATTCAAGATGACAGACGAGTAACAAAAGACAGTGTAGCAGATGCAATAGGGTGTTCGTAAAGTTCAACCTGCAGCATTATGCATGATTCCACTTTGGTGCGAGACGCTTCGGAATGACGAAGAAGCTAAACGTGAAATACAATTGTGGATGAGACAGCATACTAAACACTTCTGTGCTGCAAGTTTTGGTGTACTGATAAAGTGACAAGATTTGGTAGACTGATATAGTGACAAGATTTGGTGTATTGATAAAGCGACAAGTTTTGGTGTACTGATAAAGCGACAAGTTTTTGTGTATTGATAAAGCGACAAGTTTTGGTGTACTGATTAAGCGACAAGTTTTGGTGTACTGATAAAGCGACAAGTTTTGGTGTACTGATAAAGCGACAAGTTATGGTGTACTGATAAAGTGACAAGTATTGATGTACTGACAAAGCGACAAGTTTTGGTGTACTGATTAAGCGATAAGTTTTGGTGTACTGATAAAGCGACAAGTATTGGTGTACTGATAAGGCGACAAGTTTTGGTGTACTGATAAAGTGACAAGTTTTGGTGTACTGATAAAGCGATTAGTTGTGGTGTACTGATAAAGCGATGGAATTAGTATTGGTGGAAATTATGTATAGAGATAAAGGGACAATTTCATTTATTTTGTGTCAGTTTTTTAAATAACCGTTTACACCTATTTAGTGACTTCTGCTCGCATAATGGAATTTAGAAAGTAAGGAGCTGATTAATGACAGGTATAAATTACCCCAGGGACCTCAGCAATGGATATAAGCACTGTAGTGGTTCTTTTTTTCTTCTTCTTCTTCTTCGTACGCTGTCAGACGTCAACTTGTATTTGTTCGAAGAATGCAGCGGTCATCCTGAGGCTGTCGGCACTGCCATAAAGCTTGTCTAGTGTTGCCACTGGTGATGGCCACGTGTGCTTTCTCTGGTCCTCGTATGTCGGGCAGTTTTGCAGCAGATGTTCAGCGGTCATTTTCCCTGTACCACAAGTGCATTCGTCAGTGCCAACTATCTTCAGTTTATTGAATAGGTGGTACCTCAGTCTGTTGTGGCCTGTGCGGAGTCTGAAGACCCCGACCTGCTCTCTTCTGTTCAACTGGTAATAGGCATCATTTTTTGTGTAGCCAGTATGTTCTGTTTCCCATTTGACCATGTATCTGGCCATAATAAGCCTTTTAGACTCTTCGTAGGTCACACTAGAATCTGATTGTGGTAGTCTTGCACCTTCTTTTGCCAGTCTGTCTGCCTCCTCGTTGCCTTGGATGTTACAGTGGGACGGAACCCACTGTACCACTACTCTTTTTGGTGCGGACTGCTGGCATAGTTGACAGAGTGCTGCTCTTAAATCATTAAGTTCAGTATTTTTCTGGCTTTTTAGTGCTGTAACTACGGCCAGGGCATCTGTAAACAGGACTATCTGGCTTTCATTGCTTTCGCTTGTCCGCATTGCTTCTACTGCAGCCCTCATTGTCTCTGCCTCCGCTCTGAAATTGCTTGAGAACTTTCCAGTTGCCACTGACAGTGTTATTTGTCTACCATTTGGTAGGCTCAGGAATAATCCTGCCTCTCCGTTCTGTGTTGTGTCTGTTGCAGAACCGTTGGTGTATGCATGGGTCCAGTACATGCTTGGGTAGTTTTCCGCTATGTACCTCAGGGTTATGTCTCTTCTTTCTTTTTCAGTCTGGCTGTTCTTGTTTCCATTTCCTGGTATATTTTCTACCAAATCCGGAATGATATGCTGCTTCCAAGTAGGTTTGCGTACAGTAGGGATGGGCTTTGGTATTTTTACAGTCTTCATAGGGTCTTCGCTCATTTTTGCTTTGGCTATTTCTGCAAAGTTTCTCCGCTTTAGTTTTCCATTTCCAAATCTATTTAGTCTCTGATGCTTTGGATGATCTGTCAGTCTTCTGAGTTTCTCTGCTTGCTGTTGGGCGGCTCTGCAGTCTCTTCTGTAGGTCATGGATTGCAGATTTGTAATCTTTTGAAGTTCTACAATTGGCGTTGACTTCATGCCTCCTGTTATAACTCTCATGGCTTGGTTTTGAAGTTTGCTAATTTTATCAAAGTTTGCCTTTGCTGTTGTTGTCCATGACGCGATGCCATACTCGAGAACTGGTCTCACTCTTCCAGTGTACAGTTTCTTTAGTATTCTTTCGTCTGCTCCCCAGCTTGTGCCCACAAGTTTCCTTATGATTACTATTCTTTGTCTGGCTCTCATTCGGTTTCTCTCGAGATGACTTTTCCATGTCATGCACCGATCAAATGTGACTCCCAGGTAGTTTTGGTTGTCGTTTGGCCGCAGATATTTGCCGTTAAAACTTATTTTGGTGTTCTGTGGTTTGTTTGAAAGCGAGAATATCGTACATGTTGTTTTTTCCTCATTTATTTTGACCAGCCATTAGTTCGCCCACTCCTCCAACGATGTTAGGGCCTGCTGCATCCGATTGTTTGCTACGGTGAGATTTTTTTCAGATATCCACATCGCCAGATCGTTTGCAAACATGGAGCTGTGGACTCTTCTTGGTATATTCTCTGTGGTGTTGTTTATATACACCAGGAAAGGTGTGGGTGACAGTACTCCCCATTGGGTACACCCTGCTGCAGTATCACGTTTTTGTTCATCTGCCCTTGTACTTGATCTCTGGCTGTTCTGTTTTCGAGTTAGTGCCTGATTCATCTGTACATTTTCCCACAAACTTCACTTCTTCGTAACTTGACTTTTAGTCCCTCTTTCCACACCTTGTCAAATACCTTCTCTAGATCCACCCAAACCGCTACTGTGTGCTTTTTCTCCTAGTAAGCATCCTCTATTTACTGGGCTATGAGAGTGATCTGGTCCTCAGTGGATCTGTGCTGTCTAAAACCTGCTTGCTGTGGAATTAGTATGTGTTTTTCTTCCAGGTGCCACATCAGTCTGGTGTTTATCATACGCTCCATCAGTTTTCCTACACAGCTCAGTAGTCTGATAGGCCTGTATCTTTTTGGATCTGTTCTGTCTTTTTCTTTCTTTGGTACTGGTATAAGTACAGCATCTTTCCATGCTACGGTACAATTGCCCTTTTCCAGCTTTGGTTCAGGACTGATAGTAACTTCCTCTTTGCTGTTTGGCCCAAGCCCATCAGAATTTCGTTTGTTACCCCATCTTTTCCCGGCGATGTCTTTTTCTTTAGAGTTCTCATGGCCTCATCCATTTCGTTCATTGTTAGTTTTGCCATCATGTGCTCCTCTGGTGCGATCTTGATGTTGTCGTGGCTCTTTTGTTCTTCACTTTTATCTGTATGCCTGTCTGAAGAGACATCGATGTGGTTTGCTCTGGCATAATGTTCTATAAAGGCGTTTGCTGCTTTTTTTCCAGTGAGCACGTTGTCGCCCTGCTTGATGGTAATTTGTTTATTTGATGGTGTTTCGTCGTTCATGGCTCTGACTAAATGCCATAGTTTGTTCCCTTCTTTATCTATATTGAGGCTTTCTGTTTTGTTTTTCCAACTGTCTCCTGTTATTTGGTTCAGTGTTTTTTTGTATTTGTGGTTCTTTTAAAAGTTGGTAGTTTCAATATTAGAGGAAGACGGAGCTATAAATTGGAGAATAACATCAAGGGATGGACTAATAACAGTCTGTGGGAGTGTACCGTCAAATAAAAGTTGAAAAGGATGTTGTATAGCAATTGTAATCGACCTTCTATGCGAAGACGGCACTTGATATTAACATCAGTATTGGATTACATTTTTATGACAGCTCGGCCAGGCAGTCTGGCGCAAACCGTGCATTTCTTGGGGGTTCTAGATTTGACAATCTGCTACCGCTGCATATGTTGTTTTGTTTTATGTTTTGGTATTACTCGTTATCACACCAGTGGTACCCGGAATAAAAATGAACGGGGCCACGGTCTCCTTCCAAGCATGTAGCAAAAGGCTAAAAAATAGGATTGTGTTTGGTGCTGGTAACCTCTTCGTGTAAAAAACATGCCCGTTATATTCAGCAACTGAAAAAAAACTCGGACACAGGCCCTTCATATAAAGTGACAAGCTGCAGTTACAAACTGGAGCGAAAAGAGGAATGATTGGAAAAACTTGGAAATATGCCTCATTTAAAATCAACCAACTTCAGCAGTAAAATTTGCTTTGCGTAGGATCTATAAGGTGAAGGATAATGCCGATAGTTGGTGAGCCCCTGTTACATTACTCATTTACTTCTGCTGTCCCTCCCTTTACAGGTTGCTGTTAAAATGTCTGCCAGTTATTTTAAGAAAGATGCGGTGTATGCGTTGGCATAACAATTAAGGTGATTGTCTCACGCAGTAATTGGACTGGGGTTTTGTCACATGTGTAGCATGGTCACGACTACCAAGCTGAAAATGGATACGTCCTAATATCAGGGAAGAAAATATATTGAGAAAGAGACCTGATCAGCTCGTTCAATGAAGTAACCCATCGTTACCAAATAGACTGTATCTTGCTGGCCCAATGATTCTACACATTATTATTAATTTATGCTCAAAATGGATACGTCCTAATATCAGGGAAGAAAATATATTGAGAAAGAGACCTGATCAGCTCGTTCAATGAAGTAACCCATCGTTACCAAATAGACTGTATCTTGCTGGCCCAATGATTCTACACATTATTATTAATTTATGCTCATTCTTACTTACTTTACTTTCCGTTTCCTAGGCACTACGTCACACTTCATTCTTCCAGTATTCATCCACATGGATTGCCCTGTCACTAGCACTGAGCAGGTCATTCATGCTACAAGTCTCAGGGTGTTTTGGACAGATCATCATATGGTCCTGGTCTTGTGTTATTCCACATTCGCATGTTTCATCATCGCTGAATCCCCATCTTTTCAAGTTTTTCCTGCATCGTGATACACCAGTTTGAAGTATATTTAGTGACTTCCATATTGCGTAGGGCAGGAGATGTCCAGGCGCAGGCTCCTCTCGTAACTCGATCAAGGTGAGCTGTGTCAGCTGTTTCCAACTTTCGATGCGTCGTTTTTCCTAGTTTGAGGACAGCAGCCTCATGGGATTTCTCCAGATTGTAGAAATTTGCAAAGAACCGATACAATTGTTGAAAATCTTCAGCAACCATGTGATGGTTTCTGGTCTAAGGTTTTTAATTTACTTTGTCCTTAAGTCCTCTAGGCCAGCTGCTTTGTTGTTTTTCATTTGATGTATTACATCATTTAGTTCTTGCAATAAGACAGGTATCGCCAATATGTCATTCTCCTGTTTACAATCTCGCTGGATATTAATTTGCTCTGCTTTTTGAGTGGTTTTCCCGTTCAGTAGAAATTGGTAAGATATTTGAATGGGCGTGACATGTGTTATGCCTGCAGAAGCGCTCCGCTCGATCATTACCTAAGTTTTTAATAAGTTTCCAGGCGCGTCTGATGTTTTGTTTCATATCAAAGTATTCCACCAAGTGGTGCCGTTGTTCTGTTTTTGACTCTGATATGGCATGTAGTAGGTCTTCCCCAGCCTGGATGGTTTCATCAGAGAGATGGTCACTTTCAAATAGTGCTTCGTAGTGCTCATATAGCGCCTTTGATCCATCGTTAAGGCCTGGAATATACTGAGTTCTGTAGCCTCTTGGTATGGGGTGTCAAGAGATTCTTTTTACGAGTTTGACAAAAGCCTCATATTTTGCGGGGGTTGGTTCTAACTTATGCACCTCTTTGTCTAGGTCATAGGCGAGTGGACACCAGTTGGCTCGTTGGAAGTTGGAGCGTCTTTTGAATGGTACACTTTCCGGCTTGACAACTGTCGTGACGGTGCATGATATGGGCCTATGTTACTTCCGTTCTACTGGCTCCTCTACAGATTTTGCCACTTGGTGTATTATCCTATCCCTAACAAATATGTTGTCAGGATAGTAACCTTTTCCCCATTTGCCGCTATTAAAAGATGGTGCCAATTTTGGGGCGTACAAGAGCCGCAGTCCATTCTGTTCTGCTCAGTTCCTTAACACTTCTCTATTAGCATCTGACTCCTCTTGTAGTCCTATGCAGTGCTGTGACATTTGCAGTCTCCCATGACTATTTTGTTGCTTTGTGATCTGAAGTTGTCAGGTTCTTCGAAAACAAATTTGACATTCGGTGGCCTTTATACTGATGTCACTGTACATGATTGGGTTTGAATCGTGAAGTTCTCTGTGTTGTCTCTGGAGGTTTGACCCACTGAGCTTATATCTAGGTTTGGTGTGACAAAAATAGCGTTCACATATTGCTTATGCGGTATCTCCACAGCAAGCGTCATTTTGTCTATTTTTGGTCTTCTGTCACCGATTGCGCGATGGGTCTCTTGGAACATGGCCATCTGTAGTCTATTATAGTTGACCATGCTTGGACCATTAGTACATCGCATTTGTGCTGAATACATATTTCAGACAGTATTGTTTCTTTGTTGGCTGAGAGTCCTTCGATGTTGATTAGCATCAACACGAGACCTTTTCTACGTTCCATGGTATGATTAGTGCCCAGGTGTTAAAAGGATTGGCCGATTAAAAAATCGTTTCCAGGGGACGCTCGACTGTCTTATTGGCTGCAATCTTCGTGGGCGCTCCTTGTTGGGAGCGTTGTTAATTAAATCTCAAATACTTCATCCTTATTCCACCTGCTTTGAGACTACCGTTTCTGCTCCTAACGAAGCGTAGGCACATCTACTCATTTTGAGTTCTTGCAGAAATTAACTACAAAGCACTTTATTTAATGTGACAGTGGTGATCTCTGCAGCAATTAATGTTACATGATGAAGTTGCTAGCCTCATGCAACATCCTCGTGGATCCTTGTATGATATTGTTGGAAGACTACAGTAACTCGATTAATTCCTCTATGGATCCACACCATGGATACTACTTTTACTGCACACTGCTACAAGACAGCGAGAAAGAGACCTAGTCACCCTAGCCCGTAGAAACTGAGACCTCCAACCCTTCATCTACCACTTGGTTACCAACGACATTGTTTGCCTTTACCTTCACCTTTAGAGGGTTACTTGGCCTAGTTTGAGAATCACCGTCCCAAAATGACAAATAGAAAACACCTCTAATCACCACCGAACCGACCATGTATAGGCGTATCTGTTTGCGAATGAAACCGAAGACACAGAATCGATTTCAGAGTGATATTTCTCTATTGATTAAAAGACGTGATGTGTCTTACAAGCCCAACCCACTGAAGTCAGCTAAATATGTGGAAACATTGACTACATTTGTAGTACAGGCAACTCCGGCGGCTACTTGTCTCCTGTCGAGGTTTCTATTGACCCGGATGTGAGGTTACTTTGCGCAGTTCAAACAATGTGGGTGTAGTTTGTTGATGTACGCATCTAAGACTGTCGATCACTCTCTCCCTCCACCCCACCCCCACCCACCCCTCTCTCTCTCTCTCTCTCTCTCTCTCTCTCTCTCTCTTTCGTGGGTACCTATACGATCACAGACCGCCTAGTGGCTATGTGTATATATATATTGCTTTTTTTTCTGGGTATACACGTATAAACCGCAGACCAACCTTTATATTAAAAAAACGACTTTCATCTACTGTACTTTATGATATTGAATCTAACAAGAAATGAGCTGTTTTTAAGAAAACACATTATACACACCTTTTTTTCTTGAGAAAAGCACTGTGTGCGTATATATAGTGTTAGCATGTGGGAGAGTGAGGGCTTTGAGTATCCCTTTACGTTCTCACACAACCAGTTTTTGAGTGGGTGTATGGGTGTGTATTTCAATTATCCCCTTAAGTTCTCACACTATCAGTTCGTGTGTATGTGTGCGTGTGCGCGTTCGCGCGCACCCGTACGTGCGTGTGCGTGTGTGTGTGTGTTAATGTGCAGAGCGTGACCTAACTCTTTATCGCCATCATTATTGTTCTTGTTGCGTTCCAAAACAATCATGACGGCAACAAAGACTGACATTTCCCTCCCAACCATTTACCTGCTTTTGTTATTGACGTTTCTCTTCATGGCTGCCTGGTTCCATCAGGACCAGTGACCCACAGACGACCATGCGTCTGTTCTGCAGCCAAGTATCTGGAAGAAGGATCCACTAATGTAGTCTGGCTAAAGGATATGCGTCACGGTTGGAAGGCAAACCCCGTACCTAAAAAGGCCAGCGGAAATCGAATGTGGATGGGCCGAGAGGCACATTTATTTCCAGGACGAAGAAGTTTTACATCATTAAGTTGCCAGCTCTACGTACAACCCTCTCTGCATTCCATTTACGACGTACATGATAGGTTGCAGTGACCCTGATGTTGTCCCCACACTGGGATTCTCACAACAGGACAGGCTGGCTAAGGAAAAGAGATCGAAGAGGGGAGTCTAACCAGGTACCCAAATATACTGTGCTGAAGTCGGATGGGTCGGACCGAAACGTGCAAATATCGCAGTGAAGTTGTAAACCACAACACAGCGCATTCCATTCTCCGAACTACATCCTGCTACTTGCAAATCACTTTTCATGACTTGGTAGAGGGAGTTTGAGAACGTTTATGACTTGGTAGAGGGAGTTTGAGAACGTTCATGACTTGGTAGAGGGAGTTTGAGAACGTTCATGACTTGGCAGCGGGAGTTTGACAACAAACGGCGATAAGAATAAAGACACAATCATTGTAACAGTATATTATCTGTAGCTGTGTCTCTTCGAAAAGTTATTTGCATTTCTCTGTCCAAATCTTGCTGAAACATAATCCTTACCATTTCAAACGCCCACAACACCTTACCTCCACCACTGGGCTAGCTATCACTGAGCTGTGTTAGTTAGTATTTATAAAGGAGCTCTAGTGGTTGACCAGTCAGAATACCGGCCTTTTCAGCATGTAGGCATTGTTTCAAAAACACAGAGGATTTTTTTATATCGAAGGTAAAATAATAATCTTGTCTGCACACTCCTCGGCTACTGCAAAGGCAAGTGACAGTGTAGCCCAATACCTCTCCCCCCCCCCCACAACCCCCACTCGCCTCCTGATCAAGCATTGAATTGCACCGATGTTAAGAAACGGCGTTGTCCTACATCCTCATTGTCCCACCACGTCATGGTCTCACTTCTTCTCGTCCAACCTCTTTGCCAGTCTACCTCCTCACTGTCTCACCTCCTCACTGTCCCACCTCCTCACTGTCCCACCCCCTCCTCGTCCCACCTTCTCCTTGTCCCACCTTCTCCTCGTCCCACCTCCTCACTGTCCCACCCCCTCCTCGTCCCACCTTCTCCTTATCTCACCTTCTCCTTGTCCCACCTTCTCCCTGTCCCACCTTCTCCTTGTCCCACCTTCTCCCTGTCCCACCTTCTCCCTGTCCCACCTTCTCCTTGTCTCACCTTCTCCTCGTCCCACCTTCTCCTCGTCCCACCTTCTCCCTGTCCCACCTTCTCCTTGTCCCACCTTCTCCTTGTCCCACCTTCTCCTTGTCCCACCTTCTCCTCGTCCCACCTTCTCCCTGTCCCACCTTCTCCTTGTCCCACCTTCTCCTTGTCCCACCTTCTCCTTGTCCCACCTTCTCCTCCTCCCACTTTCTCCTCGTCCCACCTTCTCCTTGTCCCACCTTCTCCTTGTCCCACCTTCTCCTCCTCCCACCTTCTCCTCGTCCCACCTTCTCCTTGTCCCACCTTCTCCTCCTCCCACTTTCTCCTCGTCCCACCTTCTCCTTGTCCCACCTTCTCCTTGTCCCACTTTCTCCTCGTCCCACCTTCTCCTCGTCCCACCTTCTCCTTGTCCCACCTTCTCCTTGTCCCACCTTCTCCTCGTCTCACCTTCTCCTTGTCCCACCTTCTCCTTGTCCCACCTTCTCCTCCTCCCACCTTCTCCTCGTCCCACCTTCTCCTTGTCCCACCTTCTCCTTGTCCCACCTTCTCCTCGTCTCACCTTCTCCTCGTCTCACCTTCTCCTTGTCCCACCTTCTCCTTGTCCCACCTTCTCCTCCTCCCACCTTCTCCTCGTCTCACCTTCTCCTCCTCCCACCTTCTCCTCGTCTCACCTTCTCCTCCTCCCACCTTCTCCTCGTCTCACCTTCTCCTCCTCTCACCTTCTCCTCCTCCCACCTTCTCCTTGTCCCACCTTCTCCTCGTCCCACCTTCTCCTCGTCCCACCTTCTCCTCGTCTCACCTTCTCCTTGTCCCACCTTCTCTTTGTCCCACCTTCTCCTCGTCTCACCTTCTCCTTGTCCCACCTTCTCCTCGTCCCACCTTCTCCTCGTCTCACCTTCTCCTTGTCCCACCTTCTCTTTGTCCCACCTTCTCCTCGTCTCACCTTCTCCTTGTCCCACCTTCTCCTTGTCCCACCTCCTCCTCGTCTCACCTTCTCCTTGTCCCACCTTCTCCTCGTCCCACCTTCTCCTCGTCTCACCTTCTCCTTGTCCCACCTTCTCTTTGTCCCACCTTCTCCTCGTCTCACCTTCTCCTCCTCCCACCTTCTCCTCGTCTCACCTTCTCCTTGTCCCACCTTCTCCTCCTCCCACCTTCTCCTTGTCTCACCTTCTCCTTGTCCCACCTTCTCCTCGTCCCACCTTCTCCTTGTCTCACCTTCTCCTTGTCCCACCTTCTCTTTGTCCCACCTTCTCCTCGTCTCACCTTCTCCTCGTCTCACCTTCTCCTTGTCCCACCTTCTCCTCGTCCCACCTTCTCCTCGTCTCACCTTCTCCTTGTCCCACCTTCTCTTTGTCCCACCTTCTCCTCGTCTCACCTTCTCCTTGTCCCACCTTCTCCTTGTCCCACCTCCTCCTCGTCTCACCTTCTCCTTGTCCCACCTTCTCCTCGTCCCACCTTCTCCTCGTCTCACCTTCTCCTTGTCCCACCTTCTCTTTGTCCCACCTTCTCCTCGTCTCACCTTCTCCTCCTCCCACCTTCTCCTCGTCTCACCTTCTCCTTGTCCCACCTTCTCCTCCTCCCACCTTCTCCTTGTCTCACCTTCTCCTTGTCCCACCTTCTCCTCGTCCCACCTTCTCCTTGTCTCACCTTCTCCTTGTCCCACCTTCTCTTTGTCCCACCTTCTCCTCGTCTCACCTTCTCCTCGTCTCACCTTCTCCTTGTCCCACCTTCTCATCGTCTCACCTTTCCCTTGTCCCACCTTCTCCTTGTCCCACCTTCTCCTTGTCCCACCTTCTCCTTGTCCCACCTTCTCCTTGTCCCACCTCCTCCTCGTCTCACCTTCTCCTTGTCCCACCTTCTCTTTGTCCCACCTTCTCCTCGTCTCACCTTCTCCTCGTCTCACCTTCTCCTTGTCCCACCTTCTCATCGTCTCACCTTTCCCTTGTCCCACCTTCTCCTTGTCCCACCTCCTCCTCGTCTCACCTTCTCCTTGTCCCACCTTCTCTTTGTCCCACCTTCTCCTCGTCTCACCTTCTCCTCGTCTCACCTTCTCCTTGTCCCACCTTCTCATCGTCTCACCTTTCCCTTGTCCCACCTTCTCCTTGTCCCACCTTCTCCTCGTCTCACCTTCTCCTTGTCCCACCTTCTCCTCCTCCCACTTTCTCCTCGTCCCACCTTCTCCTCGTCTCACCTTCTCCTTGTCCCACCTTCTCCTCCTCCCACTTTCTCCTCGTCCCACCTTCTCCTTGTCCCACCTTCTCCTCGTCCCACCTTCTCCTTGTCCCACCTTCTCCTTGTCCCACCTTCTCCTCGTCCCACCTTCTCCTCGTCCCACCTTCTCCTCGTCCCACCTTCTCCTTGTCTCACCTTCTCCTTGTCTCACCTTCTCCTTGTCCCACCTTCTCCTTGTCCCACCTTCTCCTTGTCCCACCTTCTCCTTGTCCCACCTTCTCCTTGTCTCACCTTCTCCTCGTCCCACCTTCTCCTCGTCCCACCTTCTCCTTGTCCCACCTTCTCCTTGTCCCACCTTCTCCTTGTCCCACCTTCTCCTTGTCCCACCTTCTCCTTGTCTCACCTTCTCCTCGTCCCACCTTCTCCTCGTCCCACCTTCTCCTTGTCCCACCTTCTCCTTGTCCCACCTTCTCCTTGTCCCACCTTCTCCTTGTCTCACCTTCTCCTCGTCCCACCTTCTCCTCGTCCCACCTTCTCCTTGTCCCACCTTCTCCTTGTCCCACCTTCTCCTTGTCTCACCTTCTCCTCGTCCCACCTTCTCCTCGTCCCACCTTCTCCTTGTCCCACCTTCTCCTTGTCCCACCTTCTCCTTGTCCCACCTTCTCCTTGTCTCACCTTCTCCTCGTCCCACCTTCTCCTCGTCCCACCTTCTCCTCGTCCCACCTTCTCCTTGTCCCACCTTCTCCTTGTCCCACCTTCTCCTTGTCCCACCTTCTCCTTGTCCCACCTTCTCCTTGTCTCACCTTCTCCTCGTCCCACCTTCTCCTCGTCCCACCTTCTCCTCGTCCCACCTTCTCCTTGTCCCACCTTCTCCTCGTCCCACCTTCTCCTCGTCCCACCTTCTCCTCGTCCCACCTTCTCCTTGTCCCACCTTCTCCTTGTCCCACCTTCTCCTTGTCCCACCTTCTCCTCGTCCCACCTTCTCCTTGTCCCATCATACATAAAAAGGACTAGGAAGAACTTGAACGGATTTCTCAGGAAATGAAGACTTGGTGTGTAATTGCTGATGACATGTGCTCCACGGGCAGCTAATGGCTTTTTTATTGATTGACGCCTCCTTTTACCGATGGTACTCTCACCAATGGTCAACTAGAAACGCCCAGCTTCACAAGAAATAGTAATTGAAAGTGACCGCGAAACCTACACTCCGTATTTTGTTTTCTGCTCACAGACTCTATCCACTATGTCTATATGTCATTGGAAATAATTTGAAGAATGCATGTTTCAACCCTGTTTTTATAACTATGACAAACATCCACATTATACTTGGGGTAGGGGGTAAAGATTTCAACCCCTTTAGCCTTCAAAGCAGGTCGTAAAAGGCTACCGAATATGGCTGTGCAACCTTATGTTAAACGAATTTCAACTTAATCCGCTTATTTAGGAGCGCGCGCAAGTGTGTGACGGTGCCAGCTGCAGCAGGAGAGACACGTGATTTGTGTGGCGCATAAACGAGACAAGGCAAAGACAAATGACAGAGATTAGGCCCTAGACAAGTGAAACAACAAGACAGCATCCGCAATATTAAAGAACCGTCTAGAAATGAAATATGTTCACTTTAGGAATACGGAACATCCTACCTATCATTTCTGCCGCTTTGGGATATTTCGTGGGCAAAACGAAATGCGTATGTGAATTGATGACGTCAAGTTTCTAAATTTATCCCCGCGAGACTGTCTGCTGTTACCCCTGAATGGTAAGAATCATTGATAAACCACTCCGCTTACTCTCTTTATCATTCTCCAGATCTCCCAGTAAGCCTGTGTTCTGGACTTTTTCTCTTCAGGAGATCTCAGATAAGCCTGTCTCGTTTACTTTTTCTCTGCCATCTATTTTCTCTACTCGACTTTTCATTTAGTATTGAAGATTGCATTTTGGCGTCCGTTTCCTACGCACAGTATAGCTTGATTAATTTCCTGGTGACTTTTTTTTTGCTCTGGTTCCTTGTCATTTCTCTTATTCGCTCTCTCTCACTCTCTCTTTCTCTTTCTCTCTCTCTCTCTCTCTCTCTCTCTCTCTATCTTCTGTTTTTCTGTTTAGATGTATCTTTGATATCATCGTTTATACCAATAGTCGGTAACTTTATTCCGGACAGGGGCTAGCGACCAATTTAGTATGTGGATGTCCGGAAACATTCGTGCATAGCTAATTAATGAAGATAAAAACGTGATGAATTCTGAATAATTAGTATTGTATGTAAGTGACATTTATGTCGTGAAATTATCAATGCTACAACATAGTATTATTTTGATGTTGTTTGTCGCACAAAAGTCTCCCGACATAAGACGATAAGCTGGTTGTAACCAGATACAGAACATCATGTAAAAGAACATTAATCAGCTGGAGTGGGATCTTGCTCTTTATGCATTTGTGTTTTAAGACAAGCGTAAATGTGTATAACGTCATATCGATCAAATGTATTCAAATCTATAATTATGCATATTTACACAATTTAAAAAAAAAAATTAACCCAGGCCAGTGGACATGCTATGTTTGGAGTTGCAGGTCTGATATATTCAGATGCCGGGCCGGTTTCTGCGAGCGGAAGTCAGTTGATGGCCCTTGGTTTATCATGTTCCAGGGGTTCTAAAGCTAACGGCCCCGCCTAAGCATGCCCTTCGGTCCACATTTCATATCTCCACAACGTATAACAGCAGGCATTAAAGCTTAGTCTATAATGTGTGTTATGTTTGACAAGTCTGGCTCCTGCTCATGTATACCAGTAGTGCACAGAATCAATCAATAAATCAAAACTTGTCAGCTCCCCATGGGGCATAGATAATCAACAAATAGAACCCAAGCTGTCCTGTTCTAGGCCATCTGTTCCTGTTCTGTCCATGTCTTTCCTGTTTCCTTAATGTTTTGTACCGAGCTTTCTTCTCCGCGTGTGTTTTGGTTTGTCTATTCTTCTCTTTCTTTGAAGATTCCAGAGCACAGACTGTCTTGTAAACCTATAAGCTGGTTTCCTGAATGTGTATCCTATGCGCTATCTCATTAATGGCATGTTCCACTAATATAGGTCTGGTTTTTTTCAAACAGATCAACATTAGTAATTTTGTCTCCCCATTTCAGTTTTTCTTTTTTATGCGGGCACCCTTTTATGAAAGTATCCCCGAG
This sequence comes from Ariolimax columbianus, assembly GCA_036924085.1. NCBI lineage: Eukaryota > Metazoa > Mollusca > Gastropoda > Stylommatophora > Arionidae > Ariolimax > Ariolimax columbianus. The sequence goes on along the minus strand of JAVGWX010000003.1, from coordinate 37,524,227 downwards.
AACAATCTCTTCTTTTTCTCTGTAAACAATGCCCAAGCACAGTAGCTTATTCTCCTCCGTAATCTTTGTCTGAGCACAATAGCCTATTCTCCTCTGTAAGCAATGTCCCGAGTACAGTAGCTTGATCTCCTCTGTAAGCAATGTCCCGAGTACAGTAGCTTGATCTCCTCTGTAAGCAATTCCCCAAGTACAGTAGCTTGATCCCCTCTGTAAGCAATGCCCCGAGTGCAGTAGCTTGATCCCCTCTGTAAGCAATGCCCCAAGTACAGTAGCTTGATCTCCTCTGTAAGCAATGCCCCGAGTGCAGTAGCTTGATCTCCCCTGTAAGCAATGCCCCAAGTACAGTAGCTTGATCTCCTCTGTAAGCAATGCCCCTAGCACAGTATCTTGGATCTCCTTCCGGATCCTTGGTTGATGACTGACGATACCGTCAGTGAAGACCATGCATGATAGCGTCTTTCAAGAGAGTAGCAAACTTCTTTCACTTTGGTCGGTGTGCCTTTATTCGTCGTACCGTGCTCCAGCCCTGATTCATGATTATGACGTTTCACTTTATAGTTCTCCACCAATCTGTCTTCAGTTGGCATCGCTTTGGTATTCCTACAGGCTGTCGTAGCATGGTTTAGGAGAATCTATTGAACTCATCGCCGATGTGGACAGTCTAATAGTGTTCCCACCCTATTTGCTGAGTGTCTGAGTAACAGACTGGCAGAACGCTTGCATGTAACGGCAACGATACCGGATTCGATCATGATTATCGACATTCGACATGCTCTAGTCTATCGCTTTTTAAATGCGTACCTGGTCTACTTTCAACTCACTAAAAAAGCTTTGTCTTTGTCCAATTGAAGTCTTTAACAATTTATTCTCCACAGCAGCTTCTTTTGTGGGACTACCTTCCTATTTGCCTTTTCGGTTCTTCCGGATGAAAAATTTGCTGCTTGGTTTCCTGATTGAATGAAGAATCATGGATGAATAATTTTGGGGGGTTTTATTAAAGGTTTACCTTTCTGGATTCTACTGGTTAAGGCACACCTCTTTTCACCCCAAACCATAATTCATGTGTGCGATAACAGGACGTATTGTGTGAGTGTGTATCTGTTTGTGGTGTGTGTGTGTTTGAATATGTTTGTGATGTGTGTGTGTGAATCTGTTTGTGATGTATGTGTGTATCTGTTTGTAATGTGTTCCACTTTTGCAGTACAGTAGGTCCGTCAATCCTATCTGTACACGGAGAAGTAGTCAAATGAATGAATCGCAAAGTTGTTACCATTTTTGTAGTCGCTCAAATATCAGCCCTTGTTGGATCTTCCCATTCTATTTGGCCGCGACTTTCATGGCTCTACCGTGTGGACAAGCTTGCGATAATGTCTGTCCAACCGAGACAGGCAGTGGCTCTATAGTCTGTCTTTTAATTCATAAACAAGGTCTGAAGCAATTTTATACTAAACTTCATGTCAGATCCAAATGATTTTTCGCATGCAGCCTTAGACTATACATGACCCTAAAACATTGATATTATTTAGTACATAGATGTTAAGATATTTGCATATTGGCGAACTCTTTTGATCTTTTAGGACCATTGCAAAGAAATGGCATTAAATGTAAGATGTAAAAGTAAGCAGCTTAATTTCTCATCGCATTTTGTTCATAGATGTATCTTCTTAATTTCTTGAAAATCAATCGACTGTTTGCATTGCCCTTTATGTACAATCGTAAAAATGGCACTAATATGTAACAGTTACTACAGTCCCTTGGTCACCGTCATACCCCAAATGTTGTATCGACTGCGCAGCTAATTTTATGTTGTGTAACGAATTTGAATATTGAAATGTATTTGTTGCCATTGTATGTGCATCTAATTATTTTGATAAACATACGTTAATTCATCAAAGTCTGCTAGTCAGTAAATCTACAAAAGAGGATATTAATCATCCGAATCTGTCGATTCCAAGAGGTTGATAATTGTTACTGGCTGGACAAATTGTAATCCATCTCGTTGCCAGTACTGTTCTTCCCGGAGCACATGTTCAACACGTTTCTTCCAGAACTGACTCTCTATTTTTGAAAGGTACTCACGTGTCCGCACTCCAACATCACACATTTTAAATGTCATGTTCTGTTCGGCAACTTGCCCTTTGACTTTAGCCCACACAAGCTCTATAAGGTTTAGAATCGCATGATATGCAGGTAGTCGCAGAGAAATATGACCATACTCTTCAAGGATTTTTTTCAATATGATACACCTTTGTCTTATTAGTATTTCTCACAAGCTGCAACAAACCTAACTTGAGCTTTTGTATTTGATGCAGTTGGTACTTTGTCTTCCTCTGATACTGCATTGTGAGATGATGCATTATCCATTACTAAGCATGATGGTCTATCCAGAATTGGAAGCAGATCATTCGACTTCTATTGCCTGAAAATGTGTCTATTCATTTCAGTGTGGTAAGTCTCTAACGTCCTTACTGTTTCATTGGAGAACTAGTTCAGTGTCACGGACAAGTCCGTTTTCACTGTTTCTGGCATAACTTAGTATAATGCGCTGCCCTTTGCTGCTTGGAATTTGTCTTTTCGGTTCACCGGCAACTGATTGACATTCTTTACCATAAGTGTGGTGAGCATTGACCCAGGATTCGTCCAAGTATACAATATTATAGCCTTGCCTACGCCGTTCACGTATCTGTCTCAGGTATTTGCTTCTGGCCGCAATCAAATGTGGCTTTTTACATATAATATTCCTGCCACCTATAGTTTCCCGCGGCTCTTGCAATTTTCTAAAGACTTCTTTTGAAAATTTCAATACTGCAGTCGGAATGGAATGTTAATTTTAGTTTCCGGATAGTGACAAGTTGATTTTTTCGTCCTGTTCAATCCAACGGTAAAAGGATCATCTATCCAGACCAAGCTCCAATTGCATTCGTTTCTCTGGGTCATGGATATTGCAATATAAATGACCCATCTTGAATTTCCTGCAGAAAAAATAGTATAATAAAACGGCAACTTTCTGCATTGTTATAAATGTACACTTCAAACTAATTGTGAAATGATATCAATGTAACTTTCGAAAATGAACTATTTGTTACAATAACAACGCCACAAACTAAAATCTGGATACGCCTATGATGAACGTCTACGCCTATGATGAACGACAGTTTCACATGAATGGTCTTAGTTGTTTTCCATGGTCGACAAAGGGCCTAATTTGTGCACGCAAAAATCAGGGTTTTGTTTTTACTCAGCGTATTTGAATGTCAAAACATATATTTTTAAAACAGCACGACTGTGTACCGTATATATATTAAAATTATACAAAATTCAGTAAGGTTGCTTTTATAGGCCGGTCCTTAAATTCATAAACAAGGTCCGTAGAAATTTCCTACCAAACTGCATGTTAGATCCAAATGATGTTTTGCATGGAGCATTAGAATATCCATGACGTTATGAAAATATTTTTTGTTTTAAGAAATTTGATGTATTTTGAATAATGCATTGATTGAGCTAAATTTTTTTTAAAATCACTAAATGGGATATAATTTTAACATATTTAAGGAACACAGTCGTGCTGTTTTAAAAATAGATGTTTTGACCTTCAAATATGCTCAGTAAATACAAATTCCTGTTTTTCCCCTGCACCAATTAGACACTTTGTCGAATGCGGAAAACAAAAAAAATGTCATTTATGCGGAATTGTCTAATAGTTATAGGCATATACACCAGTGTTGGGATGAGAGGGCCATATCACAGGACATGAGAGAAAAAAGTAGACTGAGGAGACTGCAACAATTACAGAGAAATATCGATGCTCAATACCGTAGGCAAAGTGTTTTCTCGCATCATCCTGTGCAGATTACGAAAGCTGGCCGACAGGGTGTGCCTGGAGTCTTAGCGTGGTTTTCACGTAGAAAGGTTCACTGTTGATATAGTATTTTCACTGAGACAATTGCAAGAGAAATGCAGAGAACAACACACACCACAACGTCTTGCCTTCATCAACTTCACCAAGGCATTTTACTTGGTAAACAGAGAGGGTCTTTTTAAAGTATTGTCTAAAGTTGGCGGTCCACCTAAACTACTGAGCAGGATTAGGTCTTTTCATGTAGGCATGAAAGGTACAGTGCTGCATGACGGTCATGAATCTGAGGCCTTCGACATTAACAGCAGAGTTAAATAATGTTGTGTCCTGTCTCCGACTATATTCGGCATTTTCTTTGCCATCGTGCTTAAACACGCCTTCGGAACTGCTACAGATGGGGGAGTGGGGGGGGGGGGGGGTCTTTCTGCATACTAGGTCAGATGGGAGACTATTTAATCTTACCAGACTGCGAGCAAAAAGTAAGAGCAGGGAGACTGGCATTTGAATATGCTCGTCGCAGACGATGCTGCCCTGTTCGCTCACACGAAGGCCGAATTACATATCATCATTGATAAGTTGGCAAAATCTGGTGATCTGTTTGGACTCACCATCAGCGTACAAAAAACACAAGTGATGGCTCAGGGTGCAGATTCTTTAGACATTGTTTTAAACTATTAAAAAAACTGGAAGTAGTAATTCACATTAACTATCTCGGATCTTTCTTCACCGACAACCTTTCACTAGGGGCGGAGCTGCAGAAGTGATTATAAATTACCTCATCAGGACTTGCCAGGCTATCACATAGAGTGTGGAATAACACCATACTGACCATCTCCACACAGGTTGTTGTGTGCAGATGCTGTGTTATTAGTACCCTGGCAACGAAATATGACTCTATATGTCTCACATGAAAAAATGCGAAATGCTTTTGATATTGCGCCGTCTGAGACGCATACTTGGAATGTAATGGAGCGACAGAGTGACTAACAACGACATGTTGGACCGTGCAAAGATTGCCAGATTAGTTTCGATCCTCCCCCAGCGCCGCTTGCGTTGGCTTGGTCACGTGTGTAGAATGGAGGATGGGCGAATACGAAAAGATGTCCTTTGCGGAAAGTTGACCACGGGCAAACGAAAAAAGGTAGACCCTTCCTCCGCTACAAATCTGTTTGCAAGCGTGATCTAAAGGCGTTGGATATGAACATCTGCAACTGGGAGGAACTTGCCAAAGACAGACCCGGCTGGAGGCAGGCTTTGTCAATTGGTCTATTGGAAGACAAGATCCGTCAAGATGCAGACTCCAAACGTGTGCGGCAAAAGCAAGGGCAACAACTGACTGTCTCGGCTCCAGCGTGAAGTTCATTGTCTCTTGAGACTGACGGGATGCCAGTCAATGCGCATTAATAGTTTGTGGTGCTGTTATTGTGATATATAGTTGCTTTTTTTCAAAAGTTACATTGATATCAATTTCAAAATTAGTTTCAAGTACAATTATAACAACACCGAAGGTTACCGTTTTATTATACCAGTTTTTCCGCAGGAAATTTAAGTTGGGTCATTTATATTGCAATATCCATAGCCTAGAGAAAGGAACGCAATTGGCGCTTGATTTGGATAAATCATCCTTTTACCCTTGGATTGGAGGACTCATCGTGCACTCATGACGGAAACAGGACGGAAAAAGAAATTTGACGATTTCGACCGAGATGTCATAAAACGGGAGATATTGACTGTTGACGAAAAATCAACCTGTCACTATCCGAAAACTAAAATTAACATTCCATTCCGATTGCAGTATTGAAATTTTCAAAAGAAGTCTTTAGAATATTGCAAGAGCCGCGGGCTTTACATTAAGGAAAACTTTAGGTGGCAGGAATATTATATGTAAAAAGCCACATCTGATTGCTACCAGAAACAAATACCTGATACAGATACGTGAACGGCGTAGGCAAGGCTATAGTATTGTATACTTGGACGAATCCTGGGTCAATGCTCACCACACCTATGGTAAAGGATGGCAATCAGTTGTCGATGAACAGAAATGCAAATTCCAAGCAGCAAAGGGCAGCGCATTATACTAACGTATGCCGGAGATAGTGAAAACGGACTTGTCCATGACGCTGAGCTTATTTTCCAATCACAATGTAATTACGGTAGAGACTACCACACTAAAATGAATGGACACCTTTTCAGGCACTGAATGATGAATGATCTGCTTCCTATTCTGGATAGACCATCATGCTTAGTAATGGATAATGCATCATTTCACAATACAGTGAAAGACAGTGGAAGACAAAGTACCAACTGCGTCAAATACAAAGGCTCAAATTAGGTTTGTTGCAGCTTTTGAGGAAGACAAATAAGACAAAGGTGTATCATATTGACAAAATCATTGAAGGGTATGGTCATACTTCTCTACGACTATCTTCATATCATGCGCATCTAAACTTTATAGAGCTTGTGTGGACTAAATTCAAAGGAAAATTTAAATGACGTTGAAGTGCTGACACGTGAGTACCTTTCAAAGATAGACATTCAGTTCTAGAAGAAGTGTCTTAAACATGTGCTTGGAAAGATAAACAGTACTGGCAATGAGATGTATTACAATTTATCCAGCCAGTAACAATTATCAACCTCTTTGAATCGACAGACTCGGATGATTAATATCATCTCTTGTAGACAAACTGATAAGCAGACTTGGGTGAATTAGCGTATGTTTATCAAAACAATTAGAGGTGTACATACAATGGCAACAAATACATTTCAATATTCAAATGCGTTACACAACATAAAATTAGCTGCGCAGTTGATACAACCTTGAGGCTCTAAGGGTGAGCAAAGGGCTGTATTAACTGTTGCATATTAGTTCCATTTTTACGATTGTACATAAAGGGCAACACAAACAATCAATTGATTATCAAGACATTAAGGAGATACACCTATGAACAAAATACGACGAGAAATTAAGCTGCGTACTGTAAAATCTTAAATGTAATGCCATTTCTTTGTAATGATCCCAAAAGATCCAAAGAATTCGGCGATGTGCAAATGTCTTTACATATATGGACTAAATAATATCAATGTTTTAGCGTCATTTAAATTCTAAGGCTGCATGCGAAAAATCAATTGGATCTAACATGCAGTTTAATACAAAATTGCTTCGGACCTTGTTCATGAATTAAAGGCGGACTATAGTCACCGTCGGTGGCCGACGGCAAGTTAACCGCTTTTTATCCGACCGATGACTGATGACAAAATAACCCTTTGTTAACCTTGCATTCCTCAACGAGCAATGGTTTCGCTAACAACAAGTACCAACTTATCTGATCACGGTTCTAAAGTTATCTGTTCGAACATTCTCAAACGGTAATATAGGTACTCTCTTTCTTGTGCCCCAGTTAGACTTAGCATGACCTAGTTATTTCTACTTTTACGTCCTTGGCAACCATGACTCAGTCACAAAGACGTAACATTTTTATAAACAATTCATTAGTCGATGAAAGGAATTGGCTGGAAGATGTTGGTTTTTTTTTGTTTTTTTTTCTTCTGCGTTCGCATTATTTTTCTAATCCCCAAGGCGGTGTGCGTTGCACTGTGTTTTTTTTCGCGCCCAGTGCATCCGACTTCAGCGTGCATTTTATATAAGGGTCTGCTTCTTCCTGCATTTTCTAAGATTTTGCTTCCCCGGGGTAACGGCAGGTGCTGTGATGGGGATCGAACCCAGCACCTTCGGGTTGTGAGCGGTGCCACTTAACCACTAGGCCACGCTGTCCCGGCTGGAAGATTTGATATTTAAATGAACGATTCGACTCACTGGTCGGTGATAATGGTCGGCTACAAGACGTGATGATTCTCTTTCTGTTTCTAAGAATCGATGTCACTGCACTCCGGGCATCCCATAGGTTCTCATTCTCTCTCAGCAAATGGCATAGGAAGCTGATGGTCCTGTAGCTGTATGATTGTGCACTTTCCTGCTCCGGCCTATCATGCGCCCCACTCCCTCGAACCTCGTTTAATGTCGAAACTTTGCAGCCTGTAAATTGCTGCTTCGTCCATTGCGGTGTCCTCATCTAACAACTGGTTATTGATTGATTTTAAAATGCCACCTGTATCCATCACTAATGTGCCCATGATGAGAGCTTGTGAAGCCATGATGTCAGCTCTTGCATTGCCCTAAACTCAGCATGAGCAGGACAGTAGATCCATGTTAACCCCTGCAGGTTTGATGCCTCAAAAGCTGCTATCCACTCATACCTAAGCCACCCCTTCTGTACTTTCTGAAGTACGGCTTATTCGTCTGTCACGATGACTGCCCTTGTTACAGAAGTCGCAGATATCCATTTCAGAGCTGAGGTCACTGCTTCCGTCTCCATTCTCATACTGGAGGTTTTTGACATGTATGCCCTACTGCACTCAGCAACGACCTGTATTCTCACTCTAGCCGAGAAGCCCCAGCCTGATGTCCCACTGCGCAACACTGATCCGTCGGTGTAAATGACGGCATCATTCTCCTACGTGTTCTCAGTTATCAGCTTATTCATCTCGTGTTCTGCTCTCCCATTGCTCTATTCTCAGCATTCCCAAACAGAAGGCTATGATGACTCTCTGGTACTCTATCATTCTATCACCAGTGTGGATCCATTCATCTCCTTTGGCTATCGGCTCAGCTGGAGTGACGTGTCTGATTGTTGTCTCAGCCTGCGCCATCCATGACGCCCCTCTCTTGATTATTGATCCTTTGTTGTCTGAGATAATACTGTGCAGTGGGTGCCGCGTGTCTGTGGTGACACGCATATAGGCTTTGACTTGTGCCAGTTCATATCTGGATGTCACCGATAACAATCCCAAGATGTACCGTATCATCACAATTGGGGTATCTCTAGTCCAGCCCAGAACCAGTCGCATACCTTCATTCTCGGTGCGTTCCGACCTTTCACACTGTGTTCTTGATAGTATGATGATGCTCAGTCCGTAATCAATAACTGACATCACGACCTGACGAAATATGATGAACAGGAGGCGTTATTGTAATTTGGCAGCAGCCATGGTCTTGAGTGCTCCTATCCCTCGTTTACATCTTTGTATGATATAGTCAACATGGCCATTATAGGCGAGACTGCGATCAAATGTCACTCTGAGGTATTTCAACCTGTCACACCTGTCAATGGTGCAACCATCAAAAGTGATGCCCGGGAGTTCAGCCTTTACTATGGAATTAATCAAAGAGCATCACATCATGTAGGCCTTTTTCAGATTTATCTGGAAGCTTGAGTCGCCGCACCACTATGAGATTGCTTGCAAGGTGTCCGGGATGTCCTTGGCCAACTCTTGCCTGTCTGAGCCAGTCGTGTACGTTAGGATGTCATCGGCGAATGTCAATGTTCGCCCTGTCCCTGTGAGTTGAATATTGGCTACTGTTACTGTGTAAATGTTGAACAGGACCGGTAAGAGCGGAGATCCTTGAGGCAATCCTGAACATATTCGCCTCAGTTCTGATGTCCACGATCCCACACGTAGCGCAACTGTTCTTTCCATCAGGGCAGCTGCTATCTACCTAACCAGCCACGAATTTAAACCACACTGCTTCAGACATGTAATTAAAGTCCCAAAATCGAAACCGTTGTATGCGACTTCCATGTCGAGCGCCACCGCGACTGTTTCTTGCTTTGACTGAAACTCCTCATACACATCATACGCGAAAGTTCCAGCGTTACCCCAGGTCTCCTTCGCTGTTCTATAGCTGCCAAGCGTATCGGGTAGCGTGCACTCCCATTCAAGGTAGGCCATTATTTTCCTGGCCACTATCTTCTCCAGCAATTTGTCATATACACTCTATATGATGATTATTCGATAGCTGCTGAGAAGCGTGGAGTCCTTACCAGGTTTAGGCATTTGGCACAGATAGATATGAAGCCAGTCCTCAGGCACAGATGACTTCTCTATAATGTGATTGAACTCCTTCACCATATTTCTTACCTCTGTCTCTTCCAGCTGCTTAATGTGACAATACTGTACTCCATCAGGACCTAGGACGGTGTTTTTGCTGATACCTAGGCCATTTGCAACCTCCGTCTCGGTGACAAGGTTTACATAAGCCTGTTCCTGATGCCGAAGTCTAAAATGCCTTTCCTAATTTCCTGTTTGGCATCTCCGTTGCCTTTACCAGTCTGGACAACATATCGACTGAAAAATATCCTTCTCTTCGTCTATTTCAGGGAAATGCCTGTGTTGAATGTTGAGGATAAGCTGGCTTGTAGTCTTTCCATTCATCTTCCGATGCATGTGCTAGAACTTCAGGAGGGTGTTATCATTACCAACACCTGTAATGAACTCCTCCTATCGCTCGCTTTCTGACTCCCTAGCTAACGCTTTAAAGGATTTAAGGGCTTTGCGTTTGACCTCCTTCTTCTCATTCAACACATCGACATTAGTACCAGATCTCTTTCTGGCTTTATGCCAATTCTTTGTTGCGCCTCCTTTTCTCTCCAGGTCGTATTAACCACTTGATTCCACCAGGGTGGTAGGACGAATGGGGATTTAGTAGTCCTGCGTCTGATCGTCTGGCACAGCTTGTTCATTACATTATCCTGTTCATATGTGTATCTGGACACCTGTTTTGCTTTCTAGTGTCTGGTGTTTTCCATTAGGTATAAGTAAGACACATGGCAGGTGGTCGCTCTCTTGTGCCCCTAATACGTCCCAGCGTATTGATGAAGCAACATCACTGGATATAAGTGCCAGGTCGATAAACCCGTCCGCATCCCCCGGTCGAGATGCCAGTCTAGTTGGACGTCCGTGTAGTTGGACGTTATGACATTTTGATGAACGACTGGACTCACTGGTCGGTGATGGTAGTCGGCTGGGAGATATGACCTCTGGTTGAGCGACTCGACTCTCTGGTCGGTGATGGTAGTCGGCTGGGAGATATGACCTCTTGATGAGCGACTCGACTCACTGGTCGGTGATGGTAGTCGACTGGGAGATATGACCTCTTGATGAACGACTAGACTCACTGGTCAGTGATGGTAGTCGGCTGGGAGATATGACCTCTTGATGAACGACTCGACTCACTGGTTGGTGATTGTGGTCGCCTACTTAATCATTTTGTGTGGGAAAAATCGACAATTGAAACATTTCTTGTATCTACACTTCTGAGTCAAACGACAGAGCCCCAGGCAATGTAAGGACCTCACTTCATCTCATAATTTCTTCTACTTTATCTTAGAGAATTACCCGCCTGAACACTCCTCCTGAGCATGCCTTAAGGCATCTCCTTTAACCCATCCGTTTCCTCGTTCAAACATCTTACTGCTTTTCAGCTGTTCTCGCGAAGTAAAGCGTCTGGGAGCATGCTATCTCCACAACACATGCTGCGAGAAACACAAAATAATAGGTGGCGATGGACGGAAAAATATACTTTAGAAAGGAAAAATAAGTCATGGAAATAGAGGCAAGAAGACTGTAACAGTAGAGTAAACACGGAACTTAGTAGTATCTCTTTCCGAGCGTGTGTGTGTTTGTTTGTATGTATATATGTATGTATGTGCGTGCGCCCGTGCTCGAGCGTTTGCGAGCGTATGCATATATATATATATATATATATATATATATATATATATATATATATATATGTGTGTGTATATGTGTGTGTGTGTGCGTGCGTGCGTGCATGCGTGTCTCTGTGTCTGTGTTTGTGAGAGTGAGTGAGTGAGTGAGTGAGTGAGTGGGTGGGTGGGTGAGTGAGTGAGTGAGTGAGAAAAGAGAGAGAGTGAGTGAGAGAGAGAACGCATGCAAGAACAGACCCACATCATCTCATTTCGTGTTTCATCTTCTACATGAATGGAGAATTATTCATTCTACCCATATCTTAAGCTAAGTGTTTGCTTTTTCTTCGATATCTGATATACACAGACACACACAATACACACCGCGTGTGTGTATACACATTCGTATCCACATACATGCATACATAACCAAAACATATCACAGCAACAACGCCCTCTACAGAGTGACGTCACGGCCCCCGAGTCGCTCTTATCCCCATGTAAACAAACATGCACTTTCAGTGGTCCAATCATGGCAGAAGAGGTGTATTTGTTTCCTCAAACTAAATGCACCAAAAATATTTGTCATGCGAAAGTGTTACTTTGTGGCTTATTTGTCTTTCCAGTGCTACATCAATAATGTTACTTCCGATTCCTTAAAAATATCACTCAATCAGCTAGACACAATTCGATTCCTTGTGTATTTTGGCCACACACTATTTCATTTACTCCCTTTTCAGTTCAGCGCAGGTTACATCCCCACAGCGCAGGTGTCATCTCCACAGAGAAGGACGGCTGCAATGAAACTCTAGCCTTCTCCGGTTTTCCTTTCTACTCTAAGAATTCAAAAACAACAAGTGGCATGCAATATTATCAACCGATTTTATTAATGAGTGTCAGTTTAACGTCAGTGCCTTCAATTCAGTTCTAGGTCTACTTCTATTTGCATGATCCCTTACAAGAGTTCCACTTCAGTGATTATCATTTGAAACATATAGAAAACTGAAATAAAAATCCTTCCTCGCTCTATAGAAACGAACAGAAAAACATTTTGTGGGATCGTTTTGTTCCAGCCCCCAATGTTTGTCACCATACACCTATTAAAAGCCGTGACCATGTATCCTCAAAGTGTCACAGATAGTTCTCTCCCAGTCTCAAATATTAGGACTTATTTCATATTGATTCCTGCATCACTTGCAGATCATTCTTACAGCGTAAACTAATTAATAACGATCACTAATCAGCTGCTTGCTCTTCGCATATTTGAGGATGTGTTGCTTAGCAACCCAACCTGTATTCTCCTACTTCTTCTTATTGTCATCTATTAGCACCATCTGAAGTATAGGACCCTTCAATGTAAGGGAACGAGCCTCTTACAGAAAGGTTGTGTCGAATCATTGCCGTACAAGGTTCAGTTGTGGCTTCTCTATCAGTTTAGTACGCGTGATTAGATTGACATTTTTTTGTGTTTAAAGAAAATCTCTAAAACCATTACCTTAAATGAAATACAGGAATAGAAGTCAATTATAGAAACCATGCCATCTTCGCCTGCGATGGACAAATATGATTATTAACGCATATATAATACATGACCAAATTTCCGCTCTAAATTAATACCTCATATGTAATACAGGAATAGAAAATCAGCTCTAGAGGCAATACTTCATATATAGAATATGGATAAAAGTCAGATCTATATCTTCTTCTTCGTACGCAGTCAGACATCAACCTTAATTTTTTCGAAAAAAGTAGCGGTCATCCTGAGGCTGTCGACACTGCCATAGAGCTTGTCTAGTGTTGCCACTGGTGATGGCCACATCTGCTCTCTCTGGTCCTCGTATGTCGGGCAGTTTTACAGCAGATGCTCAGCTGTCATTTTATCGGTAACACATGGGCATTCGCCAGTGCCACCTATCTTCAATTTGTTGAATAGGTGGTACCTTAGTCTATTGTGATCAGTGCGAAGTATGAAGACCACGACCTGCTCTCTTCTGTTCAACTGGTAATATGCATCGTTTTTGGTGTAGCCAGTATGTTCGGTTTCCCATTTGGTCATGTATCTAGCTCTAATAAGCTGTTTTGACTCTTCGTATGTCATACTAGTATCTGGTTGTGGTAGTCTTGCACCTTCTTTTGCCAGTCTGTCTGCCTCCTCGTTGCCTTGGATGTTGCAGTGGGATGGAACCCACTGTACCACTACCCTTTTTGGTGCGAACTGCTGGCATAGTTGACAGAGTGCTGCTCTTAAATGATTAAGTTCAGTGTTTTTCTGGCTTTTTAGTGCTGTGACTACGGCCAAGGTATCTGTAAGCAGGACTATATGGCTTTCATTAATTTTACCTGTCACCATTTCTTCCACTGCCGCACTCAGTGCCTCTGCCTCCGCTCTGAAATTGCTTGTGTATTTTCCAGTAGCGAATGACAGTGTTATTTTCCTGCCATTTGGTAGGTTCAGAAATGCTCCTGTCCCTCCGTTCTTTGTTGCGTTTGTTACAGAACCGTCGGTGAACGCATGGGTCCAGTCCATGCTTGGGTAGTTTTCCATTATGTAGCTCAGGGTAGTATCTCTTCTTTCTTTTTCAGTCTGGCAGTTTTTGTTTCCAATTCCTGGTATATTTTCTACCATCTCTGGATATATATGCTGCTCCAGGTAGGTTTTCGTACAGTAGGAATGGGCTTTGGTGTTGTTAGTGCGTTCGTGGGGTCTTCGTGCATCTTTGCTTTGGCTATTTCTGCAAAGTTTCTCCGCTTTAGTTTCCCATTTCCGAAATTGTTTAGTCTCTGGTGCATTGGATGGTCAGTCAGTCTTCTGAGTTTCTCTGATTGCTGCTGTGCTCTGCAGTCTCTTCTGTCGGTCATGGATTGCAGTTTTGTAATTTTTTCAATTTCTACAATTGGCGTTGACTTCATGGCTTGAGATCTATATAAAATACTTAATTTATTATTTTAATAATAAAAGTCAGCTCTAGATACAAAATACTTGATTTATAATTTAGAAATAAAAGTCAGTTCTCGGTAAAAAAAAAAATTATTCATTTATAATTTTGAAATAAAAGTCAGCTTTAGATTTTAAAAATGCACTTATAATTTATAAAATAAAAGTCAGCTCTAGATAAAAAATACTTCATTTATAATTTAGAAATAAAAGTCAGCTCTAGATAAAAAATACTTCATTTATAATTTAGAAATAAAAGTCAGTTCTAGATAAAAAATACTTCATTTATAATTTAGAAATAAAAGTCAGCTCTAGAAAAAAAAAATACTTCATTTATAATTTAGAAATAAAAGTCAGCTCCATATAAAAATTACTTCATTTATAATTTAGAAATAAAAGTCAGCTTTAGATAAACAAAAATATTTCATTTATAATTTAGAAATAAAAGTCAGCTCTAGATAAACAAAAATATTTCATTTATAATTTAGAAATAAAAGTCAGCTTTAGATAAACAAAAATATTTCATTTATAATTTAGAAATAAAAGTCAGCTCTAGATAAACAAAAATATTTCATTTATAATTTAGAAATAAAAGTCAGCTTTAGATAAACAAAAATATTTCATTTATAATTTAGAAATAAAAGTCAGCTGTAGATAAACAAAAATATTTCATTTATAATTTAGAAATAAAAGTCAGCTTTAGATAAACAAAAATATTTCATTTATAATTTAGAAATAAAAGTCAGCTTTAGATAAACAAAAATATTTCATTTATAATTTAGAAATAAAAGTCAGCTTTAGATAAACAAAAATATTTCATTTATAATTTAGAAATAAAAGTCAGCTTTAGATAAACAAAAATATTTCATTTATAATTTAGAAATAAAAGTCAGCTCTAGATAAACAAAAATATTTCATTTATAATTTAGAAATAAAAGTCAGCTCTAGATAAACAAAAATATTTCATTTATAATTTAGAAATAAAAGTCAGCTTTAGATAAACAAAAATATTTCATTTATAATTTAGAAATAAAAGTCAGCTCTAGATAAACAAAAATATTTCATTTATAATTTAGAAATAAAAGTCAGCTTTAGATAAACAAAAATATTTCATTTATAATTTAGAAATAAAAGTCAGCTCTAGATAAACAAAAATATTTCATTTATAATTTAGAAATAAAAGTCAGCTTTAGATAAACAAAAATATTTCATTTATAATTTAGAAATAAAAGTCAGCTCTAGATAAACAAAAATATTTCATTTATAATTTAGAAATAAAAGTCAGCTCTAGATAAACAAAAATATGTCATTTGAAATAGGAGAGTAAAACAAGTGAACCACACATTTTTCCTTGGTTCCAAATAAGAAGTCGCAAATTACAGCATGCCTTTACAGATGTCTTATTCTTTCCTTATGGGACACAACTAGCTGAGTTGGTGTTTATTTGAAATCATATCACTCTTCCTAATACTAGATTCCAGCATCTGAAAGTTTCCCGAACAACATAATGTAATTTGAGAAAGTATCATTTGTAATCTTAACATGTGACGTGCTTTAGTTTTCCAAAGTACACTATCGTTGAAAGTTCTACAAATTCTGAGATTGTGCAAACATCATTATTTCTACAAATCAAAATACTGTTAAGGATAACGTAACTTTCCGGGCTTGAAAGAAGGTTCATGAAACCTTACTTCAAATATGACATGGGGTAGCAGAGCGGGTAACTATGTTTTTTTCCAATTTTGTTTTTATGTAGAGGTCATAAAGGAAGAGATTCTACCTAGCTATTGTACTTCAGGATTAAACTATATCTTCTAACAAGATATTGCATCTCATAATCTGGCTGCTGTCGCCTATCCAAGCTGCATCTAGGACCTGCATTTGACCTGAAGCTGCTACGTTGTTAATGTGGATCGTAGCTGTGCCAAACTATTTTTTTCATTCTCTTGATCTCGTTGTGGAACTGTGCAGCTACTATTAACTTAACGATTGTATCGATCCCACTGTGGTCACATATGCCACAATAAGCTTTACTTTGAATACAGCCATGGTCATTTCGTCGTGGCTAATAGGCTCCCCAGAAGGCAGAATTGTTTTATTCTGTTACACATAAAGAATTGTCTGTATAGATCCACGAGCCACTATATAATGATAGAATAAGATTAAAGTAGTAGATCCACGAGCCACTATATAATGATAGAATAAGATTAAAGTAGTAGATCCAGGAGCCACTATATAATTATAGAATAAGATTATAGTAGTAGATCCACGAGCCACTATATAATTATAGAATAAGATTATAGTAGTAGATCCACGAGCCGCTATATAATGATAGAATAAGATTATAGTAGTAGATCCACGAGCCACTATATAATTATAGAATAAGATTATAGTAGTAGATCCACGAGCCGCTATATAATGATAGAATAAGATTATAGTAGTAGATCCACGAGCCGCTATATAATGATAGAATAAGATTATAGTAGTAGATCCACGAGCCGCTATATAATGATAGAATAAGATTATAGTAGTAGATCCACGAGCCGCTATATAATGATAGAATAAGATTATAGTAGTAGATCCACGAGCCGCTATATAATGATAGAATAAGATTATAGTAGTAGATCCACGAGCCGTTATATAATGATAGAATAAGATTATATTAGTAGATCCACGAGCCGCTATATAATGATAGAATTAGATTATAGTAGTAGATCCACGAGCCGCTATATAATGATAGAATAAGATTATAGTAGTAGATCCACGAGCCGCTATATAATGATAGAATAAGATTATAGTAGTAGATCCACGAGCCGCTATATAATGATAGAATAAGATTATAGTAGTAGATCCACGAGCCGCTATATAATGATAGAATAAGATTATAGTAGTAGATCCACGAGCCGCTATATAATGATAGAATAAGATTATAGTAGTAGATCCACGAGCCGCTATATAATGATAGAATAAGATTATAGTAGTAGATCCACGAGCCGCTATATAATGATAGAATAAGATTATAGTAGTAGATCCACGAGCCGCTATATAATGATAGAATAAGATTATAGTAGTAGATCCACGAGCCGCTATATAATGATAGAATAAGATTATAGTAGTAGATCCACGAGCCGCTATATAATGATAGAATAAGATTATAGTAGTAGATCCACGAGCCGCTATATAATGATAGAATAAGATTATAGTAGTAGATCCACGAGCCGCTATATAATGATAGAATAAGATTATAGTAGTAGATCCACGAGCCGCTATATAATGATAGAATAAGATTATAGTAGTAGATCCACGAGCCGCTATATAATGATAGAATAAGATTATAGTAGTAGATCCACGAGCCGCTATATAATGATATAATAAGATTATAGTAGTAGATCCACGAGCCATTATATAATGATAGAATAAGATTATAGTAGTAGATCCACGAGCCACTATATAATTATAGAATAAGATTATAGTAGTAGATCCACGAGCCACTATATAATAATAGAATAAGATTATGGTAGTAGATCCACGAGCCACTATATAATTATAGAATAAGATTATAGTAGTAGATCCACGAGCCACTATATAATTATAGAATAAGATTATAGTAGTAGATCCACGAGCCACTATATGAGGATAGAATAAAATTACTGTTGCAGATTGTGCGAGCGTCTGATTAAAGTTGTGAAAGAGCACTCGTTTTTCATGAAGTTCCAACTTTTGTTCTCGGTACAATATAGTCGAACCAACGGTAAATATGTTCATGGCTTACATCTAAGGAAGCAAATACAGTGAGGGAAGGAACGGGTCACTACACTTCAAGATGTGGCCTCACACAATTAAGTCATTATAACTTCATCCCCAACATAAGTGTCTGATATGTGACTACATTTACGTTTATCAAAATTATGCATCTCGCAAAAAGAAACTAAGTATACCTGTTCATGACCATGGCAATCTTATCATATAAAACAAAGTGTTAAAGAAACCATGTGTACAAGAAGGTATTAACGCACTGGCACAGCTTTCATGTTAGCATGTCGATTGTAGTGCTGTCCTATGCTGCTATTGGAGTGAAAGCGGCATGAGTTAATAAATCATGGAGTAAGACACTTTCAGATAACAAAAAACTTAAGGAAATGGTGATATTAGAGCAGGTTGACCTAGTTAAGAGCGTGTAGTAGATAGTTTTACACGGAGTCAACGTGTTTGGTTGTTAATGTTTGTTACATATGAGATTATTTGACGTTCTGGAAGTCAGCTGTTGTTCAACTTTGTAGTTGCAATTTTGTACATCTCTTTTCGTTCAAATACATTTGTATACTCATTTTAACTTTGCTTACAGGTACCATCTATCAAGGTATGGACAAATACAGTACATTACTACAAACGGGTAGACAGAGAAACAAGAAGCCATGTTTCTACAGCACTTCAATAATGTAGACATCAACAAGAAACCATGTCACCACAGCACGTCACTCAATTAGACAGGAAGCAGATGCCATGTTACTTCACAAGCTTTAGTAAATTATAAATAACCCACTTAAATGCCTTGCTATCTTATAGTGGAGTTCCAGATCTGACTGACTCCATAATTTCAGATTATACAATTCAGTTATTCGTCTATCGCCATTACCACAATGCACACAATTAGCATCACCAACTGACCACGGGATTGTCAACCAATACTTCCATGACACCTGATGGTTTTTTTTCCGACACCGAAACTAAGCGACTTCACAACAAATAAATGGTTTCTTTATTTATCACAACCAATGAACATTAATATCGTTTCAGAACAGGATGAATCAGAAGTGTTGGGACTACAAGTTATGCCTCGTGCAAACTTCAGCCTCGGACACCCGATGACATCGGAGAACATCTCTGCCACTGTGGCTAGCACCGTCAGTATGTTGGGTCAAGAGAACTTCTCCCAGGATTGGATTCTGTATAATCTGTCTCATACCTATGCAGTGTTCAACAATACTGTAGTCAATGGGAGCCGAGACCGCAAGGAGATTTTCAGCCACGTGGCTCAATATGACCACCATCTACCCAAGTACAGCGAGCCCATAATGATCATTATCTGCGTTGTTCTTGGAGGAATGATTCTTGCAATCATTCTTGGGAACATCTTTGTTATCACTGCTATATTGGTAGAAAAGTCGCTTCAAGGTGTTTCCAACTATCTCATCTTATCTCTAGCAATGACAGATTTGCTTGTGGCCGTGCTGGTCATGCCACTGAGCCTCATCAATGAGATCAGTATACACTGGTTCCTGGGCAACGCCATCTGCGATATGTGGATTTCTGTAGACGTCCTGTGCTGCACTGCCTCCATCTTGCATCTTGTGGCCATAGCCTTTGACCGCTACTGGGCTGTATCAAATATTGACTACGTTCGGAGCAGAAGTGCACGGCAGATTTTGTTCATGGTGGCCATTGTATGGATGGTGTCTATATGCATATCTATCCCACCGCTTTTTGGTTGGAGAAATGAGTCTGACGGCCCACAATACACAGGAATGTGCCAAATCTCCCAAGATCATGGTTATACTATATTTTCAACAGTGGGTGCTTTCTACTGCCCGCTGCTTCTTATGCTTGTCATCAACTTCAAAATATACCGCGCAGCCCGGTACAGAATCCGGAAAAAACGCTTCGGTTGCCGTCCGGCCAAGCAGCACACCTTGCACGTACCACTACCCGTGGTTACCATTGAGACATCTCAAAGAACAAATACTAGACATTCGTCAGGAAGTGACGTCAGTCAAGATGGCATCAGTATGTACGCACCATCCTGCACTAACGCCAACGATTTAATGCGGGTTGATATGGAATCCCCACTTGACGTTCAAGAGAATGGGCAAGCTCTGTTAGAGCAAGATTCAAGTCTGACTCGGATGTTGAGTAACACACTGACGGTACCAGCATGTACTGTAAACGTTGCACTCTCTGGACAAGGTATGGCGTCCAACAATAACGTCACGAAAAGACAAAGACGGGGAGACAAAGAAAGATATAGAAGAGAGAAGATGGAGATGAGACGCGAGAGGAAAGCTGCACGGGTTTTGGGAATAATAACAGGAGCGTTTGTTCTATGTTGGCTTCCATTCTTCATAGTGGCTGTAGTGTCCCCACTGTGTGGACATCACTGTACCATTCCAGAATATGTTTTTGGCCTGTGTCTGTGGCTGGGCTACTTCAATAGTCTCATTAACCCTATCATCTACACCATCTTCAACCCCAGTTTCAGGTGCGCCTTCAACAAAATCTTCCTCCGACAAATGAAGTCCGGAAATAGATTGACGTAACATAAACTTAACCTAGATAACCGGGATACACGGGTACATACTGTATGTGATACAGCAGGCTCATCTCACCATGTGTTGTTACCAAATGTGTAACAAGTCTCCAGTATTGTTGTGATGCATTTTGTACATTTTTATATGATACACTTTGTCAGGTCTTAATGACTGAAACGTTCCGCTGGTTAAACTAGTATAACCATTGCAATGTATCTGAACACATCTAAACCACACTTTTTCCACTCTCTATCTCTCTCTTTCTGTCTCTCTCCCTCTCTTGCTCTCTATTTCAACCACCGTCGTAGGTTCTCTCTCTCTCTCTTGCCCTTTAATTCAACCTTTATTGTAGATGCTTTCTCTGACTATCTCACACCGCCTCTCTCTCTCTCTCTCTCTCTCTCTCTCTCTCTCTCTCTCTCTGTATACGTGTGTAGGGGCGGGGATAAGACATGGTATGTAGTTACGGCTTTCCCTCTTATTTGTTTTTCTGTTATCTCCACGTTGTTGAGTATCTCTATATCTTTTCTTCTTACTCTTCAACTCTCCGTAGTGCCCTTTCCATTGTATGTGCTCTTTCACTTTCGTGAATTTCCTGACAATACATGGGACACCATCAAGGCTTCAAGCCAGCCTTGTACCTGATACTAAAACATCCAACTTCGGTTCTGCATATTGGGTTCTCAAGATGTGACTTCCTACTTAGCGCCTACACAGTGTCATCATTAATGTCCTTTTTTGTGTTCTAGAACCTCTCCTAAAGAAAACAGGTGCAGAGATTCAGTTAGATATCTCAGCTCCATCGATCAACTCAATTGTATGTCAAATGCATGTCACTTAAAGTCATGTTGAGGTGTAATCTTCTTTCTTGTATCATATGTATGATCACTGTTATATTGAATTAATGCTTCAATAGTATTTCTTTGGCATTTTCAATCCATTCGTTCCAGGGTCTTCCTCTCGTTCTGAAGCTTTTGTGTCTGGCATTATTAGCTTTTATTTCGATAGGTTCGGAGACATTCATGTCAAATGTCCATAAGCATTGAATTCTATGTCTCAATATACACCATGCTAGCTCTGTTCCCTCTTTCTGTCAGATTTCTCCATATTTCACTCAGTGTCTGTCAGTATTTACCTTGCTTGGCGCTGTTCCAATTTTCTGTCGGAGATATCCATTTCTCACTTTGTTTGTCCATATATGCCAAGCTTGGCGCTGTTCCAAATTCTAATGTAGGGTCTACGGGTCTTGCCTTACCAGCTCCTCTTCTAATGTGGAGTCTCCATGACATGTCTTACCAGCTCCTCTTCTAATGTGGGGAATCCATGACATGTCTTACCAGTTCCTCTTCGAATGTGGGGTCTCCATGACATGCCTTACCAGTTCCTCTTCTAATGTGGGGTCTCCATGACATGTCTTACCAGCTCCTCTTCTAATGTGGGGTCTCCATGACATGCCTTACCAGCTCCTCTTCTAAGGTGGGGTCTCCATGACATGTCTTACCAGTTCCTCTTCTAATGTTGGGGTCTCCATGACATGCCTTACCAGCTCCTCTTCTAATGTGGGGTCTCCATGACATGTCTTACCAGTTCCTCTTCTAATGTGGGGTCTCCATGACATGCCTTACCAGCTCCTCTTCTAATGTGGGGTCTAATTCAGATATATATATTCAGATAACACACTTCAAGACCGAGTATGTCAATATGTATTAATATAAAATGTATATGACAATAAGAAAGCATTGCCTATAGAGTCGATGCATCATACACGAAATAAGTTTACGAAACTTAAATATACATCATCTCCAAAATGACAAGGAAATGACACATGATTTAATCATGTTAAAAGCTAAGGCGTAAACATAGTTTCAGCACATCTAAAATATTTCGACAAATTGATTATATGCATTTGTCGCAGGCGGCTAGAATCATTACTATAAATTATTTTTTACTTCGATATATAAATTATATTTATACCGTGCGTTTGTATTGTTGGAAATGTATTTTATGAACACCATAAGAGTTTCTCGAAGATAATTTTGACTATTAAAAGCAAGTGGTTTAAGAGGTCTGGATATCGGTTTTATAGTTGGTAAACGCTTGTTCGAATATCGATTATACTTATTCCTTTTTTTAAAATTGACATTTTAACAAATTTCGCCTGCATATTGCCTGGTGACTGTCAGCTCATTCACTGATGCATCTTCTACCACGGTGGTATATTCAATGCAACTTGTGCCATGCGTCCTAAGGTCTTGTCGCTGATATTAGATGGTCAGCTTATGATAACGATGAAGTGTTCTCTCGAACGCTTCGAAAATTGAACTTTGTTGGTCTGAAAGGACATGCCATCAATATTAAGGACAAGAGATGAGTGATACGAAATGAAGTGATAGGGTCAGACGTGATAGAACCTAGAATCATAGGACTAGAAGTGATAGGACCTGGAGTAATGGGACCAGTAGTGATATGACCAGAAGTGATAGGACCAGAAGTGATAGAACCTAGAATCATAGGACTAGAAGTGATAGGACCTGGAGTGATGGGACCAGTAGTGATAGGACCAGGAGTGATAGGACCTGGAGTCATAGGACTAGACATGAAGGGATCAGCAGTGATAGGACCTGGAGTCATAGAACTATAAGTGATAGGATCAGCAGTGATAGGACTAAAAGTGATAGGATAAACAGTGATGGGACTAGAAGTCATAGGATCAGTAGTGATAGGACTAGACGTGATAGGACCAGAAATAACAGGACCAGGAGTGATGGGACTAGGAGTGATAGGAACAGGAGTGATAGAACCGGAAGCGATAGGACCAAGAGTGATAGGGCCAGGAGTGATAGGACCAAGACTGATAGAACTAGGAGTTTGTTTTTTGTTTTTGTTTTTTTTGCGTTCGCCTTATTTTTCTCTAATCCCCAAGGCGGTGTACGTTGCACTGTGTTTTTATTTTTGCGCCTGTCGGCCCAATGCATCCGACCTCAGCACGCATTTTATGAAAGGGTCTGCTTCCTCCTGCATTTTCTAAGGGTTTGCTTCCCCGGGATAACGGCCGGTGCTGTGATGGGGATCGAACCCAGCACCTTCGGTTCGTGAGCCGTGCCACTTAACCCCTAGGCCACGCCGTCCCCGAACTAGGAGTGATAGAACCAGGAGTGATGGGACCAGGAGTGATAGAACCAGGAGTGATAGAACCAGGAGTGATAGAACCAGGAGTGATAGAACCAGGAGTGATGGGACCAGGAGTGATGGGACCAGGAGTGATGGGATCAGGAGTGATAGAACCAGGAGTGATAGAACCAGGAGTGATGGGACCAGGAGTGATAGAACCAGGAGTGATGGGACCAGGAGTGATAGAACCAGGAGTGATAGAACCAGGAGTGATGGGACCAGGAGTGATAGAACCAGGAGTGATAGAACCAGGAGTGATGGGATCAGGAGTGATAGAACCAGGAGTGATGGGATCAGGAGTGATAGAACCAGGAGTGATAGAACCAGGAGTGATGGGATCAGGAGTGATAGAACCAGGAGTGATAGAACCAGGAGTGATGGGATCAGGAGTGATAGAACCAGGAGTGATGGGATCAGGAGTGATAGAACCAGGAGTGATGGGATCAGGAGTGATAGAACCAGGAGTGATAGAACCAGGAGTGATAGAACCAGGAGTGATGGGACCAGGAGTGATAGAACCAGGAGTGATAGAACCAGGAGTGATGGGATCAGGAGTGATAGAACCAGGAGTGATGGGATCAGGAGTGATAGAACCAGGAGTGATAGAACCAGGAGTGATAGAACCAGGAGTGATGGGATCAGGAGTGATAGAACCAGGAGTGATGGGACCAGGAGTGATAGAACCAGGAGTGATAGAACCAGGAGTGATGGGACCAGGAGTGATAGAACCAGGAGTGATAGAACCAGGAGTGATAGAACCAGGAGTGATGGGACCAGGAGTGATAGAACCAGGAGTGATGGGACCAGGAGTGATAGAACCAGGAGTGATAGAACCAGGAGTGATAGAACCAGGAGTGATGGGATCAGGACTGTTAACTGTTATCATTGGATCGTAAGACACCTGCAAGTAGTTGCTCTCTGCTCATCACTGGAATCCATCTGGTTATTGTTGAACCAGACATCCTGCATGGATAGTCCTGATCTTGTACTGGAACATCCTGCATGGATAGTCCTGATCTTGTACTGGAACATCCGGCATGGATAGACCTGATCTTGTACTTGAACATCCTGCATGGATAGACCTCATATTGTACTGGAAAACCCTGGGAATAAGGATGAAAGCTTCCTCTTTGAGAGATCAAGAGGGATTGTTGTGGTGAAGTGTGAACAGGCGATGATTTTCATTCATGATGGTCTTAAAAAGTCTCTTCACTCTCTTCGAACCAGACATGGTTCACGTGAGCTGCGCCATTCAAATACTCTGAGCTAAAGAATAGACAACATCCTTAAGGACGACCTATTTATCCTCTAATGTATTCACACAGAACTGTTAGCCGACTGCCCAGAACCCTTTAAAAAAGACCCATTTTCAAAATGAAAATATTAAGCTCTTCACAGGTTCTCGACCCAGATTACGTTGTCTGGATTCTATGTAGATGTCAACATTGACACGATGAGCCTGTGTTCTGACCAACACGCGACATCACACATAACCTCAGTCACTCGCACATTCCGTCTATCTCTCTTTCTGATGAAGACATAGTCTGTGAGAAACCATCATTTAGAGCGAGGAAGCACTCCCGACGTTTTGTTGCGAGTGGGCACGCCAAATATGATGTTGATGATGGATAGATCATGAATGGTACAGACACACAACATTATAAACCCGTTGCTATTGTACTTATTTGTGACAAGTACAACAAACTCTCCTTCCTAGGACTGATGGTCGGACCTTGCTCTCGCACTGAAGTCGCCAATGCAAATGAGGTAATTGGACCTTGCAACTTACGGAATAACAGTGTAGCTCTTCTTCGAACTTATCATTGCCATTCACAGGATTGGTCATTCGTTGAAACATAGGCACTGACCAGTGTCTCCTCCTGTGTCTTAATAAAAATTGAAGAGAGTCATAAACCCATTAATGATTCACTTTAGGGACCTGCCACGCTCCCATTCTAGATGAGATCTGATGGCGAATTCAACATCACCCTTGCGTTGTTCTGTGTTGTCACGTCCACCTTAGAATACCATGTTCCTGTCTATAGCTTCTGTGATCTGGCCCACTTCGGGTAATTTTGTTTCACTAAGAGTAATCCCATCCACCAAATAGCGCGCCAGTTTCCTGGCCACTTCTGTCATCCTTCTTTCCAGCCTGTCGGCCTTGACAATGTCCAATGATGTGCACACGTTCTACACGCCACTTAACGTTCTTTTCAGGACGCACACAAGAGTAAACTTACTCATTGCGGGTATTAAACAACAACAACAACAACAGCACGCCAAAGCCAATAGCATTATATGAAATTTCTTATGTAAAATAAAGATGATACCTGATACCTACAAGGTAGGTATGACGTTATGACTTGCGCTTAATTTAGGCTTAAGTGAGGAAGATTGTAATGCCATCAACCTCACTCTCTCATCCTAAGCTATCTTGGTCCAGTTGCCTGATGTAGTCGGCAAACTGGATACAATACAATATGCAGATTTTTCCTCGGGGTTTACACAAGACGTCTTTCCTGAGAATATGATATCGCCAGACAGCGGAACTGGTGCTACCGACAACGTTTTCTCACGGACATAATAGAAACAGCAAGATTCCATTTCGATATGCCATTTTCTATAGATCGTTACATATGAAACTAACAAATGAGCAAGTACGACAAGCCTGGGGAAGATGAACACAGCTGACATGAGACAAAATCTAATGTGTGGTGTACCAAAGCTCGTTCATACATCAGACGACAGATCTAATTGTCATTTCTTGACGACAGTACACAATACAAACCGCTCAAATCTCTCTGAAGAAGAGAGAACGTGACGTAAAACATGTTATACTGTCTGATTCTCCGCCCTACATTGTCACGTGTCTGTATATTCGATTTTGTTTTTGTTTATTTCGTGGTCTCCGTGCCTCTGTTGCCGTTTCGTAGTCTTAATATTCGTAGTTCTTCTTTTCTTGAAAAAGTAGTCGTAGTCATCTGTTCTATCAGACTTATAGTGTTCTCTGTGCCATTTCTTTATAATTTTTTCACATATTCAAATATGGACGGTTGTAACATATGATGAGATTTAAGTTATCTGAAAGTTAATCAATACTAGTTTAAATAGAGATATTTGCTATCAACTTGTAATTGTAATATTTGCTATCAACTTGTAATTGTAATATTTGCTATCACCTACTTGTAGTGGTTGTTAATAAAACATTAGAGAAATGATATGGCGATTGTGCAATCTCTGGAGAATGCCAAAATGAAAACACATAAATAACTCCAGAAACTGCATAAATCCATCTAATATCGTATTCCCATTTGAGACATTTTTAAGTGCTTAGAGATTAGTTTATGCGCAAATTGCTTACGAAAAATGGAAGAGTTGAATGAGCATAATCATAAACGAGATGAAAAACGCAACATCAAAACAAAATAGCCAAGACAATGAACTAAAAGATATAAAGATAGAACAATAATAGAAGAGGTAACTGAAGAGTATGAGGGGTGGGGGTGGGGGGTGCGAGTGAGAAGCGGTTATTAACAGAGAGAGATATAAAAACAATGTTTGAATAATGGTTAAGAAAGAATGTGATAATGAAGCTGGTTGTGATGAATAAAAATGATACCGTGTATGCTTTTTTTTCTATCAAATCTACAGCGAGATAATAGCTGTACACTCATGTAGAACGTATGGGTGTCTTAAAATTCGCTTCCAAGAATGGTGTTGTGTGAAATGTGATGTTCATGATGACGTTTTGCATTATATACTGCTGAAATCTGGCTTGTCATTATGAAAGGTATGCTGATGTTTTATCTAATTATATAAGGTATAAGACAGCTTGTGCAAGAACAGCTTTCTATAAAGGCTTCCTATGCAACAAATCTTTGTTCAAAAGACTGAGTTGTTAGGTGTTATATAGAACCAGTTCTGTTATATGGAAGTGAATTATGGACAATTGCGATACAGACAGTTTTATTATTGTGAACCACAGTTACAAGATTTTACATTCGAATTATGAGAATCTTATAGAAAGCAAAGAAGATTAATTGAGTATGTGCTAAAGAGGTAGGTCTCTGTGCAAAGACAACTAGAAATACGCAATGGACATGGTCTGAGAAAAGTAACATTAAAGCACACTCTGAAAACGGGAAAAATTGTTTGGAAAAGGGACAAACAACAACACACAGAAATTAATGGTGGACAGTTTAGCATTATTGGAAGACTGCCAGCGACAGAAATGGTAAACATTACTCGGTGCAGAAGTTTGAAAAGATTCAGGATCGTCTATGCGAGAAGGCAGTGTGCTGATGATGATTGAAATGTGTTGTCCCATTATGTGAGGCACGCTGTAATGTCTTTTCATTATGTGAGTGATTCTGAAATGCCTAGTGTCATTAAGTGAGTGCCGATAAAATGCCGTGTGTACATTACGAGAGTGACTCTAGCGTGTAATTGCGTGAGTGACTTAGAAATTACTTGTGTCATTATATGAGTTACACTGATATGTGTGGTGTCATGATGTTAGACGCACTGATATGTGTGGTGTCACGATGTTAGACGCACTGAAATGTGTGGTGTCGTTATGTGAGTTATGCTGACATGTCTTACGGCATTATGTGAGTTACGCTGTAATTTCGTCTCCCATTATGTGAGTTACGATGTAATATCCTGTCCCATTATGTGAGTCTAATCGCATTTTTCTCCTTTTTCCGGTACAGGAATGGCAATTTTGTAGACTAACACGTAATATATTTTCTCTGAGTGCAATAAATGCATGTCTTTGAGATCGCTGTCACTCATGCATACTAACATTGTGTGTAACTCATCTCTTCCCTGTTCGAAATCGGGTTAGTCCACACAGGTCTAGTGTATGGCATGTGCAAATGGTGTTGGTGTGCGATCATGAAACATGTGGCCTTTTGTCGTAGAAGCATCTTGTCTTTTCTCTTTATAAAGGCATTGTCAGGTGTTGTGTGCTTTCATGTCAGATATGCGAGCGCTAACGGTATGTGATTAGTTTATTATGAAAGCAGATTTACTTTCTGCTTTATCTGCACAGATATCATATCTTGATTACGTATGTGTATGTGTAGTAAGTAGTAGTAGTAATCCGCCTAGGCAACGAGGACCCGTCGCGTCAATCAGCCATGAATACGATTAGTGGCTGTGGTATAGGCTGCACGCAGTGAGGGTAAAGTCATTTCTGTTTGGTCCAATTATGGGGTTCGAAGGAAAAGGGGGGGGGG
This sequence comes from Ariolimax columbianus, assembly GCA_036924085.1. Taxonomy (NCBI): domain Eukaryota; kingdom Metazoa; phylum Mollusca; class Gastropoda; order Stylommatophora; family Arionidae; genus Ariolimax; species Ariolimax columbianus. The sequence continues at coordinate 37,495,176 of JAVGWX010000003.1, read as the reverse complement.
GGAGGATTGGACCATGTAGCGAAAGCCGATAACCACTACTTATGTCTACGGTCCGCTTCACGATCCGCTGGATCGGAACGTGCCTGAATAGGGACTTGCGGTGATGTAGCATTGTGTAATTGCTGTTCGTCGTGACTGTAACGTCTGGGACTCAATGGTACCAGTACATGCCGACAGGGCGCCTCTGACGGTTCATGTAGAAAGCTTCAATGCGCTTCTTATCATGTTGCAGGATAGTCCAGGTCTCCGAGCCATACAGCAGGATGAGGTAGACACAGATTTTGTAGATGCGCGGCTTTTGTTACCAGTGAGAGCCTCAGCGCAGGGCATTTATAGAGGCGGCGACCAGGCATATTCTTGAAATAATGTCTGGGTGACTACTTGCGACGGAGTTTTGACTGCTGTCCGGGTAAAGGAAATTCCCAGTGGAGCTTATGTAGTTGGCGCCAACAAGGATTCCTGCCACTGTCGGACAGCGGCCCAAGTTTTGAATCTTGGTTTTTGGCCATGAAATGTGAAGGCCCAATCGTGATGCGACATCCTGAATGTTCTCCAGTAATTGTATCAGCTCTTGAAGGGCAGGTATGATTATGTCATCTGCGTTGTCAAGATCTGTCAGAAGCAGCCGTCTCTGGCTCTGCGTCTCCACCTCGTCAAGATCCAGTCCATGGCGCTGACAAATAATTTCGGGGCGAGGACACACCCCTGACAGACACCTGGTGACGTTGTAGTAAACATTATGTATATTGCCTAGTGTATAGTATGCAGACAATGCACTATTTCTAAATAGTCATAGAATCGTATCCATGCCAGATTCCAGGAAGATTTATTTAAATGAAAAGCGTTAGACACTTCAAGAATATACACTGAATTTATCTCCGCTACTTTCTTTCTGACATCGTTTGAGTTTCTGATTACCAACCAAGAAAGCTAATAACAGATATATGTTTTTATGTTCTTAGGTTTTCCAGGACAAAAACACGTTTCTAGCATCTTATTATTCCCATCCTACATAGAATGTGCGGTGTTACAGACAACACTACCAGGAATAATTCTAGTGGGTAGTATCAGACCAATGTTGTTGTGTCTATTGTTATCGACCACGGTCGGGAGCTGGTTGCCGTTTGTTCTGTCTCATTGTTACTTTATAAGATTAAACCTTCATCTTCATGAGGGTATGTCTGCTTCAATCGCTGATATTGTTCCTTTGGTCACTTCAGGTCGTACTGAACATAGAAACATTATTATAAGATTGACGAGGCAAGTAATAAAACACAAAGTCGATAAAGACAATTATATGTACTAACGTCGGTTCAGTCTGTGTTGTGACGGTTCTTACGTAAGACTGCATGTTAACAGAAATCTGGGTTTTTCATTGACCTTAACAGATAATCCGCATCCATCCCGAAATTCTTGAGCAGTCTGAAAATAGAGCTCAAATGTAAGATAATTGCAGGATTGTCCACACGTGTAGTATGATTGCAGTTGTTGTTGCTGCGTCTCTCATTGTTTTCAATCTGTGTTTTTATGGCGATTAAAGAGGGAGAAGGAAGAGAGTGATTGAAAAGTGATGAACAATGTGATTGGATGGGAAAGATTATGTCGCCAGGCGCCGTATTAATCAAGGGTTGTGTCTAAAATTAGTGATTGTCCGGGACTGGTAATATTATTGAGATGTGTGTGTGTGTGTTGGAGAGAAACATGAGTTGTCTCTAACAATCAAGACAATGAATAACTGGTAGATAGTAACTAGAATTTATCAAGCAATAAAAACCATTGCTATTGTATATCGACGATTTAACTAAGATAAGTTATGTTTATATTTATTCATAACGCAGCTAACGTGCGTATTAGTGTATGCGTATGTTAGTGGATGAATGCGCGTGTGCTGATGCCGGAGTGTTTGTGTATGTTAGTTAGTACATGTGTGTTAGTTAGTATGTGTGTTAGTTAGTACATGTGTGTTAGTTAGTACATGTGTGTTAGTTGGTACATGTGTGTTAGTTAGTATGTGTGTTAGTTAGTAGATGTGTGTTAGTGAGCTTCTTGGTATGTTTTTAGTGCATGTTTTTGAGTGTAGGTGTTTGCTAGTGTGCGTGTAAGTGTGTGAGCGAGTGCGTCTTAGTTTGTGACTGTATCAGTAGTAGTATGTGTGTGTGAGTGTTGCGTGTAAGTATATAAGTATATGTCGATTACTGTGTGAGTGAATGTCGGTTAGTGTGTGAGTGTATGTATGTCAATATGTGAGTGTATGTATGTTAGTGTATGAGTGTATGTATGTTAGTGTGTGAGTGTATGTATGTAAGTGTGTGAGTGTATGTATGTCAGTATGTGAGTGTATGTATGTTAGTGTGTGACTGTATGTATGTTAGTGTGTGAGTGTATGTATGTTATTGTGTGAGTGTATGTATGTTAGTGTGGGAGTGTATGTATGTTAGAGTATGAGTGTATGTATGTTAGTGTGTGAGTTTATGTCGGTTAGTGTATGAGTGTATGTATCTTAGTGTGTGAGTATGTTAGTGTGTGAGTGCATTTATCTTAGTGTGTGATTGTATGCATGTTAGTGTATGAGTGTTCGTATGTTAGTGTGTGAGTGTATGTATATTAGTGAATAAGTGTGGGAATGTTAGTATGTGAGTGTATGTATGTTAGTGTGTGAGTGTATGTTAGTGTGTGAGTATATGTCGATTAGTGTGTGAGTGTGTGCATGTTAGTGTGTGAGTGTGGGCATAATAGTGTGTGAGTGTGTGTATGTTAGTGTGTGAGTGTATGTATGTTAGAGTGGGAGTGTGTGCATGTTAGTGTGTGAGTGTGTGTATGTTAGAGTGGTAGTGTGAGTATGTTAGTGTATGAGTGTGCATGTTAGTGTGTGAGTGTGTATGTTTGTGTGTGAGTGTGTGTATGTTAGAGTGGTAGTGTGAGTATGTTAGTGTATGAGTGTGCATGTTAGTGTGTGAGTGTGTGTATGTTTGTGTGTGAGTGTGTGTATGTTTGAGTGGTAGTGTGAGCAGGTTAGTGTGTAAGTGTACGTATGTATGTTAATGTGTGAGTGTAATCATGTTATAGTGTGTGAGTGTGAGCATGTTAGTGTATGTATGTTAGTGTGTGAGTGTTGCCATGTTAGTGTGTGCATGTGAGTGTGGATATGTTAGTGTCTGGGCATGTTACTGTGCGGGCATGTTAGTGTGTGGGCATGTTAGTGTGTGAGTGTGTGCATGTTAGTGTGTGAGTGTACGTCCGTATGTTAGTGTGTGAGTGAGTGTATGTTAGCTTGTGAGTGTGTGAATGTTAATGTGTGAGTGTATGTATGTATGTTAGTGTGTTGGTGTATGTAAGTATGTTGGTGTGTAAGTGTGTGCATGTTAGTGTGTGAATGTATCTAAGTATGTTAGTGTTAGAGTATACTTATGTATGTTGGTGTGGGAGTGTATGTATGTATGTTAATGTGTGAGTGTGTGCATGTTAGTGTATGTAAGTATGTTAGTATAAGAGTATATGTGTGTATGTTTGTGTGTGAGTGTATGTAAGTATGTTAGTGTTAGAGTATATGTATGAATGTTAGTGTTAGAGTATATGTATGTATGTTAGTGTGTGAGTGTGTGCATGTTAGTGTATGTAAGTATGTTCGTGTTAGAGTATATGTATGTAAGTTAGTGTGGGAGTGTATGTAAGTATGTTAGTGTGTGAGTGTATATATGTATGTTAGTGTGTGGGTGAACGTAAGTATGTTAGTGTGTGAAAGAACAGAAAGTACCAGAAATCCCAAATTGAGCTTATATTCTTAAAAAAATTACGGACATATTGAAAGTACGAAAGAAAGACAGAAAGAAAGAATGAAATAAAAACAATTAAGAGAGAAAGAATAACAGAACATAAATATAGACTGACAGAAGTACAGAAAGCAAGAAAATTAAAGATAGAAACGACAGAAATGAAGGAATTTTAAAAAATAAAAAGAACGAAAGAAAGAGTGAAAGAAAGAGAGAAGAGAAAATACAGATTGATAGATGTACTGAACAAACATAAAAAATAGGACATAAAGGGCATAGTTTAGAAAGACAGACAGAAAAGAAAGAGAAATATTGAAAGAAATTAGTTTTACAACAGCAGAAATAGAGAGAAAGAAAGAAAGAAAGAAAGAGGTAAGAAAAAAATTAAGAGCGCGCTGAAAAACTTGAACAGACAGGAAGACGTTAAGACATATATCATCATGTAGCATGCCCTTTATAGAACGTCGCTCACATCACAGTCTGTCTGAAAGAAATTTTCCCTTTCAAAAACTCCAGCCTCCGTCACAGTCATAACTAGGCATCCTTGGATATCTTGGTGCCATCGTCTTCTTGGTCAAGCCCTGTCTCGTTTACCTGGCACCATACCTTCCATCCATGTTCTCTCAAGACCGTTGTGTCTCTTGGTGTGACCAAAGTATTTGCATTTTCTGGCCATAAGGGAACCGATAAACCAGTTTTCCTCTATGTTCAACTCTTGCTGAATGTCTACATTTGTCGTTTTCTCTGTCAGAGTATTTAGGGGATTTTTCTGTAACATTTTGACTCGAAGGATTCGATTCTTTGTCTATAAGTTTTGGTAATCGTCCAGGATTCACAGCAATAAGCTGCCACGAAAAAAACACAGGCTCTCAAGACTTTTACTTTTGTCGTTTTATTGGTTCTCTGTCATAATCTCTTCAGGCTGTTCAGTCTCTGCATTGCCATGGCTAGTCGTATTCTGATTTCTTTCGAGCAGTCGCCATTTTTGTTAATTCTGGAACCCAGATATTCAAAATGTGTTACCTGATCTATTTCCTCACCACCCACTGTAAATGTATGTTCACATTGTGTTTTGTCGGTGGTCCTTATCTTTGTTTTATATATGTTTGTAAACAAATTTACTGTGTCCATGTACGGTTTCCATAAGACAGACAATGGATGCATAAATCTGTACAAGCGTCAGACAGAAAAACAGGCAGGTAGACGGACAAAAAGACAGACAGGCAAACAGAAAGACAGACATGTTGACTTAGGGACAGTCAGACAAAAAGACAGACAGACAATCAGAAATAAAGAACATTTGTGTACTAGCATATTGACTTGTTGTCAAGTCCATCATACCAGGTCTGCACTGTAGCAGTCACTAGGGTCGCCAAACCAGCATGAGTAATGCGAGGCTGGTAACACAGTTTCTCGATTATTCTCTACTAGCACCGAGCTGGTCGGTCTCATAAATCAGGTGGAAGTAATCGACACCAACACTCACAGAATGTTGAGAAACATTGTTTTTCTTTGTGAAGGTTCCCCTAACTTTTGGCACAGATCGTATCTTTTAAATACAGACAGGATCTCTTTCTTTATACCTGAACGTATTTGCAATTGTGTGATTTGGTAATCTTGGTTTAGCCCTTGCAAAGGTAACGATAGTTTAACATCAAGCAATGACGTCATGGAGAAAGTGTTAGTGGTTTGATGTTTCTGGATATCCGTTTGTGTGTTTTGTGACATGTCCACTTTATCACCACCTTGACCATCGTATATGTAGGTCAGGCACTAATTTATAAGTAGATCCATTATAAAGACTGAAACGATGTTATAACACGCCAGGTAATCTGGTTGTTTTTAACAGTTTGTAGCGCATAAGGGGTGGTGTGCCTGGTTCTCATGTCAAAGGTACCAAGTCCACTCGTCGTTTATAAAACGCTCCGGTTTACCACATTGGCACCTCATTTACGTTTAATTATGTCCAAGGCAGGGTGAAAGCGACCTTCCAAAAAACTGCGACCTTTAACTATCTTCCTAACATTTCCTTTTCAGCACCAATGTCATATTAGAGACTTTGTTTACACACTTTCAAGACTATATTATAATATATATATATATATATATATATATACGCATAACCATACACTTTGCTGTATACATACAGTAGAGTATGAGCCTGCACATTACGAGTGTATTGTAAGAACAGAGTAATGTTGTTATTTAATTTCTATAAAATACATGTTTACCACAAACAGGCGGCACCTACTGCACAATAATATCTCAGACATCAAGGGCAAGGGATCAAGAATCAATAGCGGAGCGCCATGGATAGAAGAAACAGAGAGAACAGTTGGACTGCCGACCAAAGTTGAGACGATAGTCAAGGGAGAAGAATGGGGCCACACTGGCGGTAGAATTACAGATTACAATAGGTTCATCATTCATTATAACCCTAGGCAGAGAATGCATACAGAGAATAATGCAACGGGAGGGCAGAGCTGGAGGTTAACCAGCAGATAAATGATAACATGCAGTACAGCGATGCCATTTTACGTACCGGTGAATCGATGCTACGCAGTGAGATATCTGGTTGGGGTTTCTCGACCAGAGTGAGAGAGTGGGGGTCGTCGCTGAGCATACAGAGCAGCAACATCCAGTACGTACATTGAGATGAAGTCAATGTCTGTAGCTGTGAGATGGATATCTGAGACGTCTTTAACAGGGGCAGTCATCGTGTCTGGCTCCCAATCCTTACTTCGGATGGTACAGGAGGGCTGGCTAAGGCCTGAGTGGGTGCCTACTGTCGAAGTATAAACCCTGCTGGCAGGGGTTGTTATGGATCTACTGTCCTGCTCATTATGTGATTCATGGTAACAAAAGAGCTGAAATCTTCGCTTCATGGGCATCAATTACGGGTACACTAGATGTGGCATTATGAAGTCTATCATTCTAAATGACGGCCTGTTAGATCATCATACAGCAATAGATGAAGTAGCAATTCATAGACTGCAGATCTTAAATACTGAACAAGGTTCGAGCAGACTGAGACACAAGAGAAGACGGAGCAGGAGTGTGGACAATTAACGAGCTGCATGAACCTTTAGTTTCCCCACTGTTCGCCACTTACCGGGAGAGACTGAGCACCTATCGGTATGCCCGGATTGCAGTGAAGTTGATTCTTAGGAACAGAATAAAAAATTGCATATGCTATGTAAATTCAAAACGTCAACTCCAAGAGTAATGTCACGAACATCATCGTACATCTACATAGGTCAGTCGACCTGATCAAAACCATTGACACCATCACGAGGAAAGGGCTCTGACAAATCATGGCGAAATTTGATTACCCCGGCAAATTTATTGCGGTTGTTTGCGATTTTCATGTTGGCATGTTGGCTTGAGTGCTGCACGAAGGAGAATTGTCTGTAGCCTTCCCAGTCATCACCGGCGTCAAGCATAGATTTATGTTTGCACCGACACTCTTCAGCATGGTCTCTGCAATAATGTTCTTTGATGCTGTACATGGCGCTGCTATTGCAGGGCACGAGGCCGGCTGATGTCTTACATCAAGGTGGGAAAGGCCAAATCGCCTGTTCGCTGACGACTGCGCCTTTAACACCTGCCCAAAACGAGGTACGCAATCCACCATGACAGATTTTTCGCCGACATGCAGTAACTTTGGTCTCACGATCAACACTAGAAAAGCTGCGGTTCTCTTTGTATGTGAGGCATTATCCTCATCAAAGAGGCGAATAACGACTCTGAGGTCAACAACAGGAATACAAAATCTGTAAAGACTAAGCAAATGTCTGGAGTGTATAGTGGTGTAGTATTAGCCATTCCTTTGCATGCCTGCGAAACATGGATAGTGTATAGTCAACACAGCTAAACCGTTTTCGTTTGAACAATCTGCGTAGACTACTCGGGATCGGGTGACAGGAAAAGTGCCTAACTATGAAATTCTTAACGAGACTAACATGTTGAGCACCCATACGCTTCTGCAAATAGCCCAGAGAAGATGAATGTGTTGTTTGTGGACATGTTTGAATGCACGAAGAAAGCATCCCCAACAGCTGTTATACTGTGAGCTCAGAAGGAGAGAAGGTACATTAGGTGACAGAAAAAAAACGTTAAAGAACCTCCTTTAAAGTTTTTCTGAACAGTTTCAACATTGACGTCACGTCCTTGCTTGCGATTCCCGTTTCACCTGGTGCGCTAGCATCCCCAAAAGGTGCTCAGATCACAGTGTGAATCTGTAACACACGTGCGCCCGATAAATTCCCGACCATTCCACAATCGATTTCTCACATGTGTTCCATGGTTGCGGTAAAGTCTGACGTGCCAGGGGTAGTCTTTTTATAGCCATATATGGACATATCTCGCAGCACGTCTGCTACTGTCGCCATCTTTGCTTGCAATGAGCATCTGTTATAACGGATCTGTCCCCTGACTATATTCGCTCTCCTGAGCCCAACAGGGAACGTTGTTGGTTTTAAAAATTAATTATTTTCAAACATTACAATGAAATAACATTTATGTAGTGACTAATTTCTCAAATGTTTCCTGTAATTTTAATTTCTAATTTTTATTGAACACAATTATGCTGTGTGCGTGCGTGCGTGTGTGTGTGTGTGAGAGAGTGTGGTGTATTGTGTGTGTTGAGTGCATTGTGTGTGTTGAGTGTATTGTGTGTATGCCGAGTGTAGTGTGCGTGTTATGTATTGTGTGTTAAGTGTCTTGAGTTTGGTGTGCGTTGTATGTGCTGTCTATATTGTGTGTTATGTGCGGTATGAGTGGTGTATTCGGTGTATGTGTTGCTTAGTATGTCTCTTGTGTATATGCTATGTGTGTGTGTGTTTTGTGTATGTGTTATGTGTATGCGCTTTGTGTCGTGTGTCTTTTGTGTGTTGTGTGGTGTGTGTTTTGTGTGGTGTGTGTTTTCTGTGTAAATGTTTTCCGTGTATATGTTTTGTGTGTGTGATTTGTATGTGTGTTTTGTATATGTGTGTGTGTGTGCGTGCTTTCCCTGTATGTGTTTTGTGTGTTGTTTTGGGTGGTGTGTGCTTTGTATGTGTGTGTGTGTGTGTGTATGTTTTGTATGTTTTGTGGGTGGGTGTGTGTGTTTTTTGTGTTTTTGTGTGTGTGTTGTGGGTGTGTGTGTTTTGTATGTGTAATTTATGTGTGTGTTGTATTTGTGTGTTTTATGTGGTGTGTGTTTTTGTGTGTGTGTTTAGTGCGTGTTGTGTGTGTGTGTGTTTTTAGTGCGTGTTATGTGTGTGTGTTTTTCTTCAATGCATATTGTTGATGTCTGAACGTTCTATGCATATTGTTGATGTCTGAACGTTCAATGCATATTGTTGATGTCTGAACGTTCAATGCATATTGTTGATGTCTGAACGTTCAATGCATATTGTTGATGTTTGAACGTTAAATGCATATTGTTGATGTCTGAACGTTCAATGCGCATTTACTTAAACAATGGTACGATACTCGCGTCACCATTAGAGATACTTGATCATTATATGGCATGATAACTATCCATCATTGTCGATGACGACCACCGCCATCATCCTTTGTGTATGTGCTCTACAGAGAGAGAGAGAGAGAGAGAGAGAGAGAGATAGAGGGGGGAGAGAGCAATAGGGAGAGAGAGAAAGTGAGAGAGAGTGTGAGATAGACAGACAGACATGAAGACAGACGTACTTTCTCGTATCGTCGTTCGAACGTTTTCACAAATTATATCAGAAGAAGGCAGTGGTTAGCTTGAGAATGTTAGCATCTCGATAAACTGGTACTGGTAACCGCCAATTAGTGACTTCTGTGTTCATCACACGTTTAACACTTCTGTTGCAGTTGTTCGGCGGGTATGTCATTAATACTAGAGTTACATCAGTCGGTAGATTGTATACTTGGTTTGTTTGTTTTTTGGTGTAGATGGTATCTCAATATGTTGTGGCCCGAATATTACAGCGTGTTCGATTCTGTTGAGCTGGTTATATGCTGTCGACTAGATGCTCGCTTGACAGTTGTTTCTGTGTATGTTCATTAGATACCACTTCATAAGTTTCACGTGTTTCTGGTTGAAGTAGTTGTCCACCTTCATTTGATGCTTTGCCAATTTGTCGACCTTTTTCTTGCTAAGGACGATGCAAAGAGATGAGATTCCCTGTATCACATTTGTTTTGAATCGGTGACATAGTTTGTAGAGCTAAACTCGTAGTCTAAGTGCTGGTTTATTATGCTGTATGAAACACGATACGGCATCTTGTCACACAGGCAATTAGTCTGATATTTCAGACTGGTATGACGTAACTAGTCGTATACTAATAGAACGGAACGTTTGGCCAAGAAATAACACAAATGTGTTGATTTAGTGTGATTGATCTGCCCATCTTCAATCTTGGAGTACAGAGGTTCTCGTTTCTCGTAACTATGGCTCAAGCTTATACATGATGGAATAGCCGGCCCCATGTCCAGCTCTCTTAGTCACCTTTAGCAACATGCAGGACAGGTTATAATGTTACTATTCTTTGCTCACCTCTCGAGCCTAATGATAAACTTGTTTCTTTAGCTTTCAGTGCTGGTACTGGTCTGTCTGCAAACGGCATTACAGCACATACAAATACATGTAATTGTATCCTTACCACAATCCTGACAGATTCATTACACGGAAAAGCATTTAATTTAAATAATATAATTCTCGCCACTTGCACGTCGGTCACAAAGCCATGTGGTCTTTAGCATCCACTAATATCAATACCCATAATTCTCGGTTAACAACGAGTACAGCAAATCCAGAAACATGTGATAGGTCAGTTGGTAGAGTGGAGTACTATAGATGAACATTTTTTAGTCCTTAGTTAGCTAAGTCTTCTTAAGTTTTATTATTTACTTCTCTGTCATTAGTAACATGTTATTACTAGTACTCTGATAATAGGGATCCTCATACTTCATACTCCATCTTCCGATGATGTTGATTACCAGACGTCATGCCAAGGAATACAAGTCGTCAGTCGGTGGGGTTTCCTAGAAATGAAAACGTCTAGATATAACTTCTCAAGATGTTGATGATCCTGTTACAGACATACCGTGGATAGTCAGTTATATTATATACATGAAGACATATATCTTCGCCGCATCTATTCTTCCTTGTTTCGTTCCTTGATGAGCATAGGGTCACCATTATATCTCCTTATATGAAGTCTACATTCAAGCGGTGTGTTTGTATGCTCTTGCAATGATGATTTCCAAAGCATTTTGTTTTACATAGTGAGGTTGCAAGCCCCATGCAAAACTCTCTTTTGTCGCCTTTAGCGATATGCATGGAAGTGCAATGGCCCTATGCATTCCTATAGGGAAGCTACCCAAAGATTCACACAGGCGACCATCCCCTAAACCTGAGATAAATATAGCACGATCTTGGTAATGTTATAGAATCGGTACTCGCACATCCCAACTATCTACAAACCTGTTATTATTATTGTTACTGTTATTGTTGAAGCGACAATGAGATTGTTTTGTTTGCGAAGGCATAACCTGCTGGATTGTGCAATGAATAAATGATATTAATATTTACCTTTGTTACAGTTATTTAAATAAACAATTTGAAATGATGGTTGTCATTTTTCTTATTTATGCTACTGTTTTGGTCATAGGTGTGTATTGTAAAACGCATTAAGGTAACATAATACAAATGCGAGACCGTTGTACACAACTTCTTTGCTTTCAGTGTCAAATTAGTCCATATATTAAATACACAGGAGATAACAATTAATATGTGTGAAATAAAATGTCTGAGAAATGGCATTATTGCAAATAAAAGAAATGATGACATTAGAAATGTGAGAACGAATCATTGTACTGAATACATATTACTTGATTATTTGGTTACTTCGTTTCTCAGCTGTGATTCTACCGCTGGGAGTTCCAACTTAACCAGCGATCTCTATCCTAGACAATGTAGAACCAGTAGAGCTTATGTATACGGAATGTTGGAGTGGATTGCAACAGTGTTTGACCAGCGAGTTAAAGGTCTACTCCGCGGCCTTTTTCCGTTTCCTGTGTACCAGACTTATGTTGACTTGCCCCTACGTTCATACTTTCTTCTGAGCATGTGGCCTATAATTGAGCATGGCAATGTGGAGATAATGCATGAGCAAAATCCAAGAGAGGCCTGAGTCGCTCGCAACTTGTTCTCGGGTGCTTTTGTAAGTATCAAAGTTTCAGCAGCAAAGTACACTGTATGAAGCACAGTGAAGTTGAAAAAGAGGCACATAGTGCCCGATTCCTGCAACCATCCAAAACTGTCTGGATAGACGAGAAGGCCGTACAGTCTTTGCGTCAACGTCTTGTTAGTTTTGTTTCTAGATTATTGAGCTGTTGACGAGACACTCTTACTTCTTTTACTTAGTCGCTCCTCTTCTACCGTGAAGTGTAGAGGTTTGTCAGAGGGAACGCCGTACTATTCTATCCGCATTCTTGCTCCTGTCCTCTTTCCAATCCAGACCTCGGTCACTTATGGACTGTCGTATGTTGTCTTCTCAACGTACTTTGGGACGTCCTGGAGGTCTACGTCCTTGACTTTTTGTCTCCCATGACCGCCTTGGTATCCGATCTTCTTCCATTCTACAGACATGGCCAAACCATTGTAGTTGGGACTGCTCCACTCGTATCTGCAGGGGTTGGGCTTCGAGATCCCTACGCATTGTCTGATTTCGGATCTTGTCCCTTTTCGTTCCCTGAACCACATTTCTTAGGTACCTCATTTCTGAAGTTTGTAATTGTCATTACCCATGACTCACATCCTTATGTCAGGACAGGCACATAAGTTGAGCAGTATAAATCCATCTTTGTTTTCCTGCTTATCTCTCTTTCGCTGAGAAATCCTCTGTTTATTACATGGAAAAGTCTACCAGCTGCTGCCCTTCGTGCAGTTAACTCCTCTTTGATTCCTTCCCTGCTGTCTATTACCACTCCTAGATATTTGAAGTGGCTGACCTGCTCCAGAGCTCGTGTTCCAAGTGCTATCCGATGTCTCTTATCATCTTTGGCGATCACCATGGTTTTTCTTTTGGAGTTGCTAATGTGCGTTCCTCTCTTCTTCAACTCTTCTTCCCAGACCTGCAAGTTGATCTGGAGATGTGTCTCGGATTTCGTGATCAGGTCTAAGTCATCTACAAATGCTAGCTCTGATATGCAACTTGGTCTCATCTTCCAGTACCCTACTTCATAGTTTTATTCCGTTACTTGCAGGCTTTGATGACTTCATCCATGAGGCGTATGAAAAATTGCGGTGATAGAATGTTCCCCTGTCTTACTCCGCTAGTGGTCCTGAACTCTCCTGACTTTTGATTTGATGTCCGCACAAATTTTCCGCATATTTGATAGAAACTCTGTATGGCAGAAATCAGGGGTCCTGTGGTGTTCTTCCTTGTCAGACACTCCAAGAGTTTATTCCAAGGGACTATATAGAATGCCTTCTCCAAATCGAAAACACAGAGATGCATCTCCTTATCATACTCAAGAGTCTTTTTGTTCAGCTGTGTGTAAAGATAAGGTCTTGAGTACTTCTGTTTGCCCTAAACCCACATTGAGTTTCATCCATATTTGGCTCTACTAGATCTCTTAATCGCCGTTCTAGAATCCTAGAGTAGACTTTCCCGGGGACACTGATAAGGGAAATACCTGTGTGTAAAGCTGTGTTCAGCTGAGTGTAAAGATAAGGTCTTGAGTACTTCTGTTTGCCCTAAACCCACATTGAGTTTCATCCATATTTGGCTCTACTAGATCTCTTAATCGCCGTTCTAGAATCCTAGAGTAGACTTTCCCGGGGACACTGATAAGGGAAATACCTCTGTGATTTGACGAGACGACTTACTAACTTTCTAACTCATAAAAGGGAAATAACTGGGTATGACATTTATATCTGGTCCTGCACTCTTTCCCTTTTTTTTATCGTGCTGTCGTACTACTTTATTCCCATTGATGGGGTAGTCAATGGGTTTTCATTGGCCGAGGACTACAGACCGCTTCGACACTGCACGTTGTGTGCTGGCTTTGTTTGTTTATTTCATCTCCAACAGAAACAAAAACATAAGCCTTTTTCGGGGATTCGATCCGCTGCCGTCCTTGTCGGCATCGAAACCCTCCGGCAACTTGCTCCCCTTTGCTAATCATCTCTAACATGCGATCAACTTCTGCGGCTGATCCTGTGATCGGCACTATGTCGCTCGCGAATCGAAGATGATTGAGGGATATGACATTAACATTGATTCCAAAGAATGATCCCAAGTACGCGGAGAAAACGTTCAGTGAGATGTGTCTCTCTGGCGGACTCCATTATGTACGTATTGAAACCACAACTGGTCTCTATAATGAAAGATTGGTTACAGTGAAATTTGTGTAGCTGTGGCAATAATTTTGATGTAGCAAGGATCGACAGCTTGTTTTGTAAGCCATTTTAAGACAACATGTAGTTGTGCATAATCGAATGTTTGTCTGTAGTCGATGAAGGTTAAGCTCAAGGGAGACCGATATTCTCTAACTGCTTGGATAAGGCAACAGCAGGATGAGATATGGCCCAATGTGCGGTAAGGTTGCCGATAGCCAGCGTGTTCAATTGGTTGCGCGCTGTCAAGAATGGAGCAAATTCTTGATCTACACCAAGTGATTGGTGTTTTCCCCGTGTGAAGATATTTCGTAAAACTTGGAGCTAAAGTTAGAAACAGTGGTGGGCCGCAGACGTGAAGGTCCACTCCAGTAATGACTTCCGCGAGTCTTTTTATAGGCGGCATTTTCATTAGGGTCTGGTGAATTTCTGAGGGCAGGAAATCCGGAAGAGATTAGATTGGCATAGAATAGGAATTAAAAGAGTTCGATATAAAAATATTTTATGATGTGGTGCGGAAAACATGTTAATCTTACAGACAAAGAATGACTGAATGGCGTTTAGCGAGAACTCGAGATGCAAATTTGATCTTGCGTCGATACTCAGCAGCTGCTATGAGACGCTTGCATGAAAACTTTGACGACCGATTTTAATTATGGTGTAAAAATCTATGTGCATGACCTGTGAACTATATAGTTATCTAGCACCGCTTCTCTATAGATCGTGTGGCCGGCGATATTAGTGTCACGTGCAGAATACATATCAGAACAGCAAATTATACATTTAGCTTTTCTCATGATAATGTAAAACTTAATAGCTAGGACTGCACGCAAATAAGGCATGATGCTTTGATTAAACAACACTTTCGTGACTCATGGAAAGATGACAACAAAAATTCTATAACAACACATGCTTACTACGACAGACGCAACACACATGAACAACACAAAATGACTACTTCAGCTCCTCTAACGGGACAGAACGGTGGTAAAAGTAGCTAGGTCCGATGTCGATACTACTAGACTATTGAACTAAGATAGGTCAGCCAACTGCCAAGGGTTTTCATCAGCCACTGCAGTGCTTAGAGGATAAGGTGGATCAGCATTACAATACATATCTCCTAGTCTGAGAGTAGGAATTCGAATCTCCAATCGAGGTTAAATTAAAACAACGATCTCAACGCCTAGCGAATGCTGTGGCGAATTACATGGTAAGCAAGATTTATTCCTCAGTCTTAAAGCGTAGACACGCCGATTATCCCAGTAAGAGTAGAGCGCCGTAATGTTAGCTAGTTGTTTTAACTACACTGTATAAAACAAAGGAATATGAATTGCGGTTAGTTTGTTATTTGGCCACCGCAGGCGAAGATGGCGACAACGGCAGACATGTATATTTAGATGGGCCCGCATATGACTGTACAGTCTGACTGAGCGCAACAGACTCTACTGCACATGGAGTGGGAGTGGGTTTAGTGTGTGGTTGGGGGGGGGGCGGGGTGGATGACATGTGGGGAGAGCCAATAAATAAACAATTTTGAATTCTGTCCATTCGGGTAGTTCATTTTATCAGCGCTGCAGCGATAACTCTCTCCTGACCGATGCGAGCGTTGTGTGTGATGTCAGCGCTCCAGGTCGATCCGTTTCGGAGCAAGCATTTCCCAGAAGGCCACATCAATGAAGAAATCGTTCAGATATTCTTTCAGAGTCTTTGTTTCGAATCTTCTGTTACATCATCGAGCGCGTGCCGATTCTGATCTCACCATACAACAGCTGTTTGGGGAGGCGATAATCGGGCATGCAAACAAAATGTCCAGACCATTTGATCTGGTCCTTCTCTAGCAGTGTACGGGTTATCGACATTTATAAGCCGCTGTAACGTAAGATTTTGTATGTTTCCATCATGATTCTGTATTCAGATATCGTTGGAATTACTCCCAGTGATTGAGATTACAGTGTTCTGACTGTATGTAACATATAAGTTCTATGGGATGGTATTAAGATGGTGATCCCGTGTTTAGCTCGGCCTAGACTTAAGTCTGTCTCTCCTGAGAACATTTTGAGCCGAATATAAATATCGACATCACTTTCAGATAGTTCGCAAATTGTATCCGTGCAACCCCCTGACAGATTCATTGTTATTGATGGTTTGTCAATCGATCTTACAAAAAAATCTGACAATTCAGAAAAAAAATCTCTACGGATTCAGTGAAAGACCTCTAGGGACTCAGTAAAAGATCTCTAGAGATTTAGTGAAGGATCTCAAGGGATTCAGTTAAAGATTTCTAGGGTTTCAGTTAAAGATCTCTAAGGATTCAGCGAGAAATATTTAGAGTTTCTTCTACTTCTTCTTCTTCTTCTTCTTCTTCTTCTTCTTCTTCTTCTTCTTCGTATGCTGTCAAACGGCAACCTGAATTTTTTCGAAGAAAGTAGCGGTCATCCTGAGGCTGTCGACACTGCCATAGAGCTTGTCTAGTGTTGCCACTGGTGATGGCCACGTGTGGTTTCTCTGGTCCTCGTATGTCGGGCAGTTTTGCAGCAGATGCTCAGCGGGCATTTTCCCTATACCACAAGTGCATTCGTCAGTGCCACATGTCTTCAGTTTATTGAATAGATGGTACCTCAGTCTGTTGTGGCCTGTGCGGTGTCTGAAGACCACGACCTGCTCTCTTCTGTTCAACTGGTAATAGGCATCGTTTTTTGTGTTGCCAGTATGTTCTGTTTCCCATTTGGCCATCTATCTGGTCATAATAAGCCTTTTGGACTCTTCGTAGGTCACACTAGAATCTGGTTGTGGTAGTCTTGCGCCTTCTTTTGTCAGTCTGTCTGCCTCCTCGTTGCCTTGGATGTTACAGTGGGATGGAACCCACTGTACCACTATTCTTTTTGGTGCGGACTGCTGGCATAATTGACAGAGTACTGCTCTTAAATCATTAAGCTTCAGGGATTCTTCTTCGTACGCAGTCAGACAGTAACCATTATTTTTTCGAAAAAAGCGGCGGTCATCCTGAGGCTGTCGCCACTGCCATAGAGCTTGTCTTGCAGTTCCACTGGTGATGGCCACATCTGCTCTCTCTGATCCTCGTATGTCGGGCAGTTCTTCAGCAGATATTCAGCGGTCATTTTACCGGTACCGCACGGACATTCGTCGGTACCACCTATCTTCAATTTGTTGAATAGGTGGTACCTCAGTCTATTGTGGCCAGTGCGAAGTCTGAAGACAACGACCTGCTCTCTTCGGCTCAACTGGTAATAGGCATCGTTTATGGTGTAACCAGTATGTTCGGTTTCCCATTCTGTCATGTATCTGGCTTTGATAAGCCGTTTTGACTCTTCGTACGTCATACTAGTTCCTGTTTGTGGTAGTAATGCACCTTCTTTTGCCAGTCTGTCTGCCTCCTCGTTGCCTTGGATGTTGCAGTGTGATGGGACCCACTGTACCACTACCATTTTTGGTGCGGACTGCTGGCACAGTTTGCAGAGTGCTGCTCTTAAGTCATTAAGCTCAGTGTTTTTCTGGCTTTTTAGCGCTGTGACTACGGCGAGAGAATCTGTAAGCAGGACTATATGGCTTTCATTTTCTTTATGTGTCACCATTTCTTCCACTGCCGCCCTCAGTGCCTCTGCCTCCGCTCTGAAATTGCTTGTATATTTACCAATAGCGAATGACAGTGTTATTTTTCTGCCATTTGGTAGGTTCAGGAATGCTCCTGCCCCTCCGTTCTGTGTAGTGTTTGTTACAGAACCGTCGGTGTATGCATGGGCCCAGTCCATGCTTGGGTAGTTTTCCGATATAAAGCTTAGGGTAGTATCTCTCCTTTCTTTTTCAGTCTGGCAGTTTCTGTTTCCAATACCTGGTATATTTTCTACCACCTCTGGAAATATATCCTGCCTCCAGGTAGGTTTTCGTACAGTAGTGATGGGTTTTGGTGTTGTTTGTGCGTTTATGGGATCTTCGTGCATCTTTGCTTTGGCTATTTCTGCAAAGTTTCTCCACTTTAGTTTCCCATTTCCCAAATTGTTTAGTCTCTGGTGCATTGGATGGCCAGTCAGTCTTCGGAGTTTCTCTGACTGCAGCTGGGCTCTGCAGTCTCTTCTATCGGTCATGGATTGCAGTTTTGTAATCTTTTCAAGTTCTACAATTGGCGTTAACTTCATGCCACCTGTTATAACTCTCATGGCTTGGTTTTGAAGTTTGCTAACTTTATCGAAGTTCGCCTTTGCTGCTGTTGTCCATGCCGCAATGCCATACTCGAGAACTGGTCTCACTCTTCCAGTGTACAGTTTCTTTAGTATGCTTTCGTCTGCTCCCCAGCTTGTGACAGCAAGTTTCCTCATGATTGCCATTCTTTCTCTGGCTCTCATTCGGTTTCTCTCGATCTGACTTTTCCATGTCATGCGCCGATCAAATGTGACTCCCAGCTAGTTTGGGTTGTCGTTTGGCTGCAGGAATTTGCCATTTAAACTTAACTTGGTATTTTGGGGTTTTATTGAAAGCGAGAATATTGTGCATGTCTCAGGGATTCAAAAAAAAAAGATGTGTAGAGATTCGGTTAAAGATCTCTAGTGATTGAGCGAAAGATCTTTAGTGATTCAGCAAAAGATCTCTAGGGCTTCAGCAAAAGATCTCTAGGGATTCAGCGAAATATCTTTATGGATTCAATGAAAGAGAACGACTAAATCAAATATACTTTCTTTGTCATTTTAATCTCATAACTGTAATTCTGGAATCCCACTATCAGTTTTGTCGCTCTTCTTTGTATCCTTTCCAGCATGTTTATATCCCTTCTACGATAAGGACTTCACACCTGTACACAGTACTCCAATCTAGGTCTAACTAATGCGTTATACAGTTTGACCAACTTCCTTGCTCCTATGTTTAATATTTCTTTTCATCAATTCTCGAAACATTGCATTTGCCTTTTTCACTGCTACCTGGACTTGCTCACTCATTTTACCTGTATGATCTATTTTAACCCTTAGGTCCGTTTCCTATTCTATCTTTCTAATAATGTTCTCGCCCATTCTGTAATTATTTTCCATATTGGATCTACCCAAGTGGATGACGGTACGTGTATCTATACTAAACTCCATTTGCCGGTTCTCAGACGATTAAGAAATTTAATCTAAATCTGACCTCAACATATCCACTTTTCCTTTAGATGAGACTCTACTGCACAGTCTTTTGTCATCTGCGAATTTTGCAATCATCGATCCTATATCAATGTCCAAATTGTGTATATATGTGTGTGTGTATATATATGTATAAAGAATAAAATTGGTTCCGAAACCGAGCCCTGTAACGACACTCCCCTTTTTACTTCACCCCACTCAAGAGTCCTTCTTATTTACACCCACTCTCTGCCTTCTTCCCGTTAACTAATTTTCAATCCATTTGGCACATATTCCTCTTTTAGCTTTTGTATAACTGTTTTGAAACTCTCCCACTCTTGTTCAACATTTTTTCTACCAACACTATCTTTCCAGATTATATGGCTCGCTTGTCTCTTTCATCTTCTTAACATCTGTCTTATAATAGTCGTATGATCGTATACTTATGTTTTCTTACTTCCTTGCTGTAAGATCCAAACAGGTGATTTGATAGTCACTTGAGCCGAACAGTTCTCTGACGGTAATACTTCAATAATATTTTCCTCTGTAGTAAATTCTAGGTCGGGTGTGTTTTGTCTCTGGTAACTTCTTCTGCATGTTGAATAAAAAAATTGTCACTTAACAAACGGTTAAGAACTGCTGAAGTTATGGCTTTTGAAATGAATCACAAAAGTAACATTTATTGTGGAAGTTACGATAACTGCTCTTGTTATTTATAATATCTCAGTTCGAAAAACCTGCTTGCAGAGTTAGCGACAAATGGAGTCGCAGCTACAGGTGAATTGTTTCCACAATTTAAAAAACAGCAGAAATATTTCAGTTGCCACTGCATCCTTCACTAGGAATGTGTGTGCGTCAAATCTATCGGTTTTGAACATTTGAATATTATTATAGACAATGTGGGTATATCAGAGCAAATGGTTTGAATCATCCACAGTTTCCACATTTTCTACACATGGAATGGGATCCTGATCAAAGTCATGCTGTCTACTTCTCAGGCGTGCGCTGGTTAAGCCATTCGAAAGGGGTCACGATGATTGTAAGTTGATAGACGTCATCCAAGAGGTCACGACAGTAAAAGATAAGCCTATACCAGAGTTCGACTACCTGAAGTGGTTGTTCGACTCTGCTTTCCTTACGGACATTTCTTCTCAGCTGAATGATTTCAACATTAAAGTTTTTCAGATAAATTACAACTCTTCCAGTGTGAAATTTAAGGCCAGAATTTAACTCATTTCCAAATAATTTTGAAATTACTGTGTGCATAATACGCTTCTCAATATGTGGATACAACATGTCAGCTCCAGATCGAGCTGCAAGATACATTTTTAATGGAAATAATTGACCTCCGCCGTGACTAGGAACTAAAAGTCAAAGATGATGAAGTGTCTCTACCACAATGTTACCCAAAAAATGTGTATTCAAATTCAATTAAGAATGTATGCAGCTCGAATATTTTCCTTATTTGGATGCACATTCAGTACATAAATGAGCAGGTGCTTTCGAGAATGAAACACTGCAAGTCAAAATGGAGAACTCAAATTACTGATTGTCATCTGAAACAGTTTTTCTGATTTGTAGTAGTAGTAGTTGCCCCTTATTCAGTCATGTCTAACTATAGGTTGATGTCACCTTGAAGGTACAACTGTCTACTGAGTTTTTGGTTTTCCTTTCCTTTCGACATTGTCTCTTCACTTTTCTGTGTTGCATGAGATTATTTTCGGCTAGCCTAAGGTGGCTCTTCAGGTTCAGGCTCTCCATTTGGATCGGTCTGCATCTATGTCTTCCCAAGATGTCAGATCCATATTCAGAGCCTCCTTGTCCCACTTACATGCGTCTTTGAACCGTAGCTGTGATCGTCTAGCTGTTCTGTTACCACATACCGGCTGTCCATAGAGAATATCTTTGGGGATGTGACCGTCTCCCATTCGACGAATATGACCAAGCCATCGCCGTCTTCGTTGCCGATGGAGGGTGTACATACTTGGAAGCTCGGTCGAGAATGTACTTCAGCATTTGTAACCTTGTCTCTCCATGAGATGCAAAGGATGGATCTCATGCGCCGTATGTGAAAGGTGTTGAGCCTATGCTCTTGTTTGACATATAATGTCCACGTTTCGCCGCCATATAGAAGCGTACTGACGATACAGGTATTATAGATCATGACCATGGTCTTGTGTGTAAGTGTGGGGTTTTCCCAGATACATATGAGACGTGAAAATATGGTAGCAGTTCTGTCAATGCGATTGTCCAATTCGGGGTCTGGACCCCAGGTAAGTGAACTGGTCCACAGCTACCAGTTCGTAGACTCCAGGTAAGCGAACTGATCCACAGCTGCCTGTTCATAGTTATCGATAATGATGGTCGGAGTGGTATCTACGTCTTGTCCCAGCTCATTTGTTTATTCAGGCTCATTTTGAGGCAGATATCTGTGCACGAAGCGATCTATCAATTTCTGGAGTGGATGCACACTGTGAGCGTCATCAGCAAAAATAACAAATCCCTGACAGTAACTTCCCTGATCATGGTTTTAGCTTTGAGTCTCGCAAGATTAAATAGACGGTCATCTGATCTAGTGTGAAGATTAGCTACAAAGATAAAATACGTGATTTTGAATTATTAGTCAAGTATAAACACTATGAGTTTTTTCCTGAATTTAATGTTTTCATTACTTCCATTGCTATCGTTATTGTCGAATTCAGAAACAATTCGAACAACTGAAAGAATGACACTATAGTACAATGCATAGAACAGTAATACATTTGGTTTCAAGTGTTTTACTCAACAAATGTTCCTTAGGGGCTGCTTCAGAATTCGAACCCAAAACGAGAATGAGACTAGTGTATGACCCACAACATTTACCCAGATCTTAAAATTGATCCGTGAATTCTAAAAGGTTTAGCACCACTGATCTAAAGGGTTCCTTTGTGATTTAAAAAAAAAAAAGGTTGATAAAAGCTGCTAGCTGCTGCCATTTTTATCTTTTATTAGCCACAAAATCTTTTTACGCAACATTTGATGACGTTACAGCTGTTAATAGCTGCCTCCTGATTGGCCAATCAAGCTAATAAAAGAAGTAAGTCATCGGGTTGCACTTTGGTTGGGCTAGCTTCTGAGGGCGCACAAACCTAGCATAGGTACATACAGATGCACACATGCATCCAATCACTGGTTTATGCGTCCTGATATCGCCCAATTGACTACGGTCTGGGGTGGAAATTGGCGCGCCTCTGCCAGTAGAAACTAGTGAGGCAAACATCTAAGCAAAAAAAAAAAAAAAAATTTTTCAAGACCTCACCGACGAACGGGCTCACCCTGGGGGCCACTCTTTCCCTTCTCTCTCTTCCCTTCCCTCACTCTGTTTCATTTGACTCCGTCCTACAGTCACACCCTTGCACAACTTTCACACGCGCCCTCGTGGTAAAGCCCTTCCATTGCACTTTGGTTGGGCTAGCTTCTGAGGGCGCACAAACCTAGCATAGGTACACACAGACGCACACATGCATCCAAGCACTGGTTTATGCGTCCTGATATCGCCCAATGGACTACGGTCTGGGGTGGAAAATGGCGCGCCTCCGCCAGTAGAAACTAGTGAGGCAAACATTTAAGCAAAAAAAATAAAAAAATTTTCAAGACCTATAATTGCCTTCATTTTTAATGACATCATCATCAGTTAGTTACCTTTGTGCTCCAATGTGGAGCATATGTCACCACTGCAGATTGCCCCTTTTAAAGTAAACCTATTTCAAAGCGTTGAAAAAATTCATGTTTTCGCGCCAATGTGAAGCATAGGTTTTACTGCAGTTGATCCTCTTACAGAAAGCGTGTAATCCGAGCTGTTGCAGTATTTTATTAAAAGTGCACACGATTTCACACGAATGTTGTCAACTGATATATCGCACTGGCTTACACGGACACAACCCAGTACGGGAACTGAACAAGGATTTGCATTTAACATTGTTTTTTCAGTTATAAAGTTATTTTTTCTTGACTTATGAAAAAAAAACCATATTCGCAATTTGCATAATCAATTGGATTTTGTATATATTATTGTCCAATTTAACAAGTTTATTGATATGAAATATGTTACGTGGAAAAGTAGAAATGTGTACGTAGTTTATTTATGTAAGTTCAACTAGTGCTGCGATTGGCAGTTGAGGTGCAGCAGCAGCACAGGCTTCGTGCAGGGTGTCCGCTATGTACTTTGTAATCCAGGAAAAGTCCATTCTAAATTCCACTTCACTAACTCGCTCCCTCGCTGACTCATTCGCTCACTCAGTCTCCTTGAATGGCATTACTTGTCTTTATTCTTGTCTCGTCAAACCGTGGCTTCTTTTTGCTACACTCGTGGTGCTCTCTATCTGTTATCCCCAAAACTTCAGCCGCTGGTATTATCTGATCAAGTTTTCTCCTTTTCTGATCAAGTGTCCACATCTGATCAAGTGCCCCCAATATCTGATCAAGTGCCCACATTATCTGATCAAGTGCCCACGTTATCTGATCAAGTGCCTACATTATCTGATCAAGTGCTCACATTATCTGGCCAAGTGCCTACATTATCAGTTGAAGTGTCTACATTATCTGGTCGTCCCACAATATCTGATCATATGCCCACATTATCTGGTCAAGTGCCTACCTTATCTGACCGTGCCCACATTATCTGGTCAAGTGCCAACAGTATCTGATCAATTGTCTACATTATCTGATCAAGTGTCTACATTATCTGATCAGTGCCCACAGTATCTGATCAAGTGTCTACATTATCTGATCAAGTGCCCACAGTATCTGATCAAGTGTCTACATTATCTGATCAAGTGCCCACATTATCTGATCAAGTACCTACATTATCTGATCAAGTGCCTACATTATCTGATCAAGTGCCTACATTATTTGATCAAGTGCCTACAGTATCTGATCAAGTGCCTACATTATCTGTTCAAGTGCCCACATTATCTGATCTAGATCATATAATAACGGAAGAAGGCAGCTGTGAAAAAGAAATCAGAAAGAGAATAGGTATGGCCAAGATGGTATTCGACAACATGGGACACATACTGACATCCAAACAAATAAATTCGAATTTGAAAATGAGAATTGACAAGTGTTATGTATACTCATCTCTACTTTATGGCGCAGAAACATGGACACTGAATATCAAGTTGAAAAAGAGTATTTGAGGCTTCGAAATGTGGGTATACAGATGATTGGGTTGCATTACTTGGAAAGAGAAGAAAACAAATTTGGCGGTATTGGAAAAGTTGAGGGTGAAAAGAGAATTAATGACCGAAGTCAGGGTTACACAGTTACGTTATTTTGGGAATATAAGAAGACATACCTCTTTGTTGAAAACCATACTGGAGGGTAGGGTGGAAGGCAGTCGTTCAAGAGGCAGATAACGCTTTAAGTGAGTGGATAACATCAGGAGACGGACTGGAAAAAGCCTCTCAGATTGCACAATTGCTGCAAGAGATAGATTACACTGGAGATTCCTTGCTGCCGACCTTCGATGCGGAGATGGCACCTGAACTGAACTGATGTAAAGAAAAAAGGACAGGAAGTTCGTCATGGTGGGTATTTTAGACAGAGCAAATGGGTCAAACTATATGAACAGTAAGTAAATTGGTATCAACTTCAGGCTGCAGGTGATATGTGCAGATATGGGTTTAGAGTTTATTTATATTAAAATAGACAAAAGTAAAATGTTAGACAGGAAAAGATTATATCTAAATGAGATAAGACAGCATGGGGTAGCGAAGTATATGTTTCATCACTGTATTACAAATTTAAACTAGTAAGGCCTATATAGTAAGAAACCAACGATAGGCCTAAAACAGTGTGTTGTAGAGGATACAGTCAAAGGGGAGAGTTGGAGTCAGGTAAGTGTGAAATCAGTAGTGGAAAAGCAAAAATAAAAACGATAAAGTAAATGCAAAAATAAAAAAATCAACTAAATAACAAAATAAAATGTGTTCATGTAAATGTAAGAAGCAAAGTAAATAAAAGAAAAGAATTTGAACGTTATGTCGAAGAACAAAAACCAGATATAATAGGGTAAACAGAATCATGGACATATGAGGACAAAAAGTGAACTTGAAATAGAGGGATATACAATGATACAGAAAAATAGGGTAGTTGGAGACAAGGTGGCGTTCTATTATACTGTACGAATTCAGTTAATATAACTATCAAAGATGATCCATCATATGGCAATAAAAATGATAGTATATAGGAAAAAATATAAATTTTAGGTACAAAAGCAGTGGTTGGAGTATGCAACAGATGTTCACCAACTCAACAAGAGGAAGATGAGGAGCTGATTAGTAGCATAGAAAACGCAAGTGAAGGAAAATTATTATTAATGGGGAATTTCAACTTTCCAGAAATAAATGTGATATGGAAGAAGCACTTGTAGAGTTAAAACCTTTTGTTAATTGTATACTGACAATTTTTTAATTCAACATGTAGAAGCAGCCACCAGAGACAAAAACACACTCGACTTAGCTTTTACCTCAGAGGAAAATATGATTGAAAACGTTACCGTTGAGGAACTGTTTGGCTCAAGTGACCATCAAATCATCTGTTAGGATCTTATAGCAGAGAAAGAAGTAAACATCAACACGCGAACATACAACTACTCTAAGACAGATGTTAAAAAGATTAAAGAGGCAGCGAGCCACATAATCTGGAAAGATATTGTCGGAAGAACAGATGTTGAACAAGCGTGGGACATTTTCAAAACAGTTCTAGAAAAGCTAAACGAGGAATGCGTTCCGTGTAGGGAGGTAAACACCAAGCTTAAAAAGTGGATAACTAGATGTGTAGTTAAATGTAGAATAGCAAAAAAATAAAGCATGGAAACAATATATAGAGGCAATTACATTTTGTTTAATATTTAAAATATTTTGACAAGCAAAACATAGCTCAGAAAGTAAATACAACAGCAAAAAGACTTCGAAAATAAACTTGCTTATAGGATCAAGATAGATAATAAAAGCCTCTTTTCTTATGTTGGAAAAAAACCAAGAACGAAAGACAAAGTTGGCCCTTTTATCGATGGCACTGGTAAAATAATAAGTGAGAATAGGGAGGCAGCTAATCTACTTAATCAGTACTTTGGCAGTCTACACAAAAGAAGATTGCTCCAAGATCCCTGAGCCTATAGATATTTTCTAAAGACACATGGATACAGCGTGATTAAGATCAATCTGTATGACAGAGGAAATTGGTTTTGTTTTTTAAACCGAGGTTAAAAGTGGATAAATGTCCAGGTCAAGTTTGTATTCATCCAAAATTGCTGTTTGAAATTAGAGACCAACTAGGATAACCATTGGCTATATTATGTTTTAAATCACATGCATAAGGGATTGCTCCAAGAGATTTCAAAGGTGCAGGAGTGAACCCGTTATTCATAAAGAGCAAAAAAAACAGATCCAGCAAATTATAGAACGAGGAGGTTACTTAAATAATAGATCGAGTGGATGTTATTTAATTAGACTTTACAAAGGGCTTTGATAAATTAACTCATCAAAGATGGCGTAGGAAGATAAAATCACATGGAATAGGTGGGGAAGTTGCCAATTGAATTGAAAATTGGTCATAGAAAAGAAATCAGGGTGGATTCCTATGAGTGGTATGAAATAAAAAGCGGATTGCTACAGGGCTCGGTTTTGGGACCAAGTTTGTACTTTTTTAATATATATAAACAATTTTGATAATGGTTTCGGATCCATGATTGCAAAATTTGCGGATGACACAAAACTATGTAGTAGTGTCTCATCTATAACAGAAGTGGATATATTTAGGTCAGATTTAGATAAAATTAGAGAATGGTCTGAGAACTGGCAAATGGAGTTTAATGTAGATAAGTGTACAGTCCTTTACATGGGTAAATCCAATATTGAACATAATTACAGAATTGAACAAAGATAGAAAGATAAAATAGGAAAGGGACCTAAGGGTTATAATAGATCATACAGATAAAGGGAACGAGCAAATCCAAGGAGCAGTGAACAAGGCAAATGTAATGTAAGGTATGATAAAAAGAAATATTAAACATAGGAGCAAAGAAGTTATTGTCAAAATGTATAAAAGCATTAGTTAGACCTGCAATTGTAGCGATGTGTGCAGGTATGGAGTCCTTATCATGGAGGATATATAAACATGCTGGAAAGGATACAAAGAAGTGGGATAGTGGGAATTCAGAATTATAATAATGAGAGAAGACTCAGAGAAAACCGGCCTACAGTGTCTAGAAAGGAGAGGAATTCAGTGTGACTTTATACAGGTTTATAACATAATTAACGGAAAGGATAAATTAGACTATAACAATTTTTTTTTAAAATAGAACCCCTATCAACAATTAAAAGACACATCTACAAATTAACTAAGGAAAAGTCCAGATTTTATATTAAGAAATATTTTTTTAGCCAGAGAGTGGTGAATGCTTGGAATGCATTGCCACAGGAAGTGGTGGAGGCAGGGACAATTAATGTATTTAAGAATAGTTTGGATTCGCATAGCTTTTAGAGCAAGAAAATGTAAATGAAACCAATCGTATGCAGGCTATGCAGAGTCCTCTAAACCAGTATAAAGACGTTAAGTTAAGTTTAATCCAAATATAGATTGTCCAACAGTTAAAACTTATAAACGTCAACTCAATGCATGAAGATTAACAAAAACAGCATTAAAAAATGTTCAACAACCTTTCATACAAGCACTAGTGCTTGAGAATGGAAAGTGTATTATAGGGAAGAGTAAGACATGGAAAATAGTTCCTGGTCCATAGAGATAACAAACACTCAGGATTGGAATGCCACCCCATTTCCATCAGGCTTTTAAGCATACGATTAAAGACCACACCTTTCAATATTATTGTGATACAGGCATTTCCGTTCACATCAAACTATGATGGGGAACAGGTGGAGCTATTCTACGACCAACTACAGAACTGTGTCAATATAACCCACAAGAAAAACATCTTCATAGTATAAGGTGACGAGAATGATAAAGATGGCCTTGATGCATACAAAACCTGGCCAGACACATGTGGACCCTACAGCAACAGAACTTCAAACGAGAGAGTACAGATTACTAGAATTTGCTGAATAGAATCACCTTTTGCTTGCAACACGATTTGAAACCACAAGACTTTGAGAATGACCACATGGCACTCTACCAATGAGAAACACCACCACCAAATAGAATACCTACTGGTACATACTAGATTTTTTTCTAGCATTAATAAAATCAAAACGAAAAGCTTTCCGGGTGTGGACATTGGTAGTGACCATGACCTGCTCATGCTAACATTCCTCCTCACACTAAAGAAAATTACAAGACCATAAGAATACAGGATCAGATATGAACTTGACAGATTACAAGACCCTCGTGTTGCGAAAGCGTTCCGTGCCACCTTGTGGAGAAAGCTAGATCCGTTACTTAGAACAGGTTCTGATAACGTGTTGACGGATGCCCAATCAATGACAGAATCCTTCAACACCATTCTCAGGGACACCGCTGAGACAATGCAGTGAGGGGGGGGGGGGGGGCGGAGGTCCAAGCCGTGGGTAACTGAACATATATTGTCACTGTGTGACACCAGGAGGGTTCTCAAAAATAAGTAAAATAACCCATCTAGGGCCGGCAAGTACAGGAAAATGAAGAAGACTATACGGAAAGTTTGGCAGAAGCAATGGAGGAGTGGATGTCAGAACAATGTACAGAAATGCAGGACTGCATTACCAGGAAGAACAGTAAGAGAGCGTACCAGCTGGTTAAAAATCTGACAAGACAGAATATACCCAAAGTGAGAACAATACAGGACGAGAAAGTAAACACCCTGACCGCAGAAGAAGATGATACTCGGAAATGGATGGAATACTGATCCCAGTTATATAACGTACAGACCACTGGAAACCCTAGGGTGTTATTACTAGAATACCAACAAAAAGAAGACGTTAATTTCACCATCCTACTTGAAGAATTAGAGCGGTGACGGTCAAGTCTCCTAAGAAGGACAAGGCGGCTGGTAAAGAAAAATACCAGACAAACTACCAACACATTAAGGGACTAGGGTTAAAGACATTCTCACGAAGATCTGTCAGACGATCTGGCAGACGGGGAAATGGCCAACAAGTTGGACAAAATCACCGATTATAGCCCTGCCTAAGAAGGGTAGCCTCCAACAATGTCAAAATTACCGAACCATCAGTTTTGTCAACTCCCCCAGCAAAGTAATGATTAAGGTTATTTTGAACAGACGGCAACCAAAGGCAGAAAATGTTATTGCAAAAGAACAAGCCCATTTTCCCAGCACAATTGAACACATTTTTTATCTGCGTCTGCTCAACGAAAAAACTTTCTGCATGTTCAAAAGCTATACCAAGTCTTTGTTGACTTTAAAAAAGATTTCGACATGGTCTGGCATGAGGCCCTATAGGCAACTAAGCGAAAATAGAAGATGGGGTGTCTCCGTTTATCTACGTCATTGAGAAATACTATTTTCAATCCACCAGTGAAGTCTTGTTTAACGGGACAACTGGGGAATGGTTCTTCACTTCAACCGGTGTACTACAAGAATGTATTATTTCACCGACCATATTCAGCGTTTTTCTTGAACGAATTATGCCCAAAGTTCTGGAGAATCACATGGGTACTGTTAGCACAGGTAGTCGTTCACTGACCAATCTCCGGTTTGCTGATGACATTACCGGGCTGGCAACATCAGAGAGTGGACGGGAAAGTCCATAGCTAGACCAAATATCTTGGTACCACCCAGAGTGGAGTGGCGGGAACTGGTCCAACAATGTGCAGTATTGGTGTCCCAGTGGACATTCAGGTTACGGGTCTGATGATGATGTTGATGATGATGATGATGGAGACATATATTATTGCTTGAAAATGGAAAGTGTATTATAGGCAAGAGTAAGACATACATTAATGCTCAGTTTAGTTCGGAGAATCAACGTCACTGCACACAGTTTAATCCATAAATGCCCTGTTCTTTTGGAGAATCTCAGCACAATGCACGAACTCCGTAGCACCGGCAAGGATCTCGTAATAGATTGGGTGGATTTTTTAACATAATTTTAAATTTTGCCCGGGCAGCGGCCGGTAATCCTATTCTTTTTTATTTCTAACTGCCGATGGATTTTTAATTTGCGCGACACTGCATCTGATATTGAAGTTGATAGACGCAGTGAGTCACATAGTCAGGACAGATATTTCCATTGATGTAGATATTGAGAAGGAGTGGGATCAATTCAAGTCTAAATTTGACCACTTGTAAGAGGAAATTTTTCCCTGTTTTCCAAACGACAGAAAAAGGATAAATCTATCCGTGGTTATATGTAGAAGAACTAAGAATAAATCTGGTAAAAAAATATTTAGATGCTGGAAAATCAAATGCAACATACTTAAAATATTTGCACATACAATAAAAATCTTATAAAGTGAATAGATCTGCGAAAATTGACTATGAAGAAAAAAAAATACTTCCAAAAATTAAGACTGATAGCAAGTTTGTTTGGTTTCTTCTTATGTTAAAAATAAACAGAGAACGAAAGATACCTTAGGCTTACTCCAAGATAGTACGGGAAATATAATAAGAAACAATTTTTAAGCTGCAAATCTATTTAATCGATATTTCAGCTCAGTTTACACGAAAGAAGACTGCTCTAAGATCCAAGAGCCCTTAGATATCTTCAAAGGGGCATGGACACAGAGGGATTACATTCAATCTGCATTACTGAGGAAATGTTTGTTTTTATAATTTGATAGATTGAAAGTGGATAAATGTCATGATCATGACGGTATTCTTCCAAAATTACTATTTAAACTCAGACCTGCTAGGAAAACCATTAGCTAAATGTTATCCTCTTGAGAAAAGGATTATTCCATTGGATGTGAAAGATGCAGGTGTGGTGAGCCAGTAGATGTTATTTATCTGGATTTTGCAAAGGCCTTTGCTAGAGTCCCTTTTTAAAGATTGTTTCGAAAGTTGCAATAACATGGAATAGGTGCAGGAATTGGCAACTGGATAGAAAATTGGTTAACGGGTAGAAGGCGGAGCGTTAGCATAAATAAGCAGTACTCTGATTGGTGTGATGTAATACGTGGAATGTCTCAGGGATCAGTATTGGGACCAATGTTGTTCTTGATATGGATTTAAATTATTTGAACAATGGTATCATATCTTTGTTAACAAATTTCGCGGATGACATAAAATTATGCGACATGGTGTCTTTTCCGGCAGAGGTGGATCTATTGAGATTAGATTTAGCTGCGATTGATAAATGGTCTGTGAGCTGGCAGATGGAGTTTAATGTAGAAAAATGCAGTCATCCATATGAGAAGATCCAATATGGAACATAATTACATAATAGACGTGAACAATATTAGACATATAGAAAAGGAAAGAGACCTTGGTGTTATAATAGATCATATATGTAAGGTGCCGGAGCAAGTCCAAGGGGCAGTGAAAAATGCTAAATGCAATGCTGGGTATGACTAAAAGAAACATTACACATAGGAGCAAGGAAGTGATAGTCAAACTATATACATTATTGGTGAGACCTAAATTGGAGTACTGTATTTAGGTGTAGAGTCCTTATCATTAAGTGGATATAAACATGATAGAAAGAATACAAAGAAGAGCTGCAAAAATGATCGTGGAATTCCAGAATTATGGGGGGGGGGTGGGGGGGGGCCTTTAAAAACACGTCTGGAGTGTCTAGAACTGATAAGAATTCATGGTGACTTAAAACAAGTTTATAAATTAATCAATGCAATGGATAGATTAGACTTTACCAAGTTTTTCTAAGTTTCAAATCATTTAGATTAGATATTTAAAAATACTTTTTTAGTCAGAGAGTGGTGAATGCTTGGAATGCATTGCTACAGAATTTGAGGTGGTCAGTTAATGCATTCAAAAATAGATTGGATTATCAGTCATTTTTAGTATCAGTCGAGTGGATTGGATTGATTGTATACAGACTAAGTAAAGCCTTCTGAACCAGTATAATGAAGTTAAGTTAAGTTAAGATATCTACTATTCAGAGAACCGGGGGGAAACCAGAAAGTCCTTGTCAAAAAATCATTTCCTCCACCATGATGTGAACCCGCGACCTTCAGCACGCGAAGCCGACGTCTTACCTCGAGACCACGCAGTCCCCAATTAGCGCTTGAGAATGAAAGTGTATTATAGGATCACTAATGTGGATTTGATGAAAAGAGTAAGACAATCAACAATAGAGTGGGAAAGAAGGAGAATAGGCTAATATTAAATAGACAAGAAATATTTTTTAAAAACTTGCTAATATCATCAACAGTTCGTATTTTTCTGAAATCATCATGAGGGTAAGAGATATATAGGCAGACGGAAAGGAAGATGAAGAAAATACATCAAAGCATTTGCATGATAGTGTAATGTAGGCTGAATGGTTTTGGATGAATGAAACAAATTGTATGTATTAGAAAGGAGGGGGGGGGGGGGGGGGTAAACGAACTTTAATAAAAGACAGAGCCAAGAGTAAACTTAATGCCAATTTCAGAAAAACACAGTTCTACATTTTACTAGTGCAAAGTAAGGAACAGTAAATAGAGAAGACACCGGACAGTGTAGCATCAACAATCTGATGACCAACATCACGGTCGTCTGAAAGTTGTGTATATCCCTGATCATCCATGTCAGTCGTCATAGCACACGAACAACATCAAGGTATAAAAATTGTGTATATCCCTGATCACCCATGTCAGTTGCCATAGCACACGAACAACATCAAAGTATAAAAGTGTGTATATCCCTGATCCCCCACGTCAGTCGCCATTACCCATTAAATAGCACTGATTTAGCCAACAGATCTCCTTGTATCTTTGTCGTCCCACTCATTAAACGTTCACCACGCACTTTGTACTCTCTTGGAGTGGTGGTTTCTGTACAAATTTGTTTCAAATTATGCCAGTCCTATGTACGCCTTTTTCAGTCTCATTTGACAACGCGCATAAAGTGCTGCAGCGTTTCTAATCTTCAGTCCCCTGGATCCTCATCAATGATATCCGTAAACTGGTTATGGAAGTAGAACAAACGATCGGAATGAAGAACACCTTTGAGAGAATCAATGAACAGAATTCAACTAAAGACGTTACCAATTTCATTGATGTACATCCTTCAACTATTGGACCATTACCGAGACATAAATTCAGCTATTCAATTCAATCAAATATTCCATACTGAACGGTTTAATATGAGTGAATTTACAATTATATACTATTTGTGAGTGTGATTCTAGTTTCGATAGCGTATCTGTTTCTGGGGGGTTTCTTTTGTGTATACCTTGACTTTACATTTCTTATCACTCTTTTCATTTTTATACTACTACTATATATTACCGTTCCTTTAATTTTTGAACTACAACTTTACGTTCCATTTTTGTCCTTTTACTTTTATAATACTACTTTATGTTCCATTTTTATCCTTCTATTGTAATACCGCGACTTTACCCTGCATTTTTGTTTTTCAATTTTTATAGAGCAACTGTACGTTCCCTTTTTGTCCTTTCCTTACTCTCGGTCAAGGTAGTGCAGTTTGATGAATGGAAAGCCATGATATTAAACATCCTTATAAACCTTTCTACAGTTAGAAATGTATTACTCTCTAGCCGTGTGTGTTCCGTTTGTGTTGAGTGTTTATTTTATCGCTTTGATATGATATCCATGGCCATAAATCAGAGAAAAGGGAAGTAAGAAGCAACAATTTGGGCTAGCCATATCTGAACATGTCCCTCCAATAAATTGTCGTCATGAACTTCACCTAAGGCGGCAAAGGCTCCCAGATCTGACACAATGCTGGATCAAGGTCCAGTCCAATGGTTCCCAACATTTTCCAGAAAACGGACAACCTGAAGTGAATTTTAAACCTACGCACACAAATATTACTTAGAAACCTCAATTGGGTGTCAGTGGTCTCCAGGTAAGGTGTCCGTCTCGGGTGCTGGAGGTCGCGGGTTCGAATCACGGTGGAGACCAGAATTTTGTCACTTGGAACTTCTGGTACAAATTCCCCTCCTCTCTTGGTAGTGTTCAATGTCGAGCACGTTAAAAATCTTTTGGCAGTTGGAAATTGAAAAGAGTAGGCTTAAGGGCCGCTGCCTGGACAAAATTCAAAAATTATAGTTACAAATCTATCTAAATTGTTTGTACCTTCCCCCCAAGCCTAGTGAGCTTTAGGACGCTTAAAATACCTACTACGGATAGGATAAGAAGACTAGCCATGGTAATGCAAAGACTGAACAGCCTGAAGAAATTATGGCAGAGCACCAACAAAATTATAAAAGTAAAAGTCTTGAGAAAATGTATTTTTCTGTGGCAGCTTATGGCTGCGAATCATGGACGATTACCAAAACATCCAAACAAAGAAACGCATCATTTGAGTCAAAATCTTACAGAAAGATCATCAGAATACCCTGGACAGAGAAAACGACAAATGTATACATTCAGCAAGAGATGAGCATAGAGTAGAACTGGTTTATCAATTCCATTTTGGCTATAAAATACAAATACTTTGGTCACATCAAGAGACACAACAGTCTCGAGAGAACATTAATGGAAGGTATGGTGCCAGGTAAAAGAGCAAGGGGTAGACCAAGAAGACGATGGCACCAAGATATCCAGGAAGGCCTAGGTATGACTGTGGCGGAGGCTGGAGTTTTGGCAAGGGAACGAGTTTTTTTCAGACTGACTGTGATGGGAGCAACGTTCTATAAAGGACATGCTGCATGATGATGACAACAGATAGCCAAAGCTTTCGGCTATCTCGCAAAAGACATTATCATGCCTGTTTGAATGCCAGGATTCCAAGTATTCCAAGAAATTTCTAGCTCGCCACACGATTCTTTGCGGTTCTTCATGGGGATCCTCAAGACGTGACGTTGGGACCAGTCCATAACCTGTCAGTTTTTAGCATTTCACGCACTGTCAAGATCAATATAAGTAGAAGAGTGATTATAACCGCTTTACTATCACAGCATATGTACCGAGACCACCTCTAGGTCTGTAAACGTTCCATTCTACGCAGCTGTAAACGGGCAACTGAATTAGTTAACGCTAATTATAGTAGCGATTTGATCATCTCACATCCAAAAAAATAAGCAGCTGAGACTAAGTGAAATTAGGTCTTCAACACTTCATCCACTACAGCAGATCTGGTATCGAACCACATTTACTTTTACCAAGTGGCTGGTTTGTGTCGTTTTTACCGGTAACGAACCAATGCGACCCAGATTAGCTTTAAAAAACGAGATATTATTGGCACTGGTTGTATTACAAGACACTCCACGCTAATAAGCAATTACAACAGAGCATTAATGGGACCAATAGTGAAATAATACTCTGCTGGTAAAAGAAGGCATAGCAGTAGAAATAAATGGATCCAAATAGGACGGTATTACTGGAATACAAGACTTTGATGTCTCATAGCCTCTCCCACCCAAGTTACACACACAGTAATCGTGCGAATTGTTGGGTGAACTCCAGCAGGATGTAAATGAGACAGCAAACGATATTGTGACGAAGTAAGAGCCCCCAGCCAGATGGGGGAAGTGGAGCACACTCCATCACAGAAAAGGTTCTGAAGATAGAGGCACCAGGCCATGGGGCGCACTAGTAACCATGGTACTATGCAACCAGCTCGGCCCACTTTTATGTCTATACAAGTCAAAATATAATAGATATAGTACTTGCACTGTGAAGTCCCTCCATGCAGCAGCAGTGCCAGGTTCTGAGCCTCGACAAAACCTACTTTCAGCTATTGGCACGCCTTGTGGAGCCAGGAGGCGCAGGGAACAAATACTGGCTAACCAGACGAAAAGACCACTCTCAATGTTTGGCATTGAAATGTAGAGGAAGTCAGCAACAAAAAACTGAGAGAACACAATATTCCAGAACGAAATCAGTGAATGTTGTATTCATGAAACCCATCTACAGGAAGAAAAACAATTTAATTAGTAAAGTAAAGTAAAGTATCCCATAGCATTACTGCCGTAGGGGTGTGAGGTGTTAGCAATCTCACATTTCAGCATTAAAGGCTCGGCTATATGAGGGCGGTAGCCATCTCCTCTCCCTCGCCGCTTTTACTTCCCGGACTGAACCGGTACACATTTAAGGCTGGGTCGACCCGGGAGCCATTGCGGTCCGAAAAAAACTTTACCGCCTCAACTGGGGAATGAACCCATGACCATTCAGATGCGAAGCCAGCGCGCTAACCACTGCGCTACGCTGCTCCACAATTTAATTAAGACACAGAGATATCAATTCTTCAGAGTTGACAGAAAAGAGCGGAAGAAGAGCAGTATTTAACCTTAATAAGGAATAGTATAAATGCCATAGAAACCAAGGTGCACAAAGAAGGTCCAGAATACCAAATAAGCCATCTCAAACTCAAAATTATGGAGCTGGACCTCCTCAATTTCTACTGCCCCAGAGACATACTTGCACCACTGAACATGGCAAGAATAGATGTCCCCAGTGTCAACTTCCTAGCGGTCTGTGACTTCAATAGCCACTCTCAATGCTGGGGATATAGCCACTAGAAAGAAGGGGAGAAGATAACTGGCAAGACGGCAATCCAAGCCTATTAAATAAACCTAACTACCCCCAACAATCTACTCTGGAAGATGGCATAGTACCCCTACCCCTAACTTGGCAGGAATATTGGAAAGAGAAATAATAGAAAAACTCGGTGGAGGTGATAATCGCCTGGTATTCATCAAAAGAAGAACAATCAACATTAGTCCAGCGCAGCCAAGATAGAAATATAAAAAAGCAAATTGAAGCACATACCAACGTAGAGCTAGCTTTGCCACAATGAACATAATCGTGTGAGACAGAATCATGAACAGTGTCAGCAAGGAGTTTAATAAGGGAGTGCTCCAAACAGAACAAGAAACAATACCAAGAGAAGCGTGAAAGACCTATGTACCATATTGGAGTAAAATTATACAAAAATGGCATGAAGAGATTAATGAGGCCAGAGACATCGCAGAGTTACAACCAAATCAACAACATCACATCTTGCAGCAAAAGACCAAAGCAATATTCATCAAAGGAAAATTAGAAGCTCAGAGGACAGGCTGAAAAGAGAAATACCACTTGGCATGAAGATACAGAAACTAATTAATCAACTAGGTGACGTTAATAGCTCTCAACATCCAACAACCACTCTAGAAGAGGCAAACAAGCAGAAAATATATATTGCGGAATCTAACAGAAATGAGCGTAACATCACCATCAATCCAGACAGACAAAGAGACATTCGACAAGAAATAATCCGCACAAAAATGCAACGAAAACAGGCCGGATGTAATGAAAAAACCTTTTACTATGTAAGAGCTAAAACAGCCTTATGGAAACTAAAAGACAACAAAATTGCCAGGTTTGAATAGTATAACCAACGAGATGCTCAAACACCTTGAACATGCAGCAATGAAAAACTGCTGCAAATATAGAATTATACACTGTTGTCAGCGTGAGTGTCCAACATCTATACCCATCGCGTGGTGTGATATTTTAACACGATCTTCTGAGTTGCGCCAACCCTAACATAGTACAGATGACGTGCCAATTCTAGTTACGTCATTACGCCGTCTCAAGCTATTTCAAGCTGTGACTGTTCAACGCGATACACGTAATAGCGTCAGAATTCATATCTGTTTATTGCTTTTATAAGTTTCCCAATAAACATTGTTTAAGCTTTTTATTTGTGGTTTTTCGTTCATAGCGTTTTCTTAAACTTTACCCGGAACAAAAGGAATCCTTTTTGGTAAATTTGATGAAGTTGGAATCAGATATGAAGGCGTACATGAGTAACATCCATTTATTTTGCAAGAATATATACACATCCTCGCTTCTTATTCTAGACAAGAGATACCTGACAATTTTCGGAATAGTTATTCAAGTATTGCATGACATCCTAACATCGCCACAGCACTCCTTCAACAACCCAACCTAACCATCTCTTCCTCTTCTCAACCCTCCTATATATTCCCATCCTCACTCAGTATATCCCCGCTTATCTCTCCACCTGAACCCGTCCATCCCTCGCAGATTCTTCCTTGCTCAACCAACCCATCCGTCGCTCATCAATTTTCCCGCAATCCGTCCACCCCTAGACCCATTTTTCCAATCTCAGCCACACTGTCTCCATGAACCTCTTTTGAACCTCAAAATACCTCCAACCAAGCAAATTACTTAGTGGAAATGTCTCCAATAATCGTATACAATTGTTCCTTCTATCATTACGATTCTAACGTGAACTAAATCCTAGACAGAACTAAACTGAATCTGTTTATCAATTTAGGACAACCACTGGGACTCGAAATGCAGACATGCATGAGAAGAATACATTTTCAGACAGACACGATTCGGTTTTATATATTATATACTATTATATCGGTTTTATATACTATATACTATTATATCGGTTTTATATATTAAAATATCACACATATTATATTGTCGCTTGTAGTTGCACTACTAATGGGGAATGAAGTTGTTAGAGACTTCCGTAAAGGTTTGTCCCATAGTAGACTGCTGTCGGGGAATGAAGTTGTTAGAGACTTCAGTAAAGGTTTGTCCCATAGTAGACTGCTGTCGGAGAATGAAGTTGTTAGAGACTTCAGTAAAGGTTTGTCCCATAGTAGACTGCTGTTGGGGAATGAAGTTGTTAGAGACTTCAGTAAAGGTTTGTCCCATAGTAGACTGCTGTCGGAGAATGAAGTTGTTAGAGACTTCAGTAAAGGTTTGTCCCATAGTAGACTGCTGTCGGGGAATGAAGTTGTTAGAGACTTCAGTAAAGGTTTGTCCCATAGTAGACTGCTGTCGGGGAATGAAGTTGTTAGAGACTTCAGTAAAGGTTTGTCCCATAGTAGACTGCTGTCGGGGAATGAAGTTGTTAGAGACTTCAGTATACTAAGCCACAGCTTGTATGAGGTAGGGTATGCAGTTCCTTTCATCGTTGTCTTTTACTTCCCTAGTTGCATGCCAGCTACTCCTTTACAGCTGGGTCGACTGGGGCTCGATCATGAGAGTTGAACCCCGCACCTTTGCCGCGAAAGGCGCGCGCTCTACCACTACACCAAACAGACGCTCGGTTATACGTATACATATAGGGTGTCCTTCAGCAGGGTGTTACTGGTCAGAGATGAAGTGTTAAAGATTTCAGTATAAAAAGTCACAGATTGTGTGAGGTGGGTGACCTGTTCCCTTCCCCGCTGCTAACCGTAAGTTAGGTATATTTATATAAAGCATAGAATAGGTGTATTGACCTTAACTTACGGGCGATTAACTACAGCATCGTCCACTGTTTACTATGTGTGGGTTAATGTGAGTATGTGAGGTTACGTTATATCATTTTATTTTAATCGTCTGTGAATCGACAAGCCGCATTTAACACAGCTGTAAATTGGTTACTGTTACAGAAGAAAAAGTAACGAGGATAGAAATTGCTACCACTTCTCATAACAAACGGAGTTACAGTACAATGAAGCCGCTACACATCGCACTCTTCATCTGTGTATTCCTTGAGAACATCTTTATCTTAAACGTTAAGTTATTCGGAATCAACATCACAGCACTGACAGTCGATCAATAAGGACTCAACCTCCGCAACAAAGACAAAAGATATTGATACTTGTGGTTCCTTAGCTGGTTGTTGTACACACTACTGATCCATCCTCTCTGATGTCCTTCATGTTTGACCAACGTTTGATTGAAAGTCCTGCAATATGTGCGTTACTAATTCGTCGATAGAAGTCTGAACATCAAACAGGTGGTCATTGATTGATTTCAGAGTTATGCATATCAAATGTTACTACTATGGATGCTTTCGAAGTCCGGATACGAGCTCTTGCAATTTTCCGTGATTGTAAGCTGTTGGAGAGCAACAAAATAGTAGATTTAATTAAAAGATTCTCACGTTAAGCAAGCTTTTAGTTGTGAATGACAAATACCAAAAGGTTAATAAAAAATAACAAAAGGTTAACAATCAGTTTTGCATTAATCACACGTACTAGTAAAATC
This sequence comes from Ariolimax columbianus, assembly GCA_036924085.1. Lineage (NCBI taxonomy): Eukaryota > Metazoa > Mollusca > Gastropoda > Stylommatophora > Arionidae > Ariolimax > Ariolimax columbianus. The sequence continues at coordinate 37,454,854 of JAVGWX010000003.1, read as the reverse complement.
TGCTTAAAATTGGCTTCTCAATTGTAAGGCAATCCCTAACGTATTATGTTAAAATGCTTACTTTCGAGTTTGTGTAGATAAACTGTAACAGATACTGGTCAGGTGAACTAAATTGCACTTGCAGGATAACAGGTCTCCCAGATACATATATATGAAGCAGGTTCACTTTTCTTACATCACTCAATTTACTGTGTCGTATAGTTGTCTTATCTCTCTTTCAACTCAATTACCCTCTTCACACAATATCAACATAGAGAACACCAACACTGATTTAAATATAACAAAACACACGGTAATTCATTTATTATATATATATATCATTACAACAATCTTAACAAATCTACCTACTCGTATGAATAATCTGTCTAGGTAAAGACTTTTCAGCATGCGCTTGGTGGAATCTCCAAAATTACTCCATGTTCTGCCTTCTATCACTAGCTAACAATATGCAACTAGTTTTTATAATCGATAATCTAACTATCATGTGGTCTTCTAGTACTCTTCGTTATCTGTCGATATGGCTGGTCTCCGACAATCTGCAGATTCGCTTAGCTCTGATCCCAGATGTGGAGTAAAATATTTCTCACACGAGCTTTGTGGGTATGCACCCTGGGGAGTCTATGGTACACCTCACTGGGTCTAGCCGCTTTTCTCACTGGTTATTGTTGTTGTTGTTGTTGAATGCCCACAATGAGTATGTTTACTCTTTTGTGTGCCCTAAAAAGAACGTTAAGTGGCGGGTTGTCGTAGCTTTCCTCACATCCCGAGCATGCTGATGAAGGTGGACCGGGTTCCTCCAGGCGGTTGTTCTATGCTTGGCTTCATCTGGGTGTTGCTCACTACTGCGGGGATCACGTCGAACCTTACCTTGTTAACCAGATTGTTGTCCTCGACAACAACCTGTTTCCAGGACGACCAACGAGGAGGTCAGGTGATGGTCTTGGCCAATTTATTTCTCCTGATCATGGCTAACATTGTCTGATCAGTATGTCTTGCCTGCCCACACGTTAGCCTCATCGTCCCTTTCTCACTGGTGAGTTTATCGACTCAGCTTGTTGTTTCCTCCAGCACACTCATGAAGTGAGTTTGTGAGACCTATAACCGGATTGCCAGCGATTGCACTGCTGAGTTAATCGACTCAGCTTACCGTTTTTTTCAACAGACTCCAGTCCCAGAGTTAGTGAAATCTTTAGAATCGTTCTGACTTCGAGAAGCTGGGGAAGGTTCACAATTCATTCCATTAGACAAACGTTCAAACACCAAAAGTGCATAGTGGATAAACCTCACAAACAGCTCTCCTGTTCTGCTTTGTGCTTTAGCCTTTATTGGCCCCTATGCTCCACAATATCCAACATGGCCGCCGGTCACGAGGTGTTTCTGTCCCCAGCCGGAAGCGGATTGAAAAGCTCAACTGTCGGCTAATTTTGTGTACCTGAACACGTAAACAAGAGATACGGGTGTTAAGCCACAGGGCATTACAAAGAGGAATTTTTGGATTGATTCGCTGAACTGAAACATATATTTAGAGGGAGCAGAAAAGAAGCTAGGAGATCAATGAGAATGAAACGTCGTGCACATGTTCGTGTATTTTGATCTGACTTTTTATATTACAGATCTTCTCTCCAAAATGCATTCTAACAAATCAACATCTCAGAAAAGAAATGATAAGAAAGATCAAGAGGAAAATGGAAAGAGGGTTAATGATCATTCTTTTAATTTGGAATAAGTGTGGCTTCTCAAATATCCTCAATGAGCTATCCTATAGAATTGAATCATAACGAAACTGTTGGAAACCTCAATCCCTAACAAGAAGCAGTTCATTTGAGAAATCTTGCACATTATTTTGGTGAAGGAACAGAAACAGAAAATGAAAAGGGAAAACAAAAAAAAACGGACATGTAAAAGTGTAATTGAAAAACGAAAGTAGTAATCAAAATGTAGGCCTTGAAATATCACAGGTGAATTTAGATCTCAAAAAGAATGATGAAAGTATGCCACGAATTCTTATACATAAAATACATTTCTGAAGCTGACCTCGCTAACTTCATTGACTTTATCATTAATGACCACCCACCCATAGGCTGCACTTCTAGTCTATCTCTTTCATCGGTAAACTATCTTGACGTGACTGTCTCTATTATGGCCTCCTCGTCTCCCGACAACCGTCTACAATAAACCTACTGACACACAAAGCTATCTATTTCACACGTTTTCTCACTCTCAATCCTGTCAGGGCTTCCACCAGTTGTCTCAACTGCTACGCCTTCGTTGTCAATGCCAGGAAGACGAAGATTTTGTTTTCCTTTAAACCAACGATATTCTCCGTAAGAGTCTCTACCCTGAAGTTGTTCTTACCTCTGTCCTTCAGCGAGCCATCCCCATCTCTCGTACTGACGCTCTCATCCCTTTGCACCGTAGCATCAACCCGTGTTTTTGTTGTCTTTTTTGTTGTTTTTGTGAAAAGGTTTGCCTTTCTTAATTCTGCTGGCGAAGGCACGCTCTTCCAACATCAGACCGTAACCCTTGGGGTGATATCAGGACGTATTGACCACCCTATGAATGCCTGTGTGTAATTGTTTGTATGGATGCCTGTGTGTAATTGTTTGTATGGATGCATGTGTGTAAATGTATGTATGGATGCCTGTGTGTAATTGTTTGTATGGATGACTGTGTGTAATTGTTTGTATGGATGCATGTGTGCATTTGTTTGTATGAATGCGCGTGTATATTTGTTTGTATGTATACCTGTGGTCAGGCCAACAACAAAAATGCGACAATTTTGGCCTGACCATAAATGTCAAAAAAACAGAGGTCATGTACCAACCAGAACCAGGCATGCCGTACACAAAACCAGAGACTACAGTCAGCGGGCAGAAGCTAAATGTCGTAGACAAATTCACATATCTAGGCAGCACTCTGTCGAGATCTGTCAGCATAGACGATGAGGTAGCAAGCAGAATAGCAAAGGCCAGCACAGCCTTTGGTAGAATGCGCTCGATGGTCTGGGCACGTCGTGGCATCAGCGTCAAGACCAAACTCAAAGTCTACCGTGCAACCATCATTCCAACCCTACTATACGCTTGCGAAAGCTGGGCTGTATACTCTGGACATGCAAGGAGGTTAAACCACTTCCACACAGGTTGCCTGAGGCGAATATTCCACATCCGATGGCAAGATCGTGTCACTGATATCGAAGATCTCTCGAGGGCTAACATGCCCAGCATACATGCACTGCTAGAGAAAGCACGACTAGGATGGGCCGGACACCTCGTCCGTATGTCAGACGAGCGGCTCCCATAGAAGCTTCTCTACAGCGAGCTGAGAGAGGGATGGCGCGAGAGAGGGCGCCCAAAGAAACGATTTAAAGACGGTCTGAAGGACTCACTGAAAAGTTGCCAGATAGACATCGACACCTGGGAATGTCTTGCGCAAAACAGATCTGACTGGAGAAGCGCAGTCAAATCGGGTGTAGCTACCGGCAAGGACGGCCGTGTTGTGAAAGCCCAGAGCATACGCGAGACGCGGAAATCCCGAGCAGCGGGAACACCATCACCTTCTACAAACCTCATGTGCCCGCTATGTAGCAGATGTTTTCGTGCCCGCATTGGCCTGTTGAGCCACATGCACACCCCCACCCAAGGATGATGTCGGTGGTCCTCATCGACAACGATGGACAGCTATTATACCTGTGTGTATTTGTTTGTATGGATGCCTGTGTATATCTGTTTGTATGGATGCGCGTGTGTATCTGTTTGAATGGATGCGCGTGTGTATTTGTTTGCATGTATACCTATGTGTATTTGTTTGTATGTATGCCTGTGTGTATCTGTTTGTATGGATGCGTGTGTGTATCTGTTTGTATGTATCTGTTTGTATGGATGTGCGTGTGCATAGGTTAATAATGTGTTCCACTATGACAGTTTTGCAATACGCTAGTTTTGTCAATCCTTTTATGTACGTTGAGAACCTTCATACCGAGAAACATCCCTTACATGCTTGGTCAAACTGGACACGAAGTGATTTCTTAACCGTTGGGACTGCAAACCAAGCGTGCGCTCAATTTATACATGAAACAGTTTCCTACATTTTATCCTCACATCTTTTCTCTTATTCTACCATCGCAGTATCCTTCAATCAGACCTTTCCACGTGTATGGTATTTCCTGCTAATAGTAATATTAATAATAGTTGCCTATCGCCAGCGAAGATGGCTACAGCATCAGACCTGTGCTGCAATATGTGTTCTCATAAGGCTATTGAGATCAATCACTGCGCTCGGGGCACTCAGGTGAGTGGTAGGCTGTGGAAGCGTAGTGATTTCTATTTTTTTCGGGCGGCACACTTTCTCTGAGCCTCGGCGATGTAGCTGCGCATGATGCAAGAGCACCAGGGGGAAAGGTTCTGCACAAGCAACTCCCAGAAGGCGACATCAATGTTGAATATCTTCAGATACTTTCAAGGAGTATCTATATCATTTCTTATGTCCTCTTAATGAGCGACTGTTTTGAGCTCACAGTATAACGGCTGCTTGTGGGTGCGTTCATCGGGCATGCGAACGTGTCCTCCCATCTTATATGCGCTTTTTGCAGAAGAATCTCAACTTGATAGTTGCACCAAGAATATCAGTTAAGCACTCTGTCTTGCCACCTGATCCCGAACAACTTACACAGACATCTCAGGTGACAACGATTTAGCCGTCGGCTCCAGACGTTTGCTTTTAGCCTCCCAAATGCAGAGCTCGCCTTCCCAATATAAACTACAAAGTTGATACTAGTCTCTCTACTCATTGTACTGCCTAGGTAGGTGAAGCAATCGGCTCCCTGAAGACGTTCTGTACTGTAATGTTTGGTTTAGTGCACCGCTTCACAGGAACAGGTTGGAAAAGTACTTCTGTTTTTCTAGTGTTGATCGTGAGACCATAGTTATTGCATGCTGTCGAAAACTCCGTCATATAGGATTGTACATTTTGTTCTGATGAAGTATTAATGGCGGAGTCGTCAGCGAACAAGAGATCCAAAATCGTGGCCTCATTCACCTTGGTGTAAGATTTCAGGTGTCTCGGATTAAACAACTGATCTTGCGTCCTGTACCTGATTTACATGCGAATAGCAGCGCAATGTAGAGCATCAGAGAGCATTTCTACAAAGAACATGCTAAACAGTGCCTGGTGACAGCACATAACCATGTTTTACACTGTTAGTGACTGGAAAGCCTACAGACAATATTCTCTATTGTGCAGTACTTGGGCTTGCATGCCATCATAAACTGATAGACAACCTCAATGAATCAGGCGGGGTAACCAAACTACACCACGGTTTGCCAGATTCCTTCAATAGGGACAGTATCAAAGACCTTGGTCAGATTTACAAAAACTGTGAGCAGGTCACAGTGTTCTTCCTGATATTTCCCCTAAGTGGACGTGCTGCATATATCATGTGGGCCATCCCACAACCTGAATAAAAACCACACTGACTGTCTGGAAGTAGAACCTGCTCAAGGTGACCAGTTAGACGGTTGAGCAAGACTTATGCCACAATTTGCCGACAAATGACAGCAAGGTGATGTCCCTATGGTTGTCGCAAGATTGACGGTTGCCTTCTGATTGTACAAGTGTACAGTAGTGACATCTTTCATCTCCTGCACAACTTAATTGGTTTGCCCTAGATATTATAAGATACTCCTCTACTGATCTATGCACGTGAAAGAAACTTGCGTAGTCTGATGGCTAGACGCCGACTGAAAACTCACCTAATTATCACTTCTGCAATCAATTTTTGAGATAAAAGAAAGGTTCTTCTGCAAATCACGTAATCTAATCATCACAATTATTTGCAACCCACTGCAACATGAAAAACAAGGTGGATACTGGCTTTGAACTCCGTGCCCGCTTCCGAAAACACCTTAATGACATTTCCAACAGCAATGACTCTTCTGTCGCCAGTCATTTCAAAAGTCATGGACACCAAGGCAAGATGGACATTATTGTCACTGATAACGTCTCCTGCTTCCCCGATGATCGACACAGTGTGAGCTTGAGAATCGTTTTATTTTCTCCATGGGATGCCTCAACCCTCATAGTTTGAATATATGCCTTACGTTTATGTAGCCTTCAGTTCTCAGTGCTCTCTTACGTTCTCTTTTTACTTGTATTTTTCTTTCTTAAAATGTCTTTCTCTTATTGTCATTGTTATTCATCTACCATTTCCGCATCTTTTTCTGTACAGTGTGTTTATGCATATGTAAATACATGTTTAAGTGTGTATATGTATAAGTGTGTAAATGTATACGTGTGTAAACGTATACGTGTGTAAATGTATACGTAGGTATATGTATAAATATGTGTATTTATAAGTGTTTATGTGTATTCGTGTGAATGTATAAGTGTACATGTATGTGTGCTTGTCTGTGTATGATTGAATATATGTGTATGTATATATATATGTGTGTGTGTGTGCGTGCGTGCGTGCGTCTGTGCGTGCGTGTGTGAGAGAGATAGAGTGCTTGTGTGTATATATATGTGTATTTATATATATATATATATATATATATATATATATATATATAATATATATATAATATATGCTTTGTTAATGTATCTCTCTTTGCATTTTTGTTTTATTTTGCTTTTGATTTTGTTTATTTTTGTCTAGGCCATTTTTTCAAAGCTGGAGAACCTTGTCTCACACTTTCCTGACTACTTTCAGGTATTGCTGCTAACAAAACCCGCTCCTTTTACATTATATATTGTTTTTTGTTCTTGTGTTCTGTTAGTTATTTTCGTTCATTTTTTGGTTTGTTCCTGGCGAAGACCTTGTGACCGTAAGGTAGATTTAGTTACACTGAGGAATTATCTATCAATAATTTTACCGATGTTACGAATGGCCACGTTTTTCTGTCTAAATTAGACTATAACAATTTTTTTTCAAAATACAAACCCCTACAAGAACAAGAAGACATAGATACAAATTAACTTAAGAACGGTCAAGATTAGATATTAGGAAATATTTTTTTAGTCAGAGAGTGGTGAATGCTTGGAATGCATTGCCACAGGAAGTAGTGGAAGCAGGGACAATTAATGCAACTTTTAGAGCAAAGAAATGTAAATTAAACTGGTTGTTTGCAGACTCTGCGGAGTCTTCTAAACCAGTATATATATAAAAACGTCAAGTTAAGTTAAGTTTAAACATTCCCAAATAATATCTGCAATCAAGTTTTCACAGAAACCATGCTTAAATTTCAAAACAGCAATGGGGAACTACATGAAAAAAACTTTTGTGACTGCAATCAAAAGAAACAAACATTATATTGTTTTCCGTGTCGATTAGAAAGTCATAAGACAGCCAATAGTCTCAAGACTAGCACTTCTACATCTGGCGTCTTTTAGAACACAATTTTGTATCATGAGGTGAGTATAGGAAGCTTCAAATGTATGAAATCAACATCGCTCTTCATTCTAGCTCATTCTTACCTTCAAAACCTTTGTTGACTTTATATGCTACATCTCGTCGCATAGAACAGTAGTTGATAACTATTGAAGGAGTAAAGGAGCCCCGAAAGAAATATTACGCCTCCTCGTATGATTACTCTCGGAAGCCATGACAACAGATATCCACAGATTTATTTCAAAATATTTTTAGTTGCAAACGCGTTAATTTAGATTCGTTCATCCACGAGGACAGTCTTAGTTTTATGTTTCTGTTGACATAATTTCTATTTTGCTGTCTTTTTCCATTGTAAGCTTGGGCTAGTTTTAAAAGTCTTGTGCATTTCGTATGCCTTTCTCTGTCGCAATCCCTTCTCTCTCTTTCTCTTTTCTCTCTCTCTCTCTCTCTCTCTCTCTGTCAGTCTCTGTCTCATACAAACACCCTTTTGCTTTCTATTTGCTCTCTCTCTCTCCGTCAGCCTCTCTCTAGTTCTCTCTCTCTCACCTTGTGGGTCCCAATTATTATAACACTTTGTTATCGAGAATAATCTACTAATATAATAATAACTGATATAAATTTGAAAGAACTATAATAAAATTATGAAAGTCAGTATTTGTAAGTCAATTTCTTCTTCTTCTTCTTCGTTCGTTCTCAAGCTCCCACTACCAAACCCTGAAAGGGCTTAAGTAGCAGAATGTAGTCCAGAGAACGGAATGAGTTGTGTCGTAGTTTACAGCTTGGCTGCGATATTTGCACCTTTCGGTCCAACACATCCGACTTCAACAAGCATTTTTTGAGTACCGGGTTAGCATTCCCTCTTCGATCCCTTCTCCTTAGCCAGTCTGCCCTACTGCAGCCTGTTATCCAGGATCACCGCGTGGAGTTGTAGAGGGGTCTTGGCAGCTATGGTTCGCTGGCCCTGATGCTAGCAGTCAGCTATGGGTTACTGACCAATGCAGCTCACGCACTGCTCAGCATCTTGATCCCGTAAGTCAATGTAAAAGCCGATTGATGGAATTGTTTGTAAAAGAAGGGTATAACAAGTGTTTTTAATAACACTTTAGAACTCTAATTGTAATTTAGTTTTTACATTCAACGAAACTCAGAACAGTTAGAGTTGATATTTTACTGACATAAAACTTAATTGAAACTATTAACAACCAAATTAATTAATTTACATAACAGCAATATTTATTGAGTCAGAATGCTCGATTTTTCTAAACGGTATAATATTAACACTCAATTATTATATTAGCAAGGGCAAGGTGCTGAAGTGGTCCATTAGTACCAAACTCAGGTAACTTAAATCTAACGTCATCTCAGTGCTCACATTTGGTTCTGAAAGCAGGAAGATGACAAAGACACTTGCAAATAGGTTGAATGCATTTTTATAAAAAAATTCCTGTGATGTTTATTGGGCATTGGCTGGACAGACTCGTGAGCAAATACGACTGCAGCCCAACCAAAATGATGTTCAAAGTACCATCAAGAAGAAACGGTAGGCGTACACCAGACATGTGCTACGAACGAAAAATAAAAGACTCCCTCTACAGGCGATTACGTGGTAACCTAATAGCGAAAGGAACCGGGTTTAGATCCAGAGAGTCTTTGTTAAACAATCACCAGGTTTTGTGCAACCATTGGGCTAGGGAACATGCAAGAACAACAGAGAGTGGCGGTGGAACGATCGAACCGAAGAATTATTAGCTCTGCTATACTTGTCGTCTTTGAGACTGAAAGACCATAAAGATTAGACTCACATATTCCCTGAACAAAGCTATCCCACTGATAACATTCTTCTTGGGGGCCCTGACTGTAAGGGCAAGCGACCTTTATTCTTCAGCCTTATAAATCATCCCAGCGAATTTCAGCAATGGAAATAAACGTCGCAGTGATAACTTCTCTAAAGAAGATATTTCCAACAAGTGATAACTTCTCTAAAGAAGAGATTTCCAACAAGTGATAACTTCTCTAAAGACGATATTTCCAAAAAGTGTTTCCAACTTGTGTGGAGTGTGTAGCCAAGTCGACAGTGAGCTGGCTTGCTAGGTCTGGGATTTCACTGCGACAGGGTTCACAATTACGTGCGGACAGAAAATAAAATGCGTGGTTCGTTCCTGGTGCGACCACTCCTCCAGTCGATCCAGCTGTAAATGGGTACCTGACGTATTTGAGTTGGGGAAGGTATAAACAGCAAGGAAGAGAACTGGCCAACCCACCTCATATAGGTTGCGTCTTAATCTATGAAGAGTTATCTTCATCCCCGATGGCAATGGTTGCCATGGGACTGACCTTAACCTTAAAACTTCAATATTTCCAGTGTGGCGTGAACGTGTTGAGGGATGGTACGAGAAAATCTGGTGGGGCCTGTATGTCATGACAGTCACAGATGCTGGTCAATATTGTTCAGAGTGCATGATGCGATCATCTCTCGAGAAGCCTGTACACCAGTGACCACTCCTATTACATCCTCGACCACTGCTAATGTAAACTTTCGGGTCCCTGGGATCAATTCTTCATATTTGAAGATAGTAAAAACGGTGCAATCAGATTGTACTGGGAGACACGACATTACAAGACGTAGAATCACTCATAGACTTGTGGAAATCGAAAGAAAATTAAGTCCACCACAAAAACAAAGATCTTCAACTCCAATGTAAAGTCGCTCCTACTGTTTGACTTCGAGATGCAGATAACAACTTAAAGTACAACAAAAGGTTAAAGTTTGCATCAATTGAACTAGTAGACTAGTATCAATAGAACTAGATAGATGCCAATGGAACTTGACGTAAAGATGAAGCTGGCGATGGATAGGCCTCGCACTACCGAAAACAGATATCATTACAAGACAGCTGCTGTTCTGGAATCGTAAGGGCAAGAGAATTATGGGCATACATAATAAGGCATGAAGAAAAGAAGTCTAGATAAACTTACAAACGGCAGGAACTCCATCGACTTGGGGCAGCTGAAGATGATGGCGCATGATAGGAAGACAAGGCGAGTATCTGTTAAAAACATATGATCTGCAGTGAGTTGAAGAGTTGTGAGATATTTATTGAAACGATTCACCTTGAAAACTTCGGACACTTTCTTGTGTGATGTATCAGGATCACATGACTTGAACACTTTAAATACTTATTCATGTTTGTTAAACTTTCAATCTCTCTCTCGCTATCTCTCTCTTTCTATCATTGTTTGTATCACCACTCCCTCTGTTTCTCTCTTTATACCTACTACTATCTCTCTATAAATTTCGCTTTCTTCTCACTGTCGCTCTTTCTGCTTATAATTGTACCTGCTGCTCCCTTTCTCTACTACTGTCACTTTCCCTTTCTCTACCACTGTCACTATCCCTCTCTTTCTGCTTATAATTGTACCTGCTACTCCCTTTCTCTCTCTTTGTCTACCACTGTCACTATCCCTCTCTTTCTGCTTATAATTGTACCTGCTGCTCCCTTTCTCTCTTTGTCTACTACTGTCACTTTCCCTCTCTCTTTGTCTACCACTGTCACTTTCCCTCTCTCTTTGTCTACTACTGTCACTATCCCTCTTTCTTTGTCTACCACTGTCACTTTCCCTCTCTCTTTGTCTACCACTGTCACTTTCCCTCTCTCTTTGTCTACCACTGTCACTATCCCTCTCTTTCTGCTTATAATTGTACCTGCTGCTCCCTCTCTCTTTGTCTACCAGTCACTATCCCTCTCTTTCTGCTTCTGTTTCTACCTGCTGCTCCCTCTCTCTCTCTTTGTCTACCACTGTCACTATCCCTCTCTTTCTGCTTCTCTTTCTACCTGCTGCTCCCTCTCTCTCTCTCTTTGTCTACCACTGTCACTATCCCTCTCTTTCTGCTTCTCTTTCTACCTGCTGCTCCCTCTCTCTTTGTCTACCACTGTCACTATCCCTCTCTTTCTACCTGCTGCTCCCTCTCTCTTTGTCTACCACTGTCACTATCCCTCTCTTTCTACCTGCTGCTCCCTCTCTCTTTGTCTACCACTGTCACTATCCCTCTCTTTCTGCTTCTCTTTCTACCTGCTGCTCCCTCTCTCTCTCTTTGTCTACCACTGTCACTATCCCTCTCTTTCTACCTGCTGCTCCCTCTCTCTTTGTCTACCACGGTCACTATCCCTCTCTTTCTACCTGCTGATCCCTCTCTTTCTGCTTCTCTTTCTACCTGCTGCTCCCTCTCTCTCCCTCTCTCTTTGTCTACCACTGTCACTATCCCTCTCTTTCTACCTGCTGCTCCCTCTCTCTTTGTCTACCACTGTCACTATCCCTCTCTTTCTGCTTCTCTTTCTACCTGCTGCTCCCTCTCTCTCACTCTGTCTACCACTGTCCCTATCTCTCTATTTTTGCTTCTCTCTTTCTACCTGCTGCTCCCTCTCTCTTTGTCTACCACTGTCACTATCCCTCTCTTTCTGCTTCTCTTTCTACCTGCTGCTCCCTCTCTCTCTCTCTTTGTCTACCACTGTCACTATCCCTCTCTTTCTGCTTCTCTTTCTACCTGCTGCTCCCTCTCTCTTTGTCTACCACTGTCACTATCCCTCTCTTTCTACCTGCTGCTCCCTCTCTCTCTGTCTACCACTGTCCCTATCTCTCTATTTTTGCTTCTCTCTTTCTACCTGCTGCTCTCTCTCTCTCTCTGTTAGCGGCTGTTTTCCTAACTCTATTCCTGCTTCTCATATTATATCTGCTCTCTCACTCACTCTCCCTCTCCGTCTACTACTGTTTTACTCACTATGTCTCTCTTTTTGCTTCTCTCTTTCTACCTATTGATGCTTCTTTATCTCACTTTCTGTATTTTTACCTATAGCTATTACTCTCTCTTTCTTTAGCTCTGTCTTTGCCGCTATTCTTCTCGCTCTCTTTTTGTATAGATGTTACTCTCTTTACTGCTGTTGTTTCTACCTCTCTCTCTCTCTCTGCCGCTTAATTTTTCAAACTATCTCTCGCTCTCTCTCTCTATATATATATATATACACACACACACTGCCGTCTATCTCGCTCTCTCTCTCTCTCTCTCTGCCGCGTGTTTTCTCGCTTTCTCTCTTCGTTTCTCTCGTTCCACCTGTCAATGTTTTTCACTTTATATCTCTTTCCTTCACCGTTTCCTTTCATTGATTTAATATTCTGTCTTCTTCCTTCAATCCCTTTCTCCACTTACGTCACACCATCGTGCTGTACTTGTGCAATTCGGCCACATATTGTGTGTTTCCATACGTTCTCTCTGATTTTGTTAATATAAATGCAATCATTTAAAAAAATATCAGCTGTCATCTGACTCGTTTAGATTAATTAATGTAAACGTAATCAAAAATGCATTCCCACATCGGCAGGTATACAAGCTAACGGACCAGTGGTAATGTATGTGTTCTATAGCAATATTAATAACATTTTCACTCTCCTCAAATGACCCTGACTACTATAAAAAAAAAAAAAAACCTTGATATACTGTATCAGCTAAGCCCCAACCAATAAGCTACGTGTAATCTTTGGGAGTAAACTTGCTACGTCCATGAATTGTATAAGAAAAAACATCAGACCATAAGGAGATTAAGATCTTCTTCTTCTTCTTCGTACGCTGTCAGACGTCAACTTGTATTTGTTCAAAGAAAGCAGCTGTCATCCTGAGGCTGTCGACACTGCCATAGAGCTTGTCTAGCGTTGCCACTGGTGATGGCCACATGTGCTTTCTCTGATCCTCTATGTCGGGCAATTTTGCAGCAGATGTTCAGCGGTAATTTTCCCTGTACCACAGGTGCATTCGTCGGTGCCACCTATCTTCAGTTTATTGAATAGATGGTACCTCAGTCTGTTGTGGCCTGTGCAGAGTCTGAAGACCACGACCTGCTCTCTTCTGCTCAAAAGGTAAAAGGCATTTTTTGTGTAGCCAGTATGCTCTATTTCCCATGTATCTGGCCCTAATAAGCCTTTTGAACTCTTCGTAGGTCACACTAGAATCTGGTTGTGGTAATCTTGCACCTTCTTTTGCCAGTCTGTCTGCCTCCTCGTTGCCTTGAATGTTACACAGTGGGATGGAACCCACTGTACCAGTACTCTTTTTGGTGCGGACTGCTGGCAAATCATTGTTCTGTATTTTTCTAGCTTTTTAGTGCTATAACCACGGACTGGGCATCTATAAACAGGACTATCTGGCTTTCATTGCTTTCGCCTGTCAGCATTGCTTCTACTGCAGCCTTCAGTGCCTCTGCTCTGAAATTGCTTGAGAATTTTCCAGTTGCCACTGACAGTGTTATTTTTCTACCGTTTGTTAGGCTCAGGAATACCCCTCCCCCTCCATTCTGTGTTGTGTTTGTTACAGAACCGTCGGTGTATGCGTAGGTCCAGTCCATGCTTGGGTAGTTTTTCGCCATGTACCTCAAGGTTATGTCTCTTCTTTCTTTTTCAGTCTGGCTGTTCTTGTTTCCAATACCTGGTATATTTTCTACCACCTCTGGAATTATATGCTGCTTCCAGGTGAGTTTGCGTACGGTAGGGATGGGCTTTGGTGTTGTCATGGTGTTCATAGGGTCTTCGCTCATCTTTTCTTTGGCTATTTCTGCAAAGTTTCTCCGCTTTAGTTTCCCTTTTCCAAATCTATTTAGTCTTTGATGCATTGGATGGTCTGTCAGTCTTCTGAGTATCTCTGCTTGCTGCTGGGCTCTGCTGTCTCTTTCATCGGTCATGGATTGCAGATTTGTAATCTTTTCAAGTTCTACAATTGGCGTTGACTTCATGCCTCCTGTTATAACTCTCATGGCTTGGTTTTGAAGTTTACTAATTTTATCAAAGTTCGCCTTTGCTGCTGTTGCCCATGCCACAATGTCATACTTGAGAACTGGTCTCACTCTTTCAGTGTACAGTTAGGAGATTAATATGATCTACATATAGCTCAGCCACCCACAAAACATCTTGGAAAGGTAGGTGAAAGTGCTGAGCTCAGTCACCCACAAAACATCATCTTGGTAAGGTAGATGAAAGTGCTGAACTCAGCCACCCACAAAACATCTTGGTAAGGTAGGTGAAAGTGCTGAGCTCAACCCCCCACAAAACATCTTGGTAAGGTAGATGAAAGTGCTGAACTCAGCCACCCACAAAACATCTTGGAAAGGTAGGTGAAAGTGCTGAGCTCAGTCACCCACAAAACATCATCTTGGTAAGGTAGATGAAAGTGCTGAACTCAGCCACCCACAAAACATCTTGGTAAGGTAGATGAAAGTGCTGAGCTCAACCCCCCACAAAACATCTTGGTAAGGTAGGTGAAAGTGCTGAGCTCAACCACCCACAAAACATCTTGGTAAGGTAGGTGAAAGTGCTGAGACCTTTTTTATGGTTTTTTTTTTTTTTTTGGAATGAGCCCTCGACGTTGGAGCATTCTTTGAAATACTGTAATTATATTTGTGTTTTATCATCTTGTCATAAAATGTTGCAAAAAATTACGATAAAATCATTGATGATCATTTTTATAATCTACAATTACTGAATATAAATATGTCTGGTGATGAAAACAAGCAATGATGTAGACATTTTACTGCAGACAACCCATGACTTCACAATGTATTTAAAATACTGAATAACATGTCCGGCAGATAGTCACGGGCAACTATTCATTAATAAATATGACATTTTTGTACGGGTTGTAATAAACCTTGAACGGTTGCTTTCTTCTTTCTTATCAGTGTGTGGTCATACACTCCTTTGTACAGTTTTGTCAAGAGTTTTATTATTACAAATTCTGTAAGTATATTTTTTTTCCCCTCTCCAAATGTCGAGCATCTTGTCATTCTCTTTCAACCGCTAATGTCATTAATGCATTTTTTAAATAGAAATCCTGCTAATTTATTACTTAAAGTAATAACAAATTGGCATGGTCGTTTTGTTACCTTAAACAAGAAGTCAAGATTTCATAGATCGCTCATGTTACAAACATCTAGAAAATTACAGCTAATGGCAAACATATTTAACCATGTAGTAGGATACGATAAATAACGGACGCCTGACCTCCATGATGACTGTTAATGTTAAAATGATGCCCCTAACCTTCCTGGACCAGTGTCGTATTTACTCTACAATTTCTCCCATTGCAGTATATCCATTTCATCTAGTACATATCTTGCTCTGACATTTTTTATCTGGTACCACAATTTATCAACTGGCTCCTATATTTATCTGGCTCCTAAATTTTATACCGGGCTCTTACATTTTTTACCTGGCTTCCGCATTATTTCCTTGTTCCCACATTTTCTACCTGGCAGTTACATTCTTTACCTGGCTTCCGCATTATTTCCTTGTTCCCACATTCTTTACCTGGCTTCCGCATTATTTCCTTGCTACTACATTTTTTACCTGGCTCATATTTTTTACATTTCTTCTACATTTTTTACCTGGCTCCCACATTTTTTTCCTGGCTTAGATTGCAAACAAATTTCTCACCCCTTACCTGAAGGCATTGCTTAACTGAGATTTCATTTTATTTTCGTACTCTTTACGATGCATGAGGACATTTTTGTTGTTAGGCTTGCAGCTGGAGGAACTTCATGTGCCATTTTTTTTGAAAGTTTTCAGCAGAAAATTCATATAAATAATGAGTTTTATCATATTATTCTTAAAATCTTGGAAAAACCAGTTATTAAATTGTTGTCATCTTGATGTTGCAAGATTATATTTCTAGAGTTGTATTGCAAATCCCGGAGGTTACTCAAACTGAGCATGCATGTGATAATGATGAGAACAAAATGAGTTGGCATATTTTCTACCTTAGAGGGTTCTATGATAAAATAGGTTACTAGTTCAATGCACATTGCGTCTTATTTGCCTCTTATGCTATGCTTGGCAGATCTTGATCTACTGTTCCTCACCATAGCTGTGGTCCCAACTTCATCTACAGCAAATCTTTTCTTGGGCCATAGAAATCTAGTGCATGGTAAGCCCTCCCCCAGAGGTGTCTCGGATGTTGTTGTGTACAACAGGTGAGTCTGACCAACGCATTGAAAGTCTTGCCCGTGGTCTCTTTTTGGATAAGGGGTACCAGATTGATGTCTCCATGCTTTGTCAACCATTGCTTCGTTGCAACATGTGACCTGCCCATCTATGTTTTGCCTTGTCTGCATGGATTACCGCATCATTCAACCAAGGGCAATCACCATATGTTGAAATTATAGAGCTTTTGTATACGTTAGTTCCGGAGAGTGATTCCGACCAAGTGTCTCTGATGAGAGGCCTAGGTCACTCTCAATTTGTTTTCCAGTTTGGCAGATATACGTAATTATTTCTATTGCTATTGAGTCCTATGCTAATTTAGTGTACAACTGTAGTCAAAATGCTCTGAAATGAGATGTCGAGTTGTATTTTATTGTATATTACAAAACAATAAAATAGTTATGGGAATTTTAGCTGAAAAATGTCACTGAAAAATACAAGTTTTATCTTTTATGTGGCAGGTTACAGTGATTATATTCTTTTTCTTCTCTTGTAACTACAAGATTAAAGTGGCCCTACTCTTTCTTCACCCGGTAACTGGAAGGTTACAGTGGTAGGTTACAGTGTTCTATGCTTTCCTCACCAGAGACAACTAAGACACTTGCTACTACTGATACTGACATTAGTATATCAGATGAAAGCCATTGTAGAAAGGGAGCTTATACAGGCAGCATGTCAGAGAGAAATGACACTCACTTTCGTTGACATGCCATGAGACAGAAAAGTAAGTGTTAAGAGAACATTCTGACAAGGCAAGTTTGCTGGAAATAGAGACAAGATTAACAGAAAGAATGAACATAACAGACAATTTAACATTAATGCATGGGAAAAATGAAAAACAGAATTGATAAATACTAGGGACAGGACATTGTCCACATCCATGATTGCAAATACCAGTAGTGAAGAATAATAATGAATGCTAACAATAGAACACTTTTTTTTATTTGACTTCCTCCTCATTAAACAGTTATTTGGTTTTTTTACAAGGTCTCCAATTTCTGGATGAGATTTTTAGCGATGTACAAGAGTTAAGGATTACTACTATACGAGTATAACAAAAATGACCCAGATTGAGAAGTAATATGGGAGTTTAACTTTACTAACCAACAAATTCCAAATTCTCTTGCATTACTCTATATACAACAACCCTTGATATGAAATCTTAGGTCACAAATGTTCTTTCTCTGACTCAAGAGAGCACATATTTGCTGTCCTGGTACAAAGATGTCAAAAATAAGGAAGGTACAAAGTAAATCAATAGATTACCCAATACAGTGACGAAGCTCATTAAAATGAGTTTTTATGAACAGATAATTTTATTAGCACACTCATTTTCACTAATGATAAAGAACATATTAGACATCTGGTTCATTCTTATTTAAATAGAAGCAGTGTCTTTCCTTGTAGCTGGCCTGTTAAATTCCATTTTTTAAGTTATAAGCAGTGAATTTGAAGTTATGCAACCTGATGCCGACCCGTATTACCTCTTCAGGTGAAGGACAAAGTAAAACTTGACAGTTGTTTTTCTCTGAGACAAATGGTAATGAGAATACACTCAGTCTGAAATAAGTGACAAATGACACAATAGTCTGAAATAAGTGACAGATGGCACAGAGAATACAGTCTAAAATAAGTGACAGATGACAGAGAATAGTCTGAAATAAGTGACAAATGACACAGAGAATAGTCTGAAATAAGTGACAGATGACACACAGGCTGAAATAAGTGACAAATGACACACAATCTCAAATAAGTAACAAATGGCACATAGTCTGAAATAAATGAATAGGGTTGAAGTGTGTAGAAACAGTAAGCTAGAGAAATCACCAGCATTCATACCCTTTACTGAATGATATAACTATAATTCTACTCAGAGTATAATGATCATGTTTCTGCTAACACATCATACATATGAAGAACTGTAGTCAAGTCCATTACCAATAATGGCTGACTAGGATGTTTCTACTGTTTCTTTATATCCTTACTGACATTAATCATAGGACTTTATGCACATTTATTTAATCATTATAATTCAGTTTAATTAAGTCGAATCTTTTCATCTGTGGTGTTTTTGATTGTCTGGTTCATGATAAAGGTCTATTAAATCTTGAAGTATGTTTACTTGGTGTCATGACAAAAATATATTTTGACCTTCATTGAATTTATTTTCCTATTTTGTGAACATATATCATTACATTATTTTTAATTTTTGTAAACATATCCTATTATTTTGTAATTTTTGTGAACATATTTTCTTATTTTTGTGAAAATATATTTTTTTTATTTGTGTGAACATATTTTTGTGAACATTTATCTTTATTTTCTTATTTCTGTGAACATATATTATTTTCTTATTTTTGTGAACTTATATTATTTTTGTTATTTTTGTGAACATATACCATTACATTATTTTTGTGAACATATACCATTACATTATTTTCTTATTTTTGTGAACATATACCATTACATTATTTTCTTATTTTTGTGAACATATATTTTCTTATTTTTGTGAACATGTATTTTCTTATTTTTGTGAACCTATACCATTACATTATTTTCAAATTTTTGTGAACATACATCTTTATTTCCTTATTTTTGTGAACATATTTTCGTATTTTTGTGAACATATTTTCTTATTTTTGTGAACCTATATCATTACATTATTTTATTATTTTTGTGAACATATTTCATTACATCAGCCGTTATCTAAAGAGGATGTATGGATGTCAAAGTTACTAGATTCGACATAAAGAGATTTACTGTGGTTTCTAGACAGGGAACTACTGCTAGTCAAACTCCACACCCTTCCATGACAGCCTTGCATAGCGTTGGAACACTATTTTACACTGAAGCCAGTTTCAGGTTAAGTCGTCAGGTACACACAATCAGTACACACTGTGTGGCGAGGTTTATTATGGATCCTTGTCTTTGCAAATATCACTTATTGGTCAGGCACTTATATGACAGAACCAATCAAATAATGGGATGACACATTTTGATTTATGACTTTAAAAACAAAAATCAATTTTACAATTTACAATCATAGTAGCAGATGCGAAGTATGATAATTTCTGTAAATAGCTAGTTTAAAAAAAAATTGAACATTGCCAAACATTTTAGGAAATAATTTCAAGGAGCAAGCTTACATGTCTCCATGTTCTTCAACGGTTTATGTTATAGATACAGTTTGTCTTTACACTTATTCATCTTGTAATGTCTTGACTGACTTGTACTTGAAATATAATGCTGCTATGGATTCTCTCCATTAATGACTATTTTGGGCCATCATTTTGTTTTTGGGTTCATTCTATCAGGCTCCAGCTACAGTGATCTCCTCTTCCATCATTAATGGCCAGGTGTTCATTTGCTACTCCACTCTTATAGTTCCCTTTGGGTTCCAATCCAGCGCATGTCAAATAGTATTGCTAGAGTTTCCAATTTTGTCGGTTGTTGTCGTCATGTTCTTTGTGACAGATCTGAATTTGGTATTGTATCTGATTATATAACTCAAATTGATGAAGACATCTGTTGGTAGAAATGTCTTACCAACAGTTCCAGTCTGTCAAGACCTCTCTACATCTCAAAGATTGCTTCTTTTGTCTATCATCTCAATAAATGTGTTAATGTTCTCTGTTAATGTCCACTATCTCCTTCCACATGGGTAGGTTGTCTCGATCATATCGTGGAAAAAGAGCATGTGTGTCTTGATGACCTCAACAGCAATGCTGTAGGTAGCATAAGTACCAGCAGGGTCTCTCATCAGACAGGTCTAAGAGTAAAATGAGTCGAGTCACAAACCAGCTACAGGTTTTGGTAGTCAATCATGACAGATACGTCTCTGGACATCAGGTGCACTGACAAACATGCTGACACATCTCCACATTAATAAAGATGTCACAAATAAGACGTAAGACATACAGTACCTCTGGCTGACTAATGCTTTCTTTAAATATATTCAATTTTACATGTGAAAGAATAAAATTAAGAAAATTATATCCACAATATTTTCAACATGCCAGACTCTCGTCCAACTCAAGCATGTTACTCAAATCTATGCCACACTATCTAAAAAGCTAAACAGTTACTGAATTTTTTTTGTCAGGCAGAAATACAAGTAAATCAAACAGCATTCACAAATTAAATAAAAAGACCTTTATGCGCCAATATCCTCAAATGGTACAAATGAAAAACGTGGATATAGTCATGAATATTTATCAATTCTGATATTATTAACAGTTAGAGCTCTGGTGAATATTGGTCACTACTGGAAACCTGCTACTGAAGTACAACCGCTGTAGGCATGAACAACCACTAGGCCAAATAATTTCTGCTGAACAACATCCATCCACTATATACTGCTGCAAAGTTGTATTTGGCTCGCAACCAATTCAAACAAGTTATTTAATACCATGTATACTTGTGTGTTATATATATGAAAATAATTATTGTCTTCTTCTTCGTTCATTCTCAATCTCCTGCTACCAAACCCTGAACAGGGCTATGAAAGTAGAAGGATGTAGTCCGGAGAACGGAATGCGTTGTGTCGCTAGTTTATAGCCTGACTGCGATATTTGCACCTTTCGGTCAGACACATCCGTCTTCTGCCGCAATTATTGTCATACCTAAATACTTTCAAAACATTTTGTAAATTAATATTTTGATTATATACTTGTTTATTGCATACAGTTGTTACGATTTCATTATTTAGTTTATCCATTTACATTAATTTTTTTACCAGTTCCACCCGCGCACAAAACATCAGACTCTGTATGATTGACTGAATTCTATTAATGAACTCATGTTACATTCTGTCATTTAGTTAACGCATATCACGATTTTTAAAAATGACCTAAATCATTGCCAATGATTAAGCTTGTAATGTACAGTAATTTACGTCAGGTCCATTTTTACAAATATAGTGAATTTTCAAAATTGTCGCATTTTGCTCTATGAAAGTTTGAGATGTTCAAGAACCAAGAGAAGATTTATTATTTTATCAGACACACATCTAGATTACATGTTGATCTAGATTACATGTTGATCTAGATTACATGTTGATCTAGATTACATGTTGAAATCAGAAAATTGACTGGCATATGGAAAAAAGTAAATGTGACAATGCTATTAAGGGATTAATTCAGAAATACATTTGACATCGTGAGCAAACAAAAATGTTTCAGTCATAATTTCCCTCCCTTATTAATGACATTCAACACTTAATACTAATATATTTTTTACCATTAAACTTCATATCCTAGATGGTTTATTATGTCCTTAGATTTTTAGATTGTAATTTTAGCTTCATTTGTTTAATATTAATTTATTCTATTTCGAAGAAAAAAAACGTTCGAACTTGCCATGGGCTATAAGATACAAATCTGCAAAGGCAGGCAGGATAAGATATGACGGAAAAATAGTTTGGCATTCATCTCATGTATATTTCAGTGTGAATCTCTCAATTCTGTTACCACAGTCGGATTGGTGGAAATTTATGTTTTGCGGATGGTTAATTTCAAGTCAAATGAGACTACAAAGGGTTGACTGATTCATTCTGATGTAAAGAAGTTATTCAATCCTAGCACACTGATCCATTCTGATGTGAAGAAGTTATTCAGTCCTAGCACACTTATCCATCCTGATGTGAAGAAGTTATTCAATCCTAGCACACTGATCCATTCTGATGTAAAGAAGTTATTCAATCCTAGCACACTGATCCATTCTGATGTGAAGTTATTCAGTCCTAGCACACTGATGTGAAGAAGTTATTCAGTCCTAGCACACTTATCCATCCTGATGTGAAGAAGTTATTCAGTCCTAGCACACTG
The DNA here is from genome assembly GCA_036924085.1 of Ariolimax columbianus. Classification (NCBI taxonomy): domain Eukaryota; kingdom Metazoa; phylum Mollusca; class Gastropoda; order Stylommatophora; family Arionidae; genus Ariolimax; species Ariolimax columbianus. The sequence continues at coordinate 37,432,630 of JAVGWX010000003.1, read as the reverse complement.
ATGTGAAGAAGTTATTCAGTCCTAGCACACTTATCCATCCTGATGTGAAGAAGTTATTCAGTCCTAGCACACTGATCCATTCTGATGTAAAGAAGTTATTCAATCCTAGCACACTGATCCATTCTGATGTGAAGTTATTCAGTCCTAGCACACTGATGTGAAGAAGCTATTCAGTCCTAGCACACTTATCCATCCTGATGTGAAGAAGTTATTCAGTCCTAGCACATTGATCCATTCTGATGTAAAGAAGTTATTCAATCCTAGCACACTGATCCATTCTGATGTGAAGTTATTCAGTCCTAGCACACTGATGTGAAGAAGTTATTCAGTCCTAGCACACTGATCCATTCTGATGTGAAGAACTTATTCAGTCCTAGCACACTGATGTGAAGAAGTTATTCAGTCCTAGCACACTTATCCATCCTGATGTGAAGAAGTTATTAAATCCTAGCACACTGATCCATTCTGATGTAAAGAAGTTATTCAGTCCTAGCACACTGATCCATTCTGATGTAAAGAAGTTATTCAATCCTAGCACACTGATCCATTCTGATGTAAAGAAGTTATTCAATCCTAGCACACTGATCCATTCTGATGTGAAGTTATTCAGTCCTAGCACACTGATGTGAAGAAGCTATTCAGTCCTAGCACACTTATCCATCCTGATGTGAAGAAGTTATTCAGTCCTAGCACATTGATCCATTCTGATGTAAAGAAGTTATTCAATCCTAGCACACTGATCCATTCTGATGTGAAGTTATTCAGTCCTAGCACACTGATGTGAAGAAGCTATTCAGTCCTAGCACACTTATCCATCCTGATGTGAAGAAGTTATTCAGTCCTAGCACATTGATCCATTCTGATGTGAAGTTATTCAGTCCTAGCACACTGATGTGAAGAAGCTATTCAGTCCTAGCACACTTATCCATCCTGATGTGAAGAAGTTATTCAGTCCTAGCACATTGATCCATTCTGATATGAAGAAGTTATTCAGTCCTAGCACATTGATCCATTCTGATGTGAAGAAGTTATTCAGTCCTAGCACACTGATCCATTCTGATGTGAAGAAGTTATTTAGTCCTAGCACAGTAAGAAAAAGGGTTTTTTAAAAATAATGCATACATAACTTAAAATGCTATCTAGTACAAAAACAGTGACCAGGCAAAATGTTTAATTGTTTCAGATCTCTTCCCTATTATTCAAGAACAATATGGGACAGACTTTAAGTGAAGCAAGGCACATGTGTCATAAAAGTCAGTTTATATGGCCCCACATTTCACAGAGTACTCTTTCTTCAGTCTCATAATATCAGCAGAGGTGTAGGCACTGGAGGTAGTCTTCGACAGGATATCCAACACAGCTGAAACTTCTGTGAGAAGATAAAATCATTGTATTTTTTATGCATACAAGATCTAAAGAACTTCCGCATATATAATATAGATACAACGATCCCTTAATGGGGAGGAAAGAATAGAATCACTGCACGTTCATCTCATAAAAAAACCGTTCATCTCATAAAAAAACAACTTAAGAAGACCATATTAGCCTTAATACTGAGACATAATTTTTTCAGCACATCACATTTTACTATGGTTGTTGACTTTGAGAGCCTGTAACCTTTTTATTTGTTGGTTGTTGCTGTTATTTTTTATTAACTACATCTGCCAAGCTGTTCACTTTTTCGCAGTCAATGCCAAGCTGTAGAATTTGCAAGTATTTCTATTTGTTGGTCTATAGATATGATTGTGTTGTATGTTGAGACATAAATTAAAACAGAACTTGTTGGTATTACTGTTTTGTTGTGTGTGTGTGTTACTTTGTGAGATTTCAAGATGATGAAAGTGATAGTGTTGAAAAACAGCACAAACAAATGTTTTCTGTGTCCTTGGTGTGCAGACACATTTTTTCAATAAGCATATCTATTAGTTTCCACTAAAAACATATTTATTGCATCTGCATAAACAACCTAAATACATCTACATCTGAAAAATCCATTACAAAAAAAAATTAACTTCCTCATTCACAATAGTCTTCAAATCCAAGTAAAAAACAGAAGAAACCATTTCCAAATGTCTCAAATAAATTTCAGAATCCTCATTGTTTTTAACCTGCAAGGACAGAAGTGGAACTCTCTACAATCAAAAGAGCCATATTTTCAGCCGATTTCTACGGTAGCATATCTATGATTAAAACACTTTGAAAAAACATTGGCAACAAAATGCAATTTCAGTCAAATAGAAGCAACAGACAATTCCCAATAAATTTGTTTGCCAATGGTTGCTTTAAAGGTAAACTAATTGGTACTGAAACCACTACAATAAGAGCACATAGCGCTTTGGGACAGACTTCTTGTAAAGGAATCAGCAGGAATGGAGGTCTTATGCTGCATATGGCATTCAACAGCAACAAGAATGACAAGAACATACAAGAATTCTGATGGCTGCAAAAGATGAAATACACTATTAACCCTTTACACCCTAACATAACCGAAACCACCATCTCAAAGGACATATACTTTCACTCTAGCCTACTCAGCAAGGCAGATGAACCAAAAGTGATACAAATTATGGCATTAACGAATAAATTCAATGCTTAGGCCGTGTGGACATTTTATCAGGATGCTTCGACAACTAACCATATTTTGAGCTACAGGTTATCTCACTATATGAAACAAGCAGAGTGGCAGTATCACCCACATGAGCAATTAACTGTATGGTGACAAGGAAGCCTTAAACTGCCTAGTTTATGTGGAAAATAGATGTGGTTACTTGTGAGCGAATGATGAAAAAAAAGACAGTTGCACAACACTAGCATACCGATGATAAACAACAACAGCATGTTATTTATACAACCACATTGCAGTTTACCTAAGATCAGTGCTCATTCATGATAAACCAGTTGAAAGCCGCAGAATAAAACTATAATTTTTATCATGTGTCTCCTTTAGGTGTCGTACGCTCGATGGTGTTGGAAAAGAACTTTTTCCTCAGAGGGCAGACAAATGGAACACTCTGAACTAAACAACAGATCCCAAACACTTGCAGATATCACAACTTGGGTCTTCTTCTTCTTCTTCTTCTTCTGCGTACGCAGTCAGACAGTAACCATTATTTTTTCAAAAAAAGCGGCGGTCATCCTGAGGCTCTCGCCACTGCCATAGAGCTTGTCTTGCAGTTCCACTGGTGATGGCCACATCTGCTCTCTCTGATCCTCGTATGTCAGGCAGTTCTGCAGCAGATGTTCAGCGGTCATTTTACCAGTACCGCACGGGCATTCGTCGGTACACCCTATCTTCAATTTGTTGAATAGGTGGTACCTCAGTCTGTTGTGGCCAGTGCGAAGTCTGAAGACAACGACCTGCTCTCTTCGGTTCAACTGGTAATAGGCATCGTTTTTGGTGTAACCAGTATGTTCGGTTTCCCATTTGGTCATGTATCTGGCTTTGATAAGCCGTTTTGACTCTTCGTACGTCATACTGGTATCTGTTTGTGGTAGTCTTGCACCTGGTACTGGGTCAAAGGACAGGAGTCCATGTGCTGCTGGATCAATAGCTCGATAACTAACAGGACTGTCATCCTCAGCAAAATATATGAACACCGTCACCAACAACATCACTATCCTTAACAAAAGCACCACTCACAGATACCAACAACAACATAACTATCCTCATGAACAACATCATCCTCACAAACACTATGTTGTTGTTGTTACAGATCCAGCAGCATTCAAGTTCTCGCCCTTTGGCCCAATGCCATGTAATGGTATATCTACGTATTTATCAGCCACAATCTCCATCAATATTCTTACCTACAACATTTTCTTTAATGGCAGTTCAAGCTCAGCAAAAAAACCTCACCATCTTTAACAAAAATACCCCTCATAGACACCAACACCAAGATCTTCAACAACACAGCTATCCTCACTGACAACATCATCCTCATAGACAACACCTTCATAAAAACCAAAATACCAAACAAATTCAAGTCCTGACCTTTCTTTTCTTTACTGTTCATAAACATGGAGACGGTGGAGAACCTTGGAACATGACACAGTCTGTCTAATATTTGGAAGCCCAAATCAATGTCACCTGGTCAAATATACATCACAAATAACAACATTATTTTAATCATCAGCTGAGACAAAATATGTATGACTTGTATAAAGTCAGATGTATGGATATGTAAAATGACTGACAGACAGAGCATTTTCATTGGGTCTAATAAGGAACGGGTGCTGGAATTAGACCCTCGGAAATCTGGGGCTAAGCTCTCTGTGGCTCGAATTCAGTGTTTGATAAAGGAATTGGCGGAAGGGCACCACCATGAGTGGAGCCTGTGGCTTAATTTGACTCAATACGCCAATACTGTAAAATGACTGACAGACCAAGAGCAATTTCGTTGGGTCTAATAAGGAACGTGTGCTGGAATTAGACCCACGAAAGACAGGTCAGTTTCACCCTCTAAATGAAAGAGCGTTGCTACGGTAATCCTGCTCAACCCCAGAGGTTTCAGACACTTGGTCATTGACTGAGTAAAAAGCCCTCTCTTGATTCGTTGGGTCTAATAGGGAATGGATGCTGGTATTAGACCCTCGGAAGACAGGTCAGTTTTATTCTTCAAATGACAGGGCGTTGCTACGGAAATCCTTTCTTAATTCGAAAGGAATCGCAGGTCTCAGACATATGGCCCATGTGCGTGGCTGATAAGCCAACGGGGCGAGGCTACCATCTGAGGGATTACGGCCGAACGCCTCTAAGATGGAATCCCGCCCAAAATCTCAGCACCACTGCGATGGGAGGCTACGATATGGTCGGGACCTGGGGCTCGTGCCTCAGCCCCACCCAGTCGAGCCGCAGAAAGGTCTCTGCCGTCCGCCGATCAAAGCGGGCGGGAAGCTGCTCGATATTCACCCCATACGGCGATGAGGTGCGAAACCACTAGTAGAAGACTTAGTTCTCGGTCGGGGTGACGTAAGCAGTAGAGCAGCCACCTCACTGTGAACTGTTGAGACGCAACCCTTGATCATGAGATATGTCCGCACACCAGGCGAACAACATCTCCGTGCCATTACCAGGCTTGTCCCCTGGTTAAATGCACTCCTGCCTCGCTCTTTACCTCTGTCTGCTATCAGTCATCCCAATTGATGCAGAAGAGATGCAGGCCAGCGGACATTGCACCTCTGCCCTATTGTGACAATCTCCCAGGTGGCGGGGAATGCTAGGCGTACCATCACTGCAGAGAAGCCGAGAAAATAAAGGAAGCAAAGAGATACACCACTGACATGCACATGCTACGTTTCTGGCAGGACGTGACGATCCTGGGATACAGACACACTGGACTGCCTCTCTTCCGGGATAGTACAAACCAGTACATAGTCCATATCATATATCATAGCTCATATATCATCACCGCACCCTATAGACACGAGTGGTGAAGACTAGATAGTCCTGTAAGACAACTTCCATAAGAGAGACAACTCTGATCACAAACAACTGCTGCCTTGCAGATAGACTGGGGACAGCCAAAGGCTAAGGAGGGCATCCCTACAGAAACGCCTGTTGAAATCGGATGCACTGGGCCACAGGCTTAACAAGTAACACAGTGCAACGTATATCGCTGTATGATGACTTTTAAGCGTACAAAGAAGAAGAAGAAGAAGATGTATGGATAAACTTGATTTAACTACATTTAAAAGCATACTATCCCCCCACAACATTTGCTCCATCCATTGCTGGGGTCCGCCATGTGAGAATTTATAGGACTACGAAATACGTGCTGCTTGCTCCGGCAGTAACTACACAGTGTTCAGGTCATGTTTTTATATTACCTCTGATAAAATGAAAAACATAGGCCGTACCAGGATTCTAAACTGAGTCTCTTGACTAAGCAACAAGTATCCTTACACTCATTCCTCTTTCCCACATTAAAACACCACTATTTAAAATGGCCATATTCATTGTCAGAGATAAAATAGTTTATTGAAATTTCAAACTTTTTGACATACACAAAATACTTCATATAAATCGTTAGTGCCATATAAATCGTTAGTGCATCAAATTAATTTTTCAGAAATAAAATATGTTGTATGCAAATTCTTTTTAAAGAAATTAACTGCAAAATATACAAAAATCTTATATCGCTAGATTATAAAACTAAAAATTTGAAATCTACTCAACAGCAACTGCCACTGCGAAATACTGCAATAACTTAAATGCTAAAGCAACAGCTCTAGAGACAAATAATCGAATTCCTTGTAAACAACAAGGAGTGAGTGGAAAAACAAAATGCCCTCTCAGTGATAACAGCCCTCAAGAATAACCACAAAAATGAAATCACCACCCTAGTAGATCACTCACATGCTTGGCCCAATGCTACAATAGATGCTTAAAAAGATGCTGTGGTCAAGAGGTAAGACACTCGCCTCTCAAAGCAATGAACGGAAACAGTGCGTGATCGAATCCTGCAGGTTTCAAAGGAGGTGGAACCAGAGTACCTGCATCCTGAGTTACCTCCAGTCGATTCGACTAGTCTTACCACTGGTCTGAGGTAGCTCAGTACCAGAGAGTGAAGTTGATTACCAGCGTGATTTCTTCCTCACTATAATCCAAATACAGCACACGTTACACCATGAAGACAAAACAGTCTGTGGTGGGCAACTAACTAAACTATTAGTTGCACAATCTAGTGGATGCCAGCCCAAAACATTCCAGGCAATGAAGAAGAAGCAGATAGACTTGTCAAAAAGTGAGGGATACTGCAGCAACAAAGTGACACAGCGACAACATATGAGATAAACACAATTTTCAAGACCACATTCAGATCAAAATGGAAGAAACCACCTTGGTCATATAGAAAATTACACCTATCACCAACTCTCCAGTTAGGCACAACATACTGACCAGTACGTCGCATCAGAGTCAGGCACAACATACTGACCAGTACGTCGCATCAGAGTCAGGCACAATACACTGACCAAGACCCCAATTTCTCTTCAATCCCTGGAAACAGGTTGTTTTCCTGGCTGATGAGAAGTGATCCCCGTAGTAGTGAGCGCCACGCAGACGAAGCCAAGCTTAGTACAACTGCCTAGAGGACCATGACCCACCTACAACCTACATCAGCTGCTCGGGACGTTAGGAAAGATACTTTAACCCGCCACTTAACACCCTTTTCAGGGTGCACAAAAGGGTAACCTTAATCATTGTAAGTTTTAAACAACAACCAACTCTTCAGACTATGCACAGGGCACAGCAGACTGAGATGCCCTCTCTATAATAAATTAAAGATTGGCACTATAGATCTCAGTACCTTTGGCAGTCTTCATGACAGCAGAACACCCAATGCAGTTCTGTCAATCATACACCAGTGGAAGGAGTAGAACATGGCAACAGCCAATGTCCTTCCATGAAAAACTGTACAGAAGTGTACAGAACCTCAAGCTGATTACTGTCTTTGTTACATTCATTGAAGTCAGATTTGACAGCGTCTGCATTCAACCAGTTTCTTTTATTCTACTTGATCTAAAAATAACTATGTGCATCCAATCTATTCTTAAATGCATTAACTGACCCTGCCCCAACTATTTCCCGTGGCAATGCATTCCAAGCATTCATCACTATCTGACAAATATATTTCAAAAGATCTAATCTGGACCTTTCTTTGAGTAATTTGTAACTGTGACCCCTTGTTCTTGTGCCTGGCTGCATTTTGAAAAACTTGTTATGTTCTAATTTATCTAATATACATAGATAAATAGACGCTTAGAGTTTCTATCATGACTTACCTTTGAGCACCATCTCTTCATAGACACAGCGCACAATAATTTGCAGCATTTGTCCATCAAGCTTGTTGCTAATTACTGTTTAAAAAGGAAATAGGAGACATTTAAATAAATACCGATAATGAATTCACAAAATTTCATCAAAATTATTTTCAATATAGGAACATATAATTTCTCCCCATTTTTTTCTTTTCTTTTGTGTTCTTTCTCAATCTCCTGCTACCAAGCCCTAAGCAGAGCTTTGCAAGTTGCAGGATGTAGTCCGGAGAACGAAACGCATTGTGTCGCTAGTTTACAGCTTGACTGTGATATTTGCACTTTTTGGTCTGACACATCTGTCTTCAGCAAAATTGTCCCTGTTATATTTCAAACCAAATTCTTTTATAATGAAATTAACTTCTCAATACTGTGCCTAATTAATCAGAGTGGCCATATATTTGCATAAAAAATCGAAATCTGTATTATTACTACTTGCATCAAGATTATATCAATTTATTTCATCACATTTCCCCGAATTTTTAAATTTTATTTTGGTTTGCCTTTTTTTTTATTTTCCAAGAGGGTGTGCGTTGCACTGTGTTTTTATTTTACGCATGTCGGCCCAGTGCATCCAACTTCGGCATGCATTTTATGTACAGGTCTGCTTCCTCCTGCATTCTCTAAGAGTTTGCATCCCTGTGGTGACAGACGGTGCTGTGGTGGGGATCGAACCCAGAACCTCAGAGTTGTGAGCATGTCACTTAACCAATAGCCAATGCCGTCCCACATTTTCCAGTAATTGATTTTTCTGAGGTTCAAATAAATCATAATACAGCACATGAGTGTGACGAAACAATTAGTGGCATACATCACAATCCAAACTTGCTTGTGTTCAGATTCCCTTTGGGATGTTAACATATTTTTAAAAGCTGTGCTGAAATCAGATATATTGGGTCATTAGATGCAAAACACAATACAACACCCTCTGCCTACACAATTTAAACCCTAGCCCGGCTAAAAGTGACCCACATTTTTCCATATCAGTAGACCCTAGCCAACTCAGGAGCTCCCTTTGATAACCGTTGTCTCAAAACCGATACAATGTGAGCTAAATTTGCACGAAACAAAATGTTTGCGTGTGTTTTTAACAACCTCAATGTATGCACAACACATCATATTCAAGAACACCAACATCCTCACAACACTGCATTATCTTTTAACACCACCATCTTTAACAACACTACCATCTTCAACAACATCCTCAGAAAAACACCTTCTTCAACAACACCACCATTTGAAACAAAACAACACCCACAGAACAACACCATCATTAACAAAACCACCATCTTCAACAACAGACAGTGATCTCACCTGAAGGCAAGTCTACTGGGGAAATCTGTCTAAGAATGTCTGCATATGGCTGGATGCCCTGACAAAACTTGAGAGAATTCCACGCCTTACAGAATTCATATGGTGTTGTCTTCATTAGACGAGGTGCGATAGGTGGAGCCACAGGCTGCCCTTGGACTGGTGTTTCATGTGCCCGAGACTGTTTTTTTCCAGCACTATTGTTTTTTGATCTACCAGGTAACTGTTGTTGTTGTTTTCCACTTCGCAATTTATTCTGTCCTTTAAATTTATCTGAATGCAAACAAATAAATCAGTTGATATATTATTTACTTTCAAGACCAGATTATTACAAAAGTTAATGGTTTTCATTAAAGTTCCCTGGTCTTCTAACTTTGTCAGGGTGATCCTGCTAAAAGGAGAAGGAGTGAGGTGGAGGTTTATGATACCGTAAAACCAAAATGCTCAGTTGCAGTTATCATAGTCCAACTGTAAAATGCAGCACAGCATAACATACACTAAAACAAAAAAAGAAACCATCTTTACATGCTGCCACAAAAACCTTATCAGCACAGGATATACCAATCTTACATATTCAATTGAAACTATAAATCTAAATATCAGGGCCAAAGTAAACACAATAGCACAAAGTTTAACTATGGCAGTACCCCATTGGACAAACACAAGGACTACAACTTGCCCACATATTTGATTCCCCATGTAGAATTTTCTTTTTCTTCTCCTTTGCTCTTATCACCTTGGGGTGCATAGACCATCTACCAATTCTCTCTTAGCAGACCTTTCCTGTGCTATTTTCTCTAATTCTGTCCAGCTTCTCCCTGTTCTCTTTGAATCAGCCTATACATCTCTTCTCCAATTGTTCTGTGGACTTCCTTTGCTGCTCTTTCCATGTGCGTTCTACAATAAGGATTGCTTGGGGATAATGAGGTGTGGCCTATCTGGTGCCATCTGTTTCCCAAGATTCCCTGTTCCACTAGTTTTTGTCCTGTTTTCTCCCATAGCTCTCTACCTCCTCCAATGGTGTACACCATTTAAAAAATAAAGTAAACTACTATCCCCATGAGTGTCAAGGTAAACATATTAGCACAGAGTTTAACTATGGCAATACAACATTGGAAAACCATAAGAACTGCAATTTGCCTACATATACATCGTTAAAAAAATTAAACTGCTATCACCACAGAGGCCTGCCAACAACTTAAATAAACATTTTAACTATGATGGTTATCTAGTAAAAACAAGACACATGAACAGACAAAAATCATATACATAGAAGACCAAAGACAGCTGGGGAATATGTATTAAGGATATGTAAACTGGATATAAGCATCAGTGATATTTTGCATCTCTGCAACAGTACAGAGTTCATTCTCTGACAGTGACTTACTCCAGTCTACATAGCAGTAAATGACTATAGACTTACTATTAGGGAAGGCAAGGTAGCAAGAAAATGAACTGATCCCCCCAAAAAACAAAAAGCTGAGACTTGGTACAATGAAGTCTCTAACATACCTTTCAAGATGGCAGTGCCTGATAATAGTCTACCGTAACTTTTTAAAACCAGAAATAAATACCTTCAATCGTTTACAGCTAGATTCACCTGGCATTATCTTCAAAAAGCCCAACATCCTCATAAAACAATAATTTTCGTCTGATCTGACCGAAATCTACTTCCAACATATGTGTTATATTCTTATATTTAGATTGTGGAATTTCAGGTTTTGTAGTATTCTATAAGATAGGGAAGATTAATGAAATTTGGTGTCCCCTTAACCGATGAATTATTTCTGAATTGAAAACATAGTGAAGTTTCAAAGTTGAAGCATTTAGCGCAAGGAAAGTTGGACGAAGACCAAAGAAAGTATTTATTATTTGACCAGACCAGTGATCACATATCTGGATTAGTCATGGATATTCAAGATATGTTCGATTCAGACTTGACACAGAAGAAATGCACTGTGGGAAATACACTTGAAGTCATGAATGCCAAAAACTCAAATTGAGGACATATATTTGTTGCCACATTGATAAGATTTAACACTCATACTAACAACAAATATTTATTATGAATACTCCATGCCATAGATATCTTAATTATGTGTCTTAAAAATCTTTAGATCATAATTTTTGCCCAATTTGTATAATATTAATTTATTTTATTTTGAATTGATTTAGGGCCGGAAAGGGTTTTAAACCCTTAATCTTTACTACACTACTGTAAACCTTTTAGCCTGAAAAAAAATGTATGTTTTACAGCTAAAAGCAAATAAAACTAACCAGGCGCATTATGGCTCTGCATTGTCACCAGTTATTGCTATAGAAACGGCTGAACATATGGGCTTTTAATCTAAAAATAGACCTTTTCCGTCAGCTTCAAATTCAAGTGTGATAATTTTGTTGCATATGTGTTGATGAAGGTGAACATTTATAAAACAAAGTACAAACACTTAGACTCGTTGATTAGCGAATGTTCCTCCTCAATATAATCCTTTGAAATCACCAAAAAGCACCCACTGTTAGTTTCCACTACAAACATATTTATTATTTATTTATCTACATAAACAAACTAAACAAATCAACCTCACAAAGATATTTTGCAACAACTTAACTTCACCATCTGTGTGAAGAAGATAATAAAGTGTTTCAAATTCATTTTTAATTTAACACAAAAGACTTTTCGTGGTTCAAACCTGTGAAGAGAGAAAACGTTTTTGGCAAACAAATAGCTCCGATTTCAGTAGATTTCTACTGCAGCCAGGTTGTCTACATATAATTAAAATGGTGTATATTCAGCAGTTGCATTGTTGTGACTTTGGTCATTATGCTGAAATTGTTGCCAGTCATATAAAAGCGACAAAAGCGCGGCAAAGGTTAATCAGAACTGGACTGGCATTTCTCTTTCAAACATACATCATCTTTTCATTTAATTATTACCAGGTATAACTTAGGTGTGAACAACCTATAACAATTTTCTTAGTACCTCAAAATGCCATCTTCTGAATAGTTTTCACCCCAAATTTGAGTTATAACTGTTAATCCTTTTGTTTAGCAATGTTAGTCAAAGACATACCAGAAACCTTTGACCTGGGTTTTTCCTCATCCTCCTCATCGTCAACTTCCTCAATTTTCACTCTCTTCCTGACCTTTGACTCTTGTTCAGCAGTTGCATTTATTTTCAGCTTTTCCAGTTCCTTGACAAAGACAAGATAAAAGTATATTATACTGAGCTAGAACACAGAATGGCAAAAAGATGCTAATATAATTTTCACTTACTAATTATCATTTTTAACTTTAGTATTCCTAATCTGTTAGGAGAAGCTTGTCATTCTGCCAGGCAAGTCCAGCTCGCCCAGCTGGATAGTGGATGATGAAATGGTCTCTACATATAAAGATTATCCTACTTATGTCTCTGCTCATCTCTATAGGCGCTAGTTTGTCTGATTAGTACATATCCCTATTCATTATCCCCTATGTCATTTAGATTAGGTCTTCTCAATGTGGTGTTCTGTCTCTTGTGAAGACCTATTGAATTATAACGTATGTTGATGATTGTGTATTCTGTAGTACGCCAAACTGACTCATACTTGTTCTTGCTACTATTGACATTAACTGTAAATAATAAATTAGCGGCCGTTGACCAAATACTCTCACTAAAGACATCTTCCCTTTCCAATACCCGTTCTGTAACAAAACTGGGTGGCCATGAATTTAAGAGTACATCATTAACAAACCTGCAAAAGAGCATGAAAAATCCATTGCTGCAGTTATCAGTACAACTTAAACAGAAACATGAAGAATGTCAATGGAAGTATAAAATAAACTACCTTGGCATACAGTGACTACCACATGCTACAAATGACACTCAATCACCATAAAGCGACTGTCAATCGGATTCAAATTAAAGTGGTCCAGGAATTTATAAAATGTAATGGATTAGCGGAGAAGACATGTAGTTCGAGGACAACAAAACAATTTAGGCTGGTGGAAGTAACCAAGAATGAAAGTATTAAACACCTGTGTGGTACCAAACTGTAAAAAATTGGATCACTGTAACCTTCCAAGCATGTCATAAAAGGCTACTGAAAAGGGTTGTGTTACTTATGTAAGACCAATGCTACTGAAAATACTTGGAAACAAGCTTCATATAATGGGACTAGCTGATAGGTCAATAGAGGGTGCATTAGTTGATGTGAAAAGGTGAAAGATGTGATTGGTGGATATAGAGTGGAATAAACGAATTACATAATGAAAGAGGAATAAGAACACTTGATGTGATCATAGAAAACATCTGAATCAAGAAACTTCCAAGATGTCTGTGGATTTGGAAAAGTCCAGGCAATAATATTTATAATTAAACTGACTATATATTGAGTATTGGAAATTTAGAAATGGTTAAAAACAGACCAGGAATGCACTGCAGCCGTGGCCATGTGTCAAAAGTTGGAAAACTTACAAGTAAAACTGAGAAACATAAAGACATAAAAAGTTAGGTTTTTCCTCACTTATATCAGAAAAATTAATAAATTAGCAATAGCAAAAGTAATACATTTTAAATAAACCATATCAGAGATACAACTGCAGACTCAAAGCACCATTTGCTCAACAAATTAAAAATCGAACATATAGACATGTGCATGTATGAGGAAGGCAAACAGTCAAACATGTTTTCTAAAACTGCTGATGCTGACTCCATAAGAGGAGTGCAGTAACAATATTAGAAAACTAGATAGTGATAAGAGAAACCTTAGACAAATCACCAAGTCTATGGAAGAAATAAATTCATTGTTTGAGACTGAATGATGAGAAAGATGCTGGACATAAAACAGACTACACTGCTCTGAAGAAAAGAAAAAGGGACAAGACAGGCAATTTTAACCTGTTTACCCTTTTGTCTTCAAAGCTGCCTCAGAAAAGTTGTCCCAAGTTGTCTGTTAAACAAGCTGTTGCCACTACCATTTCCATCAACAACAAAAAAAGTAGACCCAGTTTTGCACTAACCTCTTTGTATAACATTTTAACAATGTCCATCTCTTTTTGGGCTGCTGAGTTCTTTGGTTCCAATTTCAGTAGCTCTAACAGATCCTGTAGACTAAGTTTGTACTTAAGGCATGCCTGGGGGAAAACATCAATAAACAGAGGTCATCAAATATTGGAGACTTTATACACAACAAATGCTATAATTTCAACAATACTATAACAATTGCTGGCATATTCATGAAAAAAGATATTGTTGAGCAATATAAGAAAAAAGGAAACCAGCTTTTTTGCTGAATATTTCAAGCAAAATTTTACTTAATGTTAAAGCATCTTCTGTGCTTTTACGCATGTTTCCTTCTGAAACAAAAGTAACTCCAGTTTATTCTGCTTGCGATGGGTAGCTATTATTATTTTTGTTATATTTTATTATACAAACATGATCCACATTTATTACACCAATTGTCTAGGTTTTTTTTATTGGTTTATATTGAGGATTGAAACATAATTATCAAAAGGAGACATTCTCAATGTTTTTGTTTTTTATTCTATTACTCCACCTTTACTTTTCTTTTATTCTATTAAAAGAAAGAAACAAAGAAAAAATACAGGATGTAAAATATTATCAATATTTTTTAGAGCATATTAACTGTGCTTTCCAACAAAACATAGTCACACCTTGCGTGCTAGTGCCCTCCTGTATAATGCTTTAGGATTGTCAGCCTGAAGACTAAGAGCTTTATCACAGTCGGTCTCTGCATCATTTGTCTGAAATTTACAAAACCAAAGCAAATGCATATAAAATATACACTTATAAATCTTTCTCTCATGTGGAATGATGGAATTTTTTGAATGTTGTAAAAAGAAGGTAAGGAGGGATATGTGTGTGACTGACAACCTTATTATTTAAATACAAAGTGCTACGAGAAATCACTACTGGTTGGGTGGCTTTCTCTTCGATAAAGCCGGTACTGGGTAACTTATACGACCAGAGCCTGCGCACCTCTCTATTTAACTCCACAGTAATACCTGCAATATGCTATGCGGTGGAAACATGGTCACTCACGAAAGAGATGGTCCAAATTTAGAGTGACCCAGGCCTCCCTCGAGAGACGCCTCACACTTCATAGCCAGCGCGCAAAAAGTCTTCACAACTCGGACATATGTTGGTTGTCCCTAGTGAAAGATGCAGTTGTTTATGCAGACAAGATGAAACATCGCTAGGGTGGCCACTTACTGCGAAGAACGGCTGATCGTTGGAACACATAGACAGCAATATGGTACCCTAGAGATAAGAAACTATCACTGGGACGACCACCAACACATTGGTCCGACTCCCTTGCATCCGGCAACAACATTTATGATGCCCCAGATGAATGACTCATTCTCTGCTGGTCCACCATGGCCCAAGACAGAGACCATGGGAAGAGAATTTGGGACCCGCAACCGTGTAACCGCCACTGAAGAACGGGTCATCCAGTAACCTGTCATGGCATTTAACTTCATACTGATGCTCAAGTATTCTGTGGAGATTCCATGGCGAAGTGGTTAAGCCGTCGGCCTCATGATCAGGTGGTGTGGATTCGACTCCAGACTCTGCTGTCTTTTTCACGGGTGCTTGATGCAGAGTCCCCTGCATCTCTTAGTCGCCCCCTAGTCGTCTTGTCCTTGAATGGCCACTGGGGTTGGGCAGCACGAGACGGGAGAGTGAGGATAAAAAGTAGCGCAGTTAATCCTTACTAAAAATAGCGCTAGTAAAATTAATTATGCCATCATCGTTTACGATGGACGGTGACCTTTGCCTTTTGATGCTCAAGTATTCTGAATGTAATATTTTTGTTTCTATTTCTATCTTCACTATAAAAAAAAGGACATTTGTATAAGACATGATTCTTCTTTAAATCAATACATTTTCAGCTTTATGTGGAACTTAGACCTCAACAAATGCAATTCGTCATCAAGAATTGACCTGCTCATATCTATTGAAGTATTCGTGGCTTAAGGTTTTTACAGGATGGGATGCCTAGCCACTGCCCAACCTTCCTTAGTGGCTCTTTGCTCAGTAGATAGTATTACTATTCTTTGTTCCCCTTTCAGGCCCTGATAACATTTGAGTGGTAGGTTCCACCTACATGCTATTAGTTCATTATGTGATCCCTTGTTAAACCTTACAGTACAGCCTAATTCATTAGATACGTCATAATCCTTAGTCCTAATTGATTCGACTTATTACGGTCTGGTCTAATTGATTAGACTTGTGTCTTAAGACACAAATCTAATAAATTAGGATGGACTATAGAGGGTTAAGTTTCAAATTCCTGCAGGAGAATTTTGAAAGAACAAAGATGACAATCTCTGGTGTACTTTCTCAGTGATTATCGAGGAAGCTGCACAATTACAATAGAGATATGTCGCTTCATGAAAATCCAGAAGTTAAACAGCACAATCAATTATATTATAGTTGGGTCAAAAACTGTTCAAATATGATGACCTTCTATGTATATCTTGTTTACTGAACAAAACCAACTCTGTGACAGTCATTTACCTTATTAAGTTTGAGGTAACAAAGTGCTCTATTTGTATAACAAGCCACTTGGTTAGGACACAGGGTAATGCAGGAACTGTAACATTTGGCGGCCTCTTGGTACTGACCCTATTGAAGGAAAAATTATGGTATGATCACAGTTAAAGACAAAATTCCACATTAGTAATTTGAATGCAATATACTTTAATAGTTCGTTTTCTTTCCACTTGCCCTTAAACATCATGAGGAGCGTAAGTCATCTATCCTGCACCAAGTGCGTTGTTCAAGATGTCTGTCCTGTATCCTGTGCCTAGTGTGATGTGGCGGTTGTTGTTAGCCCATGTCATTGCACAATCACCTGCCTCGTGGCCATCCTCCTGCCCTGTGGCCAGATCTACCAGCATTGTAAGCCATTGGTGTAAGTTGATGAGGGTGTATTCTCATGAGATGACTGAGCCAGCATATTTTTTGTCTGAAAATGTACTCTGCACAAAATGCAGTGCCAACCATACTTCTAGTGTCTTCATTTTGTGATCTGTCTTTCCTTCTAACACTTCATTTCACACATCTAAATTCTGCTCTCACGCCCACTGGGCAAGGACAATGCCTGGTCTAACTATAAAAAAGCATGATGGTTTCATTGACTGCATCTGTATCGCCTGATGTGTCTATTGTGCTGCCCAAATAGGGATGTACTGATGTCTTATTCCCATTAAGACAATTAAGTAGAAAAAAAAAATGAATATGACAATCATTTAAACATAACAATTATAGACTGCTTTAGACTAGATAGCAATATTAGTGGACTATCGAATACAAGGACAACTACTGGATAATGTGAAAATATTATACCAAATAAGCAAAAATGTAATAAGAACAACCGATAGAATCACTGATGCTTTTGAAATAACCCCAGGGGTACAATAGCGATGTGTGCTTTTACCACTTCTATTCAACATTGACAAAATAACAACCGAAGCCAACTTAATTGCATCACTGGAAGTACCCTTCAACACAGGCAGCGAAGAACTAAAGTCAATACATAAACTACTCTTTGCAGACAACTAAAGTCTGTACGGATAGACTTACAATTCATATGAATGCACGTGGCAAAGACTGAAAGATATAATATGAAAACAAGTACATCAATATTCAAACTTTAAAGATTAGTAGATCACCAGGTTCACTATAAGTTTGTACAAACAATGTTCAACTTAAACAAGCCCAAGAATTCAAATACCTGGGAATTATTATTACTGAAGATAGAAGACTTGATAGAGAAATCAAAACTAGGATTTCAGAAAGCCTCTGCTGTGACATATCAACTATCACCATACTTAAACACCCAAACAAAGCTTGCCAACAAAACAACAACTGATTGACAATATATTTATATCAACTCTGTGCTACCAATGTTAAGTAAGCTTGACCCTTATCCATAACACGGGAAAGGAAAATTACAATGTATGAAATTAGCCTTTAGCACGCCACGGTTTTTTTGAAAAAATTTGACCTAATTAATTTTCTTAATTTCTCGCTATGGTAGTCGTCTTACAAAATTTTTAATTTGTATGTTTGTTTGTCAATAAATATGATTTTCTGGCGTGTAGACACACAATAGCATAACGAACATGTGGGTGTTATTGTTTTTGTTGTGTGTTTGTTAGTTTTTGAGATTCAAAAAGATGAAGTTGAAAATTTATGAAAATCTCGGAAAAAATTTTGACTCGACCACTAGGCCTAGTCGTTTTGATAGAAAACCATGGAAACCACAACAACGTATCGATACTGTGTTTACAATATCGACACAACTGTTAGTTTCCAATTCAAACGTAGTTCTTTCATTTAAACAAACAAAATAAACAGATCAACTCAATAAAGATCTTTCCCAACAACCTACTTCCCCTTTCGCAAAAAGTCGGCTTGCTCCAAACGGCGTATACAAAATTAAAACTGTTCAAAAGCCATTTGTAATCGAACATACGATACTTTAACCGGCAAAATATTGTGTATATATGGAGGGCGTATTCAGCAGTAAAAAATGGCTGTCGGGAGTGACTCCGTTTTTCCGTACATCGTTTCTGTAGGCCTAGTTGGTTAGAAGGGATCGGACATAGTGGGTTAAAAGGTCAAAGAAAATTCATTGATGCCACCAGGAAAGTTAAAATGAGAAATGATATATTATAAATATGATGAGAACTGTCCATTGTCTTGAATACATTTCAAGACAGAAAATAGAATAGTTCAGTCATCTCATGAGAATGCAACTTGATGAACTACCACTGCATGTTTACAATACAAGAAGATCTGGCTACAAGGCATGATAAAAACAGCATCGCAGATGGATAGATGACAAAGAAATCCTACAACAATAAGCATAATAGTTGCAGGCCCAGGCCCCCTCCACTTAAAAGTGAAGAGAAAAGTGGGTCACAAAAAATCATTACTAGGACACTACTTGCTGCATTTTTTTTTAATTAATCAAAAATTAACAATCCCTTTTCAATAACAAGAGACAACTGATCTGTCTCAGTAATTGAACATTCAAAGATTGCAATAGGCAAGATCTGTATTGTTTGTCACCAACTGTTAGACATTTACAGATTTTGATGAAATATGTATAGCCACAATAGGTAGGATACTCTCATCAAGAACATCAGATCAGGAATTCCTCTTCTTAGATCCTTGGTCAATAACTGACAAACTGATCAGTGACTATCTTACCTGATGGTATATTTCAAGGCAGCAACAAACACTCTCACAACCATGCGTCATATGATGTCCCAGCTCTAATCCATCATCTTCATTTCAGCTTCTATAATTCTTTTACCTTCCCTCTGGGTAGCCTAGCATGGTAGTTCTGGCAATTTCAGCCGGTTCCATACTTCTTCATCATCATCATGTGTTGTCTCCCCTACAGTGGTTGATGGTAATAGATCTCAAGCTGTCTCTACCCTGTGCCAGATAGGTGCACTCATATTGTGTCCCAGCCACATCTGGATGTTGGCTGTCCATCTGGCTCTACGTTTCCCTCCAATATAACCTTCACCAGATATTGTGTTATTCTGCTTTTTATTTCCTTCAGAAACATTTTCTCCACCTTGAATTGTTCCAGGACATTATTATTTGTCTTCCTATCTTTCCAAAAATCTCATCCTAGGAAATGGCCAATCCAATTTGTGCATCTACCAGGGATGATAGGGTAGATATCTTCTTGGTTGCTCTAGGCAAACAATCCCTTGGTGATGATGTTCAACCATAAAATAAGAACTTACCATTGTTAAATTAAACTTACTTTCTGAACATGCTGGTTTCCCTTGGCTTTTAGGTCCTCAAATGCCTGCTCCTTGCTGCGTGGCTTTTCAACATTCTTTTGCTGGGGAGTGATGTTAATTGATGACGACTCCAACGGTGGTTGTGGAATTTCTTCCTGCTGTGTCACTACTGGTAACTGTTGTGGTGATGATGTCGATACAGTAACTTGTGGTTCTGCAAAGGAAGCTGCTTTTTCCTCTGTGAGTAATGGTGTGATGACTTCATCTGGCAGTGAGGATTCTGTAGGGACAAAAGATCATTTGGAAGTTTTGGTTTTGGAGAAATCTAGCAAAACTATTCAAGCATGCAATATCACAGTCAATGAACACAAAATACTGGCAATGTCAACCAGCTGTGAGACAAAGTCTTGGACACAGTGGATAAAATGTATTGGAGTTGTAAGCAGAGGATTCACTCCTAAACATGGTATACCATGGTTATATATAACATACAAATAAATTCCCAGCTCACTTCAGGGCCAGCTGTTTACACACCCAAATGAAACCACTTATCACCAAACTTAGCCTTTGATATCAGAAATACACTCTTTCTCCAAGGTCGTGTGAATTGAACACATTGTATAGATATAAACTAGCAAATGTATAGATAATTGAACACTTTGTAGATTTAAACAACTGGCAAACAAGTACAGATACCCCTACATAGCTCTGGTCCAAAAGGGTAGGAGTTCAAGCGCTGCTAAAAACATTTTTTTAAATACTGCTGTTAACGAATTCAACATCAATGATGAAACTTTGAAAAATGTCTCTGCAGTTTTGAAATGAACATGAAGATGACATGTATTCAAATGATTATGTACAGTGTCATCTATTTTTCGTGACAATGTGCTTCATAAAGCCATAATGTGTGAGTAAAAATACAACTAATTAATGACTTACTGTCATGATCAGCCAATGAAATTGTTGAAGACATGGATCTACTCAAGCCAGCTTGGTCAACAATTAGAGGTACTTCCCAGTCCCTGACCAACACCATTGGTGGTATCTTTTCACGCCAAGACTTTGGCCCAAACTTTTGCTGAAGCATGCTTTGACATCTGAGGAACACAATATAGGTAAAGTATGATGTGTTATACAAAAAAGTATCTGGATTTGCATCATAATTTCAGACCATTGAATACAGCTGGATGTTACTAGGCACAGGTTGACCTATTAACCTAATGAGCACATAGTCTGAGTAACTTCTGGCCTGCTTATCTGTTTTGTTTGCAGTAGTACTTTGTTCTTATTTGTATGAACTGCATTAAATCTTATTGTCACGGCGGAGAAGCAATCAGTCAACAAATTAGCTTTTGATTTTATCAAAATCTTGACAAAAACATGTAAAAGACACATACTTAAAGCTACAGACATTCTACAGGAAGGATTGTATGAGTCTTATATAAGTCATAAGTGATACAAAAGTTTTAAAGATGGTCATTCATGAATGTGTCACAAGTGATGAATGCTCTTGAGGTTTACAGAAGTCCAGTCTTCACAATTGAATACCCTACATTCTCCCAGACTCAAGAAAGCATGATGGAGTAATGACAAAACGATGACTATTTTTTCTGATCAGAAGAGAATAGAGCATCATGAATATGCTCCATCAGACCAGACAATTAGCAAGGAGTAACTACTGTCAAGTATTGCAACATTTGAGTCTGACATTGCCTAAATGTAGCAAATGACAACATCATGACAATGTGCCCAATACATCGCAACTTGTGCAGCAGTTTCTTTATAAGAACCCACAGCTCAGCCAACCACCCTATTCACTAGATCTCGCTCCCTGCAACTTTACTCTTCCCAAAAATCAAAAGCCACATTTTTTTATCACACTTCATATGTCAAACAAAGATTGTATGGGTGTGAAATAGAATCATATCTTTATATATATTATTCTTCCTCTTCTAACAGGCTAATTGAGCAGCTACACTCCAGCAGAGGAGCAAGAGTCTGCCTGACCACAATGTCTTCAACAGGTCCTCAACATCATTCAGTATCCAGCAGTGATGTTCCCTCACACCGGCATTGTTCTGCAATGCCCTGGACCCCTGGTCAGCTGGAGGTGCACAGCCCAGTTGTCAACATCAGACAGCTGTGTGTGACGGACCCCGACTACGCAGATATAGATAACATAGTTATACCAGACTCCAACCCTCAGACACTGATAGAACCATTAGATCACCTAGAATAGCTTGCATTTAGATTAAACCTACTCATCTCATTGGCCAAAAAAAAGATTCAAAGCCTTGTTTGTATTGTCACAACAGGAATTACTGTAGATGTTAACCATGTCAACTCCACTGTGAATTTCATTTACCTGAACAACAAACAAAACTCTGATGCACGAAGCCACTCATTTGTACAATCTGCATGGCTGCCACCTTCATACACCCCGCATTGAGTCTGAAACCAGTTGAATCTCACTTAAAACCAAACAGCCGATTTACATAACCTGCGTCGTCCCCATCCTGTTCTAGTTCCGAAACCTGCATTGAAGTTGTTCATGCATGTAGCTAGAAGTGCATTCTTGTGATCCACTGGTATGGCCAAGTCTCAAACGGTTAAGTCACCCGACGGACAGACCTTGAAAGGACGTACGTTCACCATACTAATTCATTGCTATTTGGCCTTGTTGCCCACATTGCAAAAGATGCTTGCTCTCACCAACTCTTAACTGAGACCATAGACATCAAGGATGAGAAATGATTCTCTCCATTATGGTTCCTCACTCACAGTCGACCATGTATCACCTGGTTAGATCAAATTGGAAATATACAATTCTCAATGCATGCAGCCTGAGACTCCCCCACTCATCGTGTTAAAGGATGGTTAACTTGGCGGGTCTTGTCATCTAAGTGGTCCACTACCTTGTTCTGCATTCGTTCGGAAAATGATATTTTGTTACACTGTGTTGTACTTCACAGCAAGACTGTGATTTCTGTGCCTTATTTTGCCCAACATATTTCATTTCAGCATCATATTATTGGGACTGAGTTTGCTTTTTCTCTTCGAATCATATTTTCTTAGCTAAGCTGCATGAGTGCATTATGTTCATAAAACCACCACTTGGAGACAGAACGGGGGTCTTGGTCAGCTCTGTTTCACTGACTTTGGAGCAATCATTCGTTGCTGCGTCTTCGACCCCAGTTATATTCAATGTTCTTGTAATTTCCTATTTCAAAGTCACTGGTAGAAATGGCAGCTCGACAAAGTACTGCATTTCTTGAGTACTGCTTTCTATTTCCAAACAGATACTAGGCACCCACAACAAATCTCTTACCTAGTGGCTCCCTGATGAGCTTGGTCTGTAGATTCATCAAGGCTTATCACATGCTTGTAATCAACATAAGCTTCTGCATACCTGTGAAAATATGTATTAAGCAACAGATTTAGTCCTGTTCCCCACAAACCCAAACATATTGACACTTTGCACCTTTTTTTGTGTTATCTTTAACCTTGACCGCGTTAAAAAAAAAAAAATGTGTCATCGCCAAAGTTGAGAGCTAGCAATGTCAGAATATTCAAAGTTTTAATAATTTTTAGACAACCGGACTACCGTAGAAATCAGCTCAAATCAAGTTTATTTGTTATAATGAATATGTTACTTCCTTCTACACAGGTTTCACCAATGAAAAGTCTTTTGTGTTAGATCAAAATGAGTTTGAAACAGTTTATCTTCTTTACGCAAAATGGAGCCAGCCCATTATTGAGGATGATGAAGTTGGAATTGTTGCAAAAGATCTTTGTGGGGTTGATCTGTTTAGTTTATGTAAATGAAATAAAAAGACTTTTAGTGTAAACTGATCTTCTAAATTAGCAGTACCAGTGCTTTGTGGTGATTCTAACGGATTATATTTAGGAGTGACCATCAATCTAAAATGTTTGTGTTTTGTCGTATAAATTTTCACCATCTTCTTGTATCTCAGAAACTAACACACACACACACAATAAAAACACCAACAAGTTCATTATTCATTTATGTATCTACACTCAACAAAATCATATTTATAGACCAACAAACAAAAAGTTTACAGGCTCTCAAAGTCAACAACCACAGTAAAATGTGACATGCTAAAAAATAATGCTGTCTCTGGTGAAATTGCATAGATTTGTTAATGTAATGTGGTAAAGGTGTGTAATATAGCAACATTTGTATAAATATAATCCCTATTCTGCTAGTAGATGAGGGAGTAACCTTTCTTGTTATGGTCACATATTCATATTTTGTACATTAAAGCAAAGTTCCTAATTAGTGTAACATGATCAAATGGTTTCTTTTGTTCTAAGAGGGACACAAGACTTGTAGCTCATTCATGTCACCTGTTATTTTTTAGTCTATCTTCCATAGTTCCACCCAAAAAGATCTGTTTGCTTTTTTACTTTTACTAGCTTTCATTTTATCACTGCACTCTTCTCTTCCTTCATGATCTCCAATGAAAAGAACATTTTATTACATTTGTACGTTGTGTCTGGAAGGCATGTCTTATCAATCCCCACTTCATCCTTTACTCTTCAACAATTGTCTTGTCTTTGCTATAGATTAGGGCTTTTAATATTTCTGATTATCTTAAAAAAAGCAAGGGGTGGAAACATCTGTTGCAGATCGTCTGAAGTTTAGACTTGGCATCAGTGTTGAAGATGTCCTGATGACTGGACTTGGCATCAGTTCATTTTATGGACCCAAAATGTGGACCAAATTTTACATTTGTCTACAACGTAAATTATTTTTATTTTCCTGAATAGAAGTTCTATAACATAATGAACAAAGATCTCTGAAAGTAAATTGATAATTCTGGCAATGATATGTTTTCTTCCTTATCAATGTTGTTAATCAAATATTCTATATATAATATGCAAAGAGAGCTTCTAAAACTATTGTTAACTACCAAACAAACAAAAACCCCCCAAAAAGTATTGGTAATTCCATAGCAGACAACGCTGTCATGGCTAGTGTTTTAGTTCATTGTACTTAGTATCAGCTTTCTTCGAGTGAGATGATCCATCCCTTTCCTTAACTTCTTGCCTTTCCTAACTGTAATTCAAGCATACATTTATAACTGAATAGACTGGAGAATGTTGAGACAGGACACTGAAACCAACGCCTTGTCAAGAGTCACAATCACTCTAACTGCTCTACCAGTCTCGCATAGCTAAGATACATTATCTAACATGATGACTATGCTTTCTGATCCAGCAGCATTTGAGCTCTCGCCCTTTGGCTCAATGCCACAAATGGCATCTACATGTGTTTGTTAATTGCTTAGTACCATTAACAAAGTCTTCATTTATCTAGTTTAAAATGAAGAAGCATTTTTCTAACATTGTTGAGCACATAGCACTCAAACAGATGATGATCAACTGTTTTGTATGGGTATGCACACAGCTGGCAGTCTGAAGTGTGTTGTGGTTGGATTCTGTACAGGTGTTTATTAAGTGGGATGTGTTGGGTTCTTAGTCAAAAATTGGTGCTCTGATCCCTCCTTTGAGTTGATTGATGCAGTCATCTGGATTTAGACTTGCCATATGTCTGAAGACCTTCCACCTGTTTCCCATGGTACATCTATTCATCCAGGAATCCACATTTTCTGGCTGTACAGCTGCTCCTGTGTATGGCAGTTCTTGTCTTAATACTACCTTTGCTAGTTTTCTGATTTGCCATTGTCGGTTGTGTGTGAGTATCCATGGATTCACTGCACAACCATTTTGAGGGCTTGGGTGGTGATAATGTGGTCACCTTCTAGAACTATTTGGATAAGATTGGGTCTACAATGCCTAACATCTTCTAAAGCTTGACAGTCGGACATTGAACATGTAAAAATAACCATTTTTTATTTGCTTTTGGGGGAAAGGCACATAAAACCACCCTCAGATACTACTACAAAGCGGTTTCAAGTACAGTGATTTCAGCATGCCCTGAAATGTTCTCGTATTTTTGTTTGCACGTTTAGAGTTGAAAATGATGCACTGCAATGTAACTCATGCAGGGATAACAGGATATCTTACATATACAATTTTTGATTGTTCTGAACAAGCAACTCGACCACGTGCAAACTCAAACTGCACTGTCATTTTTCAAGATATTACCATGTCTGTAGTGTCTCACTAGCAGGGCTCTTGCTTCTC
Organism: Ariolimax columbianus; assembly: GCA_036924085.1. Classification (NCBI taxonomy): domain Eukaryota; kingdom Metazoa; phylum Mollusca; class Gastropoda; order Stylommatophora; family Arionidae; genus Ariolimax; species Ariolimax columbianus. The sequence goes on along the minus strand of JAVGWX010000003.1, from coordinate 37,406,560 downwards.
ATGACAAATGTACTGGGTTTCGAGAATTGACATGCTCTAGTCAACTCAGCTGTAAATGTGTACCTGGCTTACTATTAGGGAAGGAAAGGCAGCGAAAAAAGAAATTAGTTACGCCTCATAGAAAGATGAGACCTAGTACAGTGCTCTAACACTTCCTCTCTGACAGCAGCGCCTGCTATGAGACCACCTATCTAATTTTGTTCTTCTTCATGGCAGCATCAATTTGGTGATCACATTACTGAGTGACATGCCAACAATGTTTCTAATGTGTTTCAAATTAGTGCAAAAGTCACCCAAAACTTGACAGTCTGCAGCAGAATTGATCTCACTTACGATAAACAAAAGCAGATATGTGATATAAATCACACCCAAACACTATGAGCAGTCACATAAACATACCCTGAGCCTGTGTTTAAGGCAGGAGACAAATGATAACATATTAGCTAGACAATCTGAGTTTTCATTTTGCTAATAATTCACACTCCAGTCAACACAGCTGTAAATGGGTACCCTACTTACTTAGGGAAGGCAATACAATGAGGATGGAAACTGGTCACCCAATCTCAGAAAAACAGATTCTATAAATTTCTAATAATGTATCCTTACTGGCAACATCTGCTATGGAACTAGCGCTATATCATATTCTGTAAAGGGATGATGTGGTCGAAACACTGCTATGATAGGTATTCAGATTTATAAGGTGAGGCAACTGGTTTCCTTTTGCTCTGCATTGTCATCACTAACTTAGAGCAGTCTGGTGCACTCTGCCAGCTATAAGCATCACATTAAGAACATTCTTTTTATTACATTATTTCACAATATCATCACGTTGTACAAGAGCACTCACTTTTCCAAGCCTTCATAAGCAGCAGCACGTCGCAGGAGCGTCTTTGTTCCATGAGGTACAAGTTGCAGAGAAAGGCTGCAGTCAAACAAAGTCTGGCTCAGGTTTCCTGTCTTCAGGTGGCATACAGCACGATTGCTCAACAACACAGACAAGTTGACTTGCTGTTTAGACTCTTGACACAGTACGACATAAATTTTTTTAAATGCAGTTTATAGTGTATGATGATCCAGGGTGCCTACACTGACATGACACAGATATAAAACATGGACAGGGTGTGGATGTGTGATGGTGCGCACAGTTATGAATCTAGCCCATATCCTTTCAGCCAGACCAAATAGACTTTCTATAGTACAAGCTTGGTAATGTTAAGATTATATTATTGTTAATATCAGTGATGACGAAAATATCAATCGTTATGATAGGAAAATTTCTTTATCTTAGTTATAAGTCCAGCAATGAAAGTGAAACTAAAACTACTGACGAAGGGACGGTATCTTTTTTTCTCAAGAAATTACAGTAACAGTTCACAAATTCAGTAAAGGTTCAAGATGCTGCACAGTGATGCTGGTGTGTATAAATGTGCGTGTGTGTATAAAGTAAAGTTTGAATGCAGCTGAATCATTCTATCTAGATGTGCGTAAATTTTAAACACTCTAAAAAGTGTTTGATTTGAGCTTTAATTTTTTAGCACTTTTTCAACTTCATGTGCCTTCAGTAAAATGTGAATACTGTGAAAACAACTGCATCAAATTAAGAGTAACTTTTAGAACATCTTCCCTTGTGGATTACCATCAATAGAAAATTGTTATGTATTCATGTATATTAGACCTGAATAATAATGTTGAGGGGAAAACATGTTTTCATAATTTTTAAAAATAAACGCTATGCTATAATTCCCCCAGACACATATTTTCACCTCCATTTATAAAATATATGTATTCCATTGTATTCTGGACTCAATATTGATCATGTTGGTATGTTATGCTTGCTATTTCAATAAACTTTCATTGAAGATAAATATATCACATTTAAGTGGCGTGTCTTACATAAGAAAAAAAAGTGCATCCAGAGGTCCAAAATATTCCAGAGTGAATGAGTTAAAGTTCATGGCAGTAGGTCTGAGAGGGATGTCATATGTTAGATAGAAATAGTGTTCTGTATGAATACTTTCCCAGATAAACCTTGATTGTCCTTTTCTACCTTTTAAAGAGCAGTTAGCTCCTGTAGGAAGTTGGTGCTAAATTACTTCATGTCGATAAAACGCATATAGGTTATGGCTCACTGAATGCACCAGCATAAAAACAAAACAGTTCCTATGTTACGACCACAAGGCCATCAGGGACAAAAGAAAGAATGAAAACAAATCACAACAACAAAAAAGACATGATATAAAAAGAGCGGTTTAAAGTTCGCAACCACAACAGGAATGTCCAAGGAATGAAATAGACTGGACCAACTAAGAAATGGTCACTTTGACTGCACATAGATTAAAAACAAACGAAACGTGAAAATTAAATCGCCAACAAAAAAAATGCAATAAACAAACTAATATCAAGTGACACTCATATACAAAGATATGGGTGTAAAAATGTATGAATTAATAATAATAATAATAACAAAGAAATATATAAAGAAAGAGAAATGGGAAGGAAAAAAGAGCGGAATGATACTGTAAGTCTAAGAAAAACATATGGAATGTATGCAAACCATGAGGTCTGAGGAAACTCATACAGAAAATCAAATGATTCTCAAGCTCAAACTGGTGTCGATCATCAGAGGAGCAGGAGATGACAATGTCTACTGTGCTGATGTCCAGGACCATTGAAGTGGCTGGGTGACAGAGAGTCAGAACTACGCTTGTTTTTGCAAGTCAAGGTGACACAGTAGTCCATTAGTGAGTTTTGAGTTAAGTTCTCACCAACAGGTCACGCAAGTTTCTATCAAGTCTGTATGTCACCAAAGGAGGATCAGGAAATAACACCTGTGTGAAAGGATCTCCATGAAGGATAGGGAGGTGGTGGAACAAGATCTCACGGACAGAACATGTGTGAGGATGAAAAGTAAGAACCAGTTTAGAGTTTAGCACAGTCATTATGAGAGACAGGGATGACACGCTGAATGGGAAAGGTAAGAATAACTAAGGACAGAGAAGCTTACTAAAAAAGTCAAGTATCTCGTAGACCTCATCAAGAAAATTGTTATCTTCGTGGCACAGGGGACAAAGATGTAGAAATTGAAAATATGGGAATGTGAGTCAGCAAGATTGAGGAGGATAAGAAGTGTACAGGAGATAGTTATGTCAGTAGATTTATAGTAGACAGTAGTGGAAAGGTCAGAAGGATAGGTAGAAACTGATGTCAAGAAAGTTTACTGACAAAAGAGAGATACTAGAAAGCAAGCGTAATGATGGATGGAAATGATTGACTATTTATTTATTTATATTACTTCATGTGATCATAAATTAGCACTTGGAACACGTAGAGCCTATACCAAGCAAAACTTCTCATGCTTCAGATGGAAATGAAAAAGACTAAAGTGCACATATTGGGAGTCTCAAAACACAACAGATGGACTTGTCAAGGCCACTTCAACATTCATACATGCAAATGTTTTATATTCTCACAGAGAGAAAAGAGCAGATATGGCAGAGTTGATTTCCGCCTATCACAAAGGTAATTTGCATCATTGCTAAGTTACAAGCCTATCAACAATTGCATCCTTACAATCGGGTTGAAGCGGAAAAAAAGAAACATGACAATACAGAAATAAATCCAAGATTTGAAGAAAGGAAAATCAACGGGATGTGGTGATATACTGAAATGACAAAGACCATAAATGTTCCCAGAGATAACGTATGGATGATCGCATTGGTCAACCACAGAAACCCCATGGAAGAAGATTGAATACTTCAAGCTAAAATGGTCTCAAAACAGCGGGAAAAAAAGAAAGAAAAACACAGAAATCCTACAGGAGCTGGATATAGAACAAAAATGGCTAGTAAACAACATTACGTCTAGGAGGCAGACTGAGGAGGAGATGGACATTACAGAAGCTGACAATGATTGACAGCGAAAGAGGCTGGAGAGCTGGCCAGGAATCGAGTGTCTTACAGATCAGCTGTCATGAGAGCCATGTTCTGCAAAGGACATGCTACATGATGATAAATTGATAGTTTCTAATGAAATTTGTTTGCCATGATGTACAATCCTCCTAGATTACCTTTCACAGGCTAAATAGGTGATAATGGTATATTTTTGTGTACAAACACTGGTCCAAATCTTCTTGCAACAATACTGATTGATGTAAGGGATCATTGTTCTATACATTAATATACCCTTTTGTTATCAATTGTTTCTTCCTCTTCTGTTACTGCAATAAGAAATGTGGCTACAATTGAAGTTGACATCCTCGCAGGAAGTCTGTATCAATGGTATTTTATGTAGTACTTTGCTTTGTTTTATATGAAGTTACCAGCAAGACATGCACAACCCTGCATAGTTACCTTTTAAGACAAATGTAGAAGGGTGCAGCTAAGTTAATCTTTCTTCCTTAATTTAGAAGTCATGGGATCCATACAGTCAGGTAAAATTTAATAAACAAGACTCCGACTCGTGTCCATACAGTGAACCTGGAAACAGGCCATCTTGCAGCAGCATGGACAATGAAGTGGAGATCAACACTGATGCCAATATTGGTGAGCCTAACATTGCACTGCAGGATAAGGAGCATTTAGTTACTGTTAAAGGCTGTATATTGTGTATGTCCAGGAAGTATTTAGTTAAAATTGAGAGCTACTCATTTCGTACTCGGGAATCTGGTATTTTTTTTTTTTTTTTTTTTGCGTTCGCCTTATTTCTCTAATCCCCAAGGCGGTGTGCGTTGCACTGTGGTTTTTATTTTGCGCCTGTCGGCCCAATGCATCCGACTTCAGCATGCATTTTATGTAAGGGTCTGCTTCCTCCTGCATTTTCTAAGGGTTTGCTTCCCCGGGGTAACGGCCGGTGCTGTGATGGGGATCGAACCCAGCACCTTCGGATTGTGAGCCGTGCCACTTATCCACTAGGCCACGCCGTCCCCTAGAATCTGGTATTCAAACAGGATGATTATGCTAGGTAGCTGAAGCTAAGCGGAGTACATTCTTTTTTTTTCAATTTTACTTCCCGCTGCTTACAAGGCTGGTGGAAAGTATGTGGGGAGTATTGGGTAGGAATTTCATTATCTTTCTAAACTTTTCACCCAACAGTCTGCTCTTTTCAATTTTCAACTGCCAAGTGTTTTTATATGCACAGCATATACCTTCTAACTTTAAATCAATCTCTGATATGACTGGATAAATGCTGGTCCCACCTCTGATGAGACCAGAAAAACCGGGTTGTTTTTTTTTTGCGTTTGCCTATTTTCTCTTTTCCCCAAGGCGGTGTGCGCTGCATTGTTTTTATTTTGCGTCGGTTGGCCCAGTGCATCCGACTTCGGCATGCATTTTATGTAAGGGCCTGCTTCCTCCTGCATTTTCTAAGAGTTTGCTTTCCTGGGGTAACGGCCGGTTCTGTCATAGGGAGCAAACCCAGCACCTTCAGATTGTGAGACGTGTCACTGAACCACTAGCCCACGCCACCCCCAGAGGACTCTTTATTTAAACTTGTGGGATTTGAAACCCTAGTTTTTAAGCTTTCCTCTTCTTTTTCTTCGAACGCTGTCAGACGTCAACCTTTATTTTTTCGAAAAAAGCAGCGGTCATCCTGAGGCTGTCGACACTGCCATAGAGCTTGTTAAGTGTTGCCACTGGTGATGGTTTTAAGCTTTCAATCTTTAAGAGGCAAGCACTTTACCTCTCAGCTATCCTAGTTATACGCCCAGCTAAAACAGCATTAGGGACCTAATAATCAATACCACAGTTATTATACTACTTTACATTGATCTGGAGAGAATTGATGCTACTATTTTAATAGTTACCAGAAAATGCCAACGGACATGCAAGAAAGGAACACAGATCATGCTATTACCTTTTTCAAGTTCAAGAATGGCTTGAGAATATTGTTCTAAAGCTTCCCCATACTGTCCACTGCGGAATAGTTTGTTTCCCTCCTCCTTCAGATCTGAAACTGCAGATGGGAGGGTTAGCTGTACAAGCTGAGGACGTAATAGGTGACTTGGAGTGCTGGGTGCAGATGTCGCTTGTGGCGGTACAGATGTTGGTTGTGGCGATGCTGCCTGTGATGTTTCCATCGATGATTCATCAAGAGTGAAGGACGGTTTTGAATCAAGAGAGCCAGTTGGTTCCTGGGATAATGCTGATGAGCTGTCAGTTGTTTCAGTAGATGGTAAGGCACTTGTCTCCACAGGCAGAAGAGGGGAAGCTGGAGACAAGGTCACAGGGCTTTGTAAACACGTTTTGGAATTATCCTGACTGGTGATATTGGGGAGAGTATCCTGGCTTAATTCAGATTCAGTGCAATCAGTACTCATTACTAAAGGTGGTTGTTCCAATACATCAAGGCCTGATTCAGATAAGTTATCTGTGACAGGTAATTTCTGCTCTGGAGATGAATTTGCTGCTACGGGACTCTTGGACTTGTCATATCTGTCTTGCTCTGGTCTGTCAGAGTCTGCTGCCACTGAAGATGAATTATCAATCTCACAAATGTCATGAGTACCATATCCATTGACCACAGGCTTGTCTACTTCTATTTCTTCTTCTGCTTCATCATCTTCACTATCCACTTCTTCTATGACCATCCTTCTACCCCCTTTCTCTTTTCTCTCAATCTCTTCTTGTGCTACTGCTTTCTTCACTTCTTTTAAGAGGTCCTGCAGGAGAAAAAAATGTTCACTTTGCAAAATATAAGAAATGACTAGAGAATAACACAAGGTGATTGGAGTGCTGACAAAGCACAATATTTTTTTTTTTTAGAACAGTAAAAGCCTTGTGATCACAAAGTCTACTTGATTGAAAGAGAGAATTCGCAACAGTCATGATGAATGCAGACAAAATAATCTTCCCGCTAAAAATACTTTATAACATGTAATGTTTTCTCCTCAGATGAGCAAATATTAAACACTAAAAGGTGAGTTATGTAATAAACTGCCTTCTTCTTGTCTCCTTTTCACTCGGGTCAATGTATAGAGCCACAACTGCAGACGCCCTCTTGCAGGAAGTCTGTAACAAAGTACTTATATGAGTATTGTTACAATACTGGTGTCGGTAGCAATTGGTTTTACATGATGATGTTGCTGGACCCTTGCAAAGTCATCTGTAATTGCCCTTTATGACAGGCCCTAATCTTTTCACTTTCACCATCATAGGCAATATATTTTCTTTTTCAACCTTTTCTTGAAGAACAACGTAAGAACAAATGATCAATGCTTATGACAGTCTTTCCGGGTACAGGTTAGGTGACATGATAAATTTGTTCCAAGATCCACCCTTTATTGGGTGAAGGGTAGGTAAATGTGCTAGAGCCAAATATTTCTTACTGCAGTGACTCTAGACAGCAACTAATGCACAAGATGATGATTATTGTCGACCAGATGCAGGGAATACTAGTATTATAACAGCAGCTGATTATACAAGCCAGAAAAAAGCAATCCTTTATTTGTAGAAGGCGTATGTGCATTGGAGTTAGATAACGTTACAATGGGCAAATATTGGTGGAGAAAGGAGACAAAGGATAACGCCAGAAGACACTTTGTCAGTTTGGCATGGAGGAGTGAGTCAAGTCCAGAACTGACAAATAGCATTTGAAACAGGAAGATGAAACTGTAGAATGCTAATTACCATGGCACATGATGATAACTAGATATCACTTCACAATGATACATATAACATTATCCTCGGCTTCAGTCCGGCAGATGTGCCGTATGCTAGGAATCCAACAATATTCTGTATGTATTCTTCTGCAATGATGTCACAATGCAGACCTAGGCCTTTGGTCAGTCAATCTCACCATCGGATAGGTGGACAACCCGTGGACATGTGCAGACATATTACCATTAAAACGTTGTTGTCTGTGTCCATCTGTTGCCCGACATGTGTACCATTTTATCCCATATCAAAATTTTTAGAGTGCACCGTTCTATTACTCTCTGAGTAAAATTGAGCATATCAGCATCTGTTTTGCGCAAGTTCCACACTTCTCGTCCATAAATCATTGCTGGAATGACCATGGAATTGAAAGTGTGTGTTCTTGCCGTGGTGTACTTCATATCTTAGAGTATTGGCTTAATACATATCAGATTAGGTGGTTGTTTGTAAATGCCCACAATGAGTGGGTTTACTCTTTTGTGCGCCCTAAAAAGGACATTAAGTGGCGAGCTGTCACAGGTTTCCTCAAATCCCAAGTGTGCTGATGAAGGTGGACCGGGATCCTCCAAGCGGTTGAGCTATGCTTGGGCTCATCTGCGTGTCACTCACTACTACGGAGATCACGTCAAACCTAACATTGTTAGCCAGACTGCTATCATCGATAACAGCCCGTTTCCAGGACAACTAACGAGGAAGTCAGGTGAGGGTCTTGACAGTATATTTCTCCTGACCCTGGCTAACACTGTCTGATCAGTGTGTATTGCCTGACTAACTTTAGCCTCATCATCCCCATCAGATTAGGTAAATGATAATCAATATTTTCAAAACTACCAAATGTTATCATATGATGGTATCACAGTTCCTCCATATATTTGGTGCTCATAAATTAGAGAGAAAAAAGGCATGATTTATATCTTACCTCAGCTTTCCTGTTATTTGATTCCAGCGTAAGAACTTTCTCCAGGTCTTCACATGCTTTCTTAAAGTCCTTTTTGCTTTTGTATGCTGTACCTCGTCTCATTAAAGCTGCATGGTTTATGAGGGTGGGCAAGATATAAACATTGATACACAAAGTATTATTAACTTTTATGTTTAGTACGTTTTGAAATGTGTCAGGAAAAAAAAAGTTTGTGGACATTTAATAACATTAAAAAAAGACATTTTATTTTCAGTTTTATTTGTCCAATATGCAGCATTTATCCCAGGAAGAAAAGACAGGACTGCTGACCACTAATGTAGAAGCAGTTGAGTTATATAGATGGGAAAGATGACTAAAAGTATCACAATCAGACTGCACTCTTTCAGAAAATGAACCTTTTGGTTATAATGTTTCATTTTTGTTTCTGTTTTAGCGCAGTATCTGAACATAACTATACATGTTTATTTCAACCCATAGGACCGCCGCAGCCGATTTGATTAAAAAAATTAAATGATTACTTGAACTCATCTCCGGTACAGCTATTTGTTGTCTCAATTCAGTGTCTCACTGCTTTCTGGAATCTGTGAGACATTTTCGCCAAGGCTGCCTTCAATTTGTAGAGTTCCCTTTTCTTGTGGAATTTGAGCGCCAATATGACTGACTGACTGCTTCCGTTATTTTCACGATTTTCTCAAGCTTATAGTTTTTGTGTTGCAGAGTCTAAGAGCTTCAATTTCAGCTCTAAAGATGTTTTAGAACTTGCATGTGACTATAGACTTGGTCACTTTTTCACCATTCATTTGTCTGATCACCACTCCTGCTCCTGTGTCTCAGGTGGCACTTGTAGTTGAGCCATCTGTATAGGCATGTGTCCACCTGTCTGCTGGATACTTAGCATCTAAGTACTCTTCTGTGATATGCTTTCTCTTCAAATCTGTCTGCACTGCTTTCCCTTTGACCCTTTCTATTAGTTCTGGGAGTGTGCACACCCAGGGAAGAGTAGTACTAACTGACTGTATGGGCCTTGGTTTTGTTTGTGATAGCACTTGGTCTCTGAGTGCCAATTTCTGTGAGCATGACGCAAAGCTACTTCTCTTAAGTCTGCCCTTCCCTTGGTTGTTAATTATTTGGTGCATTGGCTGGTTCAGGAGTCTCTTGTATTTTTCTCTGTGCTTCATTACTGTTATGTCCCGTCTATTGTCCATTGACCGAAGACTCGCCATTGTTTCTAGTGCCTTCTATGGGTGTGACATTCAGTGGCCCCAGTGATGGGTGTGATTTGGTTCTGTACTACTTATTTGACCAAAGTGTCTTCTCGTTGCAGTGGTTCAAACCGTGATGCCATACTCTAGTATTGGTCTCACTCTTCCTGTATATAGTATTTTGTTGTCTGCGCCCCAATTCATGCTTGATAGCTCTTCAGTATGCCCATTTGGCACCTGGCTCTTTTTTCCCCCTTCACTTTATATCTGCTTAGCCCATGCCATTCTACCGTCCAGATACAAAGTGATTCCCATGTATTTAGGATTTTGTTCTGGTGAAAGAACGTAGTCATTTATTTTAAGTTTCTAGTTAGATAAACTGAATGTGGTTTTGTAACAGAGTTACAAGGGTCCAACAAGCCAATGCCAGGGAAGTCCTGAAAATACTGTTCGTGGTACCCATACATAACTTGAGAACCTTGCCTGAGAAATGGGGTTCATTGTTATAAATTCTCAAACAATACTTGTTTTTTTGTTTTGCGCTCGCCTTATTTTCTCTAATCCCCAAGGCGGTGTGCGTTGTACTGTGGTTTTTATTTTGCGCCTGTTGGCCCAGTGCATCCGACTTCAGCATGCATTTTATGTAAGCGTCTGCTTCCTCCTGCATTTTCTAAGGGTTTGCTTCCCCGGGGTAAATGCCGGTGCTGTGATGGGGATCAAACCCAGCACCTTCCGGTTGTGAGCCGTGCCACTTAACCACTAGGTCAAGCCGTCCCCGTCAATACTTGTTTAAAACTGTCTAGCAAAAACGATTACCATCCCAGGATTTCTACTGGAAATTCCATGACCTTCTAGGTCACATGGTAGGTTAAAAAACAAGCTATCCTTTCTCTGATGACATGCTAGTTCAAGTAAAGTTGAGGGAATGAACTCAAGACAAACAGAAGTCATTGGTCGAAGCGGGGAGCTTAGAATATAAGCTGGAGGATGAGGGTTCTAGAAAGAAGACCAGAAAGAGCAGACTACTGTGTAGTTAGTAGGTAAGATATAGAATATATATAAGAAACTAGGATAGACTACAGAACATAGCCAGTGAATAACCAGAATAGAAGTCACTGAAGCAGAGTAGAACTTTTTAAAAAAAATTAAAATTTTTTTTAATGTTACCTGGGGCTCGAAGTCATCGCCTCTGGTTTTTTCCCCATTTTAGCTCGGGAGCATCGCACAAAGCACGAACTCCGTAGCTCCAGCGATGAACCCATCATGGACCGATCGTCACAGCTCGAAATCGAACCCCGACCGTCTGAACACAAGGCAAACGGCTTGACCACTTCACCAGAGACCCCCTAGTAGCACTGAGTAGGGAACAAGGGACCACGCATGTGTTAGAATCTGTCTGTGTGTGATGTTCTGTTTGAGTTGTCGCTAACACCGGTCACACGTGACACTGACTTCCAAGTCCCTGAGTGGCATTCGTCTGCATTCTCGTCAGAGAAAGACGTGCTGCTTCAACGCGAAGCTGTCATCTAGGACAACATGTCATAACACAGGTGTTACCCTTGGCCTGACAACCACAGTAACAGAACCACTGTCGTCTGTCGTAGACACGAGAATCGCAGAGTTCCTGACAACCGACGATGAAGAAGAATAACCAGCAAATCTGATTACTGTAGACATTTTCCTGACAAGAGGCTCAGAAGACATCTATGTTGTATAAGCTGAGAGGCCAACAGATGAGCGAGAACAGAGAGATAGAACTGCGAACAAGTAACCAGACAGCATTGTATCAACGCAAGAGGGATATAGACAGGTGAATAGAATAATTGCTAGACTTGACCACGTGATAGAAACCTAGGGTTATTTTAGTGCAAGATAAAGAACTGTACTAATTTGGGTAAGGGAACTGAACATGTCTGGATGACATGGGACATGAACAAGTGTTCATATGCTCATTCTTACAGGTTTGTGGGCAACAAGGGAGAATCCTTGTCTGTGGAAGGATCAGAATAAAGGATAGGGGAAAGTCGCTATAGTTAGAGAAGTGTTGATAACGAAACTCACGATTCACATGCTTAGTATTACTATTATGAAGATGCTCAGCAGCGCATGAGCTGCAGTGGTCAGCGACCCATAGCTGACTGCTAGCGTCAGGGCCAGCGAACCATAGCTGCCAAGATCCTTCTACACCTCCACACGGTGATCCTGGATAACAGGCTGCAGTAGGGCAGACTGGCTAAGGAGAAGGGATCGAAGAGGGAATGCTAACCTGGTACTCATAACATGCTTGCTGAATTCGGATGTGTTGGACCGAAAGGTGCAAATATCGCAGCGAAGCTGTAAACTACGACACAATGCATTCCGTTCTCTGGACTAGATTCTGCTACTTAAGCCCTTTCAGGGTTTGGTAGTGGGAGATTGAGAACGAACGAAGAAGAAGTATTACTATTGTAACATGTATAATGTTCAACAAATAAACCTTCATTGTTTTCCTGTTGTTAAAAGAATTGTTAGTGGTTTAATTAAAGTTTGAGTTTATGAGTGATAGTGGTGTAAGGAAGAAAGTTAATAATAAGTGGTGATAGAATAAGTTAACCCTGCCAGTTTTCTTCTCATTAATGGTCATCAGCCATAATTTTGTCCAGTTCTCTAGTTTTACCAGTGCTTCTTCCATTCTATTATTTGCAACTGCTATTGATTCTTCCCTTGCCCAAGTTGTCTGTGTACATTGCAGCTAGTACTCTAGTGTGCATGCCTTTTATGTCGTTTATAAAGATCATGAACAGTGTAGTTGACAAAACTCCCCTTTGTGGGACTCATTGTTCTTATGTTACCCCCTATCCTTTATTCTGATCCTTCCACAGACAAGGATTCTCCCTTGTTGCCCACAAACCTGTAAGAATGAGCATATGAACACTTGTTCATGTCCCATGTCATCCAGACATGTTCAGTTCCCTTACCCAAACCAGTGTTTGACAGCAAAGAGTGATTCACCTGTAGGTCCTGCAATTTCATATATTTCATCATTTGCTACCAGTGTGCCATGACATACACTGGCGAGTGGTTTGTAATTCCATGTACACTCCCAGCAGCACCTTCTCAACATCTCCAAGAACTGTGGCTCCCCAGTCACTTCAATGGTCCTGGGCACCATATGAAGGCTGATGTTAAGGTCACAGGCATATTCTTCTGCTGCTCAGATGAGCGACTTAAAGTTGAAAAATAGAAATGACTGCTTTCTTGCATGTGCTGCATGGCATCAATATTTTCCATACCTTAAATTTCAACTTTTCTCCCGCCTTCAATGTTTTCAATTTCTTGTGGTTAATGTCTAAACATATCACCATCTGGTCACCAGTTTCTTCTTACCCTGTACACCTTTACTTCCGCTCAGCAAGGCTGACCAGCCCACAAATTTGCTAAGTTATGTTTTTGATACGTTTTAATCTTCATCCACAATGTGTTAGCTCACATATGCATTGATTGTTGTCCTTGAAGAAAGCCGTTTGGTCAAAACATAAGATTGTTCCAGTGTGATATCTGAACCATATCTATCCATGTGTTTATACACTTTATTTTACTCAACAGTAAAATCACAGTCTTGCTTTATTTGTAATTTTACTTAGATGTAACATTTGCGAGCAGTGTATCAGACTAATTGTACCATATGTTCCAATGGAAATGAAAAGAAAAAGGAAAATGATATACAAAGTTGTCAGTCTCCATATTTTACATATACAGATACAATTTTCCCATTGAAGGAGGACTCTTGAATATTGATCTGATATTATGCACGAAATTGCATTTCTAAATATATAGACTTTTGGGTCACCTTGTAGGACAAACTATAACAAAAAACAAAAGAGAAAGATGGTGACAATGTTCAGTCAGATCAGTAGCAAGTGCAACTCTTACCTTTGATGTTGTTCGCCTCTATATTAAGTACACTGTTACAATCCCGTATGGCTCTTTCCCATTTCTTGAGCTTCAGATCTGATAACAGAAATTTAACACATTTTAACAATTTAATGTGATACTTTCTACACAAAAAATGAATTCTACGGTCAGAAAATACTCAAATGGACTATAATTCACAAATTTAATATTTTATATATGGGGAAATCAATCAATTCTTGCAAGCTAGCATACCATCAAAAGAATTCAAATTGTCCAAAACAAAACACTAATTTGCAAGTCTTCTTCGTGTATTCACACAGAAGCAAATTTCCCCAGAACGAATGGAAAAAAAGATTGAAGAAGTTATTTAATCTTGTATTCCTGTATCACATTTGGGATATTGCTTCTAGAGTTTTCTTTAACACCCTGAAAACAAACTATTATGTACTGGGCAGGTCTTTGATCTGTGTGAATGGCAGGTTGTATAATGACATGAGCATGTGCTCTATTAATCACTTTGTATGACATGTCTTCAATGTAGCAATAATTCTATTTTTAACTCTTGAAACGCAGAGCACTTCCAGAAATCACCTGGGCAATTTCCCCATAAAACTTTGGGTCTATAACCGGTTGCTCATGTTAGTCCTCTTCTGCGTTTGTTCTCAATCTAAACAGGGCTTTGCAAGTAGCAAGATGTAGTCTGGAGAACGAAATGCGTTGTGTCACCAGTTTACATATTGACTGCGATATTTACACCTTTTGGCCCGACACATCCGTTTTTGGCAGGGTTAGTCATCAATTGGGTTATCTCTCTACTATTTTCATCAAGCTGTGTCAGGCTTGGAGAAAATGTTCTACTGTTTGCTCTCCTAACACAGACCCGTGTATCCCATGTTTGATTTGTTGCAGATTATATTTAAGTTTGAAGTGAATAATTTGGGAGTCTAAATATTTTCGCTTGACTCTATTACATAATAGGAAAATCTGAACCACTACTCACATGCTAAAGCTCTATTGTTGTAAGATGCTGCAATGGGCATAAGGGATATGCTGCGAGAATAATAAGCCACAGCCTCTTCAAAGTCCTGGGATCTGAAAGCCTGACACAATACATCAGTCACAGCATTATTTAAGCAAATGACAGATATATTACAAACATATGGCTAAACATCAAAACCAGAAAATATAGACACAATTTTGTGACTTTATTTTCTGATACATGCCAGTATTGAACAAAGATGATCACGACTTTTTACTTTAAAATTGGGTACATTTAACAAAAATTGTGTGCATACAATAGTCTAGTACAGGTCCAACATAACCAAGCATTTTACAAAATACAACCTTCGACCTGCCACAAAGACAATGTCAATTCCCTAAATGCACATGACTAAGCGTGTCAACGTCCCAATTATGTACTAGCCTAGCGGAAAACCTACGGAAATCAACTACAAAAATATAAGATTTTTCACTTAGCTGTGGTTCCAGTTGTCAAGCGGAATAATTATGAAAGTTGTTCATTTGTTAAAACCCCTTTCCTCACCCCTCCCTTTACTCATTATAATCTCTTCCTACTAACACACCCATCCCTTATTTATTTCATTATATGCAGAAGTTATCTGGAAATGCTATAATAAACATGGAATGTATTGTTAAAAGTTTAAATAAAAAACGAGAAGGAAAAATATTATGGCTCATCTGGGATTTGAACCCAAGCCTCTCAGACCTTGAGTTAAAATCATATCCCTAGACCAAAGAGCAAATTGGACATAAACATTCACAGCCCCTACCACTGATGAGGTAAAGATAGCCATAAAAAAAAAAAATAAATATGACAGAGCCGCGGGTCATGACAATATTCCGTCTACTAAGCTATTAAAGTACGCCTTGTACCCAATAACCCCCACACTGCACCAACTCTTCTCATTGGTGTGGAACATTGGCCAGGTGCATGTGCTCCTCTCCAGACTGCAGCCCCTGTTAATGAGGCATTGCCACCTCCAACAGTCAGTGTTCAAAGCCTCTTACTCCACCCCTTGAGTTTAATCACCCTCTCCAAGTAGCCTAGAACCTACAGGCTGCCATTGATTCTGTGGATAGACATGCCCTGTGGAAGGCCCTACAAAGCTTAGGTATCACAGATACCCTGATAACCCTAATTGAGGAGCTACACAGCCCCACCAGCGCCAAAATTAGACTTGGACGGGATCTCACGGAGGAGTTCTTTACATCATCCAGTGTCCGAGACGGTTGTGCTATCGCCTTTTTTGCTGGGCCATGAACTGGATTCTCATACAGTCTTCTGCACACAACCCAGAGGTCTTTGTGGGTGACTCCCTGGTAACTGATCTTGTCTACACTGAAGACGTTGTCACACCCGGCCACAATTCTCAGGTAGCAGTCACAACATCACCCATAGGATGGGCTTTGCAGCTTCATCCATCCAGCAGTCTGGTCCCAGTGAAGGCTCTCAATGGAAATCAGGCTTCATATTTACTCCTCCTGCATCTTCGCTGTTCTCCTGTGCAGTTCAGAGACCTGGACACTACTACAGTGAGACCGGAAGCGTCCTGAGGCCTTTCCACCCGTGCAACCAGAGGGGAATCCTCGGAATCCACTGGCACGACATGAATTCCAACAGTGAAGTAGTTCGACGTAAACTTGCAGGCATTGCCTCAATGATTGATTGCCGTCGACCCAGCCTAAGAGACTATCCCACAGGCTGTGGGGACGGGAGGAAAGAGGCAGCGCTCATGCTGGAGATATCCTTAGGGCCGCGCTAGCAACATCTGGCCACATTCCCAGCAGAACTGCAGGCCGCCTAGGATATTTATTATAGGATATTTATTCACAAAGAAAATCTTTCATATGTTTTTAACAAATATTGTCACCATTAACTTTGCATCTACTGTTACCTTCATGGCACATGCATCCTGCCAAGTTAGTGTGGTCAAAACAAATATTGTCAAGTAATCATAATTTTAGTTTGTTCAAAATAAATAAAAATACCTAAGCTGTTTCTGATACAAATTTGGAAAAAAGACTGCCTACTACACACCCAAGTTATGTCATAAGCAATCTCACATGATTCTATCAGCGAAACCAAATTTCCAGCACACACATCAGATAAATAGACAGACCAGACACACATTGGAGAAATAGTATATGCAGATACCTTGTTACAGGGCTTATTTCTCCATTAACTCAGAATACAAAGGAAAGGAAACCATTTACTTTTTGCTATTACAATATTCATGCCTCAATTTAAACTTCAGACACTTTAAAATATAATTTGCATGCAAAGATTTAATTTTCAGCCAGTAAAGCCAAATGCATAAAAGTGAGAAATAAATTTGTTTTTAAAATAAATATGGAAAACAAAAACAATTAGTATGAATAGAGATAGATATATATATAGAGAGAGAGAGAGTACCCATACAAATGTATTTGGAAATGGTGAGAGAAAGAGAAAGAAAAGCTTAAATACCAAAACCAAGCATTTCTAATTTATTCATATCAGTTTTTAAAACAGACTATGGTTCATTGGTCTATTGTTGTAATGTATAGAAGAAAGAACTCAATGCATAATCTCCTTTAACAGAACTACTTTTTTACACTCTACTTTGTACATGTGTGCTTGGTTTTGTTTGAGGAGAGTGACAAAAAGTGACAACATTTTTACTGCAGCAAACAATTATTAAACAAAACTGTTGGAACTGGTTACCTCATTCCCTTTATCTTTCTCCCTGTTTGCTTTCAAATCTTTCTCCTCCTCACTCATACCTATTATATAAGAATGCAATTTTGGTATTACTGCCAATGTAATTTCATGATGAAATAAAGAATTTTGTTACAAATAAAACTAAAAAATATATAGTTTACATTCAAAAGAGGCCACACAACAACTGGGTGGGTGGGGGTGGGGTGGTAAAGGAAAGATATTAAACATGTTTTACCTTTTCAATTTCTTTATTTTCTAGATCAACTTTAGATCTTTTTGTTTTGCCGCTGGTCATTATCTAAGGTTTTACTAGTGCTCAAATAGAGATTTCACTAGTCTGCATAATTTATATAAAAGAATTTATATCGATTTACATTATGACGAGGCCCAGAATTTTCTAGCAAGCTTTAATCTACGAGAATAAATTAACATTATGCTTGAATTAATAATTTTATTCACAAGCAAAACGTGAAAGATATTAAGGGAAAATAATTTCAAAAAAACCTTTAACACAAGAGCAAGACAAATTTTAATTTAGTAGACCTGAAGTGTCTATTTCCAAGGAGATCTCATTGCTTTTTGCTTTTCTTGTAGTTTTCTTTTCCTGTACTTCTGCTTCTTTCACTTCTGCTTCAACATCAAACCTGTCAATAGTGTATTAAAAATTGGTATTCAGTTCTTTATACTGCTGCGCCAAAGTTCAAACAAGAGACGACCTTTACAGACTCTTATTCTATAATTATTGTATTCCTGCTGCCAAACAAGATACATATGATGCTGCTGTTAGACTGATGTATGATCAAATGCCACACGCACAAACGTAAAGGGAGCCTGGTGATGTCCCAGTTCACATAATAAGCAGACCCATGAACAAGAGAGCATGTGTTAATTCTTCTTACATGCATAAGTTCTGCTACAGATCGTTGACATCATGGCAGGTGTGATACCGAATCCGTCCAATCTGGATCAGCGAGCATTGCATATTGAAGGATGTGAGTCAACGAAAGAATTTCCGCTGCTAGGTCAGATGAACATTGTTAACAACAGAAGAAGCCATCACCAAGACTGATGCAGCAATACAGGTGGACAGTCGTAAAAGCGTACGTTCACTACTGGAGGAATTAGCTGGTGCCATTTGGGACAGTTCTTCTTCTTCTTCGTACGCTGTCAGACGTCAACCTGTATTTTTTCGAAAAAAGCAGTGGTCATCCTGAGGCTGTCGACACTGCCATAGAGCTTGTCTAGTGTTGCCACTGGTGATGGCCACATCTGCTTTCTCTGATCCTCGTATGTCGGGCAGTTTTGCAGCAAATGTTCAGCGGTCATTTTCCCGGTACCACACGGGCATTCGTCAGTGCCATCTATCTTCAGTTTATTGAACAGGTGGTACCGCCTTTATGACTCTTCGTAGGTCACACTAGGGTCTGGTTGTGGTAGTCTTGCACCTTCTTTTGCCAGTCTGTCTGCCTCCTCGTTGCCTTGGACGTTACAGTGGGATGGAACCCACTGTACCACTACTCTTTTTGGTGCGGACTGCTGGCATAGTTGACAGAGTACTGCTCTTAAACCATTAAGTTCAGTATTTTTCTGGCTTTTTAGTGCTGTGATTACGGCCAGGGCATCTGTAAACAGGACAGTTCAAATTGTGGTCTGGAAGAAACTGAAGTATCGGAAGGTGTGTTCACAATGGATCCTATAAATGCTGACGACATCATGAAGAATGTAGGGGTGAAGCTTGAGTCACTTTCTGCATAATGAAGTGGGTGGTGAAGCATTTCTGTTGCCCAGGTGATGAATCATGGTACACATCCAGAATCACCAAAACACAACAAATTTAAGTTACAGGTTTCTCCTGGTAAGATTATACTGACTGCATTTTATGACTATAAAGGGCTTAATTGGTGGACTAAGGGTCTGGCATGAACATCAATGCTATCCACTACAATGATTCAATAGACAAGCTGCATAAGTCATCAAGAATAGTTCACCCAGCATGCTTTCATATGATGTGATTCTATTGTACGACTCATTTGCATGTCATGAACATTGTTCAGGAAGTGTTAGCATGGAAAAAAAATGTGGGAAGTTCAGCCTCACCCAGTCTACAGCTCTGATATGCCACCACATGACTTTTATTTGTTTGAACTCTGATACAGACGTCATGGCTGCAGTGACCAAATGGTTCAATGATCAACACGTCCTTTTTCACAGATGGTATCCGTCATCTTCCCAAGTAGTTGGATGCACGTCTGAATACCTACGGTGACCTCTTCAAATGACCCGTGGTTCATGCTTGCTTCATTCACTGCTCGTACTCCATTGAAATTAAGACCTGGCTTGATAGATATTTACCTGACTGGTGGACTGCTACAACATTCTATGTATATTGTAAAAGTGACAAAAGAAGGTTGTGAATGAGGCTAGTAACATCATGTAAAGTTAATTGCTACAGACATCAACACTGAACGATTACAACAAAAGCTCTGCTGCAAGCTTCCTGTAAAATGCCAGCTTCAATAGTGGCCACATGCTCCACAAGGAGTGAAAAAAAATTGTTTAGAAGATAGAGTTAGCACAAGACTTGCAGGCCCTGGAAATTTGTAATGGTAAGAAAATGTATAACTATGATTTACCAAAGTTCAACACGAAATCAAATAAACTGTCAGACTTTGTTTATGACAAGACAATTGGTGCACACCATATTATTAATTTTGTGTTATTTAAAAATATAATGCAAAAGTCTGAACTCACACACTAATCCAGCGCACAAGTAACAAATAATGAAAATCCAAACTCATGAATATATCTCAGTGTGAATTCCAGTATATCCTGCTGCATAAACCTAATGTGTACGTCATATTTGACATGTTAATAAATGAGGTGGGTGCCTAAAACCCACCTCCATCTATAAAATGTACCCCAAATTGGCTTAGCCCCCACTCGAGATCCATCACCTGAGAAATTGAACGAGAAAAACAGACAAGACACCCAATGTTTTGACATCAGATATAGAGCACAAGACTCAAATCCAGACAGGTTCCTAAAATCAACAAAGTCAATATAGACAAGCCCTGAACGCCACCATATCAAGAGATGGCTTGAATTGATTCAGGCCTCAGAGATGGAACTTCGGGAGGAACCTGCCCTCTGACATCATCTACCATACACAATATGGAAGTCGCTAAACAGACTCTGAACTAAATAATCACGATGCAAGAGGAATATGAAACGATTGGGATACTTACTTACTTAGTCGCTCCTTTTCTACCATGAGGTGTAGAGGTACGACTGGGATACACAGATGATTATACATGTAACTGTGGTGCAATACAGTATCCAGAACTGCTGATGACCTGCCCAACCTTCAGGAAACAAGCAATAGGTGTGACATGATGGAGGCAAATGACAAAACGATCCATGCCACTGAATACTGGAAGCATGGTGCTTGGACACAGAAAGTAAGTTCGTTATATTTTAGGATGACACTTAGCAGGTTGTATCTATATGTTTATCTACCCCAAGACATATTATACTGGACAGTAAATTTTTGTGTTTATCTCTTTTCCCACCACATAGCTAAGATTTAAAAGGTTGCCACAATAAAGGTCTTTCAATCAAATATTTTCTTCAGAGTGATCATTTGTTGGGGAGGAACGGACAGGCAGACTGTAACTTACTATGTATATTGGCCCTGACCAGGGCTAGCCCCAGGCTGGCTGCTACACCATCAAGATGGTAACATGACCAATCAATCAACCAATAGTTCGCGTTGAATGACCATGTCCATGTTCCAGGCAGCGTACAGTTCTATTTGAGAGGTTGCTGATTTTAGCCAGGTGTTGTGAGAGCAGCCCCGAGGATGTCTCCAGGATGAGTACCGATTCTTTCCGTAACTCACCCCCACATCTCGTGGGCTAGAACTTCTCTGGAAAGGCAAACCGCAGGACCGAAGAGGGAGAGACGACGACAATCAATCGTTGAGAAACGCAAAGATACCACCAAAAGGACAGCCTGTGGTTGAATAAAGTTTGCTTCTTCAACACGAAGAAAAAATACCTATAAAAACATACCATGCACATTGTAAAAAGCAACTATAGAGGGTGGTGCGTCATGCTGGTAGCTTTGAACTGTAAAACAGTGCTACAAGAACTACCACTACAACAGTGTATAAATGCTTTTGTGAAGTCTTTTCACAAGGAAGGTGAACTGTGGGTGTAGCCACATGACTCTATTAGAACAAAACAGACATGATAATGCAACTTACTTGTCCCATTCCTTATAGTCCCTTGGCATCGCTTTCTTCTTTTTTTTCTCTTCTGGTTTCTTTTGCTGCAAAATAAGAAATCACTGACCTACTACAAAACCAAAATATATTTTGCTTACAAGAAATTTCAGATTCGTCTGTCATTTTAAGATGTGTGAAAAGATTAATCAATCATTAAGCGTAGCACTGTAACACCTCTAGGATAGCAGACTCAACTCAAGGTTTTTGACTTCTAACAACTTAGTATCTGCTAGCCTTCTGGGTTTGAAAGAAAACTCTAGAAACAACTTTATAAAATATGAAGGCATAGAAGAGTAAACAATAAGGGTTTTTCCAGGAATCAAAAGAAGTATATTACTTACTTTGTCGCTCCTTATCTACTGTGAGGTGTAGAGGTTTGCCATAGATAACGCCATACTGCTCTATCTGCCGTCTTTTTCCTGGCTTCTTTCCAATCCAGCCCCAGGCCAGCTACAGACTGTCATATGTTGTCTTTCCAATGTACTTTGGGACATCCTGCGGGTCTGCATCCTTGACTTTACTGCCTTGGCATCTGAGCCATTTGGTGTTACAAAGGATTGGTTTAATCAACCATCTACGAACCCACTCTAGGATTGATAGATGACAATATGGTCATCTCCGGAAATGAGGACAAACAACCAAAAAAAACATCCAATCCTCCCCCACTCTTGTCTGTGGGCGTGGAGGGGCCCTTCAAGATTGCTACATATTGTCTAGTTACGGATCTTGTCACTTTTCGTCACCTGGACCACCTTTCTTTAGTACCTCATTTCTGCTTTCTTTAGTACCTCATTTCTGAAGTTTGTAATTGCCTTTCTTGGGCTGTGGTCATTGCCCATGGACTCACATCCATATGTCAGGACAGGCACATAGGTCGAGCGGTATACATCCATCTTTGTTTTCCTGCTTATTTCTCTTTTGCTGAGGAATACTCTGTTTATTGCATGGAAAAGTCTACCAGCTGCTGCACTTCATGCAGTTAACTCTTAAAAGAAGTATATTAAAAAATCTAATTATCACCTTTTTCCCCTCCAGGACAATGTTTGTGGAACGAACAGGGGGAAGATTTTCATCTACTTCCACAATATCATCCTGACATTTAGCAGTTGAAGCTTTCACTGATTTGTGTGAGTCCTTCTCGTGCATAGAAACTGTCCAAGTCTGAAGGAAATACATGATGGAAAGATTTATAAACCTCCTGGATATGATATACCGCGCAATTTATTTCCTAGCAAAGATAATTTCACTAACTGTACAATTATTTAAAACTAGGAGGTGGTAATCTTGAATCAATAATTTCTTGAACTTGGAGCAGCATGAACATATCTCACAACAGCATCCTGGGAGAAACAAAATAAGCCCACTATAACCTTCCAAGCATTTCACAAAAGGACTGTGCACAGGGCCAGTAATCTTTTCATGTAAAATGAATTACTATAGACTGCCCGACATACGAGGATCAGAGAGAGCAGATGTGGCCATCACCAGTGGCAACACTAGACAAGCTCTACGGCAGTGTCGACAGCCTCAGGATGACCGCTGCTTTTTTCGAAAAAATAAAGGTCGACGTCTGACAGCGTAAGAAGAAGAATTACTATAGAATCTACAAGACTGCACATGAGTGCTTTTATACATGCTTTCTGTGTAGTATCCATCTGTTGTCCCACAATGTGTATGGTGTGAAAAGGTGATAAGAAACATGAATATATAAACATGTGATCAGCATATCATTAAAAGAGAGACAGCATATAATAGGCATTTACCTTCAGCTCGTCCTCTATGGTATTCCAATCTCCTGATTCAAGATCACCTGGGTGCAAAATTGGACATTCCTTTCTCAGGACATGGCTGCCGTAAAAACAATTAAGAAAAATATTAGTTAACAAACAAGCAAACCTGAAAATTCAAGATATCAATGGCATTCCTATGAAATATGTTTTATATCTGATCTTTGCTTTCTTTTTTTAAATTCTTTGAAATAGTACTAAGTGAAATTGTAAGCTTAAATGCCATGATCAGAGCATGTGAGCCTGCACAATTAGCAATATATAATCTTATCAAGATATAACATATGTAATAACACAATTTACCTCTTTGGATTCAGTATTTCAAGTCTTTTCTCTGCAAAGTTCTCCAAGTCTGGGAACTTGCCTTCATCTCCAGACCTAAGAAAAAATGTTATATAAGAGTTAACATGTATCGTAAAGATCTCAAATGTTGTTACAAGTTAACCAAGATATACTATGATAAACAGCCGTCACATGAATTTTTTCAATGCATACCCTGTGATGGGATAAGTAGTTTTTTTTACCTGATATCTGGAAAACCGAGTTAGTCACTTTTATTCATGTAATATATATGGTATTGTCTCTAGAGCTTTCTTTCAAAACCAGAATACTACTCCAGTCTCATCAGACTTTTACCCTTTTGTGGGCAAATCCATGAAATGTCTTCTATATTTGATAGCATTGTTAGTTTTCTACAACATTTTCACAATGTGTCAGTTTCTCAGGGGTCACACACAAAGCTCTCCCAATAATCATTCAAGCAAGCAGAAAAAGCAACCAACTTACGTAGTTGTTCATCTTTTACCCTAGGTTTTCTTTTTCAGTGTTCATTCTGAAAAGAGGCTGCCATATCAGGGTTTTTTTGTGTGCCAGGATTGTCTTCACAATGCGGTCCTTATTCTCTTAGTCAGATTATACTAGAGCATCCTTTTGCGGGGCCGCCGTTTGAAGGCAGAATAGTGTCTCAGGTCAGCTATGGCTAGCTAACTGATGTACGCCGCCAGCTATGAGCTACTGACTGCTGTAAGCTCATTCACTGTGCTGCATCTTCAGCGCCGACCTTGGTCAGAAGGAGTAGTCATTTGTCTTCTTAACTGGATCAAATATCTGTTGCCTTCCTTCTGAACTGACTCCAGTCAGAGACTGTCTTATGTTGTTATCCCAGCAGACTCAGGATCACCCATGACTGTTGTGGTAGCTGTTATTCTTTCATTCTGCAGACTTAACCAAACTATTGTAGTTAAACTTGTCTGTTTGAGACTGAAGTGGCTGAGCTTCAAGTGACATATCGGCTGACTGTATCCCTTCTTGTTACATTGAAAACCTGTCCTAAGTATCTCCTTACTGAGGTTTGGAGCTGCTTTTGTGGGTTGTGGTCATTGTCTATGACTCACATATATAAATCGAGATGGGTCGTAGGTGAATCAGTATTCGGCCATCATTGATTCTTTATTTATTTCTCATTTGCTGCAGAGTCTTCTGTTTATGGCATGGACAAGTTTATTAGTTGCTGTTCTTTGGGTGACTAACTCTTCTTTGATGCTACCATTGTCTATTACAGCTCGTGTATTTTAGCTGAGTCTGTCCAGGAACTTTTCTTTCACAATAAACTGATGGCTCTTAACCTTTCATAATGCCTCCATGGTTGTTGTTTTTCTTCTTCTGCATTCATTCTCAATCTTCCACTACCAAGCTCTGAACAGGGCTTTGCAAGTAGCGGGATGTAGTCCGGAGAACGGATTTGCGTTGTGTCGCTAGTTTACAGTTTGCCTGCGATATTTGCACCTTTTGGTACGACACATCAGTCTTCGGCAGGCTCCATGGTTGTAAAGCTGCTGATGATCATTTCTTTCTTCTCCAGTTTTTACTTTCAGACATGCAGATTGGTTTGATAATGTTCTTCTGATTTGGTGATCAATTGCATGCCATCAAAAAATGCCAGTTCATAAAAACAAACAAGGCTCATCTTCCAGTACCCTGTTGCTTTTTTATAGGCTTCAATATCATTCATTACGATCATAAAGAGATAGAGGGTCACCCTGCTTTATGCTACTGGTGGTCCTGAACACCTCCAATTTTTTTTTTTTGCTGACATTTTGTTTCTGCATGCCCTATAGAAGCTATGTATCACACAGATGTTCTTTCTTGCCTGGCATTTCCAGAGTGTGTAAGGGAACATTTTCAAATGCCTTTTTCAGATTCACAAAACAGTGGTGCATTTCGTCAGCTTTTTCACTCAGTTGTTTGTGAAGACGTTGTCTTGAGTACTTCATTATCCTAATGCAGTTACACTAGAAGAAATAGATCAACTTTATTCATTGAAAATTACACCCAAAATATGTCTGGCTCTGACCATAAAATGGGTGAACCTTGCAGTTATTTATGCTGCTTTCTAATAATTTGATGTAAATAAATGGTAATTATTACAGAGCCTAATCATAATTTAGTCAGCATCTAGTACACATGAACCAACTCAACATCACATTTTCCAGTTTGTTGAGCAATGCTATTTTCAAAAGAAGTCTCAAGATCATCCAAATCGCAACATAACATTTAGGTAAGCATTGTTACCGTATTACACCAGAGAAATAGATCTTCATATGTAAGGTACTATCTCCTTTTTTCATAGCTTTGTATAAATAAGTTTTTAGTTGTTTTCGTTTGTTCTTTATCTCTGACAAAAGTCTTGTGAGAGAACGTAGGTGATGTTTGTTTTTTTTCCTGGTGCTGTCACTGAGCCAGTGTTGATCGACTTTCATAACTTTTCAACTTCTAACTGAACCTTCTTAACGTTTCTTTATGAATCTGGGCATCTTTTTTCTCTCCTGCCCTTTAGAACATATATCTGCTGCAGTGTCTCTTCAATATTTGTACCACAGCCATTTCCATCTTCTATTTTAACTTCCTCTATGTTTTATTAACATGAATGTATTAGCAATTGCAGTATTTTATCATTTATGTTCAAATCAATTAAGAATTCTTCACATGCATTGAAATTACTAATTAAATCTGAACAAGCAGAGATGAAACATAAAAACACAAGGAGCCTATTATAAAAACCTTTTAATACTTTTAACTTCTCAGAAGCAAAAGTCCATCAATGCAGGAACCATGCAACAAAGCACTACACTGCTCTTACAGTGACAATTTCTGTAGAACTACTTGTATGTTTAACTTGATGAATGCTAGCTTCAAATAAAAAACTTTTTGCATGGCCAACCTTTTACAATGCTTGCCAGGGCAGCAACATCATACCCTTTGCTACTGCAGATAAAGTTCTAGGACTTGTATAGCTTTTGTAATATTCTAAATACATTTATTACAAAATACCATATTTACATTTTCTGTCACAATTAATATGTACTATAATTTTAATAGTACGATAACTGTATTAAAAGATAAATTCTATCAATAATAGCTGCAATCATGTGGGCAATAATGGCCAAGACCAAACAACTCCAATAGTTAAAATTGCACTAAATTTGAGTACTTTACAATTTTAAAAAGTCAAATGACACAATCTTTGTATACCTCAACACAGAGACAATCTTTTCTAGTTCCTTCACACTTGCACATTTTTCTATGTAGCTATACTCCAGATGGGAGAGTGGCAGACCATACTTCTTGGTAGTCTGATTTTCAAAATGCAGATCTGAGGTCATTTCTGCCAGCAGGATTTTTTACATTTGTAGTATTACAATCGTGAAACATGTTATATATACACATACATACGAGGGTAAGTCAGTAAATAGTTCACAAACTGGTATAATATGGCTGAAAAATGTAGCTGATAGTTTCTAAATGTGGGATTAGCAATCCAGCTTTGTGGTTACTGAAGATTGCAAATACTTGGTGTCACATGTGCACAGCTGATATACAAAATGGTGTCCTTGCCCACAGAGTGTACAATAAAAGAACAGTAGGCTGTTATTTGTTTTTGAGGGGAAAAGGACTTTCTGTAAAAGATATTCATTAACAAAATGCTTTCTGTTTGCAGTGAGAAGTGTTTGTCGATTAAAGTGATGGATAACTGGGCCAATTGTTCCCAAGGACACCCATAAATTGTTGATAACGCCCAACCTGGTCGCCCTGTTCAGATTGCCCCATACGACTTCATTGACCCTGAAGAAAACTGACCGACTAGAGAAGCAGCTTCTTGAACATCCCTCTTAGAGCCCCGAGCAATTTCCACCTGCTTGGTGCATTAAAAACCTATCTTAGCAAGAGACATTTTGTGAATAACTAAGAGGCTGAATATGAAGTGGAAATGTGGATGGGATAGCAGACTAAAGACTTTTAGACTGCAGGATTGGGTGCAGTGATAAGTGTACCAAGGTTGGTGAAATATGTGTTGAAATTGCAATAATAAATGGTTTTCAAGTTCTTATCTCTTTTAGTTTTTTTTAAATAGTCACTCTTTACTTATTTACTTTCTTGCCCTTGTGTGTCTATATATATATATATATATATATATATATATATATATATATATACACACACACACCTGTGGTAATAACACAATCAGTTATTGACAATACTTTTGAAGACATCTGAAATACGAGGAACATTCATTAAGTAACAGCAAATTTAAATAAAATGTTAAAAGAAAAATTTTTATTTCAGGACTCAAAATGGCTCTTTAGCGATATTTCATTTAGGGATTGTGACGACTGGGCAGTATGCGCATGTGCAATATAGCATACAACATAGCCGCCCCACTGTCGACTGTGAGAAAAAAGAGGCGTTATTCATTTTTTGTGGCCAAAGGGTATGAAACCTGGAATCTACAGAAGAATGAAGGTTCAGTATGGAGACAGTTGTTTGAGTCAGAGGAGAGAGTATGAATGGGTAGAAAGATTTCAAAATGGAAGACAGGATCAAGACGCTGAGCAGCGCATGAGCTGCAGTGGTCAGCGACCCATAGCTGACTGCTAGCGTCAGGGCCGGTGAACCATAGCTGCAAAGACCCTTCTACACTTCTACGCGGTGATCCTGGATAACAGGCTGCAGCAGGGCAGACTGGCTAAGGAGAAGGGATCGAAGAGGGAATGCTAACCTGGTACTCATAACATGCTTGCTGAATTCGGATGTGTTAGACCGAAATGTGCAAATATCGCAGTCAAGCTGTAAACTACGACACAGAGCATTCCGTTCTCTGGACTACATTCCACTACTTAAGCCCTTTCAGAGTTTGGTAGCGGGAGATTGAGAACGAATGAAGAAGAAAATGGAAGACCAAACGTCATTGATCAACTATGGTGTGGGTGACCAGCAAGTGGGTAGCAGATCAACCAGCTAGTCCGTGGAAACAGGCAAGTCACTATTAATGAAATAGTCGTAGATTTCAACATGATTAATGGTGCTATGAACATAATTGTCAATGATTACCTCACTTATAGAAAAGTGTGTAGTAGATGGGTTCAAAGGCAGCCGTCCGTTGATCACTAGAATGCATGCCAGATGATTTGTTAGGAGCAATTGGGCCATCTTTCCTGTGAAGGAGATGTTTTTCTCCATCAAATTGTGACCAGTCCTCTGTGCACCTTTATGAACCAGAGAGAAGAGACAGTCGATGCAATGGAAACACCCATCGTCTCCAGATAAAAAAAATTCAGGCTTCTGCTGAGAAATTTATGGTAACCAATTTTTTGAATGGTAAATTTCCAGGAAAGGGGTGAAACTGTGACTAGTACTCAAAACACTGACATGTTAGTGAACAGTTTGAAGCACACGATATGATCAAAATGCTAGGGACTTCATACAAAAAGAGTATTGCTTGTCCTCATATGGCTGCACATGCAGTGGATACAGTTCGTGCCCTAAAATTTGAGGCCTTACACATCCAGCACACAGTCCTGACTTGGTGCTATAGATATTTCACTTGTTTGAACCCTTGAAAGAACTTTTGCAGGGTCAGAGGTTTGCAGATAACAAGGTAATAGAGGCAATGCAAAATTGGTTAACGGTCACACCAAAAGACTTTTCTAGGAGCCATCCACAAGCTAGAGGACAAAGTGCATTGCCAGGCATAGAGACTATGTAGAAAAAAAAGGCCAAAATAATGTTTGGGTCGCACTCTTGTAAAAATGTTATTAATACAATTACTGTTACTTAATGGCTGTCCCTCATAGGAATAGGTAGAGATCATTTGTTGCAGGCCTATGTTTAAAGGAGAACTAGCTGGATTAACTCAAACAGGTAATGTGGTGGTGTCATGCTCATTCTCATAGTAAACTAATACTTATCAGACACATGTCAATGAACAATTTTAAACAGTGATAGTCAATTGCCATTTGTTACCATTAAAAATACATCTTCACTATAAGCGTCAGTATATATGAACATCACACTGAAAACTAACCAATACCCTGTAAAATTAATTTTTTGCATTAATATATTTTTTTTAAATTATATATTTTGGTAGTTGTGTATTACAGTAATATATGGATTTTAACTAGAAAAATGCATATATGCTAACAATGTAGTGTGACGGCAAAGTGAAATATTACTTTTTTGCTTCATTACATATTCTAAAAGCATTCCTACGTGAGTATGGGTTAACGCAGTGAGTTATCAGGACCCAAAAGCTGAACAAATAATTAGTTACACTGTAAACTGCTAGGCATGTCGTAAGAGGAGACTAAGAAAGACTGTATTTGGAGCCAGCTACCCTAATCCTATGGAAACTATAAGCCACAATAAAAACAAAAAATAGGACCTATATGCATCAGGGTAGAAAAGGGGTGAATAAGGGAATGAGTTAATGATTTACAATTTTAACATGATAAATTATAAAAGATTTAAACTAAAGTGATAAATGCACGGTTGATGGAAGCATTCATGTAAAACAGATAGATAAGCCTAGTCCATACAATGGTCTTAGCTTCTACTTCCTCTTCAGTAAAACATTAGTGATGATATCCTGTCAAAGATGGATGTGTCAAACCGATTGCAGTCAAGCTGTAAACTAGCGATACAGTGATTCCATTCTCTGGTCTACATCCTACTACTTGCAAAGCCCAGTTAGGCATTGGTATCGGAAGATTGAGAATGAATGAAAATTCCAATAAATTTCTCATTTGCCTCAATATAACTGTTTTAGTGTTTAGTTCTGCAAATCATCTGCTGGAAGGAAAAGCATGCGGCAAAAGATATGAAAATCTGACTTGCAATAGATAGTAACATACAACAGAGGAGACAAAATCACTATAGTGTATTCATTACTATTGCACCTGGTCTGCAGAAGGAATGGGCTGAAGTGAGTTATATTAATATTATCATGCTCAAATGTTAATTTAGTATAGTAGTATACTATAAGTCTGTCACATGTAACAAATAATACTGCTTTGAAATGACTGCCAGAAAGTACTTTTAAATTAAATTTAATTAAGTGACTTAAGGTCGGAAGAGAAAATTGTGCCCCAATGAATTGAAATGTATAACTTGATAAACCTGAAACTTGTGTTATTTATTTTTCAATATAATTATGACTTAGTGGAGTTGATTAAGCCTAATATTACACAAATTTCCAAACAATTATTTCAATTTCACTCCAATATAAACAAAAGACAAAGGGCGATATTAAATATAAAATAAAAATACTGCAGACTCAATGTGCTTTTAATTTATGGTAATTAAATTATCTTTTTTGTTCCAAATAAAATGTGGGGCCTCAAAAGAGCAAAATCCCTAACAAATAGCCTTTTAGCAACTAAATCAAATCCTTATAGTGATAAAATAATGGACGTTGACTCTCTGAAGACTTCCTATGCTGCTTAAAGTTATTGCATTATTTGGCTATCTGGTCAGCCTGTATGAGTGTATCCGAACTCCCAGACCGGAGATGCAGGCAGTCCCTATGAACTAATATTAGAATATTATTAGGATTAGGTCCGTGCAATAAACGTTTATGTAGTTACTATTAAATTAGGATATATTGTTTCTCTTAGCATTCAGTGTGGACCAGCTATTCCAAGCAGTTGACATTAATCGCATATGCAATAATAAAGTTGAACTGGTACGCAGTAAACGGATAAATAAAAACAAATTGGTGGGCCGAGTACCTATATATCACTTCTCACGCCGTGGTTTCCAAGGTGGAAGTGACGCTTATTTCAGTCTGATTGAGATTCTCGCGAGAACGAACTTACAAATATGGCCGCAGTCGTCTGTCAGAGGCTTGTTCTGCGTAGCAATCTCCGACGATTGCGATAACCAAATTTTCAATATCACGTTAAATGAATTATTAAATGTAAGCATTTTTTTCTCATTTCATTTTATAAGAGTAAAGCGATGGGCTTATTAAGTGTTAGAGTCGCATACACTATTATGAACATGATACTGCTGATACATTCATTCAACGATTGTTAAGTAAAGTATTTCTGGAAACATGATAAGATTGTCAGAAAAAGAAGTTTCAACTTAATAACCGTAACTACATCTGAAAAATCAAATGTGACTATAATTGCATTCATAATAATTTGCTAACTGAACTAATGCTGTCTTCATTTTTATACAATTCATTAATGTATTCTTTAGACTTCCAGACACTAAATTAAATACTAATTAAAATTACTGTTACTGTTAGTGACTATAGACCTACGCAACTCAAACACAACACTTAGGTCTGCAGACAACAGTTATTAGACTCTATTAATACTTGAGTAGAGTGAGGCCTTTCACGGACATACTAAAGTAATACGAAAACAAATATTCCAGGTTGCATGTAAATTAATTAAACTGACAGTGACAGATAACAATTAGAAAAATCACTGAACTAACTAAAAGGCAAAAGCTAATCTTAATCTATCCATCTACTATTACTATTACCTGATTACAATATTATAATATACTATGATACTTAAATTTCAATTATTTTCAAATGTGCATACTGCTGTACACCTACACAAGAAACTTATAACAGCCAAATATTTTGGTTGTTGAAAGAAGCAATTTTCTGTAAAGTAAAGGCTACTAAAGGACATGCTACTACTTACATTTGCATGGTATATTAAATATTTACATAAAAATACACTTATTTCTAGTTTGCAATTACAATAAATGTGTCCATCATCATTGATTAGGACCACCAATATTGATTGGGACCACCAATATCATCCCATGTCATACTGCAACCATGAGTATGCAAGTGCGCTTGTAACTGATCAAGCAAATGCTTGACTGGCAAACATTATCTGCAGCTGCCACTGGTATTCCCTCTGATGTAAAGTAGACTTCGTGATTGTGCATCTATCTTGGGCTGCCTGAACACTTAGACCCACACTGATTGTAACGTCGTTTGTAACACACCCTTGCAGGTTGAAAGATTCTGAGCCAGGTTTTTCCAGGTGTTAATGTCTATTTGACAGCACTTAAGGGACTTCTTCAGACTGTCCTTGAAATGCTTTTTTGGGACATCCCTATGATCATTCTCTCTTCACTATGCAAGAACCTTTTGCTTGACATTTGAGCAAGATGGCCAGCCCATCTCAGTTAGATTTTTTGCAAAAGTACATGAATACCTGACATTGGCTCTGGATAGCACTTAATTTCCTGTGATATGGTCCTTCCAGCTATTGTGAAGCATGTGTCTCACACGTCATGTGGAAGTGATTTAGCCATTTGGCATCTTCAGCGTAGACATATCAGCTCTCACATGCGTAGAGCGGCATGGTAGCTCTTCAGCGCAGTCTGATTCCTCGACGTTCCCACACTGTCAAACGCATTCGACCAAAGGCTGTCTGGCTTTGCTATTCTCTTGGCCATCTCAGCAACATACTTCAGAGATAGACACACTTTTCAACTGCTTGTAATTTCTGTCCCCTCACTGTAACTACTGGCTGTTTATATACTGTGCCTGGTGCTGGTTGATACATGACCTCAATCTTCTTTGTACTAATGGTCAAGCTAAATTTGTCACAGGCAGCAGAGAACAGGTTCATGTCCTCCTACATATTCCATTCTGAGCTACAGTTCAGAGCACAATCATCCACAAACGAGTTCTCATCAATCAGCATAGCAGAAAACATGCTAATTAGGGCAAGTACACATTCCTGTATCACACCGATGTTGAACTTGAATAATGTAGATGTCTTGCCATTGTTAAGTACATATGCCCACATGGAGCTGTTTCACCAGGGTTACAAATTTGATAGGGCAGTCGAATTTGGACATGATCTGCCATAGGCCACCTCTGCTGACTGTATAAAATGCTTTTGTGAGGTAAATGAACATAGTATACAGATCGCGGTTATGTTCTCGACAGTCTACAATTAGATCAAATATGGGATCAAGATGCTGAGCAGCGCATGAGCTGCAGTGGTTAGCGACCCATAGCTGACTGCTAGCGTCAGGGCCAGCGAACCATAGCTGCCAAGACCCTTCTACACCTTCACACGGTGATCCTGGATAACAGGCTGCAGCAGGGCAGACTGGCTAAGGAAAAGGTATCGAAGAAAGAATGCTAACCCGGTACTAAAAAAATGCATGCTGAAGTCGGATGTGTTGGACCGAAAGGTGCAAATATCGCAGCCAAGCTGTAAACTACGACACAACGCATTCCGTTCTCTGGGCTACATTCTGCCACTTAAGCCCTTTCAGGGTTTGGTAGCGGGAGATTGAGAACGAACGAAGAAGAAGAAGATCAAATGTATTATGTTGCATTTGCCAGTTACACATTTTTGGGAAACACTATTCAAACTTAGTGCTACTAAAGTCAGCTTTGTCTCCTATACCATTTCCACAGTTCTTAAAGCACTTGTTATAACATAAACAGTGTTGCGCTGACTATGGTATCATGTTTTATTTGTTTCTCTGCAGATGTCACTAAAACCAAGAAGAGTCGATTTTGATGGTACATGGAAGTTGCTGAAAGAGACACTGGAAGGTGTTATAACGTGTGGAAGTGTGCAAAGGGTGACATGGAATGACCGATTCTCATATCCTTTAAAATTGTTGTTCACTTTTGAAAATATATATTTTGAAGGCCACATTTTTAAATAGTACGCCCTCTCTCCCCTCCCACCTCCCATTTTTTATTGGTAGAGTGGTTAAAGTGCTTGTTTCTCACAGAAGAATGGCTCCATGGTCATAGCAGCTGTAAATGGGTACCTAACTTTCAGTTTGGGAAGACATTGAGAAAGAAGACCTCGAATAATGAAGTATCATCGCCAAATACCTTGCCAAAAGGTGGCCAGGAAATATAACATCTTAGTGACCACTGGTAGCCACACAATCTCACTATTTTGACATCAAAGTGAAATAGATTTCCTCTGTTATAATGTTAAATTATTACAGATTGTTGTCTGCTTGTTGAGTTTACAACATTTATATTAAATTAAAATTGCGCTCATTTTCAGGGCAGTACTGTATAAATCAGCCTATTTATGTTTAAATAATTACAAACTGTTTTATGTTAATTCCTGAACTGCTTCACTGATGTGTACAGACTTTGCACTGCCCTTCCAGAACCTCATGGAGATAATTTGTATCAAAGCACCAAAGAGTTTCTTGAGAGTCATGTGCGGAACCTTCTTTCGGTACATAATATATGTTCTATTGTGTCCATGAAAACACTACTTTGTTAATTTCTGTGATTTTGTTTAATGTATTGTATTTTTTTTCTAATTCCAATTTATTATTTGTTTTCTCTCTCTCATACACATTATATATATATCAAAATCCTGGTATTCAATCAGGCATGTGTGTCTGATGCCGTGTAGCCAAATGTTGAGTAAACTTATTTCGCTCTTTTGCCTTGGTTGCCCAGGGCCTCCATTATGCCATCTCTCTACCTCATCCTTGGTCACCCGTGAGGGCGGCTAAAGTTGTATGACCACCATGACGTCACTCCACGTGTCCATCTGTTATTTGGCATGCGCACCACATGGCCGCCCATCTGTATTTTTGTAACACCGCGCCATCTATGATATCAGAGAAGGAAGTTCGACATCAGATCTCTAAATTGTGGATTTGGTCTTTAATGGAGATCTTCAACGTTCATCGCTCATTGGGCTACGCATAGTCTATCTGCATCAGCTTTTTGTAGGTTCCACACCCTACAGCCATATACTGTGGATAAATGTATATCACCTGACTGGTTGCTTAGATAAAAATAATAGGTCCACTGTTTTCTTCCCCGCATGTCATAACAGGTGACTAAAAGGGGTTGTGTATGGGACTGGCAAACTTATGTAAGAACCATTGCTCTGAAACTACACTGCAAATTACAGAAGTCGCAGGCTTCATTAAAAACTGGTTTGGGTAAACCAAATGCAGTAAAAGACATGCTCCAATTCGGAGTGACAGGACATGGCAAGATATAAATATATGTATGTATGTGTGTGTACAGTAGCTCCTCATTATCCGCTGATTTTGATCCCACATATTTGCTTGCTAGTAACCTATTTTGCCCCAGATTTATATCATATCACACAGGATCAACACAAGCTTTATATCTGAAAGCTGGGGTCTATTTTTTGTAGCATCCATTGTGCTAACAAGTCGTCACGTTATTCTGATAATATTCCATGGATACTTACTGTTTAACACTGTCTTTGTGATTAATATATTACAACAACAGCAGTGAGGGGAAGGTGTGTGCTAGTGATTAAGTGACACGGTTCACAAGCCAATGGTGCTCGGATTGATCCCCATCACAGCACTGGTTGTAACCCCGGGGAAGCAAACCCTTAGAAAATGCAGGAGGAAGCAGACCCTTACATAAAATACATGCAGAAGTTGGATGCACTGGATCGACAGGCGCAGTATTGGTTGCTGTCATGTTCTTTGCCACAGATTTGTGTTTGCTATTACCTCAGGCCATCTTATATAAAGTATGCAGCAGAGACATCTGTTGGTGAAGGTCTGCAGTTTGGGCATGTTTTAGAGCCATATATTACCAGTTTTACATTCGTTTTGGACCTCATCTTATTTTCCATGGAGAATGCTGCTAAGTTCCTATTGGGTGAAGATATTTAATATAATTGGTTAATACTCCTTCATTTCGCTTTGTTCCTCCATATTTGTCAATGTTACTTTGAAAAGATAGGTAAAACTTTGCACTTCTTTATTATCTGATGATCAATCCTTATTCTAGTGTCCTTGTTCATTATTATCTTTTCTTTTGTTCACATTACAATCCTTCCTTTGTTGCCTCAAATGTTAGTTTGGCTGTCATTCCTTGTATTTCTTGCTGGTTACATGCACTGTATACATCATCTGCAAAATCCAAATATTTGAGTTATCCAATTTCCACTTTTCCTAGCATCTCGTGTTTGCTTCTTCACCTAGTCCATAACCACGAGGAAGATTGTTGAGAATAGTAATGAAAGTAATAAAAATGAGCATCGGAGTGGTAATAGTGGTTGCTTCTCACATCAAAGATTTCAGGGCAAATCTACCAAAGTGATACGCTGTTGTCAAACCAGCTGTAAATTTGTACCTGACTTACTGTCTGGGAATACAAGGGATCTGACTAGGGACTAATTTAATCTTGTTTATGTTTTTATTTTTATAAGTGAAGTACATGCAGTTCTTGATTGTAAGACTAAGATTTAATTTGGATATAAATTAGGCATGCTATCAATCAATGTTTATCTAGTCTTAAATGTGCCTAAACAAATTATGTGAGAAATCACTACAACTGTGTAAGGGAACTGAGATGCTAGTCCAGCCAGGCACAATATACTGACCAAGACCACAATCTCTCTTCCATGTAACATTCCCTTGAAACAGTCTTGTTTTCAAGGCAGCCTGGCTGACGAGATGTGGATCGATGTGAGTGCCATGGATAGCACAACCGTCTGGAGGGCCGTGGTTCACCTTCATCAGCATGTTCAGAATGTGAGGAAAGCTACTACAATCCAGCCTTTAATGTTCTTTTAAGGGCACACAAACGAGTAAACTTACTCATTGGGGACATTAAACACCTGCAACTGTGTTCATGAAATATTCACTTTCTGCAAACAACAGTAACCACTAACTGCAGGTGTGGGCTTTTATTGTCATGAGCCACTTTAAGTTGGGACTGATTTCAATAAAACATTCAAGTCTAATTATCACAATTATTAAAAGTATTTTGGTTTCATGGCTCGTATAGTTAGCTGAACATATTTTTTATAATCTCATTCATACGTGTTCAGATGTCAACTTATATGTTTAAAGAAATTAGGGGTTACTCTAAGGTTATTGGCATCTCTATAAAGCTTGTCCAGAAATTGTGCTAGTACTGACCATCTGTTCTTCGTATGTTGAGAACCTTTATAGCTAACACTAATTCAGATGTCCTCCTGTCAATACCACAGCTACACTCATTGGTAGTTCAATGACTACTGGTTTCTTTGACAAAGCCACATTAGTAGATGATTGGATATATTTTCACTATTGTCAGTGGCATACAATGATTAATCATATCTACACAGATTAAGTATGAAATGTTACACTTCTGTAACTCAGCTCAGCCGTCAGTCTATCAAGTAAAACAGGTACACTGTCAGTTGTTCAATGCAGTTGGATTATTGGGTATATTTTCACTATTGTAGATAACATTTCAATAGATTTATACTCTAGTCATTAAGTAAAGGGCTTATTCATGTACCACCTGAGAATAATGTTGACTGGTTTGTGCATGTGCTTTACAGAACATTTTCTTTGTTTATATTGATCAAGATCAACTTCCAAACCACCTTGTCATTAGAATTTAAATATTTGTTACTTCGTCGTTAATTTATTCATCATTTTAATTGTTTCACTCCTCAAAAAGGCAGCTGCTTCAGTTAAGTTGAAAGTAGGTATGTGACATTGTATTGCAAGTCTTGCGTCATTTATTCCAAAAGAACTGATTATCTGGGAATTATGCAAACTAAACAGTTCTATTTGAAAGTTTAAAATGTAACATAGCATTGCAGTTCCTCCTTTTAAATTTTATATTCATTTTTGTTTGTTAATAATTTTCAAAAAAAAGGAACAAAATAAGTGCAAATGTATAAATTTTTAAATTTCTATAAGGATCCCATTTAGTTATTTCACCAAGTAGTTAAAACTTGTTACTGATTCTTGCAACCTAACCATTTCATGTAATGGTGTTTTTACTACATTCTTTAGATCGTTAATCTTATTATATATTAACAGAGCTTCTGATCATTGGAGTGGTAAAGCACTCGTCTTTAGTAACGAAGGTGCAAAGTTCAACTCCTGTTATCAGTATGCTCCAGTCGGCCCAGCTCTAAATGGGTACCAGTCTTTACTGTTAAGGGAGGAAAGATAGCAAGAAAAGGAACTGACAACCCAACCTCATAAAACAAGCAATGAAGTCTCTAACACTTTATCCCCAACAGCATTGTCTGCCATGACACTACCAATACCTTTATATATTAACTTGAAGTAGTTTATTTTTACACATTTACTGTGGGAACAAACAAAAAACTGCCTATAAATATTTATGTAAAGATAAAAATATGAAAGACAAAATGTAATGTTCTTCTAAATATAAAGATAAATATGAAACTGTTTTATATTTCAAAGACTAATTGTAACTTTCTTATCAATCAGTACAAAGATCAAGTTACAAACGAGGAAATCCGAAATAGAATTACAACGGCAATAGGGCCTTTCGAAGATCTCTTGGCAACTGTCGAAAGAAGGAAACTCACTTGGTACGGTCACATATCGAGATCAAATAGTCTTGCAAACACAATCCTCCACGGGAAGGTGCATGGCAGACGACGAAGAGGCCGGTCCAAAAAGAGATGGGAGGACAACATAAAAAAATGGACCAGTCTCTGACCAGAAGAGTCACAGGCATCTGACAGAGAGGGATGGCGTGGAGTTGTTAGGATGTCTTCATGTGTGCCCCAACGACCTCACCGGTTACGGAATGACCTGACCTATCAATCAGTGGTTCTGAGCTGTTATTTTGTATGCAAAAATGAACACACATACTGCAGAGAGGGTCCCCCATATCACACCATTTTAAGAAATGCTGATATAAACAATCAAACTGTTAGATGTAATTGTCTTATTTACATGAGATGTAATTGAATATATTTTCTCCTCAGACTATTATGTCAACTGGAGAAGAGCACATGCTTGAACTGTACCATAGACACTGGGAATGTTACAACACTGGTGCTGGTTATCTCAATCAACTGTATGGGTAAGGCTAGATTCTCATTCACGTGTTTTACTGAAGTTAAGTGGCAGGATGTGGGCGCATGTTATTGGGGCCTAAAAGAGAATGAAAGTATTAACACCGTAATTTGCTGGGCTTGACATAAGAAACAACTTGAGCATTAGATCAGCTACCCCATGCTGTAGAAATTATAAGCCACAAGGAAAAGAAAAGAAGACCTCTGCGCCCCATGGTAAGAGAGGAGTGACTAAGTCAAGTCAGCATTGGTGTGATGAATACATTGTTTCATATAATTATTGTCCTTTGTCGTTGATGAGGACCATCAACATCATTTTGTGTCGTACTGCGTCCTGGAGTTTGTGACTGCACTCATGACTGATCAAGCCAATACGAGCATGAAAGGTTCTATGGCATTACTGGTAATTATAGTCTGCAGCCGCTACTGGTATTCCCTCAGGTGTAGACTTTCTGATCATGCATAAATTTTGTGCTGTCTCCACACAGAAGCCGTCACTGATTGCAACACTCTTTTTTGACTGCACTTTTTCAGGCAGAATGATAAATATGAGCCAGGTTTATTACATCGCTTAAGAGACTGTGGGCTAGTGGTTAAGTGATGCAGCTTACAACCAGAAGGTGCTTGGTTCGATCCTCAAAACAGCATCGGTCGTTACCACGGGAAAGCAAATCTTTAGAAAATGCAGGAGGAAGCAGACCCGTCACATAAAATGTATGCTGAAGTCGGATGCTTTGGGCCGACAGGCGCAAAATAAAAACCACTGCAGATTAGAGAAATAAGGTGAACGCAAAAAAAAAAAAAACTAAAGAGACTCTTTCAGACTGTCCTTGAATCACTTTATTTGGACATCCCTACGGTGGTTTTCCATTACACAGCTATATGTACAGAAGCCTCTGGGATCCTTGCACTTGCATCTGGTTATTTGTGATATATCCCATATAATATGTTTGATAACAGTGTTGTCATTGGCAGCTAGTTTATCTATTGGATTGGTTTTAGATGATTCATACTGTTTTTTTTTATATTTCAAGAAAAAGGTAAGGAAATTGGTTGCAGCATTACACATATTGCAGCAAAGATGGCGCCGTACCAGCTGTAGGTCTACATAGCTCTGGTGTTTTAGTTTATTATGGATGCTGCCATGCCACAGATTTGCCTGGTATTTACACTAGTCAATGACTTACACTCGTGTTCACGGAAACGTGTCGTTGTTTTTCATACGGACTGGTTCGTTTTTTTGTGTTTTCTTCACTCCGATTATCCTGGCCACCGGCTATATTAATTGGCACTGCGCTTAAACTTGTGTTGTATTTTCATGGTCTAGTGCACACTGCTGATTTTCACGAGATTGGCGCCCTAGCTGCAGACAGCGTCGGTTTTGGTGTGACTGAAATTTAGACACGACTATAAAGGACTAGAACATGGCTCGGGAGAGATGCATAACGCATCACTCACACACTGAGTGATGTCACAACGACCTTTTGCGGTTATGGGGAAAGGCATGACACACAACGATAGATGTCACTCCCCTCTGCTGCCTTCAGGGATACTTGTTTACGGGAAAGGCTTCGGGAATAAACCTTGAGGAAAAATCTTACCACTGACCTAAGGTAGCTCAGGACCAGAGAGTGGGGTTGACAAAAGGGGCAGCTTCTGCCTCACTTTAATCCAAAACAGCATGCAAGTCACCCATTTCAACAGACACAGTAAGAGAAAAGACTGTCCACACGGTTGAACAAAGAGAGTGGTCTGCATCACATCACACAGATTGCAGGAATGTGCATTCAGACATAGTTCAAAAAGAGAGGTGCTCATGTGATGTCTTATCAGGAGTTTGTATAACCAGCAAGTTACAAAAGCCTTCAGTATCTACACCCTTTTCCATTTGATCAGAGATGAAAGAGCACCTTTGGGCCTACCCAGCATGCAGTGATGTAGATTCTGTTTAACATGATGTGATCTTTTATTTTAGTAAATGTCTAAGGTTCTCTCTTTATGGGCTGTACCTGACTATCTGAAATAAATTTGTTAGTGGTTAGTGCTAGTTAAAAATTTACATATGGCAATTGTCCTTGAGGAATTAAGCGGTAATCTGTGCAGACTAAACAAAACATAGATGGGCAGGTCACATGTTACGTCGAAATGATGGTCGATGGAGATTGGCGACAGCAATCTGGTACACCTAGACAAAAAGAGACAGCTGGGAAGACTTCCAATGGATTGGTCAGACTCCCTTGCTATCCGAAACACCTCTGTTGGAGTGCTTGCCACACACTGAACCTTCGTGCCCAAGACAGGGTTCGCCGGAGACAGAAGTTGGGACCCGCAGCTACGCTGAGGATCGGATCGTCACGATCAAGTTAAAAATACTTTGTATGTCTATTCCGTGTTATTTATATTTTTTGGTTGGCATTTTTTCCAGATATCTCAACAATACTTACATTAAGAAACAAAAATATTCAGATGCTGATGTCAACTATGGAGTGTTTCCTGTGGATACTGATTGTCTTCTTGAAATTGGAGAGGTTCTGTATTTTAGCTGAGTTGTATTATTAGTATGCACAAGTGTTATACTTTTTGTTTGTTTTTTAAGGAACGCGTCAATTTTTAGTATTTTATTAACTCTTTACAGTTGGAGCTAATTGTGTTGATTTGTGCCTTATTCAAAATAATATAAATGAATATTGAACAAATTAAGCTAACATTATAATCTAAACATCGTAAGACACATTATAAAATTATCTATAACATAGGGGACGGCGTGGGCTAGTGGTTAAGTGACACGGCTCACAACCAGAAGGTGCTGGGTTCGATCCCCATCACAGCACCGGCCGTTACCCCGGGGAAGCAACCCTTAGAAAATACGGGATGAAGCAGACCCTTACATAAAATGCATGCTGAAGTCGGATGCACTGGGCCGACAGGCGCAAAATAAAAACCACAATGTAACGCACATCGCCTTGGAGAATAGAGAAATATGGCGAACGCAAAACAAAAAAATCCAATTTATAACATGAAGTATTCATAATAAAGTTTATGTATTAGCATGAAGCATTAAATGACATTAATCCGGAGGTTTGGATAGGAAAAAATGAAGCTTGAAAGACATGTTTTGACAAAATTCAAGAGTTATATTTGCTTATGAGCTTTATATTGCCTATCTCATGATCCAATAATGTAAAGTTGTTATAAAAGAATCTTTCTTTGGTTCATTCTTTTAGTATCTCCAAGATTCTTAGGCAAAAATGTTGCTGTTTACTGTCTCATCATTGTTGACATATGTATTAATCATTCAAGTATGACTCACACCATATTAGGCACACACCATATCTTCTCTCTCAGAAACATAATGGAGCAATGTTCAGATTGGCAAAGAAAGCTGTACATATATTTTGTTGATTAGAAAACAATTCTTAGACAGTGTACATTACTAATGGATGATACTACGAGCTTATGGTATCTCTATCTAAGACAACTTGATGAAGAACCATAGAAGCCAAAATGGAAATCATTAATCAGAGCTGGTGCACCATATGAAGGATGGCTGCTGACTGGTTTAAATGAAGGGAGTTTGTTGCTGCCCATCAGACATGATGACCACTGACTGCTTTGTCAGTTACTGACCAAGGATTACTGACCAATTACATTTTTGTCTTCTGTGTAAAACAGAAGCACTTGAAGTCATATAGTAGATGCTGCTGTAAGGATGAAGTGTTATAGATGCTCATTGTGCTACTTTTTCAGCTGTATTTCACTTTTATTTTGCAGTGCCCTCCCTAACCCATATGTCAGATATCTATGTTTTTTTACAACTGGCTGAAATAAAGCATGCCCGTACTGGACCCCCGTTCCCATGCTACAGAAACAATCACATGTCCCACATCTATTTACAACTTACATTTCTAAACACAACTCTCATCTTTCATTATCAAAGCATATTTCTGTTTACATTCCTCCTGTGTGAGTTAAGCTTACTGTCTCCTCCATGTATATAGTGCTGTAAGGCTCTTGATACGGTCAAACAGTAACAATTTGTTGATCATATTGCATGCATTTTTAGTCTTCCAGCACCACAACATTTTATTATTCTGTAATGGAACTTGAGTTAGCCCAAGTTACCAAGTATTCTTAATAGGCTGCACATGTCTTTACAATTTTGTTGTATGTGCCTCTTTTTTTTTTTGTTGACACAATAACCAAAATGTAAATACATATTATTATAGAAGAAACATTAACGTTTGGCAGTCCTAATTCTGTCACCATTCAATCATATTACTATGTTATTTATTTTGTAGCATGACATTTTGGTAATAGTGTTAGATCTAACAACATACAGGAGATTGTTATGGGAAATAAGTATCAGAATAATATTGAACGAGCCAAAGTAAGTGCTACTTACTGTAAAGTAAAGTAACCCATAGTATTACTGCCGTAAGGGTGTGAGGCGTTAGCGATCTCACATTTCAAAGGCTTGGCTATATAAGGGCGGTAGCATCTCCTCTCCCTCGCCGCTTTTACTTCCCGGACTGAACCGGTACCCATTTAAGGCTGGGACGACCCGGGAGCCGTTGCGGTCTGAAAAAAACATCTTCGCCTCAACTGGGGAATGAACCCATGACCACTC
Source organism: Ariolimax columbianus (assembly GCA_036924085.1). Classification (NCBI taxonomy): domain Eukaryota; kingdom Metazoa; phylum Mollusca; class Gastropoda; order Stylommatophora; family Arionidae; genus Ariolimax; species Ariolimax columbianus. The sequence goes on along the minus strand of JAVGWX010000003.1, from coordinate 37,362,331 downwards.
AGAAGCGAAGCCAGCACGCTAACCACTGCGCTGCGCGGCTACTTACTAAGGAAGACTTGAAACAATCTTACTGAAAGTCTACATTCTGTATGACAAGATAGGCTTGTAAAATGCTTATATTTTCAGCTGATATTACAACATCTAGCAATAGACTTGAATATTTGGTAAATTGGATACAAAACTTAGTGATTATTCCCGACATAATTAAAAAAATTTATATTTTATACAAAACTTAGCTAGTGTTAGCCCCCTTAAAATCCTATGATGAAGCACATTGTGCGTTCTTGTGGCTGTAGTTTAAGTAGATAATTTGTTTTGCATTATAAGATTGCCAGCCCCATGCACAACCCTCTCTAGTCACCTTTTTCACCATACTTGGAAGGTTCTATTCTTTACTAGATGGATAACAGTGGTTCTTATTGAAAAACAGCTTGATTTTACTTTGCATTCAGCCAGTTTGAAATAATTTCTTATCAATGTATATGTATTCTTCTCATACATTATTATTTATCTGTGTACATCCTGATAACAGTTGGCGAAAGACATCTGGAAAAACTTGATGATAGACCCTATCAAGAACAGACTTGTTGTTCTTATACTTCAAGAGATTTCCAAGTATGTGTCATTTTTGTGTATATGTGTTAACTCATTCACACCCAAATATTTTGAACCTCTGAATGCACTTTTGTTTTTGCTTATTTAAAACTCAAACACAGCATCACTTAGTTGTGATCTATTTATCTTCAGCATAGGTTGACTAAAATAGCACAAATTATATACTAAACTGTTCATAATTGAGTTCAGAATACAATGGAATACATATATTGTACAAACGGAAGTGAACATCTGTGCATGATCGTTTTTTATATTTAAAAATGATGAAAAGAAATTGTCCCCTCATCAAGACATTATTCAGCTCTAAACCAATACATGAATAATGTAATGACTTTCTATTGGCGGTAATTTACATGGGAAGATGTTATAAAAGTTACACTTAATTTAGTCAGTTGTTTTTACAGTATTCCACATTTATACTGAAGACATGTAAAGTTGAAAACATGCTAAAGAATTGAAGCCCCAATCAACACCTGCGTGAGTGTTTACAATTTGAAGACTTTCATTGTTGAGAATGGGGCAGTCAAGTTTCTGCAACAGATTTTTAAAAAGTAGATCTGTTTAGATTGTTTATGTAGATACAATAACTGCGCTTGTCGTTGAAAGTGACATGTAAAGCCATTGCAGTAAACATCGGTAATCCGTTGTCTGTAAATTAAAAATAAAATTTTTCTGAGGAGCGCCGAAAGCAGGGAAGTCTAAAATGTTTGTGCTGTTTTTCAACACTATCACCTAAATTTTTTTTTTATCTCAGAAAATAACACACACACAACAAAACCAATAACACCAACAAATTCTTTATTCATTTATTTCTCAACTCACAAACAAATCATATCAATAGACCGTCAAATAAAAATGTTACAGGCTCTGAAAGTAACAACCCTAGTTAAGCGACGTGACGTCCTGAAAAATAATAGAGATGCAGGAGAAACTGCATCAATTTCTAATGTAGAGTGGTAAAGTTTAAACTCATTTTTTTTATATAGTCGTATTCCTAGCTTATTTATCTCTACTAGTTTGTAGTAGTGATAACTTTATATTGTTATTGCTATTTTCTTATTTCCAGAGACAGAAACGGCTACGATGTAAACCAGACAGTGATACACAGTGTTGTGACATCATTTGTTGATGTGTCAGAATACAAAAAAAAGACACCTCTTGAGGTAGGTCAAATTCAGTTAACCCTACCAGACCTAAGGCCCTGAACCCAACTGTCCCCCATTCCTGGGTTCCAGAGCATTAAAGAGAAAAAACCAACATGATATAGAAAAATGTTAGTTACATGCAAACAAGAGGTTAGAATAAGATGTAACTTGGAGACATTGTAGAAAATAGGTTTACCTTTCATCTAGCGTCAATATTCCACCTTTGTGTGCCAATCCACCCAGCAAAAGGCAAAAAAATCTGTCTCGAGTCATAAAACATTTCGAAATCCGGGAGTAAACACAACAAAGAGCCCTCATTTGTCCAATAATCCTGATAGCTGGGCTTTATACATGAGTATTCCATATAGATCCACAGTCCAAGAAAAGCCTTCATCTCATCACTCGAGTTCTCACTGTCTGTTTCACTTGAACAGAGTCTGAATCAACCAAATTATTGATCACCTGTTGGACTGTCATAAGCCTAGACTTACTTTGCTTTCCTGTTGAAGTGCTTGGTTCATCAGCCGTTCGTTTCATTGTCAATTTTCCGAATTTGTTCACGTTAAACCCCACAAAATCAATTCAAACATGGGGGCAGCCATTTGCAATGACTAATCACGAGGATTGACCACGATTGGTTGGTTATTTTTAGATTCTGACGCATTTTATGACGTACTATCCAAATTACCGAAAAATAGGTCCAGCGGTTTAGCGGCAGTTAAGGAAATTACCGAAAAATGGGGACTGCAGTCTGGTAGGGTTAAGTTATGCAGTAACATTTTAATTATCCAATGTGGATTTGAGAAAAGAAGGATAATAGAAAATAAGGATTAAAAATATTATACAAAAACTGGATCTTAACAAATTTATGTACTTATACTTCAAGATTTTGACACAATTGTTAAAAAATCATTAACATGCTCAATCACAAACTACTGTACAGCACATGTGTATATAATTACATATCACAAACAAAAATGTTTGTGATAAAAATTCTCCAGACTTTTAGGAGCAATATTGCTATTTTTACTGATAAGAACAACCTGTATCATAAGCACCTCAAAATATGCAATGTATTTTGATGGCATTGTGACAGTATGACAAATGTGCTGTATATAAATCACAGGCACACAAAATCAATGCATTACAGTTAGTAGTGTAATAATTGAAGCACTACTATATTGTACTTTTGGGGTAGCGCAGTAGTTAATGCACTGGCTTCCCAGTTGGTGTGGGATTTTTTTTCTGATCGCAAACCGGCCCATGTGGTCGACCCAGCCACAGAAATTGGGCACCAGAAAAATCTGGAAAGTAAAGGCGTGCATGATGCTGACCACATCATCCACTATGTGCTGTTGGTTACAAAATAATATGGGCCCAACACCGTATTGCCTATGCGCTGCATACGTGACAGGATCTTTACTTTTTATATTGTATTTTTAACATACTTGCTAGTTGAATCTATGTGCCCTTATATCATTAAGCGCTTGCTTGTTTTACCTATTTTCTGTTCAGATCACTCTTTCATCCTGTAATAACATGATATCTCAAAAGCTAACACACCGATCTCTTTCCATATGTGTCATGCAGTACTATGGGATGATTCAAAGCCATGCAGCACTACTAGGTGGTTTCTCACAGAATGCCTTTTTTGCTACCGTGATCCTAGTTTTGATTTCAACTTCACAACGACCATCCTCAATTATTTGTCCCAAATATGAAAATCACTGCACTTGTTCTGTTGTCCCTCTATGCTATTATTTGTTCTTTTAGTTTATTTGACTACCATAATTATTAGGTTTTTTTTAGTATAAATCTTCTTACCAAATGCCTTTACTGTATCGTTGATCTTGGTGAGTAACTTTTGTAATGTTCCTTCCATGATGGCTTGGTTAACCACAAATTTGATGGCATATATTCTTTCTCCATTGGCCTTTAAACCCATGTTGCATTTCGGGATAGTTTCTTCCATAATCATCTCAGAAAAAGCATTAAACATCCTTGATGATAATAAACATCCCTGGTTTATAGCTATTCTGATTGGGACTGCACTTGTTATTCCCTCTATAAGTGCTCAATATTTGCCATTTGAGTTCCATAGAGTTTTTGTATTAGGTTAATTATTGCTCTTACCGTCCTAAGCTGTTCCAAAATGGGAAAAGATTGTTCCATAGCACCCTGTCAAAGGCTTTTTCATAGCTCTGTCCTGTTCAATCATTCTCTCTGCAAGAAAACTTTGTATTTCAACTGCTGGCTCTGACCTCTAACCTTTCGGAACTCAAACTGATTTTGGTTTAACACAGATTATGTTTTGTTACAAATTCTTCTCTTAATCTTTTTCAGTAGAATTTTCAAAGCGTGTGATATTAGACTTGTATGATATTGACTGCAACCAATTTTATTTGTTATCTTTTTTTTTTTTGGTATTGCGATGATGACTGATGTTGTATGAACTGTAGATCATACTCCATCTAGGTAGTGTTCACTTGATGGAAAAGTAAATCTTGGATTGTATTTCCTGCTGCTTTGATGAGTTTGATGGATATATATTCTATCCCCTGTGTTTATTATGTGGGGTGGGGTTGTGTAGTGCAGTGTCAAATTCTTCTCTTTTTATTGGCAAATTCTTTTTTCAAATAAGCTTTATTATTACAAAAAGGGATATATTTCAAAACGAGATAAAGGAAGATGGCCGCGCCTTAGTGACTGCTCTCTCCGGTGTTTGTGTTGAGTTTTCCAATGTTTGGTGGTTCCTATTCGGATTATATTTCACAACTCCTTCACCAGGTTTATTCTGAGGAATTGATGTGCTTTCGATCGGTTATTCTGTTTGTTGTGCTGCATTTCATGCCTGGCTCAAGCTGTGGGAAACCAGTCAATGACAGAGTTCAACGTTCAGCTTAACTGCACACCAGAATTCAGTTCAAGGACATTTCTGCTCGGACTGAAGCTGACTTCCTCCTGCACGCCCCTCCCTCCACCAGAGATTACACGATACCTCTCCCAACCTTGTATTCTCAGCACATCAAGGGTCACGCTAACCAACGGTTGGACACAATCAGAAGCCTCTGCGACGGGATACGTAATAACAGGGAATTTGACACGGAAAGCTTGACACAAACATTAGTCTAACACTCCTCTCAGTTCTCATCCCAAGGCTGCGGAGTACATGGCTCCACCTGGGGAGTCTGTAGGGATTTTGGTCGAAACGCTACTCATGAACACAGGCTAGCAGTTGGACATGGTAATGGTCGATTGACGCAACAGGTCTTTGACGCCTACGCGAACATTATTATTTAATTGTTTTCCTGTAAAACACTGCATCATTTTCTTTCTCACAACTGTGAAATTGTTATTTGACAGTTATATCAAGAGATCTTTGAAACACAATTTCTGAAAGAGACAGGAGAATTTTATAGACACGAAGCTGCTCGTTTGAAAGCCGAGTGTTCATGTTCAGACTATTTAGAAAAGGTGAGTATATGGCTGTGCTTGCAGTGTCTTTATAGCTATTTTGTGTCCTGAAATAAGATTTTTCATTGTACATACTCTTCCATGCAGTTTAAAATGAAATTGCTGTTACTTAATTACTCTCTCTTGAATATTAACATTGGCTGTGCTTGAAACTGGCAACCTCATCATGTCAAGCAAAATCCAAAGAAACAATGCATTAGTGCTTTAGTATATTCCTCTTTCCAAGGAGGTCAACAGCATCATTATGATGATGCTTTAGCATTCTTGTATATGCATAGTGTTGAGTGTTTTATCTTAAATTAGGGCAATATTGTATTGAAAAGAAGGCTATTGCTGAATGCTTCTTGTGGGGCCAAGATGTAGTAGTGCATGAGCTGCTAATAGCTGGCAGCTTGTATCAGGGTCAGCGAACCATAGCTGACCAAGATTCTATACCACCTCCACATAGTGGCTCTGGAAACAGGCTGCACTAGTTTATCTGGCCAAGGGATATTGATCGCAGTGGGTAAGCAAACGCGATACTTAAAAAAAGCTTCCTGACTTCTGATATGTTGGGCTGAAAGGTGCAGATATCACATCCTCGCTGTATACTGCATCCCAACATTTTTCAGGATGACGCAGAATAAAAAGAAGAAAAGTGCTTCTAGTGATGTTCTTTTGATAAATAAAGCACATTGTTAAAACACAGGGGTGGAGAACCTGCAGCCTTTAGGCCATAGGTGAATCCAAATTTAGTAGAACAATTCCTTTAATTGTATTTGATTATCCTTTTTATTTTAATCAACAAAGTAATTAAAAGGTAAGTTAACTTTAAAATAAAAAATTTTTCATTATGTATTTTTGTAACTTCAAAATAAAAACTTTTAAAAATGACTGCCAATACGAAGGAAATAAAACTAATTTGTCTATTTACAAGTCCTAAATCCAATTATAATCATATAACCATTTTTTTTCTATTTTGTTAAAGTTAGAAATACATAGGGGTTAAGATGTTTATAAAATAATAGACATTTTGCAGTGCATCTAATTGAAGTTTCTAACTGAATGTGTCCTTCCGACATGAAAAAGTTCCCTACCCCTTTTGTAACACCTCAGAGCAGTAAAATAAATATGTTACATTTTTTCAGCTGTTGAGTTTAATGTCCATATTGAATACTTTCACTGTCTCATATTTGTCTTCATTGTTTTGTGTGGATATTGCCATGAAATAATAATAATAATAGCTGTCCATCGTTGTCGATGAGGACCGCCGACATCATCCTTGTCACAGATTTCCCTGTTGGGTGTGGGCGCGCATGTGGCTGAACAGGCCAATGCGAGCACGAAAACATCTGCTACATATTGGGCACACGAGGTTTGTAGAAGGGGATGGTGTTCCCGCTGCTCGGGATATTCGCGTCTGTTCTGGGCTTTCATAACACGGTCATCTTCACCGACAGCTACACCGTTTGATACTAGAAACGTGAAATACACTGGACTTATTTACTGCGGAGATCCAGTTTGGCAAATCTGTTGAAATAATCCACACACAAGTTGTTTGTGTGGTCTTTTTTTTTTTTTATTGTTGTTGATTGTATCAATCATAAGGTTGCAAATTCATAGCAAGGAGTGGAATTTAGAATGAGCTCTCAAGTTTAATAATTGCACCCAAGGCATGTGTGACACAGTATATATGACAGTAAATACCCAGCACCTGGCTTTCTCATGCTGAGCCTGCTCTCATTAAAAGAAGGTGCCAGTCTCTAGAGTCGAAAACCAAAATGCATTGCGTAGATGAAGCCCATGAGTTATAGCTGGCAATTCATATAGGAGAGGAAAAACATGCACTTCAAATTGACTGATGCTTTGCAGGTAGTCTGATGACAGCCAAAGGTTAAGTATTGTTTGTTTACCTGAACAAAAAAACTTGGAGAAAGTGGATGTACCAGGTGAGACAGACACAGGTATCACTGTAAAATGCAGTGCATTGCACACTTAAAATAAGGTTGAATCAAAAAGTATCTATCATAAGGAATACTTAATTATTGATTGATTGAATAGTATACTCCGCAGCATTTGCCACTTGGAGATGCTGCAGCAACTTCAGTGCCCTGAAACAAGCAGCTGAAACCCTTATAGACCATAAGGAGCAGGCAGAAAAGCAAGTGGTCATTTTCACAGACGCCCTCGCAGTGTTAATGGCGCTCAAGAACCAGCACAAAAATGAACTCGGTGCTCTGGTAGACTTGCTCGAACGCCTGTCCCAGTGCTTCAAAAAAAGTACAGTCCGGTGGATACCAGCCCACTGCAACATTCCAGGCAACGAGGAGGCAGACAGACTCGCCAGAGAGGGAGGAATGCTGCAGCAGAGTGATACAGAAATCACATACAATGAGACAAAAGCATTCATCAGGGCAACGTACAGTGCAAAATGTAAAGAAGACCACCCTGGCCACATAGAAAACGATGCTTACCATCAACTCTCCAGGTGAGACCAGGTCACAACAGACTTAGATGCCATCTGTACAACAAGTTCAAGATTGGCACTACAGACCTTTGTGACTGCGGCACATCCCCCATGAAGGCAGAACAAATTTTGCAGTCCTGTCCACTGTATACCGACAAAAGAAGTAACATTTGGCAACAGCCAGTGTCCCTCCATGAGATGCTGTACGGAAGCGTACAGAGCCTTGAGTCGACTGCTGCTTTCGTTAGAGTCATTGAAGTTGAGGTCTGAAGATGAACGAAGAAGAAGATTGATTGAATACAATTTACAAAATGGGGCTTGCTATTATGTTTTTCTAAATGTTATTTCATTTTATCTTTTCATTTCTGCGTTCAGGTTATACAGAGATTAGACAATGAAAATTTCAGAAGTCGAAAGTTCCTCCACAGTACCTCTTATGCAAAAGTGACACAGGAAGTTCAGGCAAGAATGGTGGCAGACATTATAGATTTCTTGCATGGGGAATGTCGAGAAATGGTTGAACAGGAAAAAAGAAAAGGTGGGTTAGATTTTATTAAAGTCATATATGTTCATATTTACTACAGTAGAGTCATGTTTCCGCTTCCACAGTTGGCCTCATTCCAGGAAGCCTGTATCAAAGCATTTATGTGTTCTTAGAGAATGTGATTTTTGGCGAAATGTCGTGGCCGGTGGGTGGCGATGGCATAGATGGGACTGCGTGGAAGAGATCGGGGTCACGTCTTTCGGTTCCGAGCAGGATATGCCAGAGTCAGTGGCCACTTGGGCAGCGTTGGTTCCTGGCACCTGCCCTTGTGCAAATATTGCTCTCATCCTGATGGAACAGTTCAACACCTACTCATTGGTTGCGGGGCACTTGCGGACATAGGCAGAAGATTGTTTTAGGCACTGCAGACGGTTGGGGAACACCGGTGTCTGTGTAAGAATGGTATTGGGTTGCCAAGAGCAAGCAACAACAGAGGTGATTTCTGTGGCAGTTTGTGTTAAACACGATAAGGTTGCTAGCCCCCATTGCACAATTATATTTAACCCAGGTCACTCAATCTGTAAAATTCCATTCCCCTCTGCCCTTGAGAAAATACGCAGAAGATGGGACATGTGAGGAAAGTAAGTCTGACAAAACTATATTAATTATACTATCTCAAATTGACTAACCTGATCATCTCCTCTGTTTTTGCTTACTGTGCCAGTAAATTGGGGAGTATATTTATTGAATACCATCCTGTATCAAATTTACTTGATACATAACATGGGATAGTCCCACGGACCATGGCCTGATCCTCAGAGGGCCAGGAACAGATTTAGCTTGACCATAATCCAGTTTACATGTTTCGTCATTCAAATTATCATCAGAATGTACTTTTCAGAATATGGCTTATCTTGAAAAAACAATGAACACTTTGCAAAACATGTTTCGATTAGTGCACTGCCATACTTTTACGTATTAATTTCAGACCTTATCAATTTGTGCATATTTATTTAGGACCTTTCAAACTTGTGCATATTGATTTTGGACCTTACCAACTTGTACATATTCATTTCAGACCTTACCAACTTGTACATATTCATTTCAGACCTTACCAACTTGTACATATTACTAAAGCCAATTCATAAAGGTCTGGACACATTGGTGAAGGAAGTGGAAAGTCACATCAAGCAGCAGGGAATGCAATCTGTACTTACTCTCCAAAATGATCCAGCAGTAAGTACTCAAACATGATTTATACAGCAAATTTCTCTCCACACATCAATCATAACCATCCAGCTACCCACTAAGCACAAGTATTAAACAAATACATGCCAAGTCTTCATGTCTTGAACCATCCATTCCAGACCACCCTCCCTACTTATCCCTTGTACTCTCTTCTCCATGTGTATTTTGGTCTACCTCATTTAACCCCTTTGGTCTACCCCTTAACCTGAAGATTCCAGAATTTAAACTGCCTTACAATGATATCAGTTTCTTTCCTTAACCCATTCAATCCCGGCTGGCGACAGCTGCTATCGATTCACTCGCAGCCCGGCCGTCGTGGATATACTGATTAAAATTATTTTTCCTTGCGCTTTACTTGCAAATACACATGCTAAATTTAGCCGTCATGTGACTACCGTTAATGGTAGCTCCATTGCAGTTTACAGATCGTTTCTATCACGTGTGGTGTTCGAGCTGTGATTTTTTTTTAAATGGCCTTAAATTTTCTTCAAAACTTGGTGCGGACTAAAGATACTTATGAGTCAGGTGAATTTGTTGATGTAGTTGAAGAGAATGAGAATGAATTGAAAGTTGATGAAAAATAAGTTCAGGACTTAGAAGATGAAAGTAGCGACACTGGCCTCGGTAGTGATGACGAATTATCGGTAGAAGACTGTGACAACCGCACAATGTAACCCACCCCACAGGCAGGCCCTAGTGGTGATAAAGAATGGTCCAAGCTACGGAGTAATATCATTATTGAAGGATTTAGTGAGGGAACAGGTCCTGCAGATGACATAGATCCAGATCAAGATTGCTCTGCTTTTGATTACCTTTCACTTTCATTATTTCTACCAATGCATATGCCTGCATCAGAATTTTAGGGAAAAAAGATCCTTGAGGAATTATAATTTGGTGTGCTGCAGATCCTCATACTAGATACTTCTATAACTTTGAGGTGTATACTGGAAAGTCAGACAGGAAGATGAAAGATGGACTAGCTGCAATAAACCAAGGAAGATTGCTTTGCAGCTTATCGCTTGAACATTTGTCTTCCATTTATCTGTAAACTGGAGTTTGAATCACACAAATAAATTTAAAATTGTATTTGTTCTAATTTTATTGCGCAAGCACGTCTAATTTTTGCGGAGTTATTCCCCCTGCTCTGGGAATTCAGTTGTGAGTTTTTCTGATCAACTGGGATTGAATGGGTTAATGTCCTCTATCAACCACCAGTGACTTCTCATTGTAGATCCGATTGTGTTTGTCTGTTACTTACTAACAGTAACACATTAGTGATCTTATGTAATTTCAGTTCTATTTTGCGCAAGCGCCCATTTATGGAAATCTGTGTCTTTTTGGTTGTAATTTTTGTTCTGCTTGTTTCAGAGTCGTACAGTCAAACATTGATTCACTTTGGAGTTGAAGATTAAAATTTTTTTAATGTCCACATAGGCTCTGTAAATGTTATCGGAGGGTTTGGAAGGATAAAGTGCTACAAAGAAGCGAAGACACTCAACAAACGATACATGAGGACGAAATGGAGAGACCAGCACAAAAAATCATCAGTCCCGTCACCTGAAAGGTCATTGGGGCACCAATACTACAGTTTGTTAGACCAGTTCCCGCCCCTCCACTTGATTTTGTGCCAGGATATTTGTTCTAGCTATGGACCTTCCTGTCCACTCTCTGATGTTGTCTTTCCATCTGTTTTTCTGCCTTCCTCTCTAACGCTTCCCAATCATAGTACCTTGCAGGATCGTCTTGGTCATCCTAGACAATCTTCAAACATGCCCATATCAAGCTTGCATGCTTTTACCATAGTCAATAGGTCTTCATATTGGCCGACCTCTCTTTTAACGGTGTTCCGAACTGCTTTATTCGTGACTTTGTCTAGATATGAAATGCTGAGGATTCGATGCAGACATCTCATCTCCATTGTACAAATTTTTTCTCTAGAAACGCTGTCAGAGTCAAAATTTTGCATGCATAAAGGTACACGGAAGTGACAAGTGCATACATTAAACTCAATTTTGATTTCACGTTCATGCTCTTGTCTCTCCGTAGCAGCCTCAGTATGGTCATCGTTGTTCTTTTCTGATTCTCAGTTCTGAAACCTTCCACATCCATCAGTGCTCCTAGGTATTTAAGCACAAAAAATAAAACCCAGAAAAGGACAGTGTAAACAAACTTGGCATAGATGGGCAAACAAAAATCTTCAGACCCAGAACTAGACACTGCAGACTCAAGGTTCACCTCCACAAAATTGGTCTTAGAGACAGCGCCAAGTGCAATTGCAGAGCCCCCAAAGACATATCCCGCAGAACTGCTCTACTTATGCAGACCAAAAAGAGGCAGTCTGGGCCGGGGGAGTGAACATGCTCAAAAAGCTGTGGCTGGGCCGGCAAAGACTCGTAACACAGTCTCCTTCAAGAACTTTACCAGGCTAGAAACATTTCATCATTTGATCTGATAAGAAAATGGAAGGATAGATAAGGTGACCTAACAAAATCTTCACTAGTTACCTTGCAAAACTTTCCCTTATTACCACACAATAATGAAGGCTTTTTATTTTTGTTAATTTTTTTCCCCTAACCTTGCTGAATCCGAACATATGAATGTTTGGATTGTGAGCCGTGTTACTAACCACTTCGCTACACAGACCTCCGAAGACTTATCTAGGACAAATCTTTGTCATTTACATTATGGTTTTATTTGCACCTGTGGTTTGCTCGAAGTACATCTCATTTTAGTACTACTGTACATGCTTATTAAACGCTACTCAAGATTTTAGACATGAGTGCCTACATACCCTAATTTAACTAGCAGGATCATATGGTTGAAAGATGCATGTCTTTGCTAAAAAGTGAGGTTCAACTTTTAATAACGTCATCATTGTAACTGTCTTATTTTTTCAGTTTGTTGAAGCCATGTTGAGGGTTTACCACAAGTTTAAGGAATTAATTTGTGATGTCTTCAGTAATGACCAAGTTTTTACTGGTGCCTTGGATAAAGTGAGTCAATAATTGTTAGTCTTTATAAGTTAATAGTTCTGCCTTTACTATGTTGAGTGTAGTATATATTATGAAGACCGATAATTTTCAGCAACATGATTAAAACTATTTCTTAACTACTCTATGATAGAAAACTTATTGTACATACAATAACATTTATGCAGGCCTGAAACCTTCTTCTTTCTGAAGACTTCTAAACGTCACATACAAAGACCGAGTTACAAATGAGGAAATATGAGAAAGAATTACAACAGTAATAGATCCTTTTGAACTCCTCTTTGCAACTGCCAAAAGAAGGAAACTCGCTTGGTATTGGCAATACAATCCTGCACTGAAGAGTGCAAGGCAGATGACGAAGAGGTCATCCCAAAAAGAGGTGGGATTACAATATAAATGAATGGACCAATCTCCAACCACAGGAGGTACAGGCAGCGGCCGCTGACAGAGTGATGGTGTGGGGATGTCTTTATGTGAGCCACAACGACCTCACCGGTTACGGGATGACTCGACCTGTAGCCTACTGTGTGAGAAGTTATCTGGGTTTGACAGAAAGCTCTAGAGACAACACCCACAATATCATAGAGGAACTGAAAGCTGAATCACTAGTTTTTCAGGATATTAAAAGAATAACATGAAATACTATTTCTTAAAAGCATTCTCTGTGAGGGCCTACAAAGTGTTGTCATGTTAGTCAATGAAAGTAATGAACAAAATTGAAAGAACTTTAAAATTATTCTGTTATCAATTTCCACTTCAGATGAATCGTAAATCTAAATAGCCTATACATTTTTTTTAATTTCTTAATGTGGACCTCTGAAATCTTATTTTCTTTATTACATCAGTGCTTTGAACAAGTTTTTGTTGCAAACATTTGTGTTCCTTATTTTTATTTAATGTTAGCACGGTTTTTCCAGCTTGTATAATATATTCAGTGGGATTCAGTGGTTAAGCTGTCAGCCTCGTGATCGGGTGGTGTAGGTTTGACTCTGGACTCCGTCATCTTTTTCACTGGTGCTTGATGCGGAGTACCTTGCATCTCGTATTCGCCCACTAGTCGTCTTGTCCTTGACTTGCCACTGGGGTCGGGCGGCTCAAGGCGAGAGAGTGAGGATAAAAAGTGGCACAGTTAATCCTAACTAAAAATAGCACTAGCAAATAAATTGTGCAATCATCGTCTATGATGGACGGCAGCCTTTGCCAATTAATATATTCAGCTTTAAACTGGCTCCTGTCTGTGGTCATTTTCTGCATCCTGGTTCCTTCCTGTAATTGACCGCAGAAACCATATAGGCACACCATCCTCCATGTGGACCTGGAAACCCCTTACTGGGGTGGGAAGGGGAAGAGTGAGAGAGAACATAGTACCCAGGTACACTACATCTTCTTCTTCTTCTTCGTACGCAGTCAGACAGTAACCATTATTTTTTCTAAAAAAGCGGCGGTCATCCTGAGGCTGTCGACACTGCCATAGAGCTTGTCTTGCAGTTCCACTGGTGATGGCCACATCTGCTCTCTCTGATCCTCGTATGTCGGGCAGTTCTGCAGCAGATGTTCAGCGTCATTTTACCGGTACCGCACGGGCATTCGTCGGTACCACCTATCTTCAATTTGTTGAATTGGTGGTACCTCAGTCTATTGTGGCCAGTGCGAAGTCTGAAGACAATGACCTGCTCTCTTCGGTTCAACTGGTAATAGGCATCGTTTTTGGTGTAACCAGTATGTTCGGTTTCCCATTTGGTCATGTATCTGGCTTTGATAAGCCGTTTTGACTCTTCGTACGTCATACTAGTATCTGTTTGTGGTAGTCTTGCACCTTCTTTTGCCAGTCTGTCTGCCTCCTCGTTGCCTTGGATGTTGCAGTGTGATGGTACCCACTGTACCACTACCCTTTTTGGTGCGGACTGCTGGCACAGTTTGCAGAGTGCTGCTCTTAAGTCATTAAGCTCAGTGTTTTTCTGGCTTTTTAGCGCTGTGACTACGGCGAGAGCATCTGTAATCAGGACTATATGCCTTTCATTTTCTTTATGTGTCACCATTTCTTCCACTGCCGCCCTCAGTGCCTCTGCCTCCGCTCTGAAATTGCTTGTGTACTTACCAGTAGCGAATGACAGTGTTATTTTTCTGCCATTTGGTAGGTTCAGGAATGCTCCTGCCCCTCCGTTTTGTGTAGTGTTTGTTACAGAACCGTCGGTGTATGCATGGGTCCAGTCCATGCTTGGGTAGTTTTTCGATATAAAGCTTAGGGTAGTATCTCTCCTTTCTTTTTCAGTCTGGCAGTTTTTGTTTCCAAAACCTGGTATATTTTCTACCACCTCTGGAAATATATCCTGCCTCCAGGTAGGTTTTCGTACAGTAGTGATGGGTTTTGGTGTTGTTAGTGTGTTTATGGGATCTTCATGGATCTTTGCTTTGGCTATTTCTGCAAAGTTTCTCCGCTTTAGTTTCCCATTTCCCAAATTGTTTAGTCTCTGGTGCATTGGATGGTCAGTCAGTCTTCGGAGTTTCTCTGACTGCAGCTGGGCTCTGCAGTCTCTTCTATCAGTCATGGATTGCAGTTTTGTAATCTTTTCAAGTTCTACAATTGGCGTTGACTTCATGCCACCTGTTATAACTCTCATGGCTTGGTTTTGAAGTTTGCTAACTTTATCGAAGTTCGCCTTTGCTGCTGTTGTCCATGCCGCAATGCCATACTCGAGAACTGGTCTCACTCTTCCAGTGTACAGTTTCTTTAGTATGCTTTCGTCTGCTCCCCAGCTTGGTACACTACATCTGAAGATTGACAAATTTGACTAAGCAGAATGTACATGGAGCTGGCACCCACCTTATGTCAAACAGAGAGCAGCTATAGAAACAACCACTACAAAAGCACATACATGCTTTGACACATGATTCCTGAAAGGAAGCCAACTATACTGATCACCCTATGTTCCAGTTGTAACGAGAAAATAAGAATGGTGATGATTTTCAAATAACGTAAGCAATATTTGTCACAGAGCATCCGAGTGGTAGAGTGGTTGAGCTAGTGCTAGGTTTGCCAATAGGCTGACTAGGCTACAGCCTATGGCCTCAAGTTGTAGGTTCCTCATTTTGATACCCCCAACAATGTTTTTTTAATAAAAAGTTTACAAATAATTGCTTCAACTTTACTTCCAGGGCCACCTGAAGAGTAAGTCCGACACTGGGTAAAGCTGAGGCCTATAACAGTGTCTCTAACATGTCATTCCCAACAGCATTGTCTGCTGTGGGACTACCGTTACCTAATATTCATCACAACTTATTTTAAGTACTCTCATGTCTTAGTTTTAGTTAACTTGTACTTCTACAGGGGCAGATGCCTATGTGCAGGTCCCAGCTCTGGCATGAGCTGGATATATCTGGGAGGAGGATTTTCTGCTTAGCGGGCTACGCTCGAGCAGCTTATTACTCCTCTGCGTTGGGACAATTGTCGTGGAGGGTGATTAACTGATGTGCAGGCTCATCTTAATAAACTCAAAAACTAGAGCAAAGTAGATCTGCGGCCTGTTAGGCACCATCTATGCTGCTCTTAACCATGGCCAGTATTATGCCATGTCACACACACAATTAGTTCCCTCTTACAACATGTTCTCTGTTGGGCAGTGGTGCTATTCCTGTCTTTATTACACATTAGTACCCTAACAGACCACTCGGGAGAAAATATTTGCATCATTTTATTAACTCTCAAAAGCACCATTCCAGAACTCTGGACACGGAGCTAGGACTGATTCAAAATAATCTTGGAGTTTCCAAGATTTACGAAGAAAAGTGAGCAGTTGACAAAAGAGCGAAAAATCCATGTTCTATGTGAGCTCAAGAGACAGTACCCTAGCAACTCTTGGACACGTGTGCACAGATGGATCTGCCTCTGTGAGCGATAAAAACATTCCAATGGTGGCATAGAAAATCACTCCATGCCAGCAGGAGAGACTTGTATCAATTTCAGAGCTGAAGCAAGAGCTGTTCATGCAGCAACTCAGGTGCTTATCAGCCAAAACTTAAATACAAGGAAAAACTGTCATTCTAACAGACTCCAGGAGTGTACTCCAAGCCATCAAGCCCCAAACAAGATAGAATATCATATGAAATAAAATACAACATAGGATTGCTGTCTTAAAAAAACAGATTTAGAACTACAGTGGATTCTGGCCCACTGTGGGATCCCTGGAAACGAGAAAGCAGATGAGCTCGCAAAAGAATTTCATACCTAAGAGACCAAAGAGAGGCAGTCAAAGCTGTGAGGGACTGGCTAAGACCTGAAATGAATAGTCTCCTTCGTGAACCACACTAGACTAGAAATATAGCATCAGTTGATCGATTAAGAAGAAGATTAGCTCTCAGAAAGACTTTATGGAGACTTAAGAAGAATGCATGAGAATTGCCAAATGTGGAAGCTGAAGATAAACTGTGAAAAGACTATTTACACTATCTTTACCAAGAACCACAGAGTAGCCAAGAAAACATCAGTTTGAAATTTGGCCAACAGCCTCCATATCTTGGAGTCACTTTCAACCGACAGCTCAACCTCAAGAAACATGTTAAAAAGGAAGCTTTAAAGTGGTTACAGTTATTGAAGAGGCTCACTGGCACATCATGGGGATCAGATAAGAACACTCTAAGAGGTTTTTATCTTGGATATGTATGCTCTGCTTTAGAATACAACAGTGCACTCTGACAATTTGCTGGCGAACTAATGTAGAGCCCCTGGATAGAGTGCAAAACAAAGCCATGTTCCTTATTAGTGGAACAATGAGGTCAACGCCCACTCAAAAGGCAAAGGCCGCCATCCATCGTAGATGATGATGGCATTATTAATTTTACTAGCGCTACTTTTAGCAAGGATTAACTGCGCTACTTTTTATCCTCACTCTCTCGTCTCGAGCCACCCGACCCCCAGTGGCAAGTCAAGGACAAGACGACTAGGGTCACTTCGCCACGGAATCAGCGCCCACTGCTGCATTTGAAATTCACATGAATGGGGAACTTCTTGAGATATGTGGCTGCTATAGAAGAGTGGTAAAAAAATGATAAAAGATCACCCCAATAGAAGTCTTGTAGAAAAATTAAACAAAAGCAGAGAATAAAACAATAGTCAGTCCTCCCTCATGTTAGTGGGATTAAAGACAGATATCCCCTCCCAGACAAAAGACAAGGAACACAGAAAGTAACAAGAAATTTACCGCAACATATATGTCTGAAAATGTTAGAAATTGAAACTAAACTAACAGATAATACAAGAAGTTATTATTCAGTTAGTCTTATGAGATATACCAGAGAACAATTGACACCTACATAGAAGAATGGATACATGTCTATATTGATGGGTCTGTTTTTAACTTTTTAACGCCACCTTTAAATAGTATATGGAGTCTACATAGAGTATCCAGACAGAACATCTGATAGGCTGTTTGATGCATTCAGGGAGATATGTTCAAACTATGGGGCAGAAATAACAACATTGGAAGTAGCTCTGTACCACTTGAGGAATGTATTTGATGCATTTCCATCAAAAGGCCAAAGCATTGTAATCTTTGCAGACTCATTATCTGCCCTTCAAACTCTTGATAGATGGTGGTCATTGTAAAACTGAACTTACCTAAATATTACTAGATGCCAACCAACTTTTCACATCCCATGAAGTCAGAATAGTTATACAGTGGATCCCTGATTACTCAAATACATCTGGCAATGACAAAGCAAACCTAATGGCTAAGAAGGGATCAAGTCAAGGACAGCAATACACATCAACAACCCTACAGACAGTCAAAAAACTACTGAAGACTGCGAACAAAGAGGTTTAGCTGAATAGATATGCAATGGGTTATACTGGGAGAAAAATCTGCAAACATGTTATGGCATCCCAAAGACATCATAAGCCTCCTGAAAAGGAGAGATCAAAGCACCATTTTCCAACTTCGTACTCAACACATACAACTTAACAATCAAGGACAGAATCCAACCACAACATACTCCAGAGTGCCGGCTGTGCACATATCCCTATGAAACTGGTGTACAATCTTTTTGAGTGTCCGGCGCTTGGTGGTGTTGAGAAAGAGCTTCTTCCTCTGAGGCGGAACAAAAGGAACACTGTACGAAACTAAACAACAGCTCACAAACACTTGCAGATACCACTATATGGCATTTGGCCAAAGGGCAGGAAACGCAAAGGCTGCTGGATCAATAACCAACCAACCAAGTAACTCTCTATACTGTTTTAAGTACCCTCAGTATTGTTTTAAGTACCCTCAGTATTGTTTTAAGTACCCTCAGTACTGTTTTAAGTACCCTCAGTATTGTTTTAAGAACTCTCAGTATTGTTTTAAGTACCCTCAGTATTGTTTTAAGTACCCTCAGTATTGTTTTAAGTACCCTCAGTATTGTTTTAAGTACCGTCAGTATTGTTTTAAGTACCCTCAGTATTGTTTTAAGTACCCTCAGTATTGTTTTAAGAACTCTCAGTATTGTATTAAGGACCCCCAGTATTGTTTTAAGAACCCTCAGTACTGTTTTAAGAACCCTTAGTATTGTTTTAAGTACCCTCAGTATTGTTTTAAGTACCCTCAGTATTGTTTTAAGTACCCTCAGTACTGTTTTAAGAACTCTCAGTATTGTTTTAAGTACCCTCAGTATTGTTTTAAGAACTCTCAGTATTGTATTAAGGACCCCCAGTATTGTTTTAAGAACCCTCAGTACTGTTTTAAGAACCCTTAGTATTGTTTTAAGTACCCTCAGTATTGTTTTAAGAACCCTCAGTATTGTTTTAAGTACCCTCAGTATTGTTTTAAGTACCCTCAGTATTGTTTTAAGTACCCTCAGTATTGTTTTAAGTACCCTCAGTATTGTTTTAAGAACCCTCAGTATTGTTTTAAGTACCCTCAGTATTGTTTTAAGTACCCTCAGTATTGTTTTAAGAACTCTCAGTATTGTTTTAAGTACCCTCAGTATTGTTTTAAGTACCCTCAGTATTGTTTTAAGAACTCTCAGGACTTTTATAATACAAGGAACATGTACACAAGGGAACAATAGTGGCATGAGCTCATTTCATGCAGTGATTTCTTCCAAGAGACCGTCCATGACCAACAAAAGTCAAGTGGGTTTAATCGCCAGGTATTACTTTTAAACATAACTATAATATTCACCTAATTAATTGAGGATGTCAGAAGAATGTATTTGAAATGTCATTTTACTTTTCCCAGGCGTGCTCTGCTGTGATAAACCATAAACCCCAAAATTCACGGACACCTAATAGATCTCCAGAACTGGTAATCTCAAGTATTTGTGCAATCTCTTACTCCTGTAAATTTCTAAATGTTCTCTCTTACTTTTTATTAATAAAAATATTATTTTAGTATTCTAAAGGGCATGTGTGACTACAGAGTATTCTCAATTTAATGACATTGGTACATGGATTTCTGCAGCTAAATAAATGGTTCCCTTGATGGCCACTAATAGCTGATCAGAATCAAAATAATTTTCTCTGTGTTTACTCAAGCTTAGAGGGAGCTGTCTTTCTTCACCAATTATTGTATTTACTCAGACATTGAAGTTAAGACTTTTATGCATTTTTTTTAGTAAGCATACCTTCGTCAAGTGTCTTCTGTGTACAATTTGGTATAGACTCTTACACACACTGGACAACAAATGTTGATAAAGGTCATGCCTCTGAGATAAAAGCAGCCATTTCTTAAATATTTCAGGCTGCTGAACATGGATATGACAAAGAAAATGCCAAATTGGTCACTATTTCTGAAAAATTCACAATTATTGATATGTATATTATTATAAAGAGTGATATGTAGAAATGACATATACCGTAAAAGTTAGCTTCTACTTTCAACGTCACTTTTCCTGTTACCTGTATAACTGTTCGGAATTATCTCTAGCGAATGCCCAAAGGTAGCCAGCCAACATTGAAGTGAATCAGTTTCCTTGGTATCTTTGCTCCATTGAGGCAATGTCCTGGTGAAAACATTCACAGTGCTTGTCATTATCCATGGCACAGTTGTCTGTGCTATAAGACAAACTGTGAATGTAGAAAGTGGATTTTTAAGAGCATAATTCAGCCAAGTTGTCCTCAGCCAGTTGCTTGTAGTTTTCTGCCCTGATATTCCCGAGGAAGCTTGTAAAGACCAAATGAAATGTTTCTCAAGCTTTTTTCTCAACACTCTGATGTAGCTTGTCAAACATCTCATCTCTGAGGAGTTTGTGGATCAGAGGATCGACATCAATTCCCTTTTTAATTTTCATTTAACTATGTTGACAAAATTTGTCGGCCAAATACTTGAAAGCCGACCCAGTACTGTCTATGGCTTCAGCAAAGTTTTTAATCGCACCGAGTTTGATGTGCTTGGAATATAGCAGGATTTTGTCCAGTGTTGAGTGTTAAACATTCTTTTCTTCAACCTTTGATTTTCTATGAGGTCAATCTCTCTTCACAAAGTGCAAAAGTCTCTGCTTGGCTGTGCCATTCACATTTTAAAAAAACAGCAGTACTTTGTATGTTCCAGCTTTCAGGTTATAGCAGAGATGCCAGCCATACTTGCTGTATTGAAGACAGTTCATGAGCTGTTTTAGGTTATTGTGGGTTTCTTTTATGTATACAACGAGCCTAACTGGAATGGATGAAAGCAGTTTCCATTTTGCAACTTCTTCACCTTGAGACTCAATAAATCTGAGTCTATGAATAGTCACTAGTCTTGCAAATCATGTTTAATTCCAAGAGCATTCACCACGTTATCTACATCGGAGCAGAACATAAGGTCATCTTCCTTTCTGAAATAAGGAGCAAACTGTTCTTGATGACTGGAATGAAGTAACTCCGACATTTTCCTTGAGAAGATTCCATCATTAGTCCCGATCCAAGTAACTCTGCTTTGACATTTGGCATCATTAACATGATTGTTCAGTTCTTCTTGGGCGAGAATGTGTGTTGTATATGACGTACCGTGGCAGATGTTGAAGGCTGTGGATAACCCAACATTGGTACACCTTGATTTGAATCACCTGAATCAATGGAGAATTCATATGTATGTTCAGGAAAAGGTAGTGTGGAATTGGTCAGAGAGCAGATTGTATACTAGAATTTGCTAAAACAGGTGGGGCCATGCAATAATTAACAGTTATTTGTGTGATTGCTTGGCTCTCTCCACACTAAAGGATCAGCAAATGGCATCACCACTTTTTCGCCTTTCAGTCATTTCGGATGATTTTTTTTAACATATGTGGAGCCCATGGCTTGTCCTGGTCCCCAATCCTGAAATCAAAATAAAGGTTATGCACTGATTTCACTATTGTAGTGGTGACTCTTTTCTGGCTTGCAAGCATGACTTCTCAACAAGTGTAACAAAAGTTATCTGCAATATTAACATAGTTAAAAGACATCAATACTACTGGCTTTAAACTGCAAGGATCACTTGTGTTGTTCTGTGAAAATGCTTCTCCGGTCCATATTCTTTTGGACCTATTTATGTTTGATATTTTGTTACACTTTATTTTACATGCAAAATTGTTTATTTTATGTTTTTTAATATTACTGTTTTCTGTCAGTTATTTCCTCCACAATATTTTTGTTACTTCTGTAATCTATGGAAATGGTACCCAATTCTTTAGTGTATCTGCATTTCATGGACCTCTATTTTTATGGTACCCAATTCTTTAGTGTATCCACATTTCATGGACCTCAATTTTTCTGAACCCCTATTCTTTAGTCAGATTAATGCGTACACTGGTCCTGTCAATATTCCTCTGTGCTTGTTAGACATGGACAGTTACAGCTGACCTTCAGCAAAGGATACAGGCCTTGGAAATGATATGTTTCCGAAGACTTTTAAACGTCACATACAAAGATGAAATATGAGATAGAATTACAACAGCAATAGAGCCTTTTGAAGACCTCTTGGCAACTGTCAAAAGAAGGAAACTTGCTTGGTACGGTCACATATCGAGATCAAATGACCTTGCAAATACGATCCTCCACGAAAAGGTGCAAGGCAGACGACGAAGAGGTCGTCCCAAAAAGAGGTGGGAGGACAATATAAAAGAATGGACCAATCTCCAACTAGAAGAGGCACAGGCAGCGACCACTGACAGAGAAGGGTGGCGGGGTGTTGTGAGGATGTATTCATGTGTGATGTATGCCCCAACGACCTCACCAGCTACGAGATGACCTGACCTGACTCTTTAGTACATCCACATTTCATGGACCTCTATTTTTATTCTAAGCTGATTTTTGTTGGTACTTACATGGCCTTTTTTCAGTTTCTTTGTTTCCTGCTTTCACTGTTTCCTGCTGACCTTCAAATAATAATACTGTAGTTTTACTTTTTTTAAGATTGTTTATCATTCTTTCACTGATGATCAGTCCTGCCATTATAGGATCTGTTATGAAAATGTTTTAAAGAATGTGTCAATGTTAAATAAGCAAGTTATATGGTGAGGAATTCTGGTCACATTTTGTTACTTGTATAGGTTATACTGAAATCCTGGTATTCAATCACGCCGATGCGTCAGGCAGAAGGTGCTATCCCATGTCTCTCCTGGTTTGCCTTTTGTACTTTAATTTGGCTTTTAGTTGTAAGTTTGTGAATTGTTTCCTTCCTGTAACTTACTAGGTCTAGGGAATGTGCATCTTTGAAGCTTCCAGGCGTTTTCCTGTTAACATTTAGCATCTTCAGCAGTATGGAGCCTCACTATGCCCTTGGCAGTGTTGGTAACCGTTAAACTGTCATTGTATGATGACTTGCTACTGGGAGTTTCCCACAATCACCACTATCGGGTTTGTTAACATCAATGGCAGACATTTTATTGATTGAAAAATGTTTTGTTTCAGCTTCAAAACTGTCTGCTCTCATTTTGTCAGAGACATAATTTTATCTAGTAAATATGTTAATGATTAGTCCATTTAATCTCATTCAAACTTGTTTCTTTGAATCTGATAATTATTTTTTTGATGATATCACAGTTGGCCAAATATTGTGACAGTTTACTCAAGAAAAGTACCAAAGGGGTTGGGGATGTGGAACTTGATGAGAAGTTGTCTGGCAGCATAATCATTTTCAAGTATCTTGATGATAAAGACGTCTTTCAAAGGGTAGGTAGAATAGCCCAACTGATTTAATCTAATGGTCATGGAAAACATGTATAGAGACTAGTATTTGAACATAGATGTAAACTTATCTGCTATTAACCCTTTTCAGTCCGAGCTAATTTTTATGATTTGTCTCTTTCAGTCCAGTCAAAAATGCAAAGATTCTGTGCATCAAATTTGTATTCAGCTAAAATTATAATCTAATCATAGTGAGACACATAATTAAACTCTCAATGACATGCAGTATTCATAATAAAGATTATATATTAGTATGAAGTGTTAAATGACAATGCAGAGGTGGAAATTGGAGAGAAACATTTTTTGTTCATACTTACCCTGTTGGGTGTATCGCAGATATATCCATCACATGACTTTCTTATTATGTGTCAAAGTCTGAATTGTGTTGAATATCCACAAGTAATCCAGTTGCATGGTCACTGATTAAATAATAAATCATTTCTACAATCTTGAAGCCGAACTTTTGTTGTAATATATGGGTAGACTTTTAAAGTATGTAACGTGTACTGAAATCGATCTGACAGAAACAATTGTATAGTTAAACGTCGATTGTACATGTGTTGATGCAACCATTGTGTAGAGCCATATAATAAAAAAAAAATTAAATTCAGCAATCTAAATCACGAAACACAACTCATGTTTCAGAGGTCATTTCGATCGAGACAGGAAGTCATTTTTAGGTTTTCTGTGGCTAGTGCCGGGGCAATACAAGCTGTGAAGTGTTAACTGAAATGTGTTGCCAACATCACATTTTTTATATTAATGTATTTGAAAAGCAGCGAGTTTTTGAAATTGTCACTGAAAAGTTCATTTTTAAGCCATTTTTTTCTCTCTGAACTTGGTTTTTCTTTAATGTTCAGTGTAGAACTACTTGAAGTCTCAATTCGGCCAAAAGTGCAAGACTTTAAATTTTAAACGAATATCTGGTTCATTCACAGCTTTTGATTTATGAAAAGTAACTGGTTGTGAATCTTGATATTTTTTCATGAAAGGTTAACGCTTTCCAGCTTGGAATAATTTTTTCCATTTGTGTCTTTCAGTCTGGGGCAAGTGTCACAACTCTCAATAATAACAAATATTTTTAAAAAAAAATAATATTCATTAATTAACTTAAAATTTCAATCTAAGGATCTTAAAACACATAATTAAACTATCTTTGACATGAAGTATTCATGATTAAAATATATTTCAGTATCAAGCTTTAAATGTCTTTAATGTGGAAGGGAAAATACGTAAGTTATTTCTTGTAGGTAGACATTGGCATGTGTTACAGTTTTTGAAATTCTACACATTTATTTCAACGAAAAATGGGCTTTAAAACCTGAGAAAGGATTTATTATTCCAATTATCATGCATCTGGATTACTTGTGGATATTCAACACACACCCGATTCTAACTTTGACTGGGACACATAATACTAAGGTATGTGTAAAAACATTGACGGATATAGTGACGAAACACACAACGTAGCGAGTACACCAAAATTGTTTAATTTCCAATTATCACCTTCGCATTAATGCCATTTAATGTTTCATATTAATATATCATCTTTATAATGAATACTTCATGTCATAGATAGTTTGTAATGTGTTTGATGATGTTTAGATCGTAATTTTAGCTCAATTTGTTCAATATTAAAGAATTTAATATTGAATAAAGCTTGGACACACAGAATTTTAGAATTTTGACCCGTACAGAAAGACAAAATCTTCACAAATATCTGAAAAGGAATAAATCTAAGGTCAAATATATCTATTTGAATGCCAAAATAGTCTTTAAATCTAAGTCTGGTCATACATATTTATTTGAATGTGAATAGTTATAACTAGATCAGTAGGAAACAGTCATGTTGTTTCATGCCTGGGTCTGTCATGCTGACTCTACCTACAAGTTACTTCTTGTGGCAGAGATGGAGCGCTGCATGGAGGAAGACCACAAACTGAGCGACATGGAGGAAGCTTATTGAAGCCGTGAAAGATGCCATCAAACATTAGTGTCACTTCTTCTTCTTCTTCTTTCGTTCGCTTTAAAATATTGTCTATATCTGCAATGTTGTCTCTTGTATAAACTTCACTGTCTTTTGTAGTTCACACACAGGTCCATAAAGTTTCTCTTCAAGTGTTGTTTCTATGGGCCAGTGAGATTTTCTCTGTATATCATATTCGGGGCAGTTTTGCAGTATGTGCTCTGCTGTCTGGGGCGCCTTTCCGCATGTACACATGGCTGAGTTGCCAATCTTCATTTTTGTGTACATGTGGCTGCGGAGTCGGTTGTGTCCTGTTTTAAGGCGCAACACAACAGTTTGCTCTTGTCTGTTCATGTTATGGTAATCGTCTGGTGTTACTGTTGGTGGCTTTCTGATTGATTTGATCATCCTTATCTTCTGTTGGTATGTAGCTGGCACATCTGGTTGCTCGTCTGCAGCACCCTCCTTTGCCAGTCGGTCTGCTCTCTCGTTTCCTGGTATTCCACAATGAGAAGGTATCCACTGCATGACAATCTTGCGCTTTTTGCTCAGTTCAGACAGTAGAGCCTGTAGATCTGGCAGTTTCTCAAATTTCAGTGCTTGGAGTGCTGATTCTGCATCTGTAAGAAATACTACAGGTTGTGGACTGACATTGGTGTTCAACAGCTTCTCAGTTGCCACCTTGATTGCCTGTATTTCTGCATCATATATATGACAGAATTTCCCAGTTGGTACTTTGACTGTATCCCTAATGTTGTTTGGGTATTCTATGTACACTCCCGCTCCACCATTCTTTACTGCATTCTGTGCTGACCCATCTGTGTATACTCTGATCCAGAGGTCTTGTGGGTATTCTTCATCCAGGAAATTGAGGATCACTATCCTACGTTGCACACAGTTCTGTTCATCCTTGTCTAATATTCCTTTCACTTTTGTTTGAATACATACTGATAGTCCGTGCTCCTCTCTCCAAGGGGTTTATTCTGGCACAGACTTTAGGGGGATGTCAACTTC
This sequence comes from Ariolimax columbianus, assembly GCA_036924085.1. Lineage (NCBI taxonomy): Eukaryota > Metazoa > Mollusca > Gastropoda > Stylommatophora > Arionidae > Ariolimax > Ariolimax columbianus. The sequence goes on along the minus strand of JAVGWX010000003.1, from coordinate 37,335,827 downwards.
AGGTAGATCCATAATTTGCCTGCGAAGTCGTTTCGCCTGATGCCTAAAACTACTTCTTTTCAGTCTTCCCATTGCTAAGTTTTGAAATTTGTCTTTCATTGGATGGCTCGGCATGCAGTGGAACTTTTCTGCCTGTGTTAATACCTTTGTGTCTCTGCGCTCTCTTAGTGCTTGTATCCTTCCCATTTTCTCCATTTCCACAATAGGTGTTGATTTCATTGCTTCTGTAATGACCCTAAGTGCCTGATTTTGCACCTTATCCACCTCTATTAGGGTAGTGTTTGCTGCGGGGCACCACGCTGCTGACCCATATTCCAGATGTGGCCGTATACCTTGTTGGTAAACTTATGTTAAGTATTTTTCCACTAGCACCCCATGTGGTTCCACTTAATTTTCTCAGGATGGCTAACTTCCTCCTGGCTTTTTTGGCTGCCTTGTTGACGTGTTCCCTCCATGTCAACCTATCATCAAATGTAACTCCAAGATAGGTGGGTTGTTTATCTTCTTTGAGGTGTTCTCCATTTATCTTGATAACTCCAGCTTTTTGTTTTGGGGAGAGGGTGAAAAGCGTAGTGCTACATTTTTCGGTGTTAATGTTTATACACCATCTGTTTGTCCATGAGGTCAAGGCATCAATAGCTCTTTGCAGCATTCTGGTGGCCACTGTTGCTTGCTCATTTACACACCATATTACCAAGTCATCTGCATACATTGCAACTTTTGTTCCTTGTGGTAGCTCCATTGGATAAGTCCATTGTCATCCTGCCAGTTTTCTAGCTCCTCACCCCTCCTATCCATTTGATCATAGCCCCAGCTCTGTGAGTGGCTATTGAAGTCTCCACACACAATCAGTCTTTCCTTTGTTGCAATCGTATTCAGTGCCAGTGGACGATCACTCGGACAGTAATAATTTAGAAGGTGGAATTCTGTACTTTCTGTCTTGAGATGCATCATCTGGTATTCTGCCCCCTCCATATATACTTCCTGCTGATAAGCATTGATGCCATTTCTCACAAGTGTCAGTATTCCACCCTTCTGCCTGTCTTGTCGGTCAGACCTATAGCACTGGTATCCTCTAATTTTGAAGGCTATATCTTTATTGAGATGCGTTTCTTGCAAGCAGCATACATTTACTTGCTCTTTATATAGAATATTCTCAAGCTCTAATTTTTTACTATAGCCATCTCTTTTGCTGTTGACGCCTTCAGCATTCCAGTGCATTATTTTAAGTGTTCTTTTCTTTGTTTTTGGTTTTTGTTTGGCCAGTAGCTCTATTCTCGTGCCTCCTGACTCCACTAGGCATCCGAGAAGGACCTCCAGTAATAAAGTTTGGGTCCTTTCGAGGCGGGGGACCCGGCACTGTACCTGCCTGGTTGTCCACCATAGGCCGAGCGCCATAACGTTTTGCAGATATAGGCATACTCTCATGTTGCGTATTTGCGTGGCATCCTGATTTCTGTGGTGCGCCTTTTCGCTGGTTGCCTCCGTCTTCAGCACCTTAACGTTGCTTGGGCAGACTGTGGTCTTGCTCGAAAGGATGTGTGATGATGATGATATGAACTTATGGACCCATTTTTCAAGTATCCCTGAAGAGAGGCAGTCCAGTGTGTCTGTGTCCCAGGATCATCACGTCCTGCCAGAAACGTAGCATATACATGTGAGTGGGGTATCTCCTTACTCCCCTTTAGTATTCTTGGCTCCTCTGCAGTGATGGTACGCCTGGCATTCCCCGCCACCTGGGAGGTTGTCACAAAGGGGCAGAGGTGCAATGTCCTCTGGCCTGCATCTCTTCTGCGTCCATTGGGATCACTGATAAAAGACAAAAGTAAAGAACGAGGCAAGAAGGCAAGAATGCATTTAACCCATGAAGTGGGGGTGGATTGGTTTAGCCCAGAGCGTGTACCACTCGCCGGTGGGTTCTGCAGCTCCACCTAAAGGGTTCCACCTGCTCCTCGGCCTCTTAGTCTGGCCCCTCTCCAAGGACCTGTCCGGCTTGGGTGACCCTAACAGGAGTAAAACTCCCGCCGGCATAGCCCCCTGGATCACCGGGACACGCAAGCTCTCCAACCCGTCAAGGTAGGCCTACATTTGGAGAGATTAGTGTCACTGACTTCATTGTCATTCAGTGGTCAATGATTTGAAAAGAGGAAGAGGCACATTCTACAACTTTTCTGAGTATTATGTAACAACTATTTTATCTCAATCTCTATGGTATACCTATATTGACATGAATTTTCTTCTTGGCCGTATCAGCATTCAAATTTTCAGCCTATTAACCTGGGACGTGTAGAAGGTGCCAAAACTGTGAACACATGGTTTACATCGCTGAATATGTCACATTTCCTATACGCTTTTTTGAATAAGAAACTTTGTGAGTTTTACCATTATATCTCACAGTAGGAGCAATATTTTATTATTCCTCATCTATTTAGTCTTGAATATAGTATAGTGGTAGAGCACTCGCTTTTCACTGCAAAGATACATGGTTCAACTCTCGCTACTGGCACACTCCAGTCGACCCAGCTGTAGAGGGAGCCACTTGTAAATGGGCACCAAGCCTACAGTTCTTAGTCGACCTGTACTTCTACAAGGGCAAATGCCCCTGTGCAGGTCCCAGTTCTGGTATGAGCTGGGTATAGCTAGAAGAAGGATTTCTTGCTTAGCGGGCTAGGCTTGAGCAGCTTAATACTTCGCTGCGCTGGGTGGTTAACCGATGTGCGAGTTCATCGTAATAGACTCAAAACACTAAACCAAAGTAGACCTGCGGCCTGTTAGGTGACATCTATGCTGCTCTAAACAAACCACCTAACCATGACCGGTGTTATGCCATGTCACACAGCCACCTCTTACAACATGCTCTCTGTGAGGCAGTGGTGCTATTCTTGTCTTTGCCATACACAAAGACCCTGGTAGACCACCCGGGCCTACAGTTAGGGAAGAAAATGTAGCTAGACAAGAAACCGGCCACCCCACCTCATGCAAGCTGTGTCTAGTACAATGAAGGCTCTATCATTTCATCCCCAACAACAGTTTCTATTATGCGACAACATTTTTTTAAACATCAAGTGTAATTCCTGTTTGGTTTATTTTAAGTAGAGATTTTTTCCTGCAAATTTTGTGTAATAGTTATATCTGTTTTGTTCTATATCTCTTCATAGTTCTATTCTCGCATGCTGGCAAAACGACTGATCTACAGCCAGTCTGCCAGTATGGATGCAGAGGAGAGCATGATAGCAAGGTTAAAGGTGAGCAAATGTGTATTATAAAATTTGATACATAACCCAGTTATGCTGTCATTCTGTTTACAAAAAGAAGACAGAGCTACATTTTCTTTTAGTCAGAGAGTGGTGAATACTTAAAATAGTGCAGGCGGGGTCAATTAATGCATTTAAGAATAAATTGTATGCGCATGGTTATTTTTAGATCAAGTGAATGTAAAAGACTGCAGTCTTCTAAACCAGTTGTTGTTCATCCATTGTAATTGATGAGGACCACTTTGTATTCATTGTTCGCATGAATTCAAAGATGGCTAAATAAGCCAATTGAAGCCCTGATTTGTCTGTCGCACTTAGTACAAGGAAATAGGACGCCCACTACCACCAGGGTTGATGTGGGCGGACCTGCATAGCGATTTATTCATGATGACTCATGTCTCTGATCACTCTCAGCAATAATGCTGCTCCAGTCGGTGCGATTGGTGACAATGCTTTCTCAGTCATCACGGTTAATACCACACTGGATCAGCGATAACATAAGCGTGCCCTTGTATCGTTTCCGCTGATCACCGTTTGCTCTCTAACCACTTTGCAGTTCACCATAGAGGAGCTATTGTGGTATGACATGCATACTACATGGTCAGCGCATCTCAGCTGTGCTGCACATATCATGGTGTATATACTGAACATGCCCGATTGTGCTAACAACTCACAACATATTCTGCCATCTAATCGTCAGTAGTTTCCGCAGTCAGTGTATATTTAAGTGGTTTAATTTTCCGAAATGGCGACGTTAGACGGTCCGGGTCTTACACGCATATAGAAGGGTAGGTAAAACAACTGCAGCGAAGACCTTCATTTTTGTTTGAGTGCTGATCCCTCGTCTATTCCACACCCTACTATGAAGACTGCCAAATGCCGCACTTGCTCTATCCATTCATGTATTCACCTCATCTTTGTGAATAACCTGAAACAGAGTACAGCCAAAGTACATAAATCTGTTAACATTTTTTAGATAGTGGCCATGTACCACGATTGAAGTTTTTGAAAAGGCCATATCTGGAGCCGATTGATGTAGAATCTGTCATTGCGAAAGAGATGATAAGGCCGAAATTTACACAAGCTGTGGTGAACGGATCCATACATGTCAACCTTCGTATTTCAATATAAGGCACAGATCTGCATACAGTAAATCACGGACATTCACTCTATGAATTTTGGCCATGAACCTTCTCAGATTGAATAGCCTGCCATCAGTGCAGTAGTGAAGCCGAACTTCAATGTCACAATCGCTGTAGGCATTCCATAACATAGCAGAAAGCATCATACTAGAAGGATGATATATACTTATATGATATAAACTTATTGTCTTTATAATAACCAGTATAAAGACATTTACATAACTCACTGAGTAGACCCCAGGGCCCTTTCTTGAGGAGAAAAGGATAGAATCAGTGCACCCCCATGCATGTTTTAATAAGTGACCAAATAAAATTGTGCATGGAGCCAGTAACCTTACCATGTAAAACAAATTGCAACAGAAACCACCACTGCAATAGCACACAAAGCTTCCTAATGGAGGTCAACTGTAGTGGTAGCCTTATAGTCCACCTGAAGTGGTTAAAGGTTAAGAAGTAGAGAAACTGCATAAAGTATTTTAGTCTAGGGCACGACAATTCCCCAGCAGAAGGATGTCATGGTGCCTAGAAATATTGTCGACATTTCAGGACCAGTAACGTATTTGCTCTCACAATTTCCCCCATTGTGGTACCACCATTTTCATCCAGCATTATGCGTGGCTTCTATATATTTTATCTGGCTCCTAGATCCTAAACAAATAAGGCTTCTTTTTTTTTAATTTTTGGGTGAGTTTTGAAGTGGCAGTGAGCATCACCCACATAGATATTGAAACATGCTGACGATGTTGCTGGTTTCGTAGTCTGCACACTGCAGGAGAAAGCTGCCTTTATTCTTCAGCCTTATAAATCCCTCTGCTAAATTCCAGCAATGGAACAAAACATTGTTTCCTTTTTGAAGATGATTCAAGAGCTATTGATGTTGACATTCCTCCCAGACCCAGAGGGGATCGTAGAAACAAGAACTCACACAATTAGGTTTAATAGTTACCAATACCACCACAGGTAGAATGCCTACCCCATGCTTCTGGGTAGGTTGAATTCCATAGGGAAAAACCTGACAAACTAGGGAAGACAGGGGAAAACACCTTCATAGGACCAACCGAATGGACTACAGAACAACTACAGCTTTTGACTACATGGCATCAGACACTGATTTGCATGATTCCAGTATAGAAGAGCTATGTAGATTGATCAAGTCTCTTTCATCTCATCTTTTCCGAAACTATAAGAGGTTGTAGAGGCATCACATCTTGATACGGTTCCCTGTTTGTTAGTGATGTGTCTTATGCATGTTTCTAACTGGGCAGGGCCCACCCCTCTCCAAGCGGGATGAAGTCCCTGCTGGTTGCTATCTGGAAGCCGGATTTCTGGAACAGGGCTGCAGAGATGATGTGTGAATTTATTGTTGACATGTGTGAATATTTCCTAGCCAGGATAAAGTGGCCAGGGTGGATAACATACCAGGTGAACTATTAATTCTTGGAGAGTGATAGATTTTCTAACAAAAATCTGTAACATGATATGGCAGTTAGGAGAATGGCACACAAACTGGACAAAATCATTGATCATAGTGATACCAAAGAAGGGTAATGTCCAACAGTGTCAGAACTACAGAACCATCAGTCTGATTAGCCACGCCAGTAAAGTTATACTCAAGGTCATACTTAACAGACTGCAGCCATGAGCAGAAGAAATTATTGCGGAAGAACAAGTGGGTTTCAGAGCTGGTCGCAGCACAATAGAACACATTTTTAACCTGCGCTTGATCAGTGAAAAATACACTCAGCACAAACAGACATTGTACCAGGTCTTCATTGACTTTAAAAAGCTTTTTGATAGCATGGGACATTAGGCTCTATGGAAAACTCTACGAAGTACAAGATAGGATGGTGGCTCACCCACATCATTGAGAAACTATACTCCGATGCCAGGAGTGCAGTTTATCTCAACGGGACCACAGGTGAGTGGTTCCGCATGATAATCGACGTTCATCAGGGGTGTCTCCTCTCTTCGACACTTTTCAATGTTTTTATAGAACACATTATGACAGAAGCATTGGATGACCATATAGGGACAGTCAGTATAGGCAATCGCATACTTACCAACCTCCGGTTTGCCTACGACATTACTGGCCTGGCTGGAACAGAGCCTGAATTTGTGAGCCTAGTCACAAACCTGGACAATGTTGCCCAGAAATTTGGTGTGGAAATCAGCGCAGATAAGAATATGATCATGGTCAACGCCCCAGAGGGTATTTTAAACCCGATTATGGTCAAAGGTCAACCTCTGGAACATGTTACGCGATTCAAATATCTGGCGCAGAAATGAATGCGGAGGGTCTAAGCGGAGATCAAATCAAGAACAGCGATGGCCATGGTCGCCCTTACCAGACTGCAAATAATCTGGAAAGACGAGAACATTAGCCTTAAATCGAAGTTGACTTAAATGTCTACAATGGTCACCTCGGTGTACCTCTACGCATGTGAGACTTGGACTCTGACGGCTGCACTATAACGTAACATTAGTGCAATGGAAATGAGATGCTTGTGAAGAATTCTTGTCATTTCATATCTGGATCGTGTTACAAATGAGAGTGTTCTTGAAACTGTTAGGAAGGAATTAGGTCAATATAAAAACCTATTGACTATAGTAAAAACACGAAAATTAATATGGTATGGATATATATCACAATCTGTGGCGCTGACCAAGGGCGTCCTGCAAGGCACTGTGCCTGGGAAGCATGGGAGAGGGAGACCAAAAAAGAGATGGGAGGACATTATAAAAGAGTGAACGGGAAGGTCTGTACATGAAACTAATACCCTGGCGAAAAATCTAGACATATGGCGGGAACTGGTTCGACAAGCTGCAATACCAGTGCCTCAATGACCTTCTAGGTTACGGGACTGATGATTATGATAAGACACATATGAGTATTGATTTCTCCTTTTCCAGATACTAGTATGACGTACGAAGAGTCAAAACGGCTTATCAAAGCCAGATGCATGACCAAATGGGAAACCGAACATACTGGTTACACCAAAAACGATGCCTATTACCAGTTGAACCAAAGAGAGCAGGTCATTGTCTTCAGACTTCGCACTGGCCACAATAGACTGAGGTACCACCTATTCAACAAATTGAAGATAGGTGGTACCGACGAATGCCCGCGCGGTACCGGTAAAATGACCGCTGAACATCTGCTGCAGAACTGCCCGACATACGAGAATCAGAGAGAGCAGATGTGGCCATCACCAGTGGAACTGCAAGACAAGCTCTATGGCAGTGGCGACAGCCTCAGGATGACCGCCGCTTTTTTCGAAAAAATAATGGTTACTGTCTGACTGCGTACGAAGAAGAAGATTTCTCCTTTTCAATAATTATGCTTGATTTTAGTTGAGCTAATTTTCTCCATTATATCCTTCCACAGCAAGCATGCGGGTATGAGTTTACAAATAAACTTCATCGAATGTTCACGGATGTCAGCGTGAGCTTGGACCATGTGACCAACTTCAATAACTATCTGAAAGATAAGAAAGAGAACTTGGGAGTCAGTTTCAACATCTTGGTCTTTCAGGTCTGTGTTAGATACTTTATGTAAAAGTCACTATTTAGATAGATATGCTAGAACATTTCGTTCAAGGAAATCTAAGAATATTCTGCCGTAAGGCTTAGTCTCGAACAGTTAGAAAAATATAGAAAGAATCAGAATGACCTGAGAACATACCAATCTGACTGTAATCTGTAATCCTGATATTTAATCAGGCAAAGGAAGTACCTGATGCCAGGTAGCCAAATGTTGTTTCAATTTAATGTTGGTTTTTTCTTTTGCCCTTCGACTAAGGGCTTTATTCAGGCTATCTCCTCTCCATCTCATTCGTGGACATCCACGTACCCACTTAATGTTGTAGGGCCACCAGGAGATCACTTTTCATGTCTATCTGTTGTTGTGTGTATGTCTGGCAACAGATACCAATCAATACATCTTATTTAAAAAACTAGCATTAAAAGCAGGAAATAACATAAGTAAGGATTCTATCATATGAGCTAAATCAAAGACAGATGCAGTTCCAAGAAAAAAAATACAATGGCTAAGATTAGTAATTTACTACCCATATATCTTAAAAGCATAAACATTAAAACAGAATTAGAAAATGAGCCAACAAAAAACATTGACCCACTTAATATTGCAGATCTGAGTTTGCCTAAACAACTTGAGATGCCGGCTGTCCTTCATGCTCTAGAAGATGTGGGACATTGTAGATTTGAGCTTATGTAAACAGCCTTAAATGCTGACAAGCTAGGCAGTGATTCTGGATAACAGGCGGCAACAGAGCAGACTGGCTAAGGAGAAGGGATCAAAGAGGGAAGACTTAAATATGCCTGCTGAAGTCAAATGTGTCAGACCAAAAGGTGCAAATATTGCAGTCACGCTGTAAACTACGACAACACATTCGGTTCTCCAGACAACATCCTGCTACTTACAAAGCCCTTTTCAGGGCTTGGTAGCGGGAGATTGGGAACAAACAAAGCAGAAGAAGCATGTACTTGCATGCCATCAGAACACTTAATAATACCATGAACAAAATCCAATTTCAACACACTCCAGAGTTCTGGTGTGTTTGCATTATTGAGTGGTTCTGTATTCTCAATAGCCATATTTCTTCCTTAGGCTGGAGCGTGGCCTATCACTCAACAGAGTAACATAACATTTCACATACCACAGCAGCTCGAAAAGAGTGTGCATTTGGTGAGTACATGTACAGTCTGTCATCTCCTTTTTCTTGTCATGTGTCTTTGAAAACAAGAAATTGTATGTATCCACTGACAATCTACTAAGATGGTTTAACCTTTAGCACGCCAGCAGTTTTTTGAAAAAATTTGACCTAATTAATTTTCTTAATTTCTCGCTTTGGTAGTCGTCTTAGAAAATTTTTATGTTTGTTTGTCAATGAATATGATTTTCTGGCGTGTAGACACACAATAGCATAACGAACATGTTGGTGTTATTGTTGTTGTTGTGTGTTTGTTAGTTTTTGAGATTCAAAAAGATGAAGTTGAAAATTTTTGAAAATCTCGGAAAAAATTTGGACTCGACCACTAGGCCTAGTCGCTTCGATAGAAAACCATGGAAACCACAACAACGTATCGATACTGTGTTTACAATATCGACACAACTGTTAGTTTCCAATTCAAACGTAGTTCTTTCATTTAAACAAACAAAATAAACAGATCTACTCGATAAAGATCTTTCCCAACAACCTACTTTCCCTTTTGCAAAAAGTCGGCTTGCTCCAAACGGCGTATACAAAATTAAAACTGTTCAAAAGCCATTTGTAATCGAACATACGATACTTTAACCGGCAAAATATCGTGTATATATGGAGGGCGTATTCAGCAGTAAAAAATGGCTGTCAGGAGTGACTCAGTTCAAAACAAACAAAAAATTTCCGTACACCGTTTTTGTAGGCCGAGTTGGTTAGAAGGGATCGGACATAGCTATCGTAAGGTTAACATTATAACATTGAGGGCACTTTATGGACCTAATAATTGTAGTACTTGTTTTATATGTCTATTGTGTTCCTGTACTCCTTCCTACCTTTCACTGTTTTCCCTATCACACTTGTTCATAATCATGATAGATATTGTTGGAGATAGTAGACATCTCTGTTTTACTTTAGTTTCAGTAAAATGTTGCATGTATAAATTGTCTATACATTTGAATAGTCTGAGTGACAGGTAAAAGGAATGAAAGCCATATAGTCCTGCTTACAGATGCCTTGGCCGTAGTCACAGCACTAAAAAGCCAGAAAAATACTGAACTTAATGATTTAAGAGCAGTACTCTGTCAACTATGCCAGCAGTCCACACCAAAAAGGATAGTGGTGCAGTGGGTTCCATCCCACTGCAACATCCAACGCAACGAGGAGGCAGACAGACTGGCAAAAGAAGGTGTAAAACCACCACAACTAGATACTAGTATGACATACGAAGATTCAAAAAGGCTTATTAGAGCTAGATACATGACCAAATGGGAAACCGAACATACTGGCTACACCAAAAACGATGCCTATTACCAGTTGAACAGAAGAGAGCAGGTCGTGGTCTTCAGACTTCGCACTGGCCACAATAGACTGAGGTACCACCAATTCAACAAATTGAAGATAGGTGGCACTGATGAATGCCCGTGTGGTACCGGGAAAATGACCGCTGAGCATTTGCTGCAAAACTGCCCGACATACGAGGATCAGAGAGAGCAGATGTGGCCATCACCAGTGGAAACACTAGACAAGCTCTATGGCAGTGTCGACAGCCTCAGGATCAACACTGCTTTTTTCGAAAAAAATTAAGGTTGTTGTCTGACTGCGTACGAAGAAGAATAGTCTGTGATAGCTCTGATGGTTTCTATTTGACCTGTACATTATCCACCTTCTTAAAATCCCACTTGCTCTTTTATAAGCCAGATGTGTTGTCTTTCTTGCTTACATAAAAGGAAATAATTAACTTAGTTTTTTTTTCTTAGTTAATTTTGTATCTTCTTGTTTCTGCAAAAGTCTATTTTATTATTGTACACATTTAATTAACCAATAAATGTTATTTTATTTTCCAGTTTGAAGAGTTCTACAATAAAAAGTTTAATGGGAGAAAGTTAACTTGGATGCAGTCACTAAGTAATGGTATGTATATTACTGTTCTTTGACATGCAAGCAAAGCATGGCATTATTGACTACTGTTCTTTGACATGCAAGCAAAGCATGGCATTATTGACTACTGTTCTTTGACATGCAAGCAAAGCATTGCATTACTGACTACTTTTCTGTGACATGATTGTCAAAGTTAGAAAGTTAAGACAATGAGAGAAGGGAACTGGTCTACCCACCTGACAAAGCTGAGACGACATACAATGAAGCCTCTAAAACTGAATTCTCAATGGTAGTGTTATCTGCTAGTGTACTACTTGCACCTTTTAATTGAATCTATTATGCTGTGGAACTAGAGATTGCATTGCAGCACCATGAAGTTAAATAGTTTTATCAGATAAGTACATTCATGGCTTTTTAGCAATACATAAGTTATATAGAGATGGTTGGAATAAATCAGCTGTTGTCAAAGAACAAACAATACAGACTTTCTAAAGTTTGTCTTGTGTTATGTAAAGTGGACTATCTTATTTATGTGTCATATCTATGCCCATACTCTCCTTACTCTTCATATGTATTGGCTGTTACCTTGTACTGCTCCACAAGTCTGTTTTGCATGATTTGTGAGCATCTAATATGAAGTGTATGACAGAGACATCTATTGGCTAAGGTCTGCAGATTTCATGTGATATTCTTAGTTACACGCCATATTTCTTAGCATTTCTGTTGAATAGCTTGGTCTTATTTCTCCTGGAAATCACTTGTGTGATCATTTCGTGTCACTCATATGATTTGCATGTGTAATTTTGATCGTCATTTTAGTAGAAGCAATTGTCATAGAAGTTGGGGGGAAAAAACCCCATTAAAAAGTGAGATTAGAGTAGAAAGAAAGACATTAAAACAAACAGCCAAATTCATATATCTATGAAACATCATAGAAGATGTATAACAAATAAAGAGCACAAAAGCCCTAACTAATGCATGCTTCCAAAAAATAGGGAACATTCTAACAAACATGGTTTTCACAATGAAAATTAATGGAGAGAGAGAGCCATAGCCAATATTGCTTTATTGATATGAGTCCTAGACAATGAATAATAAAACAAGAGAAATCACTTGCAGCAACAAGATATCAAAATGATATCAAAGGTGTGAGGATCTTTCATTGCAATGGGGAACTTACGGGAATCAAAGGAAATGAAGTCCAACACAGTAATGCAAATAAAAACTGTAAAGTAAAGCTCATTCTATTGCACGGCTCTGAAACATGGAGAACAACAACCAAAATAAAAGTCATTCATAAATGTGTGTTTGCACAGAATAGAAGGACTGAAATGGAATGATATGATCACTAATGTGGAACTGTTGGAGAGAAGCAGACAGAATAGAAGGAATGAAATGGTATGATAAGATTACTAATGTGGAACTGTTGGAGAGAAGCAGACAGAATAGAGAGATTGAAATGGTATGATATGATTACTAATGTGGAACTGTTGGAGAGAAGCAGACAGAATAGAGAGATTGAAATGGTATGATATGATCACTAATGTGGAACTGTTGGAGAGAAGCAGACAGAATAGAGAGATTGAAATGGTATGATATGATCACTAATGTGGAACTGTTGGAGAGAAGCAGACAGAATAGAGAGATTGAAATGGTATGATATGATCACTAATGTGGAACTGTTGGAGAGAAGCAGACAGAATAGAGAGATTGAAATGGTATGATATGATCACTAATGTGGAACTGTTGGAGAGAAGCAGACAGAATAGAGAGATTGAAATGGTATGATATGATCACTAATGTGGAACTGTTGGAGAGAAGCAGACAGAATAGAGAGATTGAAATGGTATGATATGATCACTAATGTGGAACTGTTGGAGAGAAGCAGACAGAATAGAGAGATTGAAATGGTATGATATGATCACTAATGTGGAACTGTTGGAGAGAAGCAGACAGAATAGAGAGATTGAAATGGTATGATATGATCACTAATGTGGAACTGTTGGAGAGAAGCAGACAGAATAGAGAGATTGAAATGGTATGATATGATCACTAATGTGGAACTGTTGGAGAGAAGCAGACAGATATCATTGGAATATGAGATGAGGAGAATATGCTGTCATTCGAATAGGACACACATTAAGAAAATCAGATGATAGCATTACAAGAGAAGTAAAGGCAGACCAAAACACACATTAGAGAAGAGAACTCAAGGCCAATATAAATTCACAAATAAGATGTGTTCAGGGCTGGAACAGTTCACTCAGGGCAGAAGAACTTGCGATGTATTTGTTGAAGACCTGCCCTCCACAGAAAGCTGAAAGGATTTGATTTGCACATGAGTGTGGTTTCTCACATGAATGCTACATATATCTTGTAAAGCTAAGAAATCAAATGAAAATATATTACTAGAAAACAATATTTAGAAATCACTGATTTCAACTTTTTTTTTTTAGCGAGAAAGATTGAGATAGAGGATGGCAAGAAAAAAATATCTAGGTATGAAAGACAAATTGTATGGGGAAACAAAGAGCATCTGAAGTGTTGAAATACTCAAAAGGTAGAGATGGTAGGGGAAGGAATTGATCATCAGTGCCACTAGACATGAAACTTGATTATGATGATGGCTGCAATAATGAATGTTACTGTTTCTGTGACTAACATTCGTTGCTTGACATTTTAAAGTTGTCTGGAAAGAAGTCATACACTTGTTTTGCTGCATTTTAAAAGTTGTATTACTTTGATGTTGAAAATGAAATCCTTTAACCAATAAGGTTAACAATTATATGTTTTACTTGTCTTATTAAAAGATTCTTTCTATGTTGTTGTTTTTTTTTACCATTTTGTTGGACCAATTCTTTAACCCAATACATTTTTTCAGAAATTGTCAATATTATTCTCTTCAATACAATCTTTCAATTTTGCTTTGTACTTGTCTGTACTTGTCGATGAGTGAGGCAAAGAAGATATCTTTGCTTTTATGAATATATAGTTCCTGTTTAAAAGCTAAGGGTATAAAGTGTTAATCTTGTTTCATTGAGATTTATAGTCTGCTTGATAGTGGTAAATAGGTTAGAGCACCTGCCTGTTGTTACATGTCATGTCATATGCTTCAGTTGTGAGCGATGCTTGAATAAGTAGTACTAGTATTTTGAATATTAGTTGCGGTTTCTGTAACAAAATTCTTTTTCTGTGTTTCTGTTGTTAGCACTTTTGGTATGGCCTTTCCATTGGTTGAAACAGTCAGAAGCACAAGACTCCCATTGACATAGCTCCCAGTATCACACAGGCACACAAACTGTCTCACCACATCAATGTAGTGCCCATACAACAGCCTTAATTGTGGGACTACCAACAATATTTTTTTTATTCATTTATTTAGAAAATCTTTTTAGGATTGAAATTCCATGTTTATTTTGTTGATATGGAAATTATGTTTTACACTTGTCTAATTAAAAATTACATTCTGTGTTGTTCTTTTGTACCATTTTGTTGGACCTTCATAATTAAAAAATTGTCTTTGCTACAGTCGAAATGAAACTTGGCTACCTGAAGAAATCATACATTGTGACAATGAGCACATTCCAGATGGCAACATTACTTCCCTTTGAGTCTGCCAATTCTCTGGCCTTCATAGACATACAAACCAGCACAAACCTGCCTGAGAAGGAGCTGGTCAAACAGTTGCAAACCCTAGTCGACACCAAGATCCTCAACACAGATAATGTGAGTATTACTAGTCATGAATCAACTCATTTTGTGTAGGTACATTAGAGAGTAGCAGAGTTATAGAGCAGTCGCTTCTCACAGTAAAGGCATCACGTTTAATCCCCTTTATCGAGGCAGTCTGGCTAACGAGGTAGGGAGCTACGTGATCCTCATAGTGAATGACACGCAGATGATGCCAAGCATAGCACTACAGCCTGGAGGACTTCAATCCACCTTTACCACAGGACACGATGAAATGAGAAAAGCTACTGCATATGACATATATATATATATATATATATATATATATATATATATATATATTGTGTTGTTATTAGGTGTGACTTCCTGAATGTGTCAAAGACACCTTCAATCCATGACGTCGAGGTCGGTCTCTTGCCCATGGACCAGAGACCTGCTTATGACATATTCTGGTCATAATGTATTATGACTGCATTCTGACATATATGTGGTTTGGTCATTTAGTCAGAATACATTATGAACAGAAAATATCGTATGCAGGTCTCTGGTCCATGGGCAAGAGACCGACCTCGACGTCATGGATTGAAGGTGTCTTTCAGCGTATGAAGAAGAAGAAGAAGAAGGTGTCTTTGACACATTCAGGAAGTCACACCTAATAACAACACAAACCTCCCACCTGGCGATAACAAGAAATCTACACATCCCACCTTTCTGTGACGCCCCATGGCAAGAGCAAGCAGTAAGACAAAAGAAGAAAAAATAACAGTCACTATAAGCCTGATATAGATTATATTGGAAGAGCCACCATGTTTCTAATATACATTCTATTTGATGTCACCATGAACTGAATATATATTTGAAGAGTCACCATGTGTGTTGTTGTTGAATGGCAAAAATAAGTAAGTTTATCCTTTTGTGTGCCCTGAAAAGGATGTTAAGTGACGGGATGTAGTAGCTTTCTTCACATTCTAAGATTGTGGTCTTAGTCAGTTTATTGTGCCTGACGCAACGTCCTGTCAGTGTTTGTTTCCAGGGAATGCTACATGGAAGAGAGATTGTAGTCTTAGTCAGTTTATTGTGCCTGACGCGACGTCCTGTCAGTGTTTGTTTGCAGGGAATGCTAAATGGAAGAGAGATTGTAGTCTTAGTCAGTTTATTGTGTCTGACGCGACGTCCTGTCAGTTTTTGTTTCCAGGGAATGCTACATGGAAGAGAGATTGTAGTCTTAGTCAGTTTATTGTGCCTGACGCGACGTCCTGTCAGTGTTTGTTTCCAGGGAATGCTACATGGAAGAGAGATTGTAGTCTTAGTCAGTTTATTGTGCCTGACGCGACGTCCTGTCAGTATTTGTTTCCAGGGAATGCTACATGGAAGAGAGATTGTAGTCTTAGTCAGTTTATTATGCCTGATGTGACATCCTGTCAGTGTTTGTTTCCAGGGAATGCTACATGGAAGAAAGATTGTAGTCTTAGTCAGTTTATTGTGCCTGACCCTGACGCGACGTCCTGTCAGTGCCCGACTGGACTGGTTTCTCAGTTCACAGAAGAGTCACCATAAAAGTCTGATATATATATATTTATTTTGAAGAGTATATAAGCCTAGTATATATTATATTTGAAGACTCACCATGAATATCAAATTTTATGTATTTGTCTTTTTTCTAGAATTCAGTCACAGAAAAATCCACACTTAAATTAAATTTGACATACAACAACAAGCGAACAAAGTTCAAAATTGTGGCAGCAATACAGAAAGAAACACCACAGGTAGGTTTCGTGTTGATGAAGTTCCCTTACCTTTGCTGATAAGATTAACCAGTTCATTTGTTTGATGAAAACTTGTGTTTGTTATAATTTTAAATACATCTGAACTTGATGTTTTTTGTCTCTTATTGATTGACCGTTTTCAATCCAGTACAATAGTTAATGGCTGAACTGGTAGAAATCATTATCTAAAACAGAAAATGAAATACATTCTATGCAACAGGTCTTTGTCAATGGAAGTACAAAAGAGAGTTCTAGTCCTGCTATGTGGAAGTGAATCATGGACAATCACAAAATAAAATAAGATTACTGGAAGTCAAAGAGATGTAGTTTTACAGAAGAATATTGAGAATTATATAGACAGCAGAGAAGACTAATAAGGCTGCTCTGAGGGAGGTTCATAGGAAAAGACTACTTGTAATACACATACCAAATTTAGCATCCTTTTTTGATGTAAATCAGAAGAGTAAGGAGTGAGTGGGCAAGCGGCTAGGACGTCGGTCCTCTGACCAAAGTGATGCGGCTTCAAACCTGGGACGGCATAAGCTTTTCTATCGGAAGTAAAATAGAAACCTATTATATGCAGTTTTGTGACTGCAGGGACAATTATTCCTCATCCATATGTTTTTCCAGAGGACCTAAAAGGGGGAATAAACTGCTTAATGGTCGTTTTTATTTTGTTAAGTGAGCAGGGTTAATGTACACTGTAATAGCAGGCAAAACTGCTGAAAAAAGTAATAGAGGGCAGATAAAAAAGAAAGGAGGTCACTATAGCCGAGAGGTAAGGTGGTTACCTCTCATGAAATAAATGAACAAAAGTGTGAAACAGGGTTTCGAATCCAGCACGTTTCCCCTGTTCTCAAGGGAGATGGTACCATAATTTGCTGGATCTGATTTTTTGTCCTTTGGAACAAGTGATTAAGAACATAATTTAGCCAATGGTTTTGCTAGTTGGTTATCTGAAAACATAAGAAACAGAAATGTTATACGGTCTTGTTTATCTTTATTTGCACATATTTTACAATTTGTGATTGTTCTTCTAGGAGGTTGAGAGTACACACTCGTCCATCGATGAGGACCGAAAACTTTACCTGCAGGCAGCCATAGTCAGGATCATGAAGGCCAGGAAATCTATCCGGCATATCAATCTTGTACAAGAGGTGAGTGACTGTCTGGAAGTATAATTAAAATATTGATGACACATTTCTCAAGTCTGCTCGGCTAAGTCAAGGAACTAGTCACAGAGCAGATGGTACATATGTTATGCTAAACATAGCTGACATGACGAGACTCTGGGCATACCCATATGTGCTCAGCTCTCTTTCAGTGTATGGTGAAGGATGTGGATGTTGATGTTCCTACACCTCTATGGTTGTACACATTTCTGATCAACCTTGCCCAGCGTCCTTCCCTGTTCAACCTACTTTTGATTTCAAACTCCTGCTTCATGTATGACAACCTGACCATCTAACATGCTGTCATAGACCCATCTCTCTCCAATATGGATACTGGTTTCAGCTCTTTTATAGCCATAAACTCCAGCATTACCAGGACAGCAGATCAAATATGGAACTGAAATATTAATCTTCTTCTTCGTTCGTTCTCAATCTCCCACTACCAAACACTGAAAGGGCTTAAGTAGCAGAATGTAGTCCAGAGAACGGAATGCGTTGTGTCGTAGTTTACAGCTTGGCTGCGATATTTGCACCTTTCGGTCCGACTTCAGCAAGCATTCCCTCTTCGATCCCTTCTCCTTAGCCAGTCTGGCCTGATGCAGCCTGTTATCCAGGATCACCGCGTGGAGGTTGTAGAAGGGTCTTGGCAGCTATGGTTCGCTGGCCCAGACGCTAGCAGTCAGCTATGGGTCGCTGACCACTGCAGCTCTTGCGCTGCTCAGCATCTTGATCCCGAAATATAAATCAAAGTCTATCGCTTCTCTCAGTGCATTGACCATTGACTACATTTCGCTAGCATACACGGTCATGGACTACTTTTTTTGCCTCTCTCCTGATGTATATATTTAATTGTAATTCTCTCTAACATTCTCTTCTGTATGACATATATTGATAGTGGTAATTTTGCAGGGGAATTGATCATTTACCAGCAAGGGACACCTGACATTGCCGGGGATAATTATAAAAGTTGTTTATTTAAAAAACCCTTTTCCTGCACTTCTTTTCTTCCTCACATCCCCATTTCACACCCTTCCTATCCTACCCATTTCTCCCTTCCCCCCTCCTCCTGTCCATCTTTCTTTAACCCAGCCCAGCCATCTCTTCTATCAACCATCCACCCAGCTCATCATCTGCCAATATCTTCCCCTCTCAACCCACCCATTTCCCTTGGCCTATGCATGTGTACCACACTTCGAATTGGGTCGTGGGGCCACAGCTCATATTTCTCCATGCTGTATTTATCAAAATTGTATCCTGAATGTTGACATCTGTCTCATGTGTCCAGGGAATGGAATCTGGGTATAGGTGTGGTATGTCCCAATGGCATGTAGCAGTAATGTTCTAAAAGGTAACACACAAAATTTTGTTCAGATCAGTAGAACAGTTCAGAATTGTATGAGGAACAAAAAAGGAACTTTCAGCAATATATATATAGAGTTGTTTTTTTTAAACTGCTTCTTTTCCTTGTTACAAAAACAATGTATTTGTAAACAGATCAATCTGTTTTTCAAGAATATTGATTGGGTATCAGTTGATAAAATATGTATAGAGGGGCGATTAGGAAACCAGAATTTTAATCTGGGGACGGGGTGGTTAAGTGGCACGGCTCACAAATTGAAGGTGCTGGGTTCGATCCCCATCACAGCACCGGCCGTTACCCCGGGGAAGCAAACCCTTAAAAAATGCAGGAGGAAGCAGACCCTTACATAAAATGCATGCTGAAGTCGGATGCACTGGGCTGATAGGCGCAAAATAAAAACCACAGTGCAACGCACACTGCCTTGGGGATTAGAGAAATAAGGCGAACACAACAAAAAATCTGGAGACAAAGGTTTTGAATCCCAGTATGATCTAAGTTATTTTTCTATCTGAATGAAATAATAGCCGTCACACTGTGAAGTGACTGCTAGTGTAAATAGTCTTTATTCCCCAGCAATGCTAAAAATGTTGTAATGTTTTTTTAGTTTTCATTAATATAATTTTGATGAGCCCACTTTTAAGCATTTGATCTGGCAGCAACGGAAAAAAATAGCTTTATAGTCAATAAAAAAAATACTGAATATTAACTGAACAATATAAAAATCAAATAACTTGCATAATAAAAAATCTTACATATTAGATTTGGTTTAGTTGAACAGAAGAGAGCAGGTCGTGGTCTTCAGACTCCGCACAGGCCACAACAGACTGAGGTACCACCTATTCAATAAACTGAAGATAGGTGGCACTGACGTATGCACTTGTGGTACAGGGAAAATGACCGCTGAACATCTGCTGTAAAACTCCGACATACAAGGACCAGAGAAAGCACATGTGGCCATCACCAGTGGCAACACTAGACAAGCTCTATGGCAGTGTCAACAGCCTCAGGATGACAGCTGCTTTCTTCGAACAAATACAGGTTGACGTCTGACAGCGTACGAAGAAGAAGATTTGGTTTGTGATGAAGATTCTTTTTTACACCCGAGGAAATTAACCACTGTCATATCATATTGAATTGCAAAGCAAGAAAACCTTTGTCACTTGTGAATCTGTTGACTCTTTCAGGTGATAAGCCAGGCCCGTAATCGTTTCACACCAAGTATCCCCATGATTAAGAAGAGTATTGAAACCCTCATAGAGAAAGCTTATCTGGAACGAGTTCCGGGTACTACAGACGAATACAGCTACATTGCATAATGGAGGCTTCCTTGTTCTAGTACTCTGTCTGTCCCATTTGTCCATGTCAGTGGTCATTGTATTCACAAAGGTTGAAGTCACCTTACAGTATTTCCTAATTTATCCTTCTGGGGAGAGATTCAGGATTCAACTTTTCAACTGAAAACCGCCACCTAAAAATCGTCTGCTGTTTTATTTATGTTTTATTTTGTTGTTGTTGATTGTGTACTAAAATATTTTGCTGTCTGTGTTCTTGCTAAATTTAAAATGTATATTCAGTACGAGATTTTGTTGCGTGCATATTCATTATGTAAACATCAGATTTGTTGTTACATGAAGAGACGTATAATGTTACATCTTTGCATTGGTAGTGGGGGAATACATGTCAGTAAAATATATAAATTTATCATTTTGAGTTGTCTACTGTTTTTTTAAAATATTTGAGTGACAGAGTATTTAGAGTTTTCGTCTTTCACAGCAGAAGGCCTGGGTTTGGTTCTCTGTCTCAACATACTTCAGTCCAACAAACTGGCAATGGGTTACTGACATACAGTTAGGTGAGCTAAGTTGGCGAGAAATGCAGTAGGTCACCCCACTTCACAAAATACTTAGGACCTAATGTAAAGCTACTTCTAACACTTCATCTCTGATGGCAGTATTTGCTATGAAATTAATCTTATTTTTACCTCACTATTTTATAGTCTGCAAGATCTAAACGTGTTATCATTGGATTTTCCGTGTTACCTTTTTTTTTTTAAAATTATTTTTATGTAAATTATTAAAACTGACATTCACTGTCAATATTTGCTGCAGCCTAGAACTGTATTTACTTGCAGCATTGTTGCATTTATATGTAGCATTGTTTTTTATTCTAATGAAGTGTTATAGAAGACCATGCCATTGATCACATATATTCTGTAGTTTTAAGGAAATGGGCAAATTCAACGGTTAGTATATTGTGCACAAAGTAAGGTAGCATCCACAGCGGTCACAAAGACAAGTATTTCTTGCTCTTAAAAAGTGCCAAACATGCACCAAACAACAGAAAAGAAAGTGAACTAATAGACACTCTGGAATCTCATCTCCTCAATGTGAGAACAATTCCCCATTACAAGAAAGGAACTAGTTAAAGGATTTGACTAGCTGAATACCTAAAAAAAAAAAAAAAGGGTTACCTCTGTCCAAGTCTTTCTTCACATTAAACTTGAATATAGACCTACTTCTATCAAGACATTTTTGTAGTTAAACTGAAAACATAAATGTCCACCTAATGGAAATAACTCTATATTAAATGAAAGCTGCATATGTGCCAGATAGCTCATCTTTTTAGGGCTGTCTAAATAAATAAATGTTTGCTGGAAACTAAATGATGAAACATTAGTGTTAGATACTGAATCGGTTGGTAACTGATTTTTTTCATGTTACCGATGCATACCAAACTGGACTGAAAAGGATTAAGAATCATTTAAAGATAATTGAATGTACTTTTTTTTAACAATGCACTGGAAAAATGTTATTGGCACTAAATGCAGCTTATGGTAGTTAACATGTGAGCAGTCAAAACACTTATGGTAGGGAAGTTAGCTCGGACAATCAGATTGCCTCCTGTTGCATTAAAAAAAATTTATCCCATCACGCAATCGGACGCATAGGAACCAACGGCACATAGTGCATGATGTGATCAGCATCATGTTGTATTGCTATGTTTAAAGTTTCCTATTATAACAGGATATGTGACACCGGTTTACCCATCTTACATGGTCTCTCAGTTAGCCATCCATGCTGCAGTTAACAGACATCGGTTTTTTACTGAAATGGAAGTTCTGTGACAAGAGTGTTGTCAGTTGAGTTTCATAACCAGGATATCAAAATATGCAATGATCACAACACACAAAAGACAGCTTCAAACTTCAGAAATAAGAAACAAAATAAGGAAGATTCAAGTAACAAGAAGGACAATATGACACGATCTCAAAACCTTGCCCATGCAGAATTATGTGAAACAATCTTAACCACAGTTGTTTGGAGATGTCAGCAGAGAGAAGTACGACTATCTCAACGGAGAGAAGTGCAACTATCTTAATGGGGAGAAGTGCAACTATCTTAATGGAGAGAAGTGCAACTATCTTAATGGGGAGAAGTGCAACTATCTTAATGGGGAGAAGTGCAACTATCTTAATGGGGAGAAGTGCAACTATCTTAATGGGGAGAAGTGCAACTATCTTAATGGGGAGAAGTGCAACTATCTTAATGGGGAGAAGTGCAACTATCTTAATGGGGAGAAGTGCAACTATCTTAACGGGAGAAGTGCAACTATCTTAATGGGGAGAAGTGCAACTATCTTAATGGGGAGAAGTGCAACTATCTTAACGGGAGAAGTGCAACTATCTTAATGGGGAGAAGTGCAACTATCTTAATGGGGAGAAGTGCAACTATCTTAATGGGGAGAAGTGCAACTATCTTAATGGGGAGAAGTGCAACTATCTTAACGGGAGAAGTGCAACTATCTTAATGGGGAGAAGTGCAACTATCTTAATGGGGAGAAGTGCAACTATCTTAATGGGGAGAAGTGCAACTATCTTAATGGGGAGAAGTGCAACTATCTTAACGGGAGAAGTGCAACTATCTTAATGGGGAGAAGTGCAACTATCTCAATGGAGAGAAGTGCAACTATCTTAATGGGGAGAAGTGCAACTATCTTAATGGGAGAAGTGCAACTATCTCAATGGAGAGAAGTGCAACTATCTTAATGGGGAGAAGTGCAACTATCTTAATGGGGAGAAGTGCAACTATCTTAACGGGAGAAGTGCAACTATCTTAATGGGGAGAAGTGCAACTATCTTAATGGGGAGAAGTGCAACTATCTTAACGGGAGAAGTGCAACTATCTTAATGGGGAGAAGTGCAACTATCTTAATGGGGAGAAGTGCAACTATCTTAATGGGGAGAAGTGCAACTATCTTAATGGGGAGAAGTGCAACTATCTTAACGGGAGAAGTGCAACTATCTTAATGGGGAGAAGTGCAACTATCTCAATGGAGAGAAGTGCAACTATCTTAATGGGGAGAAGTGCAACTATCTTAATGGGGAGAAGTGCAACTATCTTAATGGGAGAAGTGCAACTATCTCAATGGGAGAAGTGCAACTATCTTAATGGGGAGAAGTGCAACTATCTTAACGGGAGAAGTGCAACTATCTCAATGGGAGAAGTGCAACTATCTTAATGGGGAGAAGTGCAACTATCTTAACGGGAGAAGTGCAACTATCTCAATGGAAAGAAGTGCAACTATCTTAATGGGGAGAAGTGCAACTATCTTAACAGGAGAAGTGCAACTATCTTAATGGGAGAAGTGCAACTATCTTAATGGGGAGAAGTGCAACTATCTTAATGGGAGAAGTGCAACTATCTTAATGGGGAGAAGTGCAACTATCTTAATGGGGAGAAGTGCAACTATCTTAACGGGAGAAGTGCAACTATCTTAACGGGAGAAGTGCAACTATCTCAATGGGGAGAAGTGCAACTATCTTAACGGGAGAAGTGCAACTATCTCAATGGGGAGAAGTGCAACTATCTTAACGGGAGAAGTGCAACTATCTCAATGGGGAGAAGTGCAACTATCTCAATGGGGAGAAGTGCGACTATCTTAACGGGAGAAGTGCAACTATCTTAACGGGGAGAAGTGCAACTATCTTAACGGGGAGAAGTGCGACTATCTTAACGGGGAGAACACAACAGCCAGGGATCCAGACCACTAGGATGATCCATAGTCTGTTTTGGTAAGGCTGACTCTGAGAGACCAAGGACTAGACTAGAGGAGGACAGCATCTAGAACAGTCCAGTGTTCTGTTCGGCAAGCTTTTACACTCCAGGGTAGAAGAGAATAGGCTAAGTAAAATAAAGACATCAAAATGTGCTGTAAAGTTTTTAAAAAAAAATTACAGTTAATTTAATTTAATTAAAAGTTAAAATAGGTATGGTCAGCCTGCCGAAGACGGATGTATCAGACTGAAATGTGCAAATATCGCAGTAAAACTGTAAACTAGTGACACAACACATTCATTTCTCAGGGTTACATTCTGCTACTTCCAAAGCCCTGTTCAGGGTTTGGTTGCGAGAGATTGAGAGCGAACGAAGAAGGTATGGTCAGATTCCGCACAGAGACGGAACCACAAACGAAACCTATGTTGCAACCAATAGACCTTCATCAGGGACAACGAATAACAACAGTACTAAACTAACGAATCATAGAAGAAGGGAAGCATGCATAAATGGGGGATGTCAACAAATACAGGAGAAAATAGTGTACTTATATGATAAAACGTCTCACATCACTTATCAGGTCGGGAGCCAGACTCCAAGTGACAAAGGTCAGATTAGGTAAAGTTACACTGCTTCCAAATCAAAGATGGACTGAAACATGAAGCTAATCTACTTCTCAGCCTATGTTTTCATTGGTAGGTTCTCTAACTTCTCTGATCCAGTACCTTCTGTCCTAAATCATGCATGTGTCTCTTGAGGAGATAACACTACTGCATGTGTTTCCTTAGATATCTCGTAGATGAATTATGTGACTCTGCTCTTTTTTTTTTTTTATTGACCTATTAGCAACAGTTACTGAAATTGTCTAATCAATTCTGGCATCCAATAGCAGAGGTATTAAGTTTCTTTATTTTGTAGCTCTGACAAGTCAGTCAGGGTTTGAATTAAAATACCTGTAAAATTGAGAAAGATTATACTGTCAAATATTACCTGAAAGAATTTAGTTGTTTTCCAATTGCGTGAATTCTAGGCCAGCTTGTGATCATCTCCTGGTTACATACTGGACACAGCAGATGAGGTGTCCCGTGTCAGCCAAACACTTGTAGAACCAATCCACTATTTATTAGTGAAAGTAGAATGTTACCACAAGCTCTATCCCAGCATGACAATTTGTATTACAATATCAAACAGACAGGAACCAGAGTATGTTCATAAAGTAGAATTCATACTATTTTTACTTGAAAATGCATTTTGGACACCAAAAAAAAGTAAATAATGCACTATAAATCATTTTAAAATGTGTACAAAACTTAAATAAACAAGAAAAAACATCAATCAAACTGACATTTAAATATTTTGATTCTAATAAAAATTGAAGATAAATGTATATAATGATGGTGATTGATGGTGTCTTGAATAAAGTCATTATCCTTGCCTTATATTCAATTCATCCTCACAGGAGCATTTCATTCATGTCAATGTTTTTAATTTTTAGGAGAAGGAAATTTGATGTTGATTCTTCAGATGCTGATAAGGCCAGCACTGTATCTGAAATGTTAGGGATGACTGACGATGGATGTAGCAATTGCTTCTTGAAAAAGGGAATGCAATGTAATTTGTTGCTTTGAGGTATCTTCTTCTTTGTTTATTCTCAATCTCCCACTACCAAGCCCAGGGCTTTGCAAGTAGCAGAATGTAGTCCAGAGAATGGAATGTGTTGTGTCGTAGTTTACAGCTTTACTCTGCCCAACACATCCGACTTCAGCAGGCATTGTTGAGTACCTGTTTCCTTCCTTCTTTGATCCCTTCTACTTAGCCAGTCTGCTCTATTGCCGCCTGTTATCCAGGATCACAGCGTGGAGGTGTAGAAGGGTCTTGGCAGTTCTTGTTCACTGGCCCTGACACTTGTAGTCGGCTATGGGTCGCTGACTACTGCAGTTTATGTGCTGCTCAGCGTCTTGATCTCATATTAGGTATCATGTGCATTGAAAATCTTGCTTGAACTAGCCACCATCCTCTACAGTTTTTCGTGTTCTGCAAGATAAGTTTCTGTACCAGTTGTGTTTGCATTTGCAGCATCTTCCTGCACTTTTATATTATGTAAATTGGCCTCTGCCCTAAATCTATCAAACCATCTTCTGCTGGCCTCAAATGTTTCTTTCAGTATTCAATATATTAAAAAGAGTTAATGATTTAGTTCATTTTAGATGCCGCCAGACCATGGATATGCTGGGAATTCACATTGGTCAACAACTTACACTTGTGTTCACAGAAATGTTGTTGTTTTCCATTTGTAATGGTTAATTCGTTCATTTTGTATGTTTTCTTCCATCTGATTATCCTGGAATGGACATCGGCTATATGAATAGCACCACGCTTAAACATGTGTCATATTTCACGGTCTAGTTCACATGGCTGAATTTCGCAAGATTGGTGCCCTAGCTGAAGACAGTGTCAGCTTTGTTGTTTGAAATTTAGACACAACTATAATGAACTGCCACTTGGAGAGACATGGGCTCCATCAGGTGTGTAGCGGCCCAAGACACACCGTTGTTGTATGGCGGAAGCTGGTACTACAAACTGCAATAACGGTGCCTCAACGACCTTCTAGGTAATGGGAATGATGATGATGAATGCTTTAGTATGGGGTTGATTTGGTTTTCAATTCACATATTGAAAGTTTTTTTTCTCTATCAACAATTAGGCTGCCCCACTTTCTAAACTCTTTAGTAGGCACTGGTAAAGCGTTGTTAATTTCCTCTAGCAATTTATCTGTAGCCTTAAGAATTGTGGCCTAGCTTGCAGCCTATTTCACTGGCACCAGTTCACATTTTTCTTTCAAAATGAGAGTCTTACAGTTTCTTTTATCTTTATCACCACACTAAGGATCTATTATGTATATTATAAAAAGAAGTACAATAGAGGCACATGAACAATCTCAAATGCTGTGTTATTCCCAAATTTTGAAATCAAATTAAATGAACTGACTGGTTGGGTTAAAAATCATGCTTGAAAAATCTTCATAAGAGCGAACCTGGGCTCTGTTTATGATTGAAGCCATTTGTGTGAACGGATGTTCGTACAGTGGGTCACTACTGAATGTTATAAATTTGAGAGAGAGAAAGATAGACAAAAGATAGTTTGATGCCCTTTTGCTCCAGATGATGCTGTGACCTTAGATCTGATAGATAGAATAAATAGTAGCCATTAAAAATTTCCAGTACACTAACTCCATAAAACAGTTAAAGTATTCTCATTGTTAATGTCCTTACTGAAGATGATGACCAGTGTCTTTATAAAATATATTTTTATATATTTTAGTGTAACCTTCAATAGTGGCCTACATTTTGTAAGAACTTGTAAACTCCTGCCATTATCACCAGCATGCTTGTTACTGTATCTAGTGCTACCATGTGTTGTCATGTTTCTTTAACCATAACTAAATTGTTGAAGTTATGCTATAGTTAACCAAACTTGTGGGTGCATGTATTTGAGCAAAAGAATGCTATAGACCTAGTATGAGCATTCACTGGTTGTATGTAGTTGAACATTTCTGGTATCTGTAGCTGTGTGAAGAGAGTATGGAGAAACATTCAGAAATTTGTGCTGTGATTTAAATGTGTGTGCATGTGTATGTCTGGAGCAGTGGTTCACATTTTGGTTGAAACAGTGCCTGGTTAAGTGGTGTCTGACCCAGAACACAGTGACAGTGTGTATGTTCTTGGATCTTTTACTTGTTCATGATTTGCTGCTTCATAAAGTGTCATGATTATGGATGAAACTATTTGAATATATTTATGTTTACTTTAGACCATGTATAGATGCAGTCTTTCCTTGCCATATATGTGGCTTGTGTTTCAAAAGAGGTAATCATTTTCTTTTTTGTGTTTGTGTGTGTGTGTGTGGATATGTTAAGAGAAATAGGAAGTTGGAGCACACTGTGACAACAGATGAAATTGATGGCAAATGGAGAAGAGAAAATAACGACAGTTTAACAGCATGGCTTGGAAGAAATTCAACAACAGAATTGATAGACAAAATTAGAGATGGGAAGTTGTGGCAGTCTATGATCATCTAACTGATGTCGAGGAAACTGTTTTATGGGGATGATGTTTTTGAGAATGGAGAATTATAGATGGTTTGCTGATGTAGGTAACATCTGTTATGAAAATTGAACTTGGAACACTCAACTGAGTTAATTAAACTGAGCTCACTCAACTTAGCTCACTCAACTAAGACCACTCAACTTAGCTCACTCAACTGAGACCACTCAACTTAACTCACTCAACTTCGCTCACTCAACTCACTCAACTTAAATCACTCAACTTCGCTCACTCAACTCACTCAACTTAAATCACTCAAGAACAATAGTATCTTCTTCCTCTCTGCTCCTCATGGGTCTTGGGGACCACTACTAGTCCTGTCATTTCACCTCCAACACAGAAAGTCTATACTCACACACTGGTAGTCTGTCTCATGAGTAGTTGATCAAACTGCTAACCTTATTCACTGCACTTTTCCATAACATGCTGGTAGTGATCCTTTGCTTTGCTTCGTGCTCTCTGGTCCTAAAATGTGTATGGGTAAGTAAACATGTTGTTTCCTGCTAGCAAGTACACTTTAATGGTGTGAACAATGTGGGATCAGTTCATTCAGTGTCCAATTCCCTGTTAAATGTGGTTGTATTCTCAGAACTGAATGGAGCTAACCTTATCTCCCATACTGCAGTATGACTACAGTAGACAGTATCTAGTTTGACTGCACCACACTCACACTTTGGAGTTAGTTCATCTGTTGATACAATATGATTAGACAAGTACAATGTCACTATTAAATTGACTGAGGTGGTCATATCTGAAACGCAGTGCAATCGCTAATTTAGGAAGGAAAGACACAAAAATGTGAAAGTCAACACATAATAGCAATGACAACACCTGATACTCCTTGAAGTTTGCAAACTGTGCCATGGTGGACAACAAGTAGCCATGTAACTTCATTTGTTTTTCTTGTAATCTAGCAATGGAGACCAGTGTGGTCTGATTTCATAAATGCTCAAGTTAACTCAAATATATTGATGAACTGCGTAGATATCATATCTATAATAATGAAACATGAGTCACAAATGTTGAGGAATTACTGTATTCAAACTTGTGTCCAAAATTCCTTGCTGTGCTGCATTAAAATGACACAACACAAATCAAGTGAGTGTTGGATGACTTCAGTGTTTGAGTGTAACCAGTCATGGCCAGTGTTTGAGTGTAGCCAGTCATGGTCAGTATTTGAGTGTAACCAGTCATGGTCAGTGTTTGAGATGTAACCAGTCATGGTCAGTGTTTGAGTGTAACCAGTCATGGCCAGTGTTGGATGACTTCAATGTTTGAGTGTAACCAGTCATGGTCAGTGTTTGAGTGTAACCAGTCATGGTCAGTGTTTGAGTGTAACCAGTCATGGCCAGTGTTTGAGTGTAACCAGTCATGGCCAGTGTTGGATGATTTAAATGTTTGAGTGTAACCAGTCATGGCCAGTGTTCGAGTGTAACCAGTCATGGCCAGTGTTCGAGTGTAACCAGTCATGGTCAGTGTTCGAGTGTAACCAGTCATGGCCAGTGTTCGAGTGTAACCAGTCATGGCCAGTGTTGGATGATTTAAATGTTTGAGTTAACATCCTAGATACACATTCTTATCCTACCCCTTTGCTGCTCATCATCTGTTTCCTCCATTCAGTCAAATCCTCTACTTGGTAGTCACTACTCAGTTTGATATCTGCCTTGATTTGTATTGACAGAGCCAAATACAAACAATTGTTTCATTTAAAAACGAATACATCATCATCTAAGGAGCAGAGTAATAAAGGGTTCTTTCTTCTCACAATAGCGGCAACCCTAAGTCTCAACATGTTCTAGTCTATCCAGCTGGAAATGTGTATCTGACTTGTAGTTATAGAAGATAACAGAAACTGGTCAGTCACCCTCATCAACAACCAAGTTAAGATCTAGTAAATAAAATTCTCTAACATTTCATACTGGGATCAATAAAAACCGAGCTAAGATCTAGTAAATAAAAGTCTCTAACATTTCATACTGGGATCAACAAAAACTGAGCTGAGATCTGGTTACTAAAAGTCTCTAACATTTCATACTGGGATCAACAAAAATCAAGCTGATATCTGGTAAATAAAAGTCTCTAACATTTCATACTGGGATCAACAAAAATCAAGCTGAGATCTGGTAAATAAAAGTCTCTAACATTTCATACTTGGATCAACAAAAACCGAGCTGATATCTAGGAACAACACTGTTTGTACTGAGAAGCATTATTATTAGTGGCACTTCTGTTAAACACTCAATCGTGAGGATTCTGGAGAAGCAATGAATCGGGCCACCTGTAGTCACATTACGTTGTAAAAAGTAACTAGATGGCTGTTAAGAACCAGCGACCTCATGTCAAATAAATTGCTATGTAAGCCAGTGCTGCAAAATGATGCAAAGTGTAGTGAAACATTCTGTTTTTATGTAAAGAACCTGATGCTGTGCAAGAAACAAGACCAGAAGAATTATGTTTATAAAATGATTTAAGTTCCTGTTTTATAGATATCTTAAGGTAAGCATAAATGGTATTGTTATATTAGCTGCTGTTCTAAACACGATTGTATCATTTTTTCCAACTTTAAATGTTGAGTCATGCTAAAAGATTTGAGAAAGATGTTACACTTAAATGATTAACAGAGATTTTGGTTCTACCAGATTCTGTACTGTGTTTGGCTTTAATTTTCTATCTTCGATGTTTGTCCTGAAAATAATGTTGAATTGTAGTTTACAGCTAGACTGCAATATCGACGCTTATTGGTCTGACACATCCGGTTTCACAGGTTTGTCTTCCCACTGTGATCCCTATTCTATTAGCCAGACTACACTAGTGCAGCCTGTTTCCAGGGCTGTCGCTTGGAAACAGAAAAAGATCTTGATCAGCTGTGGTTTGTAGATCCTGTTGCAAGCAGACAGCTATGTGTTGCTGACAGCTGTCCGTTCATTCACTGTACTACATCTTTGGCCTCAAACCATTATCTGATTGTGTTTGTTGTGAGGATGCTGCTTTTATGCTGTGTGTGGTGAGCATTTATGGAGTTCTTGTTCTCAGTTCTCATTTTACTCTCGTGAAATCATTTTGGAATGAATCATGAACATATTTGAAGGCAGTTGAGAAGAGATTAATGAATAGTTCTCTCATAGAAATTTACATGTACAATTTGCAATAAAATAATGAGATGTCACCATCACATACTTGGTGTTTTTACTAAATCAATTTCTGGCATCTTGTTTCGATTATAATTGTTACTTTCAAAACATTTTTAGCAGATGCCTCAGTATCAGCCCACATCAAATGCGCACCTGATTATCCAAAACCCATAAAATGCAAAGAAAACCTGTACATGACAAAAAGCACACCAGTTAATTAAATTTGTTAATGTGTGTCGAAATGTGACTATAATTCAAAAAAAGGCAAAGGCTGCCGTCCATCGTAGACGATGATGGCATAATTAATTTTGCTAGCTCTATTTTTAGTAAGGATTAACTGCGCTACTTTTTATCCTCACTCTCTCGTCTCGAGCTGCCCGACCCCAGTGGCAAGTCAAGGACAAGACGACTAGGGGGTGACTACGAGATGCAGGACTATAATTATATTTAACTATAAACATACACATTTCTTCCATATTTAACTTTAGTGGATTTCAAAATTGCCATCTACCTAATTTCTATAGTAAAACAATGATAGATGAATAGAAGGTCAATTTTGGATTGATTTAGGGGAACTTAGTTAATTAGCTTGATTTTTCTTTTAATGGCATCTAGACACTTTATTGAAAATGCACGGCAGGAGAGACTTTCTGCTCACATCACAATGGTGTATGAAGAAAACAAAATCTCTGCATATGTTGGATGATCTGACAGAGTTCAGTGGGCACAAATTGACAAGTCTGCCAGCTAGGGTTACTTTATTTTCTTTCTTTTTAGAAGTTGGTCATCAAATCATTGTATTCCATTTTGCACAGAAGACTTCTACTGCTGCTAATCATCTTGAACAATTTCCTTTGTGTTTGCCTGGATGATGGGGAGGAAGACTAACGTCTGGTCAGGCAAATTTACTTATCAGACATGTTTTTATTTTTTTTTAATCTTACATGTTTGCTTCACTAGTTTCTACTGGCGGAGGTGCGCCTATTCCACCCTAGGCCGTAGTTAATTTGGCGATATTAAGACGCATAAACCAGTGCTTGGATGTATGTGTGTATCTGTGTGCACCTATGCTAAGAAGCAAGCCCAACCAAAGTGCAATGGAAGGGTCTCACCCTGAGGGCGTGTGTGAAAGTTGTGCAAGAGTGTGATTGTAGGACAGAGTCAAATGAAACAGAGTGTGGTAAGAAGAGAGAGGAAGTCACTCGATCAGCCATGTTAGTCAGGGTCAGGCAAAATATACTGGCCAAGACCCTCACCGTGACTTCCCCGCAGTCCTCCCTGGAAATGGGCTGTTTTCATGACAGCCTGGCTAACGAGGTAAGGGATCAACGTGATCCCCACAGAAGTGAGAGACATGCAGATGAAGCCAAGCATAGCACAACCACCTGGAGGACCCAGGTCTACCCTCATCAGCAGGATTGGGATGTAAAGAAAGCTATGACAACCCTCCACTTAATGTCCTTTTTAAGATGCACAAAAGGGTAATCCTACTCATTGTGGGCATTGAACAACAACCCTGGATGACTCTGTTCCTTTAACTTCTCCTTATACTGTTCTGTTATTGTTCTGGTTTCTTCCTAAAATGTCCTTTCTCCACGCTCCCTTAGACTACTCCCTCCTGTCCAGTTGATAAGTAGTCCATCAAACCATTTAAAGTCACCCTACAGCAAGTGAATCTGAAAATCCAGATACAACAGAATGATGTTCAGGACAGCCATATTGCACTTGAAACATCTCAGCAACGACATTAACAGAACTAATATACAAGATATAGAAGAAAGAGCAGCTTTCACTGAACTAACAACATGAAGATAGATGGTGGAGCATGTAGCCCAGTTGACAGTGAGCTGGCTTGCTAGACTGGGATTACAGCGTGCCAGGGTTAGAATTCATGGATGGACAGAAAAAAATCTGACCTGTCGTTTGTGCCTGTTACGACTGCTCCTTCAGTCGACCGAACTGTAAACGGGTACCCGACATGAATTGGGGAAGCAAGGAAGGGAACCACCAGTAATCTCCATTGACGAAGAGGTTCTCGATGTAGTAAAATCATTTTACGTACTTGGGATCCTCAGTCAATAATAAACTATCCCTAGACCAAGAGATCAATATCAGGATAGGCAAGGCAGCAACAACAATGAGCAGATTAACAAAAAGGATCTAGGAGAACAAGAAGCTCACTGTTAAAACAAAAATACTTGTTCACTAGGTCTGTGTCCTCAGCACCCTTCTTTATGGCAGTGAGACATGGTCTACCTACATGCACCAGGAGAGGCGGCTAAACAGCTATCACATGAGGTGCCTGCACAGAATCCTGGGGGGTTAGATGGCAAGACAAGATCACTAATGCAGAAGTGTTGGAGAGAACAGGCACCGTCACATTCTTTTGCATGCTTAGTTTTCGAAGGCTCCGATGGCTGGGACACATTCGGATGATGGCAGAATACTAAAATATTTTCTTTATTGGGAATTACAGTTGCGGAAAAGGTCTTGGCATACTTCGGTACAAGGATGTATGCAAGCGGGATATGAATGATGCAGGCATCGATTTGGAATCATGGGAACAGGACGCCATGGATCGTGCTACACGGAGGGGCAGGATTAAGCCTGGAATACAGACAAAAGGAGATACTGATTGGCTAAAGACTCAGTATTTGAAAAGACACGCCACACCATGCGATGCCGCAAACAGTCCTGACTTTCCTTGCACACACTGTGGAAGACGCTTCTCTGCCTGGATTGGTCTTACGAGTTATATTTGTTACCGTCATGGACTGTAGTTGCATACATTTTTTTTCAAAGCACAATTACTATTGTCTGACAAGACGGAAAGAGCCAATGAACAAAATGTGTTCTAAAACCGAGCCTGTGGCACTCTTACTTTTTACTTAAGACCACTTAGAGTACTCCTTATTTATGCCCACTCTCTGCCTTCTTCCTGTTAACCAATTTTCAATTCATTTCGCAACTTTGCCCCCTATTCCATGTGATTTTGACTTCCTAAATATTTTTTTGTGAGGTACTCTATCAAAGGCTTTTAAAATATAGATAAATAGCATCCACTGGCTCCCCTCTATCTTTCACCGAATTAATAAACTGAAGATAGAGAAGACTTGCAGTTTTCACTGAATTGGGAAATATATGCTCATTAAATTGATGATTTTCACTGAATTGGGAAATATATGCTCATTAAATTGATGATTTTCACTGAATTGGGAAATATATGCTCATTAAATTGATGATTTTCACTGAATTGGGAAATATATGCTCATTAAATTGATGATTTTCACTGAATTGGGAAATATATGCTCATTAAATTGATGATTTTCACTGAATTGGGAAATATATGCTCATTAAATTGATGATTTTCACTGAATTGGGAAATATATGCTCATTAAATTGATGATTTTCACTGAATTGGGAAATATATGCTCATTAAATTGATGATTTTCACTGAATTGGGAAATATATGCTCATTAAATTGATGATTTTCACTGAATTGGGAAATATATGCTCATTAAATTGATGATTTTCACTGAATTGGGAAATATATGCTCATTAAATTGATGATTTTCACTGAATTGGGAAATATATGCTCATTAAATTGATGATTTTCACTGAATTGGGAAATATATGCTCATTAAATTGATGATTTTCACTGAATTGGGAAATATATGCTCATTAAATTGATGATTTTCACTGAATTGGGAAATATATGCTCATTAAATTGATGAAATAAACCCTAAATATAATAATCATTTGACTCCGATATCAAGACCGTTCAATTTCTTTGTTAGAAAAGATGAAAGACAAGAGATTTTTAAAAAAAAGTTCAGCAATTTAGCAATACTTATCATTTTTGTTAACTTGCAAACCACAACAATGATTTTGATTGCATTTCACAACAATGATTTTGATTGCATTTCACAACAATGATTTTGATTGCATTTCACAACAATGATTTTGATTGCATTTCACAACAATGATTTTGATTGCATTTCACAACAATGATTTTGATTGCATTTCACAACAATGATTTTGATTGCATTTCACAACAATGATTTTGATTGCATTTCACAACAATGATTTTGATTGCATTTCACAACAATGATTTTGATTGCATTTCACAACAATGATTTTGATTGCATTTCACAATAATGATTTTGATTGCATTTCACAACAATGATTTTGATTGCATTTCACAATAATGATTTTGATTGCATTTCACAACAATGATTTTGATTGCATTTCACAACAATGATTTTGATTGCATTTCACAACAATGATTTTGATTGCATTTCACAACAATGATTTTGATTGCATTTCACAACAATGATTTTGATTGCATTTCACAACAATGATTTTGATTGCATTTCACAACAATGATTTTGATTGCATTTCACAATAATGATTTTGATTGCATTTCACAACAATGATTTTGATTGCATTTCACAACAATGATTTTGATTGCATTTCACAACAATGATTTTGATTGCATTTCACAACAATGATTTTGATTGCATTTCACAACAATGATTTTGATTGCATTTCACAACAATGATTTTGATTGCATTTCACAACAATGATTTTGATTGCATTTCACAACAATGATTTTGATTGCATTTCACAACAATGATTTTGATTGCATTTCACAACAATGATTTTGATTGCATTTCACAACAATGATTTTGATTGCATTTCACAACAATGATTTTGATTGCATTTCACAACAATGATTTTGATTGCATTTCACAACAATGATTTTGATTGCATTTCACAACAATGATTTTGATTGCATTTCACAACAATGATTTTGATTGCATTTCACAACAATGATTTTGATTGCATTTCACAACAATGATTTTGATTGCATTTCACAACAATGATTTTGATTGCATTTCACAACAATGATTTTGATTGCATTTCACAACAATGATTTTGATTGCATTTCACAACAATGATTTTGATTGCATTTCACAACAATGATTTTGATTGCATTTCACAACAATGATTTTGATTGCATTTCACAACAATGATTTTGATTGCATTTCACAACAATGATTTTGATTGCATTTCACAACAATGATTTTGATTGCATTTCACAACAATGATTTTGATTGCATTTCACAACAATGATTTTGATTGCATTTCACTTGCGGATGAGTTGAAGTCTTTGAATGAAGAATTCAACACCAGTTTCCGTGATTTTCAAGCAGAAGAAGCAAATTGTAAGATCTTATCATCTCCGTTTGATGTTGATATGAAACAAGCTCCATCTTGTAGATGGAACCATTTGAACTGTAAGAAAAACTCAGATCTGAAAACAAAAATCAAGGATGCTTGAATAATTGACTTTTATTAGAAATATTTCCCAGAGAACAAGTATCAGAACCTAATAGCTTTGACTCGGAGAAGAATTACATTATTTAGAAGCACTTATACCTGCAAACAATTTTTTTTCTTAAATGACATTCGTTAAATCTAAAACAAGGATGAAAATAACAGATTCACATCTAGAAAACGCTTCAGTTATTTCCTCACTTTTTGGCACCCAAACTCTGGAAATCGAAAGTAAGAGCCTCCGAATCTGGACAGAGTTCCATAAATAACAAAATTTGAAAAAAAAAAAAGATTTTTCAGGAAAAAGGACTTGGCAACCACCTATCACTGACACGACTGATCAACAAATGACATGAAACACTGTTGTATCACTGAAACACTAGGTTAGGTACATACAGATGCACACATGCATCCAAGCACTGGTTTATGCGTCCTGATATCGCCCAATGGACTACGGTCTGGGGTGGAATGGGCGTGTAGAAACTAGTGAAGCAAACATCTAAGCAACAACAACATTCATCTTGTAAGAGACGTGAAGTCCGAGATTCTCATTGAATGCATCTTCTCATTGATGCATCTTATCTGTCTTAAGTTTAACTTTATTTTATTGTAAAGTTAATTTTAATTTACAAAATAATTTTCATTACAATAAACATTAAATAACAATTAGCTGAATAAATCTCTCATGAAATTTATGTTTTACTGCTAATCTACTTGCACATTTTTTATATTAATAACATAATTCAAGTAGAAAAATTTAACAGAAACTAAAGATTTTATATCAAATAAACGTCAATATCTTTATATTTTAAAACAATATTTTTTTTTTTTTTTCACTTGCTATCCGACCCATGCTCTTGATGAAGTTGAACGTGTCTGATCTAGCACTTACTCAGAAAGTAAGTTCTGGAAAACTTTGTTACAGTGAAAAGGTAAAAGGCAACATAAGCTTGAGAAATACTTCTTCGTGTTTTCAAGAGAATAACTAATTACACACCCTTTATTCCTAGTTTATTGTGTCTTATCAATTTCTTTCAAGCATCTCTCTCACCTGTGTGTATGGCAAAGTGTTCCATGTCAGAAGTTGAGTCTTCTGCCTAGAGTGGTTCTAAGCTAAGGAAGACAAAGAAATAATATTTTGTAAGCCATGATAAGCTGTCTAGGAAAGTGGTAAATATCTGCAGTTCTAATTGCTACAACTACAAGGAACTGACTATAAACATGATGATGATGATCTCTGCTTTCACTTTTGCTGCTCAACACTTACATACAAGTGGACAAAATGAAAACCAAAGCCAACATAACTGCATGACTAGAAGTGGAATTCAATATGAGAAGCGAAGAACTCAACTCAATACACCAATTACGCTTTGCAGAGAACTAAAGCTTGATATATGGGAACAAAAATAAGATTTCAAGATCATATGAATACAAACTGTAAAAGATATAATATGAAGGTTACCAGAGAGTGAAACTTTGAAGATTAACAGATCATCAGTTCACTAAACATATGTGTAAAAGATGTGCAGCTTAAACAGGTCCAATAGTATTTTTACAGAAGATAGAAGACATGATAGAGAAATTGAAGCTAGATGTTAGAAAGCTTCTCCATAACTTATCAGCTGTCATCACTACCTAAATACCTGAATATGAGCTTGGCAATAGAACAACAACTGATAAATACCTGAACATGAGCTTGGCAATAGAACAACTGATAAATCAGTATACTTATACCAACTTTGTCCTATCAATGTTACTCTTCTTCGTTATCCAACGCACAGGTCAGGAAAATTACGTGTCAAATGAAATGTCTTAGAGAAGTGTTGACAGGAAAAAGAAAATGAGAATTAATGAACTTAGAAATATGTCATAGGGAAAGAGCAAATGAGAAGTGATGAGTTTAGAAATATGGTGAGAACTAGCCCTTGTGTTGAATACATAGCAGGGATCAAGACGCTGAGCAGCGCATGAGCTGCAGTGGTCAGCGACCCATAGCTGACTGCTAGCGTCAGGACCAGCGAACCAGAGCTGCCAAGACCCTTCTACACCTCCACACGGTGATCCTGGATAACAGGCTGCAGCAGGGCAGACTGGCTAAGGAGAAGGGATCGAAGAGGGAATTCTAACCCGGTACTCAAAAAATTCTTGCTGAAGTTGGATGTGTTGGACCGAAAGGTGCAAATATCGCAGTCAAGCAATAAACTACGACACAACGCATTCCGTTCTCTGGACTACATTCTGCTACTTAAGCCCTTTCAGGGTTTGGTAGCGGGAGATTGAGAACGAACGAAGAACAAGAAGCAGAAGAAGAATACATACTAAGACAGAAAATATGGTTCAGTCACAAGAATGTAACCTGATCAACTAGTACTACCCTTTTGCAACACAAGAAGATCTAGCTACAAGACACAAGGAAGTCCGCTTGACAGATGGACAGAGAACTAAATATAATCCTACAGCAACACTTGCTTACAATAGCTGACACAGCACACTTGGTCCAAGAAAGACAAACTTAAGCCCTCCATGGCACTTAATGGCACATGTTGACAGAAAGGTAAATCAGTAAGTAAGATGATTTACAGGGTGTTCAAGTCAAACTGGACTTTTTTTTTGTAAAGAAAAAAAAATGTTTCAAGTAGTCAAAATGTCATTTATTTTTCTATATAATCTCCAGCAACATTTATGCACTTATCACAGTGTTTAAGTAATGCTTGAAAAGCTTCTGTGTAGAAAGATCTGTCAGTATGTCTGAACCAATCCAGGACAGCCTGTTTCACTTAATCATCAGTGCTGAAATGCTGACGTCCCAGGAATTATGTTAGTGGTTCAAACAGAGGGAAATCGCTTAGAGCAAGGTCTCAGCTGTAAGGTGGATGTGGCAATACCTAACAGTCGAGTTGCTGCAGATGGCACATAGTGTGGTGATCTGTACGAGGTCAAGCGTTATCTTGCAGGAGCAGGACGCTCTTTGTGGTCAAACCAGGCCATTATTTTTCCCCATACGGTTATGCACATCACTCAAAATGCATAAGTACTGTTCACTGTTGATAGTGGCACAGACGGGTAGAAAATCAACATGAATGATGACAAGTTTGTCCCAGAAAACACTAGCAATCACTTTACCTGCAGATGTAGTTGTCCTAAATTGTTTGGGTGGTGGTGATTATGTATGCTTCCACTGCTTGGATGCTCATTTCGATTCAGGAGTATAATGATGCGCCCAGGTTTCGTCACATGTAATGAAGCAATCCAAAAAGTCATGCCCTTCTATGTCAAAACATTCCTTTAATTCAGTGCAGCATTGAATGAACTCTTCTCTGTTGGTCAAAAGTGGAAAGCTGTCTTGGCAACCAATGTCCACTAACCTTCCAAAAATGCAAATGTTCATGAATAATAATGTTCACTTTCATCGTACCCAGAGAAATACTTGTGTCTTGTGC
Organism: Ariolimax columbianus; assembly: GCA_036924085.1. Classification (NCBI taxonomy): domain Eukaryota; kingdom Metazoa; phylum Mollusca; class Gastropoda; order Stylommatophora; family Arionidae; genus Ariolimax; species Ariolimax columbianus. Next base: position 37,295,776 of record JAVGWX010000003.1, on the reverse strand, counting down.
AATTTCAAAACAGTTTATGTGTCGATTTTCCAGGATAAGACATTCCACAATCTGGATATTCACATGAATGACTGTGGTGGTACTCATGAATGTAGCCTTCTCTAAAATGTTTACACCATTCAAATGTCTTACTGCAACTGAGTGTCTCATTACTGTATTGTGATTGCAGTCTTCTGTAAATTTCCACAGGTTTCACCTTCTTTCACAAAAAACTTCTCACAACACGCTGTCCCATGCAAGCACTAACAGTGTTGTTCGCCATTTTTATTTATCTGTCACGTGACTGGTCCGTGGCAAGTGGGCTAACTAGCAGTAATAGAACATAAGTGCCCTAAGCTAATGATAGTAGTTCTAGCACGCTATAATGCAATTAGGTAGAACTAGAACAAAAAGTATCGGTTTGAAGACCCTCATATGATAGCCATTATGTTGAATTCTTACACCTTTTTAAACATTTTTTAGCATATTTCAGGCATGGATCATCTTCAAATAAGCATTAAAAGTGGTTTTATATACATGTGTAAGATTTATGGGTGACCCTGTGCATTTAGATGATAAAATAGATCCCACACATTCTTCCATCTTTCTGACACGCTTCCTCCCATAACGTATCCTTCTTGTCCTTTATTTCTCTTCTCTTTATGGCTCCCAAAGAAGTATCAAGTAATTACTGCAGCAACCTCATACCAAGAAGCCTGTATAAATGCTCAACAACTTCGTGTGCTTGTCTTGCAGTGATTGTGTCCATAGAAATTATTTTTAGAGATCTCTCTCTCTCTTTCTCTCTCTCACACGCACGCACACATATTTGAGACAACCAAACTGACATCAAAGAGTGAATCAAGTCCTTGTCAATAAATCAGTGATGGAGAGAAATCTGGTTTCTATCTTATTTATTCATATGAAATGTTTGATCACATACATTTAGGTTAAATGTCTACATACAAAAAGTCATTAACAACAACAAATCAAAAACTGAAAATCAATACACCAAACAAGAAAATCTTGGACATTTAAGTTGTAGCAGATTTACAAAGAGAAATCCAGTGAGATGTAACTGTGACAACAAGGTTAGTGGGTAGCTTAATATACTTTCAGAAAACCTGTCATCAGGTACCAGTGACCAACATGTTATTGACATACAAATATTCATCTTTCAGGGTAGAAGAGGTGTTTGAGCACTTGTCTTTCATTGCAAAAGAACTGGGTTTGATTCCCAGTCTCAATGTGCTTAAGTCTACCTGGATGTGTGTGTAAATGAGTACCTGGCTTGCAGTTAAGGAAGGCAAGGTGTTGAGGAAGTGAGCTGGTCTTGTTACCTCAGTTGGCAGTGCCTGATATGGACTATATTTACTTTTCTAGTGGATCAGATTTAAGAGAAGCCTTGTCCTATGCTCACCTGAAAGTTACCGAATGGGGTGCAAAGAATAGCAACATACTGACCTGCCATCATATTGTAAGATGCTAGTAAGATGGGTTGGGCATGGTGCTAACTACTACATGCTGTGGAAAGCCACAAAAACTTCAACAAAAGTGAACTAAAAGGAAGAAAACACCTTAACAACCGAAGACAGAAGAAGGTCCTCTGTCAAGAGGACTAATGAGAGAACTGGAGAAGTGGTTGAAGACATGGTGACAGTTGAAGACATGTATTCCAAAGGGAGCTGAAAATGTTTTGCTTAATTGTTGCCCTTTGCTGCAACACATTTACCTTTGCTAATTAAGATAAGACATGGGGAACTGAGACACTAGTCCAGTCAGGCACAACATGCTGACCAGGACGTTATATCAGGGTCCTAATACACTGACCAAGACCACAATTTCTCTTCTATGTAACATTCCCTGTTTTCAAGGCAGCCTGGCTGACGAGATGTGGATCGATGTGATCCCCATAGTAATGAGCACCATGCAGATGAAGCCAAACATAGCACAACCACCTGGAGGACCACGGTCCACCTTCATCAACATGCTCGGGATGTGAGGAAAGCTACTACAACCCACCACTTAATTTCCTTTTCAGAGCGCACAAAATGATAAACGTACTCGTTGTAGGCATTCAACAACAACAATAAAGATATGAAATCCCATGGTAGAAGGGAAGCAACTTACAAGGGTAGAACATGAAATCTGTTACATCCTGAGAAACTTTATGCCACTAGAACAAGACATAAAACCTCTACAACCCATGGCGAACTAAATCAACTTAAGTCAGTGTTGAAAACGAGAAGCAGTTTAATAAATGTGACGTACAGAACTAATTACAAGTACCATTTTCTCTAGAAGACTCTGCAGAGTCTGCATACAACCAGATTCATTTATAGTTCCTTGCTATAAAAGCTATGTGCATACAATCTATTCTTAAATGCATTAACTGTCCCTGCCTCCACTACTTCCTGTGGCAATGCATTTCAAGCATTCACCACTATCTGACTAAAAAAATATTTCCTAATATCTGCAGTGGTACAGGGTTAAATCCCTGGTCTCAGCGCGCTCCAGTCTACACTGATGTCAATGGATACCTGATTGACAGTTAGAGAAAGTGTAGAATGGAACTGTCACACTTAAAAAAGCTTTGATCTAGTAAAAATGGAGTCTTCAACATCTCGTTACTAACACAAGGGACCACACAGCGTCTGCTAAGAGACCAAATTGACCTTTTCTGTAAGTGACGATATGAACAGACAATAATTATGCTGGGTGAACAATAAATTCACATGGGAACTCAGGGAGAGGGAACTCAGGGAGAAGGAACACATTGCACAGATCTACTAACAATAGTTTAAAATACATTGTTTCATTTCAAACTGTGTACAAGGTTTAGTATGTGACACTATGTTCTTATTATGCTTATAATATGTCATGACCATGTTTCATAAATATCAGCTTGTACAAGTAACCTGTCATTTGTTTTTGGGTTTTTTTTTTACATTTCTTTCATGTTCACAATTTTGTACCAATATTTTTTAAATTACAAGATTATAATCCTGTGTATCTGACCAATAATTTTCAACCAGTAATCTCCTAAAATAATCCATATAGTCCAACCAAAACTGTATAATCCTGTGTATCTGACCAATGATTTTCAACCAGTAATCCCATAAAATAATCCAAATAGTCCAACCAAAACTGTATAATCCTGTGTATCTAACCAACCATTTTCAACCATCAGATCCCCTAAATACATGAGTGGTTTACCAAGAATAGCACCACTACCTCACAGAGAGCATGTTGTAGGAGGCGACTAACTGTGTGACATGGCATAACACCAGCCATGGTTAGGTGGTTTGTTAAGAGCAGCATAGATGGCGCCAAACAGGCTGCGGGTCTAATTTGCTCTAGTGTTTGAGTCTATCAAGATGGACTCGCACATCAGTTAACCACCCTCCATAGTAGAGCAATAAGCTGTTCGAGCCTAGCCCGCTAAGCAGGAAATCCTCTTCCTGGCTACATCTAGAGATGGGACCTACACAGGGGCTTTGGTTCCTGTAAAGTACAGGTCGACTAAAACTAAGACTAAGATTCCCTAAAATAATCCATATAGTTCAACTAAAATATGCATCCTGAAAATGATCTATTTCTTAAAGTGATTTTCTAAGATGGTTAAGGTCATCTGGCTTTAGACAATAAGAAGCAGACATTACAGAAATCCACTATTGCTAATGGATATTTGTAGAATCCGCAGGACTCCAAAGTACGCAGCCACAAGTCGATAGAACAAGATTTCCTGTTCCACTTATCTTTGACCCGTTCTCTCCCATAAGTTTTCATTTGTAACCCTGTCAAGTCACTGCATGCCAAAGAATCTTACTCTGGGATTTGTTTATGTAATCCCTTATTATTGAGTTTAGTCATCTGCTTTATTTCCTCTCCATATAAAAGGACTGACTTCACATTGAAGGCCCTTACCTGGGTATGTATTTTATCCTTTTAGAGTTTCAATTGGTATTCATCATGACAAAGGCAGAATCTCTACCTCATCCAATGATATTTCTGTCAGTGTCATGGGAGCAGAGCTGTTTTGTTGGTCATATTGAATTTTACAATTTGTAACTTTTCTGCATAGATCTTTAGACCTACATGCTGGGAGATTCTGTCTAGCGTATCTTGTCTTCTTCTGCATTTGATTTAGCTGTGAGATAGGTCTATGTCATCTTTATTGGTCTGGTGTATTGCTTACATTGGTCTGGTGTACTGCTTACATTGGTCTGGTGTACTGCTTACATTGGTCTGGTGTACTGCTTACGTTGGTCTGGTGTACTGCTTACATTGGTCTGGTGTACTGCTTACGTTGGTCTGGTGTGTGTACTGCTTACAAATGACTGGTGTACAGCTAACATTGGACTGGTGTAGTTTCAATTTGACTAGTTTAATTTAAATTGTCTAGTTTAATTTATATTGGTCTTGTATAGTTTATAGAGGTCTAGTATACAGTTTAAATTGGTCTAGTATACAGAATATTGGTTTAGTACACAGTTGATATTGGTTTACTATAGTTTATATTGGTCTAGTGCAGCGCATGAGCTGCAGTGGTCAGCGACCCATAGCTGACTGCTAACGTCAGGGCCAGCGAAACAGAGCTGCCAAGACCCTTCCATACCTCTATGCGGAGATCCTGGATAACAGGCTGCAGCAGGCAGACTGGCTAAGGAGAAGGGATCAAAGAGAGAATGCTAACCCGGTACTCAAAAAATGCTTGCTAAAGTCGGATGTGTTGGACCGAAAGGTGCAAATATCGCAATCAAGCTGTAAACTACGACACAACGCATTCCGTTCTCTGGACTACATTCTGCTACTTAAGTCCTTTCAGGGTTTGGTAGCGGGAGATTGAGGACGAACGAAGCCAAGCCAAGCCATATTGGTCTAGTGTTGTTTATACAGTGTAAAGTTTACTCATAACATTTAAAGTTATACTTAGCATTTCAGGCTAAACACACACACACACACACATACATAAAACATAAACAATTGTAAATTTATCCATGTAGTTTTTGTCCTTTAGTATAGCCTATACTGGTCAAGTGCACAGTTTAATTAGATCTAGTATACAATTTATATTGACCTGACACACAGGCTTCCATCTGGTACAAGCTGGCACATACAATGTTCTACTCACTTACTGCTTCAACATATCTATTTATCCTACAAAAAAAGTGGTTAGAGGGTAATGCATTCAATTATGCAGGCAATTTTATTTAAAAACTGGCTTGTACCATTCTTAAGTGTATATATATATATATTTGTTTTTGTAAACATTAAAAATACAAGTAAACAAGATCGAAATAAACATAGGAACACATGTTATCTGCAATAAAGGTTATTATTTACCTGTTTTGAGAAGTCTTACGTACTATGCTGCCATTGAATATGAGTTGTTATCAGTTATCGGTGGAATTGTTTAGCTGGAAGATTGGTTTGAGGATGTGGCATACGAGTTTATTTTAATTACAAAAATAAGTGTCAAATTGAAAGCATGACAATGATGATACACAATTATGTCAGCATACCCTGATCTCAGGCAGAGCAGCAGAAGGATATAAGAATGTAGAAATCCGAAAGTCTGTAGACAAATATTTTATAACATCTTTTAAATAAAGTGAAAGCATATGTTAGACAAATTTCACTGAAAAGAGAAATTAAGTGCGAAGGGTTTTATCAAACATGTAACAGATGTATAACGTGTAACAGATGTATAACATAACAGATGTATACAATGTTAAAACAAGCAGATGCTGTCAACATCATCATTTGATCTCATCTGTCCACTGATGTTGTTAGATGTAGTGGGGAGATGCAATCTTCATTTGTGTGCTATCTGTATGGTCATTGACATTTGTAATTCATTCCTCTATGCAGTGTTTTTTTATCACCATCAATTCAAATTTTTGTTGATCATGCTCTAGGTCTGTTGGTAGGCTTGAAGAACTTCTTGTCATATGACAACTAAACCACCCCATTCATTTCAATCTGCTGCTCCGTTTGAAGAACCTCTTGTTATATGATTAAACCACTCAATTCATCTGTCTGCCCATCTATATATGCCAATACATGAACCACACACCAATGAATTATTATTTTCAGCCTTTTGTTAACAAAACTAGTTACCTCCCTTATGAAAGCCGAAATTATAACTGTAGTTAGAGCTCTTGTCTCTCACAACAAAGGTATCAGGTTCAAGTCTTGATTGTGGTCCACTCCAGTCTACCCAACTGCACATGGGTACCTGGCCTATACTTATGGAAGGCTAGACAGCAAGAAAGGGAACAACTCACCCCATCTGACAAAACTACATTCTACAATAAAATTATCTAACACTTCATCCCTGACAGCGGCCTCTGCTACAGGGCAATCTTTACATTTTTAAATACAAAAAAGTCAATGACATATTCTATGTCAAGTTCTGGGATGAAGAACATTGTACAGTTGTGGCTATGTTGCAACAGACTCACACGACAAGTAAACACAGAAAATATCAGTATGTGATGAAACACCTTCAGAGGGTGCTTCACATTTCACAATAATAATGAGTACAGCAGTTAAGACCATCAAACAGTGGCAAATATTGAGGCTATAGATGCACTGATCAATTTCAAGAAGTTCATACATTATATTATATGTGTAGCCAAAATATATATTGCTTACTGGCATATTTACGTAAGTGTGCATGTGTTGTAAAGGTGAAGGTCTAACTAAATAGAAAGACACCTAAGCCTCTACACAATTCTCAGCAAGCAATTTTGATATTGAGATTTACTTTTTCATCTTTGCAATTCTCTGAACTGAATTAAAATCTGTATCTAAAACAATGTATTTGTGCTCCTAAGTTATTTTCCATGAGAGATGTATGAGCTTGCAATCCACTGAAATAATATCTGTATCTAAAATACTGTATTTGTGCTTCTACGTTATTCTCCATGAGGGATCAAGATGCTGAGCAGCGTATGATCTGCAGTGGTCAGCAACCCATAGCTGGCTGCTAGCGCCAGGGCCAGCGAACCAGAGCTGCCAAGACCCTTCTACACCTCCACGCGGTGATCCTGGATAACAGGCTGCAGCAGGCAGACTGACTAAGGAGAAGGGATCAAAGAGGGAATGCTAACCCGATACTAAAAAAATGATTGCTGAAGTCGGATGTGTTGGACCGAAAGGTGCAAATATCGCAGTCAAGCTGTAAACTACGACACAACACATTCCGTTCTCTGGACTACCCTTTCAGGGTTTGGTAGCGGGAGATTGAAAATGAACGAAGCCAAGCCAGCCATTCTCCATGATAGATGTATGAGATTTATTAGCCTAATCCTCAATAGTCTGCCAGGATCTATGTGTACGACAAGGACAATCATAGCACCACTGTCCCACAACTGTGTGATATGGTATAACAGCGGCCATGGTTAAGTGGTTTGTTAAGAGCAGCATAGATGGCGCCTAACAGGATGTAGGTCTAGTTTGCTCTAGTGTTTTAGTCTATTAAGATGGAATCACACATCAGATTACCACCCTCTGCAGCCCTTGTCCCAATGCAGTCGAGTAATAAGCTGCTCATCCTCCTCCCGGCTACATCCAGCTCATGTCAGAGCTGAGACCTCTGCCACTGTAGAAGTACAGGTTGACTAAGACTACGGCTATGATGTATGTCTTCTTCTAAAAAAAACTACAATGCTAATCTATCTTAGCAACATCTCAACATGCAGTATTGCAGTGTACAAACTATCAAGTTGATTTATTTATAAGCCATATTAGTTATTATATTTACAAAAACTGAATCCACTTTTTTTCAACCAAAACAAAAATATAAATGAACCACAAACTAAAACAAGCAGTCAAATCAAATGATGGTGAGCTGACAACAATTCATTTTTAAATATGCATCTATGAAGATCATGCAACTTCATAAGGATAACAAAAATGTAGACCAAAGTGTGGACCACAGGATGACTAGTTGATATACACAAGTCATAGAAACTCCATTTAACATCATCTCCTCATGTCTGCTTCATTGTAAAGTTAACAAGTGCTATCAACGACAAAAATCTCACTTATTTCACCACATCTATAATTCTCTGAAATCTTACTTTCACATCTCCGCCACTTATTGACACAAACACACAGTAAACACTCAATGTAACAACACTTCAAGCGCTGAATCAAATAAGATTTGCTTGTCTATTTAGCAAAAGGCAAAGGGGCAAAAAGGGCAGGGAATGTGTGACATTCATTGAGACATCCATGCTCATTTTGGTTACAACAGCTGACATCAAGAGAAATTAGTGGCTGTAAGACTGCACAGAAAACACAACAGCTAAATGCAAATGGTATTCAAAGACAAGTATAAAATAATGATAAACGGGTAGGCAAAAGTATTTGAACAACATAAATAGCATTTATTTAGCACCAGTTTGGAAATAAACATTATTATCAAAGCCATTATGTCTTGACTAGAGGTCATTGAGAATTGATAAGCTCAAGTAGAAAACTTAAGTGATCATCCCAGGCCAAAATCAAAAACAAAACTACTGGATTTTATCTTCTGTTTCTGTGTTTACTACTACAATGAACAGTCTAATAAAATGTGTGGTCTGATTCTGACTTTTCTTGACACCGTACAGTTTATCGCTCACAATTGGTTAGAGAAGGTCATGGTGTCACACTGCTTTTCTAATTGAGCCAACAAAATTGGAGTGTATGTACTACTGACTGTGGATATGTTCATCACATACTGTAATTATAGAAATAGTAATATGAGAGTAATATAATTATATAAGTATGCTTTCACCATAAACATCGCCATAAATGTTTAGTGTTACTGTCTGTGGCTAGAAGACATTTCTCATGAGACCAGCAGCAATTCATTGGAACTGAAGAGATTGATAGGGCTAGGGAATAAAGACTGCTTCTCTCTGCGGTTTCCATGTAGGGTGCAGGCTAACCTTGCATTTCACCTCTGATAGAAACAAGTCTAGGCATTCATGGGATTCAAACCTAATTGGTCCAGACTAGGAGGCATTACTAAAATTCCTTTATTAAAAGTTATTGCATGATTAAAATACAAAAATGTGTTTTTTTAAATGTAAATGCAATACTCTTGAGTGTATTTTTTATTGACTTTCTTGTACACACAGACTAACATTTACTCACACAGACTAACATATGAGCACACAGACAAGTATATAAGCCCACAGACTAACATATGAGCACACAGACTAACATATACATACACAGACCTACATATGAGCACACAGACTAACATATGAGCACAGAAGACTAACATATGAGCACACAGACTAACATATGAGCACACAGACTAATATGAGCACACAGACTAACATATGAGCACACAGACTAACATATTAGCATACAGACTAACATATGAGCACACAGACTAGCGTATGAGCACACAGACTAGCATATGAGCATACAGACTAACATATACGCACACAGACTAACATATATGTACACAGACTAACATATACGCACACAGACTAACATATACACAATTGAAAATAAGCCGTACAAATTTGTCCCACTTATACGTCATTACACATAAAGCACAACACAGTTGTATTTTGACAACATTGGAAGACTATGAACCATTACCCAAATACTAAGGCTCTGTTGTTGATATGACCTGAGGGATATGTCACGTTGCTGCATTGTCAGCAAATTAAGAAGGTCCTTGATGTTTTCATTTAATGTGAGGAATGATACATTCAGGGCTGTGGCTGTGACATGGGAGGATATCATACACAAAGAGTGTCAGATACGTAAGAACGTCTTTGATGCTTTCATTTGATGTGAGGAATAATACATTCAGGGCTGTGGCTGTGACATGGGAGGATATCATACACAAAGAGTGTCAGATACGTAAGAACGTCTTTGATGCTTTCATTTGATGCGAGGAATGATCCATTCAGGGCTGTTACATGGGATGATATCATACACAGAGAGTGTCAGATATGTAAAAAGGTCCTTGATGCTTTCATTTGATTGGAACGATTCAATCAGGATTGTAGCTGTGGCATAAGAGGATTTCATATATACAAAATCAAGGTAGTCATCTAGCAGACACTGCCATCAAGGATGAAGATTTAGAGACATTGTACCAGGTCTCTGCTTGTTCTTAGGTAGAATCATCAGTTCTCTTCCTGGCTGTTTTGCCAACACCTATTTCAAGCTGGATTATCGTTGATTTCCAAAACTACTTGTACAGAACTGATATATCACTCTTGACCATGTGTCTCTGGAAGTGGGTAAAAGTGGCTCTCCTTATACACCAACTGAAGAAGTTGGGACTCGGTCATCCTGGCTGAAGTGCAATGATAGGCGTCTGAACGGGCTTCACCCTTATGGTGATTATAGTGTACATTCACAGCCTGTTATCAAATGCACAGCTTAAACATTCAGAGTGATCTTGGTCAGTAAGTTTCACATTCCCACCCCACTCACAGCCGGGTAGACTGGAATGTGTCAGGGATCAAACTCGATACTTCTGCCACAAGAGACAAACACTCTACTTGCTATACTACTCTTGACATTCATACAAGGAGGACGCACAAAAATCACTTTAATATGTCAATAACAAATAATGGCACCTATACATTTTACATGGGCACAAATAATCAATAAATTAAATAATTATGGTGACTTGTTGGGGGACCCCCCACCCCCCCATACATACATACATGCCTCAAACCTTCAGGGACAACTGCTGACGTACTGTCCAGGTCAAGCTGGGTCTCATCATAGCAATGAAAGAGCTGATATGCTAGCTGTTGAAGCCTATATAGTGGAGTCTTTACATAAAGAAACATACTGGGATCACTCAATGACCACATGCTGCGTGATGATAGTGTAGTCAATGAATAGGCTATCCTTAGTCTACAGGAGTTTGAAATCAAATACAGAATGATGGTCAGGGCAGATTAGTTTACTGAACACATCAGGGAAGTGTACATCAAGCATGCTACAGACATGTCACCCTTCACCATCTGCTGAATAGGACTATGTGTCTACCCAGAGTGCAGTGATATCGGTTCAGCTTAACATGACATGACATACCAGGACAGACAATGGCTGCATCTTCTGTTTCTTGCTTCTGTATACTGTAGACAGTTGCCAGTCAATCCAAAGCACCTTCTGTTTCTTGCTTCTGTAGACAGTTGCCAGCTAATCTAATGCACCTTCTGTTTCTTGCTTCTGTATACTGCAGACAGTTGCCAGTCAATCCAAAGCACCTTCTGTTTCTTGCTTCTGTATATTGCAGACAGTTGCCAACCCGATGTTATATACCAACTTGGCTACATTCCAGCTTGTTAAAACTCCTTCTCCATTTCACTGTATAAGGCTTCTTAACGGAACCCTGTGCTAAAGCATATTGTGTACTCTTGCAGTGGTGGTTTCAGTAGCAGTTTTGTTTCTACATGATGTTACTAGAACTGTTAAAATCTCTAAATCTCTAGGAGAGTTGGTTTTTTTACACATCCGTCTTGGCAGCATTATGGGTCTTTTCTTTAAAGGCCACTAGTTCTATTTATGAACTTACTATTTACAGTCTCAATCAATCTAAATCGACCGCCCGCAAATAGTCAATTTCTGTCTGCTAGCACATTTCCGCCATTTAGTTCGCAAAATTTCAAGTTTTGAAATTCCCTACAAGATGACTGATGATTCTTCTTCTTCTTCGTATGCAGTCAGACAGTAACCATTATTTTTTTGAAAAAAGCGGCGGTCATCCTGAGGCTGTCGCCGCTGCCATAGAGCTTGTCTTGCAGTTCCACTGGTGATGGCCACATCTGCTCTCTCTGATCCTCGTATGTCGGGCAGTTCTGCAGCAGATGTTCAGCGGTCATTTTACCGGTACCGCACGGGCATTCGTCGGTACCACCTATCTTCAATTTGTTGAATAGGTGGTACCTCAGTCTATTGTGGCCAGTGCGAAGTCTGAAGACAACGACCTGCTCTCTTCGGTTCAACTGGTAATAGGCATCGTTTTTGGTGTAGCCGGTATGTTCGGTTTCCCATTTGGTCATGTATCTGGCTTTGATAAGCCGTTTTAACTCTGCGTACGTCATACTAGTATCTGTTTGTGGTAGTCTTGCACCTTCTTTTGCCAGTCTGTCTGCCTCCTCGTTGCCTTGGATGTTGCAGTGTGATGGGACCCACTGTACCACTACCCTTTTTGGTGCGGACTGCTGGCACAGTTTGCAGAGTGCTGCTCTTAGGTCATTAAGCTCAGTGTTTTTCTGGCTTTTTAGCGCTATGACTACGGCGAGAGCATCTGTAAGCAGGACTATATGGCTTTCATTTTCTTTATGTGTCAGACTGATGATTCAAACATTCGCAGTTGTTGTTTAATTTAGAGTTGTTTTTGATAGTTAGACGATTAAAAACTTGGTGAATTTTCCATTGACCTATTTAGTTTTGAGCAAAGTTGGACTTTGTTAAGTCCTGAGAAAAGATTTATTATTTGATTAGACTAGTGATCATGCACCTGGATTACTTGTGAATAATCAACACATGACCAATTCAGACTCTGACTAGGACACAGAAGAAAGGAACTTTGGTAAGAGTATTGATGCATTCACAGAGAAATACATATGATGTAGTTGGTAACAAAAATTGGCGCTTACACTGTATTTAACTGTATTAATATTTAATTTTCATTATGAATATTTCATGTCATAAATAGTTCAACTATGTGTATTAAGATCTTTAGATCCTAATTTTAGCTCAATTTGTATAATATTAATTTCTTTTATTTTGAATAAAACTATTTGACATACATAGTTGTGGCACTTAAACCAGACTGAAAGTAATGTCCATTAGAAACTGACAAAATCAAGCAAAAGACATTTTAGACATTGCCTAGCCAGATACTAGACCAATACCAGAGCTTCTAGATTTTTCCAATGAAACATTCAACTATTTCCATTCCACTCAATTAGTAGTATTGGGTTGCAACTTACAGTTGCTTCCTTGCAGGATGCATGCATCAAAGTATTTATGTGCTCTAGTTCAAGTGATTTCTGAGACACTTTATTTGGCATGATGAGGTTTGTCAGTTCCATGCACAACCCTAGAACCCTAGTTTATCATCACTATTACCATCATAGTAGGGTGCAATAACACTTGATTTAACATGATCAGGTTTATAGCTCGACGCATATCCCTAATCTGCCATCATAGCCACATGCTTTGTAGAGTGCAGCAGCCCTACTTTTCACTTCCCAGTAAAGAGATTAGCAGGATCAGATATCGGCAGACAAATTTCAACAACATACTCATAACTTAGCATTGATACTATGTCTCAAATACTTTAGATCAAAATTGGAATATGACACCAAAACAGACAATTATCTTTCTTTTAAAAACAACAGCAGAACTGATATGCAAGACATATTAAAATAATTTACTTGTTCAACAGCTGTCAATTGTAATATTATTTTAACGAATACAATGAGTGAAATCAGTAACTGGCATGTATGTTGTAAGTTCATACTTTAAGAAAAACACACTGCATTTACCTTATAAGAGCTACAAGCCCTGGTTTAGGACTCATTTATCATTTTCGGGGAAAATGAGATATTCCCTCTATTATTCCTTGAATATATATATTGGGGTCATGTTTCTAAAGCTTCCTTTCAAAATCAAGAAGGCTATTTCACACACGGCAGACTTTTGGCCTGTGTAAATGGCAGGATGAGAAAAGCCATGAATTGAAGAGTCTTCTACCTACAGAGGCTAACAATCAGAACTTTAAAAATTATGTATCCAGATGACCTCCATATAAACATGCTCTGTTCTTAATTAATCTATAGCAAGAAATAACAGCAGTTGTGTAGCTTTGTTAATGAAATGAAGTCAATGAACTCTTGTAAGAATGATACTATGCAGAATGTACCTAGCTGGCTGGCAGTAATAAATTAATCATTCATCCAGCAGCTACTACTGTCAGCATACATTTGTTTGTATGAATATGTTTTAGAAGGTGTAACTTACTTCCTATCAAGACCATTCATCCAGCAGCTACTACTGTCAGCATACATTTGTTTGTATGAATATGTTTTAGAAGGTATAACTTACTTCCTATCAAGACCATTCATCCAGCAGCTACTACTGTCAGCATACATTTGTTTGTATGAATATGTTTTAGAAGGTGTAACTTACTTCCTATCAAGACCATTCATCCAGCAGCTACTACTGTCAGCATACATTTGTTTGTATGAATATGTTTTAGAAGGTGTACCTTACTTCCTATCAAGACCATTCATCCAGCAGCTACTACTGTCAGCATACATTTGTTTGTATGAATATGTTTTAGAAGGTGTAACTTACTTCCTATCAAGACCATTCATCCAGCAGCTACTACTGTCAGCATACATTTGTTTGTATGAATATGTTTTAGAAGGTGTAACTTACTTCCTATCAAGACCACTCATCCAGCAGCTACTACTGTCAGCATACATTTGTTTGTATGAATATGTTTTAGAAGGTGTAACTTACTTCCTATCAAGACCATTCATCCAGCAGCTACTACTGTCAGCATACATTTGTTTGTATGAATATGTTTTAGAAGGTGTAACTTACTTCCTATCAAGACCACTCATCCAGCAGCTACTACTGTCAGCATACATTTGTTTGTATGAATATGTTTTAGAAGGTGTAACTTACTTCCTATCAAGACCATTCATCCAGCAGCTACTATTGTCAGCATACATTTGTTTGTATGAATATGTTTTAGAAGGTGTAACTTACTTCCTATCAAGACCATTCATCCAGCAGCTACTACTGTCAGCATACATTTGTTTGTATGAATATGTTTTAGAAGGTGTAACTTACTTCCTATCAAGACCATTCATCCAGCAGCTACTACTGTCAGCATACATTTGTTTGTATGAATATGTTTTAGAAGGTGTAACTTACTTCCTATCAAGACCATTCATCCAGCAGCTACTACTGTCAGCATACATTTGTTTGTATGAATATGTTTTAGAAGGTGTAACTTACTTCCTATCAAGACCATTCATCCAGCAGCTACTACTGTCAGCATACATTTGTTTGTATGAATATGTTTTAGAAGGTGTAACTTACTTCCTATCAAGACCACTCATCCAGCAGCTACTACTGTCAGCATACATTTGTTTGTATGAATATGTTTTAGAAGGTGTAACTTACTTCCTATCAAGACCATTCATCCAGCAGCTACTATTGTCAGCATACATTTGTTTGTATGAATATGTTTTAGAAGGTGTAACTTACTTCCTATCAAGACCATTCATCCAGCAGCTACTACTGTCAGCATACATTTGTTTGTATGAATATGTTTTAGAAGGTGTAACTTACTTCCTATCAAGACCATTCATCCAGCAGCTACTACTGTCAGCATACATTTGTTTGTATGAATATGTTTTAGAAGGTGTAACTTACTTCCTATCAAGACCATTCATCCAGCAGCTACTATTGTCACCGGTCTACATTGCTCTGCTGTTTTAGTTCATTATGGATGCCGCCAGACCACAGATTTTCTTGGAATTCACATTAGTCGACCACTTACACTTATGTTCATGGAAACGTGATATCTGGACTGGATAATTTGTTCATTTTTTGTGATTTCTTGTGATTATCCTGGTCTGGACATCGGCTATATGAATAGCACTACGCTTAAACCTGTGTCGTATTTCACGGTCTAGTTCACGCGGCTGAATTTCACGAGATTGGTGTCCTTCGCCCTAGCTGCAAACAGAGTCAATTTTTGTGAAATTTAGACACGACTACAATGGACTGAACACAGCCGAGGGAGCTATGCCAAACTCACTCACATGCTGAGTCACATCCTCTTGTGATTATGGAAAAGGCATGACACACAACGTTAGACGTCATCCCCCCTCCGCTGCCTAGCGGGATACCAGTTTACGCGATAGGCTTTGGAAGTAAACCCTATGGAAAAATCTGCATCCTGTGCTATCTCCAGTCGTCTCGATAAATATCTTGCCACTGGTCAGGGGTAGCTCAGGACCAGAGAGTGAGGTTGACAAAAGGTGCAGTTTCTTCCTCACTTTAATCTAAATCACAGCGTAAGTCACCCATTTCAGCCGACACAGCAAGAGAAAAAAACTGTCCATGCGGCTGAACAAAGAGAGTGATCTTCATCACTTGTGATGGACGAACATCATCACTACTGTCAGCATACATTTTGTTTGTGTGAATATGTTTTAGAATGTATAATTTACTTCCAATCAAGACCATTCATCCAGACACATAAGGGTATAATGTAAAGAAAGTATGGAGACATTTTAAAAATTGCTCCAGAAGAAATTTCTGAATCAAAGTTTGTATTTGCCCATATTTCGACCAAAGTAGTCCAACTCCAATAACTTCAGCCCCAAAGACCATAAGGATAAATAATGCAAACTTTGTTGGACTTTCATAATAAATATATATATATATATATATATATATATAAAAAACCCTTTGTTTTGAAAAGTCAATAGTAATTGATGTCTCACTATATTGAACTGCTGTCTTGAAACTAGGGACGTTACTGTTTCCCAATATGAGTAATACAGAGACTATTTCATTCTGAGTGGTCTAGCTTGTTCAGACCCAAGGGCCATAGAAGTCAATAATGTAAAGCTTCCTGGCATTTTATGATAACAGTTTATATGTTGGAAACCTCTATAATGTAAACACCAAGAAGCAATATCTCATGAGATTTCATTGCTGTATTGCAACTAAGGACAATACTTCAGACTTGGCAGTTTCCAATGATAATGCAAGAAGTATAATATAGTTTTTCGTCTGAGATTGTTTACATTTAAAAATCAAAGATATTAATCACACATAAAAACATTATTTTTTGTATTGAAAAGAGTTAGCACTGGTCATATTTGGTCCATGGGACGGTAGTTGAACCATGCTGATTTGAACAGTGAAAACAATTCTGTTTGCTGTCGACAGATGCTTTTACTCTATAGAATAAAAATTACTGCCTTAACTAATGCAACAAATATATATTAATTTGTAAGCAGAAAGTGGAAATTGTGCAACTACTAAACTTCATGACTAGAAAGCTGAGTCTCTCTGGATCGCTTAGGAGGTGGAGGAGGTGGCCTGGGCTTTTTGGCAGACCCAGAACTTTGTTCCTCGTAGTCAGAAGGAGTGATATCCATGAGCAGTTCTGGGGGTGGTGGAGGCAACTCATCAATGTCCATTATGCCATCAAAGTTTTCATAAATTGGGTCTGGAATTTCTACACATGTTCCATTATGTTCTGATTGTTGCTTGGCTAAGTCTGCCGAGAGTCTTGTGCTTTCGCTACGTTTAGGAGGAGGTGGTGGTGGAGCTTTCTTGTCAAACTTTCCTACAACACCTCCAGTAGATGCAGACCTGCGATGTTGCTGTGAGACTAACAATGGCTGCCCATTTCTCAACTCAACACCTGTGTTGTCTATCCCTGGTTCTGGGTGTGTCCTCTTGGAAAGCTCTGACAAAAATGGCAGGGAAGGGGACTGGGCAGGACAGCTAGCCATTTCATTTTCTGATATGTCTGCGCCCTCTCCCCCAGGCCTAGTCAGTGATGGATCCACCAAATTCATGTGCTTCTTGGGCTGTCCATCACCTGATGGTGGTCTGGAAGATGGTGATGATGATCTTAGACAGCTACCTGTAACACTGATTGCAGATACTGCTGCTGGATGGGATGATTTGGGAAGAGTTGGGGGTGGAAGTTTTGGTCCCATGGTGGGCACTGAAGAATGGGTAGGGGTACGAACAGGAGACCCAGAGTCCACATTTGACCTTAAGGAGCAGCCAGACTCACTACTGGGCATTCGGAAAGGAGGTGGGACATGATGTTTTGGAAGCCCAGTTAGTGTGGGTGTGGTGCTGCGAACGTTGACAGCTGAACTGTTTTGAGGTTTAGGAAATGTTGGTGGAGGTGATGATTTAGAATGAGTTGAGTGGGACAGAGAAGCAACAGTGCTGTAGTGAGATTCCTTTAGAGGGTGAGCTTTCTGTTGATTGTTTGTTGTTTGAGCTGAAGGTACAGTGGAATTAGCTGGAGGTGGTGGTGGAGGAACTTGCATAGACTGTACATGCACGGGAGGGACTGAGTAAGGTGAAGGAGATGGTTCTCTGTGACCGTGAGATGAGAAGGAAGGTATATGATGACTGTCACCCACAGTTTCTCTAAACTGTGGTGGTGGTGGTATGGTAGTAGAGGATAGTCTGTCCCTGGATGCTTGGGCTGGCTGTGATGATTTTGGGCTTCTGATTTGATTATAAATGGGTTCTGAATTCTCATGCTGGTTTGTACAAGAAATTGAGCCAACTTCGCCATATACTCTTTGTTCTTCTCTCAAAGGTGAGTACACTGTAGAGTATGTAGAGCTGGCTGGCTCTTCCTTTGTAACATCGGGCACAGCTGATGACTCACTCTTCCTTCTCACATGCTGGTAATGACCTTCTGAGCCAGGGCTGCTTTGCTTCTTATGAATGGTTGAAACTTCAGACCCCCTATCCAGTGAATGCTGTTTTAGATTAGGTGACAATGTGGAGCTTTTCAACTGAGATGATCGTTGACTTGTCTCTGAACCAGATGAGCCACAAGATCCACGACGCTCTTGCATGGATGACCTCCTTCTATCAGAACGTGAAAATGCTGACTGTGACCCACGGTGATGTGTCTCAGCATAAATACACTCTGCTGTCTCATCCATGGTAACATTGCACATGTCAGCCAGTTGTCTAGTGGTTTCTGTCGTGACTGGTAGTTTTGGTCGCATTTTACCTCTAAAACTTGATCCCAGTCGCATCTCACCACTTGAATTTGAATCTTCACTGGAGTCGGTTGATGCACTGATAATGGAGTCCCTGTGTTTGACTATTTGCTCACCGGAGTCTCCGTTGATTATGCTGTGTGTGGCACTGAATGAAACACGCTTGACTGGAGTCTTGTGACCTGATTCTGATGCTCCAGATCCTATCGATGAGCTACCAATGGAGCCACTTAGAGATCTGTATTCAGAACAAAGAGTAAAGGAGATGATCAGCTAAGTATACAAGCAATCAAAACTTCATCATTCTACCATGCACCAACAATATTTCTATCAGTCCTACATTTATACAATATTGTGTCTTTTAGAACATCTAAATCAATAGTACATTATTACTATAAAATAACTTCTAGAATCATTTGTATCAATCTACTCTATTATTTCTTTAACTTTTATGTAACCATTGGCAAAACAAATTTGCCCGGGGCATTGTCTGTTGCTTTTATCCTACTGAATTTACGTTTCACCACCGACATTTTTTCAGAGCATTTTAATCATAGATAGACAACCAGGCTACCATTGACATCGATGAAAATACTGCTCTTTTGATTGTAGAGAGCTCCACTTCCACCCTGTTCGGTTTAAAAACAATGGTGATTTTGAAATTTGTTTTAGATATTTGGAAAGAATTTCTTCTGTTTTTCACTTGGATGTGAAGATTCACCTTTTACTGAGAATGGGGAAGTTAAGTTTTTGCAATGTATTTTTCTGAGGTAGATCTATTTAGTTTGTTTATGTAGATATAATAAATATGTTTATAGTGGACCTAACAGATATGCCCATCTTGTAAATATCGATTATTCGATAATTTTTTTTAAACAGGCAAATATGTTTGTGTTGTTTTTCAACATTTTCACCTTCATCTTGCATCTAAGAAACTAACACACCCAACAAAGACATCAGCACCAACAAGTTCTTTATTAATTTATGTCTCTATACACAGAAAAATTATATCTATAGACCAGAAAATGAAAAGGTTATAGGCTCTCAAAAGTAAAATGGTTTAGCAAAATGTGATGTGCTGAAAAAATATAATGTGGCAGCATAAAGGTTAACATTTGTCTGTCTGTTATCAGATGTGTGGCGGAGAAGATCTGATTGGCTGATTACATCACATGATGATCATCATTACGATGTGAGGCTCTGCCCGGGATAATTATGAATATAATTTATTTAAAATAAAACCTTCCTGCAGCACAGTGTGCGGTACAAATTTGATTGATTGATCAAATCACATGATGTTGATGAAAAAATAAGGGCACAGTACTGAATCTGAAACAAGCATGAATGGAGATAGCAGGAAGTGATGGGCAGGTTGAGAATAGTGAGGGGGACGGATGAGTCAAAGGAAGAAGATGGGCGGGTTGAAGGGAGAAGAATAGGCAGTTTGGAGAGGGAAGTGATGGGTAGGTTGAGGAGGGAACTGATGGGCAGGTTGATGGAGGGGGGGGGGGGGTGTGAAGACAGAATAGGTATAGGAGTTGAGGTGGAGAGAGATGGGTGGGTTGAAAGGAAATGAAAGTTGGCAATGTGTATGTCAGGCAGGGAAGGAAGTGTTTCAAATTAATGACTTTCATAATTATCTTGGATTGCGTCATGTTATAAAGGTGGGTACTATATTATTACTATTAAGTGACTTCTAGATTATTTGTATTAATTGGCATCAAGTCAGTCTCAAGAGACAATGGACTTCACACTAGAGAGGGGGCAGTCAGTTGTTGCCCTAGCTTACGCCGTAAATGTTTAGAGTCTTCATCTTGATTCATCCTGTCTTTCCCTGCGTGCAGACCAACACACAAAGCCTGCCTCCAGCCGAGTCTGTTTTTGGCAAGTTCTTCCCAGTTGCAGGTGTTCATATCCAATGCCTTCAAGTCATGCTTGCAAACATCTTTGTAGCAGAGGAAGGGTCTAGCTTTTTTACGTTTCTCGTGGTCAGCTCTCCGTAAATGATATCTTTGGGTATTCACCCATCCTTTATTCTACACACGTGACCAAGCCACCGAAGCAACACTGGCGTAGGATCGTAACTAAGCTGACAATTCGTTGTTAGTCACTCTGTCACTCCATGAAATTCCAAGTATGCGTCTCAGGCAGCGCATATGAAAAACATTTAGCCTTTTTTTATGTGAGGCACACAGAGTCCATGTTTCGCTGGCATAGAGCAGGGTACTAATCACACAGGATCTGTACACAGCAATCTTTGTGGAGATGGTCAGCATATTGTTATTCCACACTCTCTGTGAGAGGCTGGCAAGTGCTGATGAGGCCATTCCTAATCGCTTCTGCAGCTCTGCGTCCAGTGAAAGGTTGTCGGTGATGATAGATCAGAGGTAGTTGAAGTGATTTACTACCTCCAGATTTTTATAGTTTAAGACAATATCTGGAGGATCTGCACAGTGAGCCATCACTTTCGTCTTTTGTATGCTGATGGTGAGTCCAAACAGATCACAGGATTTTGCCAACCTATTAATGAGGATCTGTAATTATTTGTATTAATAACTCATTATTACTATAAGGTGACATTTTGATTATCTCTAACAATGGTACATTTTTATTGTAAGGTGACTTCAAGATTATCTCTTCTTCCTCTTTCTTTGCATTCAGAATCTTTTGGTCATGCAATATCCGCAGTCCAGTTGCCATGATGAAGTATGTAGTCTTCACCAGGTGAGAGCGGGTGCCCCACAGCTTTTGTTTCAGCTCTGCACCCTCTGGACAGGTCTAGTATCTCATTTCCCTAGAGATTTTGCATTCATATAGAATGTGTTTAGTGTTCTTCCACATGGGCACTCATCAGTGTGTGAGTTCTTCAGCCAGTATAGATATTCTAGTAGTCTGCAGTGTCCAGTTCTCAGGCAAAATAAGGTAGTTTGTTGATTTCTTTTGATTTTGTGAATTGGGTCTGGTGTACTGCTTATGTTTCTGCATTATATTTCTTATGATGTTCTTGATCTCTCTGTATGGTACTGGATGATTAAATTGTGCCTTTTTGCTGCTATCTTTTGCTAGGGCGTCAGCTCTCTCGTTTCCTGTGATTCCACAATGGGAAGGTTGTCACTGGAGTGCTATTTTTTAGGATTTCTGGAGTTTTCCTAGTTCTGCTCTGATCTTTGTTAACAGTGGTTCGTTGTTTGTTTTTTGTATTGCCTCTAATAGTACTATGTAGTCTGTGAATACAGCTATTTTTGTTAGTGGTTGCTTTTCAGTTTCAAGTATTCTCAGTGCTTGCAGGAGGGCCATAGATTCTGCTCTGAGGTTTGTGGACAACTTTCCTGTTAGGGCCTCTTCTGTTATATTTCCACTTTTGTGTCTTATGAATATGCCTCCTCCCCCGTTTCAACCTGCCCCCTCTGCTGAACCATCTGTGTACACCTGTGTCCATTCCTTGGTATTATATTTCTCCTCAATCATTGCTTGTGCTAAAGTTGCAACTCATGGACACTGTATTGGTCTTTTCTTCTAATTCCTGGGATCTATAAGATTATCTCTGGCAATGGTACATTTTTACTATACAGTGACTTCTTGCTTCTTTACAGCTCTGTGAATGGAGTGTCTGCATGTCGACAATTTAGGCTTTTACTGGCTTATCTGCCTTCTCGTTTCCAAAGATTCCACAGTGGGCCGGAATACACTGTATAACTAGATTTGTTTTTTGGGACAGCAATCCGATGTTGTATATCTTGTTTGGGGCTTGAGATGACTTGGAGTACTCTCTCGGAGTCTGTTAGAATGACCGTTTTCCTTGTAGTTGTGTTTTGGCTGATAAGGATCCTCGTTGCTGCATGAACGCTATTGCTTCAGTTCTGAAATTGACACAGGTCTTTCTTGCTGGCATGGAGTGATTTTCTATGCCATTATTGGAGCGAATGATGTGGATTCCACTGCCTCCCCTTGGTCGATCTAGTTGTGTGCACATGTGTCCAGGAGTTGCTAGGGTACTGTCTCTTGAGCTCTTGCAGAACATAGATCTTATTGTTCTGTTGCTGATTACTCATTTTTTATCATTATTTCTGTGAAACCTACAATATTATCTTGGCTTCGTAATCATGGTTCTGGAATGAGTACTTTGTACTTATTTATTTTGGCTTCAAGGATGTCTGCATGTTTTCTATGGATTTCTCTGTCCAGATGGTTGGGACTTTTCCTAGCAGTCTGTTTTTAGTTTTCTCTTGGAACTTTTGGTGTACAGGGTGATCAGGTAGCCTCTTTTGTATTTCAAACTGAGCAAGGGATTTGTATTTTCAACTTAATTCAAAGGGTTCAATGTGTGCTGTTTTCACCTAGCTTTGTAATAGGAGTGCTTTTCAATGCCCCAAGTTGTAGATTATAGTTTTTGGTAATTGAATGTGGGGGGTAGTTTTTTGGTATTTGGTATTTCGATGTAAGTAGTTATTTTTTTAATGTTTTTGGTATTTGGATGTAGGTGGTTAGTTTGTTTTGGGTATTTGGATGTTTTTGGAATTTGGATGTAAGTAGTTAGTTTTTTTGGTATTTGGATGTAGGTAGTTTGTTTTTGGGTATTTGAGTGTAGGCAGTTAGTTTTTTTTTGTATTTGGATGTTTTTGGTATTTGGATGTAAGTAGTTTTGTTTTTTTGTATTTGGATGTAATTAGTAAGTTTTTTATGGTATTTTGATGTAGGTGGTTAGTTTTTTTGGTATTTGGATGTAGGCAGTTAGTTTCTTTGGTATTTAGACATAGGTTGCCTTTTTTTCCATGGTTTTGTGTAATATATTCAAAACTGATGTCTACCTGTAATTGTCACTATTTATGTTTATCATAAAATTCAACAACTGCTATTGTAAAATGTCATAAAGTTCTACTACTGTTCTGTTCCTATAAATCGGCTTTACTGCACTCCGGATTTACCTATAGGTGCTGTCACTCTCAGTAAATGGTGAAGAGTGTGAAAACTGATGGTTCCTGTCGCTCGTTGGTTGTACACACTTCTGATCCATCCTCTCCAACACCTCAGTCTGCTTGAACCTCATTCGATTTCAAAACTTTGCATTCTGGGAACTGCTGAATCGTTTATTGGTGTCATCAACATCTAACAGGCGATCATTGATAGACTTCAGATTGTCACCACTATCCATATCTAATGTACCTATAATAGGTATGTGAGGATCCAGGACATTGCACTGGCCCCCAGAATGACCAGGACAGTAGATCCACACCAGCCTCTACAGCAGCCATTCACTCATGCCTTAGCCAGCCCTTCTGTACCTTCCAAAGTAAGAATTAGGAATCTGATATGATAATTGCCTCTGTTAAATAGGTCTCACATTCTCAGAACTGCTTCTATATCCATTCTCGTTCTGGAGGTTGTTCTTCTGTATGCCCCACTCTACTCAACATCAACCTGACCTCACACTCTTCAGCAGAGAAGCCACAACCAGATATCTCACTGAGTAACGCCTAATCCATTAGTATATATGATGGCATCACTGTACTGTAACTTATCATATATCAGCTGGTTAACTTCAAGCTCTGCCCTCCCGTTGCACCACTCTCTATATTCCCTGTCTAGGGTTATAATGACTCTGTGGTAATCTGTCATTCTATTGTCAGTGTGGACCATTCTTCTCTTGATTCTAGATCCCTTGATGTCTGTGGTGCTATTGTGCAGTGGGTGCCGCCTGTTTATAGTAATCAACATATAGGATTTAGCCTGTGCCAATTTATATCTGGATGTCACAGACAAAAATCCCAGCACATATCACATCTTCAAGATTGGGGTATCTCTAATGCTTCCCAAAACCAGTCGCATCCTTTCATTCTGGATGTGCTCACATTGTAATCATGATAATGTCAGATGCCCAGCCCATAATCAACAAATGACAGTACAAACTGATGATATTGGATGAAAAGCAGTCATTGTTCCAAGTTTGTCACTGACATAGCCTTGAGTGCTCCAAGGTCTCACTTGCATCTTTATATGATATGGTCAACGTGATATCATGAAAGACTACAATCAAAGATAACTCTGAGGTATTTCAACCTGTCACACCTGTCAATGGCACATCCATCAAACAGTAACCAGAAAGTCAGCCGTCATTGTAGAGTTACTCTGGGAGAAACACATCCTGCACGCCTTGTTAGGATTGATCTGGCCACTGAAATCTGCACACCAAAGTGAGATTATCTACAAGCTCTTCTGGATGTTTTTGACCATCTCATGCCTATCTGGGTCAGTTCTGTACATCAAGATGTCATCTGCAAATGTTAGTGTTTGGCCAGGCCCTGTGGGTTGAATGTTGGCCACCTTTATTGTGTACATGTTGAACAGCATCAGTGAGAGTGAAGAACCTTGTGGAAGTCTTGAGCATATCCGCATCTGCTGTGATGTCAAAGTTCTAAGGTGGAGTGCAACTGTTCTCTCCATCAAGGTAGATGATATCCAGCAGACCAGTCCTGAGTTGATTCCACGCTGCTTCAAACAGTTCATCATAGTTCCAAAATCGACCCGTTTATGTGCATCCTTGAGATCTAAAGCAGCTGTGACTGTTCCTGCCTGGACTAAAAGCCCACATACACACCCTATGCAAATGTTTCAGCACTATCCAAGGTCTTCGTCATTGGTCTGTAACTGTCAATGGTATTAGGTAGAATGTGTTCACATTCTAAATCAGAAATTATTTTTCACCCAATTCCTGCTACAATACAAATGCTATAAAGTTATTAGTATGTCCATGCAAAAATGCAACAAAATGCCAACTGACCTTCCATCACATCCACTTCCAGCTTCAGAACTTTTGTGTGGAGGGATTGCTAAAACCTCAATACCAAGTATATCTCTGGACATGTCACTTGATGTAGAGTTGCGCACTAAAGATTGGTTGAGCACCTGAATGACAGAGTGACGGATGCCAAATTCCGGCACTGACATACGGCTGTCACTGAGGTCATCATGATTTAACAACTGGCAGACAGAATCATCAGCAACTACTGCCCCTGTTTCTGGTTGCCTCAGGTCCCATATAGAAATATCATGTGTGAGCTGTTCATAGTTGTGTAGCATCTGCTTGCCCAGCTGTGAAAGAAAAGAATTAAGACCATGATCATGACATGTTTACCCAAGCTGCACCCTTTCAGTGGAAGCTCTAGAACATGCTCTATGTTAGGTACATTTTCATATTTACCCTAAAGTGAATTTAAAATATTTCTCTAATTTGTATTCTATATACACTTGGACATTTTTGTAAACTATGTGGCACACTGATCTAACCCATTGCCTGAATAGACAGTACAGTATATATGTAGTTTGTCTTACAGCTGTAACAAGAATTAATTCATTAAATTGGAATCCATAATTTGCCGGTGATCATGTCATCTTTTACCAAAATGGAGAAGATCTACAACACCACTCAACTTAGTTAAATTTTGATGGTAACGAATATGACATGAAGATAAACACAAACAAGACAGAGACTATGTTGATAACACGGGAACAAGTACTTCTTTCAGCTATGAGGAGACTGATAAATGCACTGTTTATTCCTATATTGTGTTACCAATGTCAATCTTGGTCCTTACTAGAAACACATAAGAGTAAGATCCAGAGCTGAGAGATGTGCTGTGTTAGAAGTGCAGTCGGAAGGACAATCTGTGACCGAATCCGCAACAACACACTGAGGCAGGCAGTGGGGACAAACCCAGTTAGTGCCTACATTGACTCCCAAAAAATCAAGTGGTTTGGTCATTTAGTCAGAATGTATTATGGCCAGCCTGCAGCAAGAGCATATTATACACAGGTTTTCGTCTACGAGCAAGAAGTCGACCTCGACATCAGTGAATCGAGGGTGTCCCTGACACTCTCATGAAGTTGCACCTAATAACAGCACAAGCCTCCCACCCAGCGATAACAATAAATCTACGCATCCCGCCTCTCTGTGATGCCTCATGGCAAGAGCAATAGCACGAGAAAAAAAAGAAGACAAAAGAAATGTTACATTATATAGTTCAATTCAGTTCAGCTGTCCATTTTCTTCATTTTGTTGAGTGTCATGGAGAATTTTATTCATTGTTCTTGGATCTAGTATTTTGTGTTGGTCATTGTAAGCGTGTATCATTCAAAGATTGCTCTTATATCATCTATCCATCTACCATATGGTCTCCATCGTGCTCTGTGGTCAGAACCTCTTATATTATCAGCATGCGGTGGGATCCAATCAGACTACATACCCATGTGATGACCAAATCAACGTCATTTCTGTTTTGAAATGTATTCAAGACAAGGAATAGTTGCAGCCATATTTCTAATGTATTCATTTCCTTATGACACTTATGACCTTTCTTAGGCATTTCATTTCACAAGATGTTATTTTCCTGAGCTTTATATAGCACAGCTGTTAAGAGTGCTTGTTTTACAGCAATGGGACAGGGTTTATACCTAAAATCTTATATGCTCCAGTCTATCCAGCTGTCAATTGGTATCTGACTGACAGTTAAGAGAAACAAGGTAGCAAAGAAGGGAACATGACCACATAAGCATAGATCTTGTACAGTCAAGTCTCTACCATTTCATCCCCTATTTCTACTGCAATGACATTATCTTACTTTTTTAATACCCTAACCAGATAACAACAATAATATCCAATAATAATAAAATCCCATAATTGATATAAACAGAGGTATGCTTGTTGTCATCTTGTAACCTCTACAGAGAAAAGATGTCAAAACACATATTTTTGTTTAATGCCAGGATTAAACATCTACAGGAATCCTGGTATTCAAATCAGGCAGATCAGTGTTTGATGCCAGGCAACCAAAAGTTATCCATTTGTTCTGCAAATCCATCTGGTTGGCCCTTAGAAGATGCTGGACCATGTCTTCTCTGGTTTGCCTTTGGGACTCACATTTGGCTATTAGTAGTAAGTTAGTGGATGGTTTCCTTCTAGTGGCTTACTAGGCTTGAAGGGAAAGTGCAGCTCTGGGGTGTCCAGCCTCTAGGTTTTTCCCTCTTGGCATTTAGCCTACCCGTAAAATAAGACTTGCACTCTACCATTGGTAGTGATGGTAATCGTTAGGCTTTCATTATGTGAGGTCTTGCTACACCATCACTTCTAGGAGGTATGCCAACATAAATTAAATATTAAAGGGAAATTAACAATAGATATGCAGATGATATGGTATTGATGGTTCAACTGCTGACTGGGTGATGTGACAAGAAACAATATACAGGTAGGAAAACAAGAATACAAATGACATATAATTTTAATGACAGCTAATTTAAATATCTTGATATTATATATATGAGCTATATACATGTCACATATCACATACATACAAATGAAATGCGAGAGAAGATAGATCGACTATCAGAGTATGTAGACACAAAAAATCAAGCCACACATACATTTTAACATGAATGAGAATAACATGAGTGAGAATAACATGAGTGAGAATAACACGAATAAGAATAACACGAATGACAATAACATGAATGAGATTAACATGAATGAGAATAACATGAATGAGAATAACACGAATGAGATTAACATGAATGACAATAACATAAGTGAGAATAACATGAGTGAGTATAACATGAGTGAGAATAACATGTGACAATTACAGGAGTGAGAATAAATAGCAGGCCAAATATTCCATTAATAAGATCAATGGTGAAATAACTGAAGAAGAACACAGAATATTGATTTGGGGTGTAATGCTGACAACAACAGAAAAAACAAACCCAAATAGCTTTGTTCCAGAGAGAATAAAGGGAGGGGTTATGATAAAGGTAGAAGAGATTAAACATAAATGTATTATTTGTAAGTGAGATATCTATGTACAGCTGTGCACACTGAAGAGTGTTGAGACCAGTATGTGAGCAGAGTCCCTCTATGCCATGAGCTATGTGTGCTCTAATTGTTGTGCACTCAGATGCTCATGGATGACAAACACTGACATCTATATAGCAGACACTAAACGTATTGGACACGTAAATAAAGTTTCTGTTATGTTCTGTTCTGCTTTGTCAAGAATCGATGTCACTGCACTTCAGGCAAATTCATAGGTGCTCAGTGACCCTCAGCATATGGTGAAGATTTTGCATACTGATGATTCCAGTAACATGCTGGTTGTACATGCTCCTGTTTCATCTTCCCAAGTGCCCGTTCCTGTTTGACTGTTGATTGATCCCCAAACTTACTTTGTGAATCACCCAGCATCAAAACCCAAAAGGCAGTCTTTGAATGACCTCAGGATGTCATCCCTATCCATATCCAAGGACCCCCAGTATGGATGCCTTTGAGATGAAGACTACAGCTCATTAACTGGCAGCATTACCAAGACAATATATCAACACAAGTCCTCAATGTTTGAGATGTCTATATTCATTATCAACTTCTACCACAGCCAGCCCTTCCCAAACTTTCTGAAGCAAGGACTATTGAGTCCTATACAATAAAGCAGGAACTACCGAGTCCTATACAATAAAGCTGGAACTACCGAGTCAGATACAATAAGCATAGACTATTGAGTCCTATACAATAAAGCATAGACTATTGAGTCCTATACAATAAAGCATAGACTATTGAGTCCTATACAATAAAGCATTGACTATTGAGTCCTATACAATAAAGCAAGGACTATTGAATCCTATACAATAAAGCAAAGGACTATTGAATCCTATACAATAAAGCAAAGGACTATTGAGTCTAATACCATAAAGCAAGGATTTTTTAGTCTGATACAATAAAATAAGGACTACTGTCCAATACAATAAAGCAAGGGCTATTGACTCTGATGCCATAATGTAAAGACTATTAAGTCCTACACAATAAAACAAGGACTATTGAGTCCAATACAAAGAGGTACTGTACTTACTTTTGTGTGTGCACACAAGCAGATGATTGGCCTGTTGTGTCTTTGCATGACGGAGGGCCCCTCCTTTTCAAGCATGACATCAAAAACAGATGTGAGTAGAAACAGTTTTTTTTTTTATGCACACGAAATACAAATAAGAAAAAAAGCCATGTAGAGGTATTGAATACTGAATATGAGGAAGAAAAAGTATATACCTTCACTGTTCTTATTGCCATGACCCAGTGGTTTAAAACTGCCTCAGTCTCTGCACAGAAATACCGAATATACTTGGATGTTTTCTTTTGTATCTGAGGATGCTGGATGGAAAAACCAAGACACTTGAAATACTAGTTGAAAGGTAGTTACAAAGAGCAGTGCCTTTACTACATACATCTCATACCATTTGTCCACCTATGTCATTAGATGTGCAATCATATTTGTTCACATATGTCATTAGAGCTGCAATCTTATTTGTCCACTTATGGTGTTAGATATGAAATCATATTTGTCCACTTATGGTGTTAGAGATTAAATCATATTTGTAGACTTATGGTGTTAGAGGTGCAATCATATCTGTCCCCTTATGGTGTTAGAGATTAAATCATATTTGTCCACTTATGTCATTAGAGGTGCAATCATATGTGTTCACTTATGTCATTAGAGGTGCAATCATATTTGTCCACTTATGTCATTAGAGATGCAATCATATTTGTCCACTTGTGTCATTAGATGTGCAATCATATTTGTCCACTTATGTCATTAGATGTGCAATCATATTTGTCCACTTATATCATTAGAGGTGCAATCATATTTGTCCACTTATGCCATTAGAGGTGCAATCGTATTTGTCCACTTTTGTTGTTGTTTAGAGATGCAATCTTATTTATGTGTGGTCATTATTAGTTTCAAATAATGTCTCTGTAGTGTTTCTTTAACATCAGCAGTTAATCTTTTACTTTGGTCTTCCTCTTGCTTTTCATATCCAGCTGCTTGGTGTTATAGGTCCATGCCACGGGTAGGCTGGAGACATTCTTGCCACATGATCAAACTGTCTAACCCTAAGTATGCCAAATACATGTCATGTGTGATGTTATTTCCACTTCTGGTGGGATTCTTTGTTTCTCATTGTCCCTTATAGTGACCCTGAATACTATTCACAAGAGATATAATTTTGCATGCTGCAACATTTCCTTCTTGTGCCTTGTTCATTGTAACCAAATACAAAAAATAAAGTCATATTACACCAATAAATTGCACAAAAATTATAATAACTTTACAAACCATGACAACTGGAAGAGGTGATGATGTCTCTTCCTGCCCTAAATGTGGACACTGGAAGAGGTGATGATGTCTCTTCCTGCCCTAAATGTGGACACTGGAAGAGGTGATGATGTCTCTTCCTGCCCTAAATGTGGACACTGGAAGAGGTGATGATGTCTCTTCCTGCCCTAAATGTGGACACTGGAAGAGGTGATGATGTCTCTTCCTGCCCTAAATGTGGACACTGGAAGAGGTGATGATGTCTCTTCCTGCCCTAAATGTGGACACTGGAAGAGGTGATGATGTCTCTTCCTGCCCTAAATGTGGACACTGGAAGAGGTGATGATGTCTCTTCCTGCCCTAAATGTGGACACTGGAAGAGGTGATGATGTCTCTTCCTGCCCTAAATGTGGACACTGGAAGAGGTGATGATGTCTCTTCCTGCCCTAAATGTGGACACTGGAAGAGGTGATGATGTCTCTTCCTGCCCTAAATGTGGACACTGGAAGAGGTGATGATGTCTCTTCCTGCCCTAAATGTGGACACTGGAAGAGGTGATGATGTCTCTTCCTGCCCTAAATGTGGACACTGGAAGAGGTGATGATGTCTCTTCCTGTCCTAAATGTGGACACTGGAAGAGGTGATGATGTCTCTTCCTGTTATAAATGTGGCAACTGGCAGAGGTGATGATGTCTCTCTTCCTCCTAAATGTGGCAACTGGCAGAGGTGATGATGTCTCTTCCTGTCCTAAATGATGTTCAATATCTTTGTTATTTACTTTCTTCTAAGGCATCATGTATCCATTTCCAGTAGCCTCTCTGTTTATCCTTCTATTTTCATTTTAAAATGTAAAGGAAGTCTCACAGCAGACACTGCTGGTGAGGATCCTGTTAAGTCACTTCATTGTAATTGGTCTCAGTTTTTCCTGAAGTGCAGTGAACAGTTCTCATTCTCACCACCTTTCCTTCCTTAACTGTTAGTCAGGTATCGATTTACAACTGAAAAAACTGAGGTGTATAAAAAGGGGGGAACATATAAATACCAGGGGACAAACAGGGTTTGTCTTTGAGCGACAGTCACACCAAATGCTCTGACACTCAGAACATGCTCAGAAAACATGGATTTTTTCTTTCTGTGTAAATAAAGTTTGCTTACATAATGCATTTTGGCCTCCCTGGATGGAAAATGAAGTTGCTGGTGGTAGAACACAAAGAGGGGCAGAACAAAGCTCTAATACAGTGGTTCTTCAACTTCATTTGTCTGATGACCAGTTGCTCACAAATACTTGTATTCTCTCTCAGGCTTCAGATGGCAGAACTGCTGGCCCTAATTTAGTACCAACAGCTTCAACAGATCTTAAAAGGGTAGGACTACAGATGAGGAAGATACAACTTCATGTACAAGATATGTTGTTGTTGTTTTGAATGTACACAATGAGTAGGTTTACTCTTTTGCACACCCTGAAAAGAACGTTAAGTGATGGGTTGCAGTAGCTTTCCTCACATCCAGAGCGTGCTGATGAAAGTAGACTGAGGTCCTCCAGGCAGTTGTGCTATACTTAGCTTCATCTGCGTGTTGCACACTACTACGGGGATCACGTCAATACCTCACCTCGTTAGCCAGGCTGCCATGAAAACAGCTCATTTCCAGTAAGGGCTACGAGGAAATCAAGGTGAGGGTCTCGGCTAGTATATTTTGCCTGACCCTAACATGTTTGATCAGTATATTTTGACTGAGCAGAGGTTAGTCTTCCTTCCCTTCATGTACATGATAAACTGTATTGTCTTTGTGTTCCAAGTTGATGGCAGATCTCTTCATACTCTTGTCCTGAATGCCATTTATCTAGTCTGTATTCTGCCATTGTCCGATGCCCTCTCACTTGGTCACTCCTCTTGTACTTTTGTGGAAACATAGAGGTATTTTTTTTACTTTTGTGTGTGCAGACTAGCAGGTGATTGACCTGTTGTGTCTTTGCATGACGGAGGGCCCCTCCTTTTTAGTCTTCATGTCAGCCACCATTTGGTATGAAATTTTGTCACCTTTATCATTTTTGCCAAGACAGCAGATAAAAGCCTTCTCTTTTAGATTTCCAACTGCTAAGGGTACTTTTATTTGCACGTGTACATAGAACTCCTAAATTTTTCGTCCTTTTCCAATCGGACTAAATGTTGATCTCACCTCCCTTAAGCCTAGAGAATGCTTGAAAAATTATGGTATTCAAACCACCAGCCACAGTTTCTAGCTTTCATTCTTTCATTTCCATAAGCCATGTGCCTTACAACTCCGCTATTGCGATCTCATTTGACCAATTCCCATGTTAGGATATTAAATCATCATCTTCTCTATTTGTCATCACTTATTCCTTGTTCCAGCAATTCTGCTCACAGTTGAAACGTTCTCAATGAATACAATGTCATAAAAAAAATGCTGTTAGGTTGGGGTCAGTTATTGCAACGACATCAAAACAAAAACAGTCTATCTTATGACCAGATGGCCTTTATTAACAACTGACTCACATATACTTATGTCATTATCAGTCTTTATAATAATACATACTTATGTCACTATTGGTGGTCTCAAGGTAAGGTGTTTATCTCAGGTGCTGGAGGTCGCGGGTACAAATCCCGGTGCAGACCGGAATTTTTTCACGTGGATCATCTGGTAAATATTGCCTGATCTCTGAGTAGTTAGATCAGACACCCGTGTGCAGAGGCGCGCACATTAAAAATACCTTAGCAGTTGGAAATTGAAAAGAGTGGGTTTAACGGCCGCTGCTTGGGCAAAATATGAAACAAAGGAGGACACAATCTATTCTCAACTTTACTGTATCCTCTCTGGTTTTTACTGGTAAAACAAGAGATGCTTTAATAATGTATGATAAGTCTGGCAGACAAGATGCGATTGACACAATACAATGTTTTTGATGTTCAACTGGAATTTGATAGTGGGAATGTTGAAAACCATTAAAATTCATTGATAGAGTTGGACACTGTGATTCTAGGGAATAATGTTTAGATTATTATACTTACATCATCACAGAAGAAAGTTAGCTGTCTTTGCAGTAATTCAATGATGAAGTGGTCTCCATGAGGACTTTGTGTGTGATCAAGAATAGGACCACTGTCAAACTGAAAACATTTTGTAGAAGGAAGCTATCAGGGTGGCCTCTAGAGAAGAAGATTCTCCATTGTGCACGCTTGTGATTCACACAGAAAGGCTGCAGAGTTGAGTATCCATCTGAGGTTGAAAGAAGCTCTAAAACCAACAGTCCATGTTTGATACAGGAGTGGTTTTGAGGTAAGATGTCGGCCTCGGGTGCTGGAGACCGGGATTTTTTAATGTGACCTTTCTGCTATTTTCTCCAGATCTCTGGGTAGTAGAGATCAGACGAGCGTATGCAGTGTCACGCATGTTAAAAATACCTCGGCAGTTGGAAATTGAAAAGAGTAGGCTTAACTGCCACTGCTCGGGCAAATTCAAAATTGTGTTAAAAATCTACCCAATCTATTACAGGATCCTCACCGATGCTATGGAGTTCGTCTATTGTGTCTGAATAAGAACAGAGCATTTATGGATTAACCTTCAGCACGCCACGCGTTTTTTGAAAAAATTTGACATAATTAATTTTCTTAATTTCTCGCTATGGTAGTCGTCTTAGAACATTTTTAATTTTTATGTTTGTTTGTCAATAAATATGATTTTCTGGCGTGTAGACACACAATAGCATAACGAACATGTGGGTGTTATTGTTGTTGTTGTGTGTTTGTTAGTTTTTGAAATTCAAAAAGATGAAGTTGAAAATTTATGAAAATCTCTGAAAAAATTTGGACTTGACCACTATGTCTAGTCGCTTCGATAGAAAACCATGGAAACCACAACAACGTATCGATACTGTGTTTACAATATCGACACAACTGTTAGTTTCCAATTCAAACGTAGTTCTTTCATTTAAACAAACAAAATAAACAGATCTACTTGATAAAGATCTTTCCCAACAACCTACTTCCTCTTTCGCAAAAAGTTGGCTTGCTCCAACGGCATATACAAAATTAAAACTGTTCAAAAGCCATTTGTAATCGAACATACGATACTTTAACCGGCAAAATATCGTGTATATATGGAGGGCGTATTCAGCAGTAAAAAATGGCTGTCGGGAGTGACTCCGTTCAAAAAACAAAAAATGTTTTTTCCGTACACCGTTTTTGTAGGCCGAGTTGGTTAGAAGAGATCGAACAAAGCGTGCTTAAGGTTAAACAGCGTGCAATGACGTTGATTCTTCGACTAAACTAAACTGATACAGGAGTGATTTAGTGAATAATTCTTTTTCCCCCAAAAAGAAGGAGGTGGAGGAAAAGCAATAGTAGTAGTTACCTTTAGAGCAAAACAGTAGTCTGTGGGAGCATGGTATTTTTTCTTCCAGCCTAGGCCTCTGTATACTTCCACATACTCGAACTGAACAAGACACGCCAGGTCCTTTGGATTCTGAAGATATCACAACAATGATAATCAGGGATGATAAAGAGAAAAACATGGTGGAAACTTTCCCTCACTCAATTATTTGTCATATAATGGTAAAAGTATAGGAGACACTACCATCAAGGATAAACTATTTGAGACTTCAATGTACTAGGTTCCAATGTACTGAGCTTTTTACGGGTATGGGGGTTTGAAAACAAAATTAAATTGTTTTAAATAAGTGAGGTAATCAGTTTCTTGTCCCCATTTCTTTTTCTGCTGGCTGCTGACTTGATTGTGAAGACAACAATGTCGGCCGATAGGAATGGAAATCAGTAGAGTTTGATAGACAACGGCGGATAGAAATGGAAATATGATGATAATTTAGATAATAAAGTTCTAGTTTCATCACCATCTTAAGTTGGCTGAATGGATGAGACATCATTCTGGCAATCAGAATGAAGATAGGTAGGTAGTCTGCTTAAGCAACAAGGGCCTGTCACGTCAACCATCCATGATTACAATTTATGACTGAAACTCAGGTTGCATGCAGTGAGGATCATATCTTTTTAATTTGACCCAGCCAGGTGTTGTATGGATGGCCGTGGTAGGATCATGATGGAGAGGATCATTTTCCATTTTGGATGTCCATGGCCTGCTTTAATAGCTGATAGACAGGAACGTCCTTGAGAATCTATCTACATAGGGAAAGACTGCAATGGTTCATTATCATTAAAGTGCTTTTGAAGCTTGTCCATCAGGTGACATTATCATTTGTGACTAGGTCATACCGGTGTATCTGAAGAATACACCTCTGGCTGTGCATGTGGAAGGCTTCTATATTCTTCTGGTCATTGCAGGATAGTCAAAGTTTTCAATCCATACCATCAGGATGGGAACGACACAGGTTATATAAATACAAACTAGAAGATTGGGATTTAAATCCAAAGCCTGGAAGGAGAAGAAAACAGGATAATGATACTTAGGAGTCCTGAACCAGGTGAGCTTGACCTCCTTAGAGTTTCAGAAAAAAAAGGGTTCTAACTCTTATACAAGGAGACTTGATTTTTTATCAGTAGTATATACATCATAAATTTACAAGTGTGTTGCCAGTGTCTAAAAGGGGAGCAAAGACTAGTAACATTGTAACCCGTCAGTCATGCTGTAAGAGGCAACTAGGGAGGGTGGGGCATTGGGCTGAATATCACATCCTATACAAACTATGTCACAAGAAAAATCTCTGAACTTTTTTGTAAAATGGAGTGCCTAAGTGAAATGTAGCAATTGCAGAAATAGGATGCATGATTAACTAGTGGGGCTGACATGCTAATGCCCAAGTTCCACATAAAGAAAGTCAATATCTGACACTAACCTTGCTTGCTTTTCCCTTGGGGCTGTAGTAAAGTCCAGAAGCTCTGAGTACAAAATAGAACTTCTTCCATGCCTTTTTGCCATCAGATTTCAAATAGAGAGGTCCCTCGACAGCTGGCACACAAACACCATCTGGAGCAAAAAATTCCTGAGGAAATAAATGTTGATATGTGACCACAGATACAACAATAATAATTCATTGTTGTAATAAATTACCCAACAAGATCTGAATGAAAATATGCAGATATAGAAGAATGGGCTGCAACTTGTGAAAGCAATAAAAACTAATAAATGTAGTCTTTGAGAAGTTAAGGATGACAATTTATGAATGAAATCAGTGAAACAGTGATAATATTTTGGTCATAAAAAAACGATATAATACTACCTTGGTGAAAACAATATTTGAAAGTAGAGAACAGAGGTTCTAGAAGAAGTCTAAGCTATAAATAAGAGAATAAGTTAACATCATGAGATGAACAGGAGGAAGTCAATAAGACTGCACCATAAAGGCAAGAGATAGAAGAAGGAGATTCACTGCGGCCAAACTTCGATTTAGGAATGGCAAATGATCTGTAACAAGACTTACTAAAACATGGTTACATCAACAGATCCATCTTAAAATCATTAGAAGGTCTATATGGAGGACGATACATTGTTCAGTAGGTCTATATGGAGGATGATACATTGTTCAGTAGGTCTATATGGAGGATGATAAATTGTTCAGTAGGTCTATATGGAGGATGATACATTGTTCAGTAGGTCTATATGGAGGATGATACATTGTTCAGTAGGTCTATATGGAGGATAATAAATTGTTCAGTAAGTCTATATGGAGGATGATACATTGTTCAGTAGCTCTATATGGAGGATGATACATTGTTCAGTAGTTCTATATGGAGGATGATACATTGTTCAGTAGTTCTATATGGAGGATGATAGATTATGTAGTGGGTCTGCATGGAGGGAGATTGTTCAGTAGAAGGTCTTTATGGAGGGAGATAGATACTGAGTGTCATATAGGGAAATATTCACTAACCTGAATTAGTCTGTCTTTCTCTTGTGGAGCGAGAGGAACTTGCTTGGTGACTGTAGGACTCAGCAGGTATTTCTGTTAAGAAAGTTCATGCACTGAATAAACCACTAAATAATTTAGGATAATCTGGACAGGATATTGTCTGAGCTCTCACACGTGAGTAAGGAAGCAAAATTGTAAAACATGTTGGCAAAGATCAATTTTTGTTACAGTGTGTTAGGGTTCGAGATCATGGACAGACAGCAAAAAAATCTGGGCCGTGATTTGTTATATATGGGTACCTGACAGGGATCATGATGCTGAGCAGCGCATGAGCTGCAGTGGTCAGCGACCCATGGCTGACTGCTAGCGTCAGGGCCAGCGAACCATAGCTGCCAAGACCCTTCTACACCCCCACGCGGTGATCCTGGATAACAGGCTGCAGCAGGGCAGACTGGCTAGGGAGAAGGGATCGAGGAGGGAATGCTAACCCGGTACTCAAAAAATGCTTGCTGAAGTCGGATGTGTTGGACCGAAAGGTGCAAATATCGCAGCCAAGCTGTAAACTATAACACAACGCATTCCGTTTTCTGGACTACATTCTGCTACTAACCATTTCAGGGTTTGGTAGTGGGAGATTGAGAACGAACGAAGAAGAAGGTACCTGACATATGAGTTGGGGAAGGTAAAAACAGCAAGGAAGGGAACTGGCCACCCCACCTCACATACATGAAGAGTTATCTTCATACCTCACGACAATTGTTGCCATGGGAATGA
The DNA here is from genome assembly GCA_036924085.1 of Ariolimax columbianus. Lineage (NCBI taxonomy): Eukaryota > Metazoa > Mollusca > Gastropoda > Stylommatophora > Arionidae > Ariolimax > Ariolimax columbianus. The sequence goes on along the minus strand of JAVGWX010000003.1, from coordinate 37,257,266 downwards.
CCTTTACCTTCTTCGTTCGTTCTCAATCTCCCGCTACCAAGTACCAAATGGCTTTGCAAGTAGCAGGATGTTGTCCGGAGAATGGAATGCGTTGTCATAGTTTACAGCTTGCTGAGATATTCGCACCTTTCGGTCGGACACATCCAACTTCAGCTTGAGACCTTTACCATATTTGGGGTAATATTTGGGGCGCAGAAGAGGCCGTCCCCGCACAGTATGGCTCCAGCAGATATCAACCTCCTCCTCCGCTCTGGACATGACCTAGAACCACACCACAGCAGTGGGGCATTGATGTGGCCGACCGATGCAACTGGCCTCAGACGCATAAGCAAACATTATTTTATTATTATTTGAAGGTTTTCATTTGAATCCCCCTTGTATATCATACAGTATAAAATGACTGAATAACTCGTTTATCTGGGGACTGGAAGATGTGGAAGAAGATTTCTTCATTTAATTTTCTGTTGTTTGGTGTACATGATTTCACAGTGTTCAAAAGCATTGTCTTGATATTATTTGTTTGTGTACTTAGCAGGATAAACATGTACTGACCTCTGGGTGTCTAAACAAATCATACTTGTCCATTCTTTCCTCAAACATGACTTTGTTCTTGGAGTCTTTGGTCCACATAACCATGTTCTCCACCAGAGAATCATGGTCCTCTAAAATTCGTTCTGTGTAGAATGGAATTTATGACATTGAATATGTAAAACGATATCATTGTTACAAATCTTACACACAATGTGAATGAACATCATAATCGTTTTTTAGTTGCTCATTGAACCACCAATAATACAAAAAAACCACTTGCTAACATATACTTTCAGTTCGACTTCATTTTTTCAAGCTTTACAATTATTTTTATACATGTAAGAACATACAATTGTCTTGTTATGTTTTTTTAAGCAACTGACGAATAAAAAGGCACATTTTATTTTAAAGGGTTTTTTTTCCCTCTTCCCTTTCACTGAAAACCTTTTTTGTCAAAAATCTATTTTGTTTTATTTTAATTAGAGGGAGTTTGTGAACTTTTCTAAAAAAAACTTTTCTAAAAAAAACATTTTTAAAAGTGCAAACAATGCATGTCTAAGTCAATACAGAGAAGAGTTAACATCAGGGAGTGAGAAACAGTTTGAAAGATGCATATTTGTTTGACATAAAAACAGATGTATGTGTTTCATTTGCCATTTCCTAACTCTAGACCTCATATGCCGTTACTATAGATCCAGCAATACTAGGGCTTTCACCCTTTGGTCCAGCATGCTGTAGTGTTATTAACACACATTTGTTAGGTGCTATTTAGTTCCCTAAAGAGTGTTCCATTTATTCTATTTATGTGGCATTTGTGGAGACGAGAAGAGAAAAGTATTTGGAGAGAGAGAGGTATTCACACAAAAAAAGGTGAGTCAAATCTTTGTTATGGTGTGTACACAACTGGTACTTATGTAGTAGTTGGATTCTAAAATTCTAAGTGGGACATACTGGGCTCCATCCAAAAATGTGTGATCTCATCCCTCTTTGCTCTTTCGGCATAGGCTAGTGGTTAAGTGACACGGCTCACAAGCCGGAGGTGCTGGGTTCACTCTCCATCACAGCACCGGCCGTTACCCCGGGGAAGAAAGCAAACCCTTAGAAAATGCAGGAGGAAGCAAATCCTTACATAAAATACATGCCAAAGTCGGATGCACTGGGCTGAGAGGCACAAAATTAAAGCATAGTGCAACGCACAACGCCTTGGGGAATGGAGATATAAGGCGAACGCAAAACAAAAACAAACAAATTTTATCTTATAAGACGGTTAATTTTTTTAGTCATAAGAATGACTAGCCAAGCCGAAAGGTTAGATGCCGGTTCTTGACCAAAAGGACATACGTTAAAATCCTTGGTTCAACATTGCTTCTTTTTTCTATCTGATGTCAAATAAAAACCTAGTCTGTATAGTACATGACAACTGCATGGGCATGCGACCTTTATTTCTTAGACCTATAAATTTTCCTGATGTACCTCAGCGATGGGAATAAATACTACAGTCATAGTTTATTTGCTTTCTTTGTTGCTGTAATTTAAAAATTATTGTTTACTTTTAATAACTCAGCTTCATTATACTGGTTTAGAAGGCTCTATATAATCTGTATACAACCAGTTTATTCAACTCCATCGATACTAAAAATAACTGTTAACATCCAATCTATTTCTGAATGCATTAACTGACACTGACTCCACCACATCCCAGGCAATGCATTCCAAGCATTCACCACTCTGAAAAAAACTGAAAAAATATTTCCTATCTAATCTGGACCTGTCTTCAACTAATTTGAAGCTGTGCCCTCCTGTTCTTGTAGCCAGTTGTACTTGAAAAACTTGATATAGTCTAATTTATCATGTGCATTTATTAATTTATAAACTTGTATTAAGTCACCTTGAATTCTTCACTGTTGAAGACACTTTAGATCAGTTTTTCAAAGTCTTTCCTCGTAACTGTAATTCTGGAACCCCACAATCATATTTTTGTAGATCTTCTTAGTATCCTTTCTAGCATGTCTATATACACCCTATGATAAGGACTTCACACCTGAATATGGTATTCCAATTTAGGTATCACTAATGATTTATACGAGCAGCGTTAAGTAAACAAATATTTTTTCAATAAGTCAAAATTCCATTTACTTTTGATATAATCTCTTGCAACGTTTATGCACTTATCCCAGTGTTTAATTAATGCTTGAAAAGCTTCAGTGTAGAAAGATTTGTCAGTATGAACCAACCCAGGATAGCACGTTTCACTTTGTCATCAGTGCTGAAATGCTGACCTCCCAGGAATTCTGTTAAGGGTCCAAAGAGGTAGAAATCACTGGGAGCAAGGTCTGGGCTGTAAGGTGGATGTGGCAATACCTCCCAACCAAGTTGCTGCAGATGGGACATAGTGCGATCAGCCGTATGAGGTCAAGCATTATCTCCCAGGAACAGGGCGCCCCTTGTGATCACTCCAGGCTGTTTTTCCCGCAGATGGTTATGCACATCACTTAAAATGAGTATGTTGATAGTGGCACCACGAGGTAGAAAATCAACATGAATTATGCCAAGTTTGTTCCAGAAAACACTCACCATCTATGTAGATGCAATTGTCCTAAACTTTTTGGGCGGTTGTGATCATGTATGCTTCCACTGCTTGGAACCTCGTTTTGATTCAGGAGTATAATGATGCGCCCAGGTTTCATCATATGTAATGATGCGCCCACGTTTTGTCACATGTAATGAAGCTATCCAAAAAGTCATGCCCTTCTGTGTCAAAACGTTCCTTCAATTCAGTGCAGACTTGAACTCTTCTCTGCCGGCCAAAGTTGTCTGGGCACCCAACATGCACTAACCTTCCGAAAATGCTAATGTTCATGAATAATAGTTATAGTGTTCACCATTCCCAGAACTAGAACAAAATGTCCTGTTTTATTTGAACGCCCCTCGTATATTTTGACTATCACTTCCTTGCTCTTATGTGTAATGTTTAGCTTATGTTCAGGTAAAGATGACACCTTGATATAACCAAAAGAACTCAGTATCATTGGAAAGAGGAAGCATCACATGTAGAGGAGACAACACCCGAAGAAAGATCGTGCAAAGACCCTGACGTTATATGAAAGATACAAATACATGAAAGGTATACCATACCCATCAGCAGTTCCGGCATCAGTTCGACAACAGACAGCTTGTGGTTGAGTCGAACATGGTTCTTGTCTGCCAGCTGACTGCAGACCTGAGCAACACTCATCTTCTCATCAACCAGAATACTTTTGCTGCTTCCATCCTTAGCAAATGCTCGAACAAACAACTGTAGGCAGATGGAAAATATTTCAATTATTCACTTAGGTCAATTCTAGCTGAATATAAATGATTGAATTTATAAATTACTTTAAACTGTCTGAGCTGTACAGCGGTCATAGCGTTTGTCTCTGGAAGAAGACAACTGGGTTCAATTTTCAGTGCCAAAGAACTCTTTGTCTATGCAGCTTTACATAGTGTCATTAGTGTCACATAGACATTTTGATAAACACGCCAAAAATCAATTGATTCCAAAGTATTCTTCAAAATGTATTCTCTGCCTTCATTGTTTGCTTGTTAGAATGTATTGATTTCTGGTTTTCTGTTAAAGTTGCTGCTGCTAAAACCCTGGTTTTATAGAGTCGTTTAAAAAAATCTTGTACAATTTAATCGTGAAATCTGTTTTATTTATAAAGTACACTGATCATACTCAGAGATTAAAAGGTAGAATCAGTAAGTGATGAGGATTCACTTGTTTTTGGTACAGCTAGTACAATTTGTGTGGATAAGTAAGCATTTACTCCTTTTGTCGCTTTTTCTTTTTTGTTTAAGAAGCATGGGACAACAATGCACTTGCCACATTTCCTGCACACCTGAGTCATAGTACTTTTTGTTGCCTTGCAGTTGCTATTTCTGTATCAATTTGTTTCGCATAATGAGGTAGTTTTAATGCAATATTGTCTTTAATTTAAAACTATCAGCATACGAAAAACTACAGCTAATAAGTTAATACTGGATTTTTTTAAATTCTAAAAATAACTCCAGCAATAATGTAGAATTTGACGATGGGGTTGCTGTAGTTGAGAGGTAAGGCACTCACTTATCAAAGCGGTCAACAGAAATAACGGGTGCCCGGCATGATTCAAGCGAACCCCTAGTCTCAAAGGAGGTGGTGGGACTAGAGTGTCTGCATCCTGAATTACCTCCAGTCGTCGTAACTTATCATCTTGTCCCTAACCCTAGGTAATTCGTGACCAGAGAGTGAGGTTGATGACCAGTGCAGTTTCTTACTGACTATTACCCAAATACAGCGCAAGTTACATCATCAAGTCAATACCATCTGATGATGTCGCCATCAATGCTTGGGATGGGCAACTAACTTTTTTTTTTAAAAAGAATTTGACAAAATTTTTCGCCAAATCCTGTAGACTGTTAAAAAGCTATATAAATGCTTAAATGGAAGTCTTGTTGTGCTGACAGTTTAACTTCCTGTTGCACGACTGTCCTTTCTTACTACTGTTTCTCATCTAAAATTGGCACATAACATTAAGCCTAGAATTAATCCACAAGCAGATGTGATGTGAGTTCGCTGCATCACTTCACTGCTGATAACACTGCCAATATTTATCAACTGCCTAAAAAATTGTATCAGATGACATGACATAAATATACATAGACACACAACAAAAAAACACCCCAAAAAAAAAAAAAAGATTTATATGGTAGTCATAATTACCTTCCTTATCTTTGATTCCTTGATTTTCTCCAAAGCAATGCAAATTTTTTCTGCCTTGCTACGAGCAATCTGCTCTTCCTGCAAGATACGATTAGTTCAAGCTGAATGAAACTGGTGTAATAAAACAGATAAATGAGACAATCTACATTTGCTTAGCACATTCACTGACAAGAGTTCAGAACAGCAAGTTGGTTTACCTGTCTGAGAAATATCTGTTTCTTTTTCTTCCACTTCCCAGGATAACAAGGTATTCAAACTGTTATTTCTTTATTATGTACCGGATATTGTATCTATAGCTTTCTTTCAAATCCAGATGGCCACTGCACACTCAGTCATTGTTTAGTCTGTGTTAAAGAACTCTCTACTACAGCAATCTTTGCCCAGAGAACTGAACTTTATATGCAGACGTTAACAAGAAAAACCATGGTGAACTAGATGAAGAAGTTCATGAAGAAGAAGAAGGAGGAGGAGGAGAGAAAGAGGAGGAAGAATGAGGAGGAGATGAAGAAGAGGAAGAATAAGGAGGAGGAGAAGGAGGAGGAAGAAGGAGGAGGAGGAGGAGGAAGAAGAAGAAAAAGATGAAGAAAGAGAAGAAGAAGAAAAAGATCAACTTTCACTATTGGCTTACAATGCAGGCAGATCTTGCTACAGGGCAAGAGGGGGACATATGGCAGGTGGATAGATGATAGAGTCATTGCACACGACACAGACTCAAAACAACCAAATCGCCTCACTTGGTGCAGGACAAACTACTTAAGCCATGTACGATGCACAACAGCATAAGTAGAAAGACAACTAAATAGCTCAAGAGCTTTTTCACTCAGTTGCCCGAGTGTGAAGATAAGGTCTTGAGTACTAATGTTTGCTCAGAAACCACATTAGTCTTCGTTTATCTGTGATTCAGCCAGGTATCTTAGTCTCTGCTCCAGTATTCTAGAGTAGGTCTTGTCGGGGACACTAAGTAGGGATATGCCTCTTTGGTTTTCACACTGTCAGTTGTCAAGTTTCTTATATTGGTATAATGATTTCCTAGTCCTATTTCCTAGTTGGTATACCCTTGTGGCTACTTAGAGAACCTTGAGGAATAGCTTTTCACCTGCTGTTCCCATGTACTTGACCATTTAAGATGTTATACAATCATGTTCAGCTGTTTTGCCAGCCTTAATTTTCTCAAATGTTCACTTCAGCTTCTCCATCTTGGTCATTCTTTATACTGAGGAGCTCTGAGAAATAGTCTTTCTATCTATCCATTATTTCCTTCGGGGTGGTAAGCAAAGCCCTTTGTGTGTCTCAGAAGGCACTCTTTTTTCTTCCTTATGTTTTTTAGGGTCCTGTAGCTGCTTCTGTTTTCTCCTACATTCTTTTTCAGCATTTCTGTATTTCTCCCAAGATGTGTTTTGCTGTTCACACTTTGCTCTTGGCTTCAGATCTGAGTGCTACATATTATTTGTATGTCTCTATTTCCCTGCTGTATTCTTGGCTTCCAAGTATTCTGTCCATTTCTTTTTATTTTTAATAATTTTAATTTAGACTTCTTCTGTCTACGAGGGTGTTCTCTTTATATTATTCTTGACTATGATCATGACATGCTTCTGCTGTAGTTGTCTTGAGGATAGTCTTGAAGGCAGTCTTGAGTATGAACCTGAGATATTCTAGATCCTTGACTGATTCCTCAGCACTTCCTACTGCTGTCAATAGGAGCCCCTATTATGTGGTCCTAAGTTCTCGATACCTTATTTTGATGGCCTTTATTTATTCTTGCTTCTCTTTCTCTGATGTTTGGTTTCTTACTTGATCCTGGATGCTGCTATAGTGGTGCTACTCTTTCGGTTGTTCTCTTTATTGTCACGAGGTAGTGGTCACATTAGATTTCTTATCCTCTCCAGGTTCTGACATCTCTCACATACTTAAATGAATCTATCCCTGTATAATCAATGACAAATCTGTTCATTTTGTATCAATTTACATCAAGTGTTTGTGTGTCGGACATGGACTCTCACCAATGCCCAAGAAAGACAAATCATGGTATGGGAAATGAGGTGTTTGAGAAAGGCTGTCGGAGTCACAAGGCTGGACAGAATATGAAACGAAGTAATCAGACAGATAGTGGGTGCAAAACCGTGCATGGATTACATAGAAAGGCAGAGAATAAAATGGTCCGGACATCTGACAAGAACGCAATCAAAGTTACCAGCTGCTCGTATCTACAATACCGGACATCAGGGTTGCAGTGCAAGAAGCAGACCATGAAAAATATGGATAGATGGTATCAGTGAGATACTGAAGAAACACAGAATGACAACAACATCGGCGACAAAGATGGCACACTGCAGAAAACTTCACCTCCCCACGACATCTAATGACAAAAGTGGATAGAAGATGATGATGATATATGTGTTTGTGAGAGAACTCTGTATTTGTAATGACCAGGTTTTGCTCCTTGCAGAATCTCATGAGTCATCTTCCATTGTCTTCACCATATCTCCCAAACACTGTCTCATTCAAAATGTTCATTTCCCCACACTGACATTGAAATCACCAAGAAGGATAATTTGTCATGACACTCATTCACTGTCTTTTCAAGAAGATCAAAGAATTCTTCTTTGGTATTTGCTCTATCCCCCTCATGCTGGGCATCAACAACAACAATGTTAACTATCTTGCCTTCTTCTTTGAGGTCCAGCACCATTATAAATTCACAGATAAATTTATATCCCTCGATCGTGTCCCTTTGATTCCTGGCCACAATACTGATCACTTCCCCTTTGTGCATGTCTATAGTGGGAACTCTGCCGCACAGAAGCAAACTACACTCAATCCATTATCCCCTGTCCTTTTTTTCTTAGTTTCTGTGAAAGCTAGAATTTCCAATTTTGTTTTCTTCATTTCTTCCATGAGCTCATACTCTATTCTGTCGCTCAACGAACATCTTCCAGACATCATGAAGCTATATGAAATGTTTCTTCTATAAGTGACAGTTGCTGGACTGGTGCTAGCTACAACACAACTTTCTGTCAACAGTGTTCTGTCTCTATTAAACTGTTGAGAATCTTCTGTCTTTCTTTGTCATTATCTATTTCCTTATCCCTCCATTTGCAAAATGTTTTACTGATGTAACTTACATCTCCTTATGGAATACACAGAAACTGGATATTCAATTTTGTTATGTGATAGGGTTAGCTCTACGTAACAAAGAGCTCTCTTTTATTACATCCAATACATGAGTGGTTTCCATGAATAGGACGGACAACTTAACACAGATTTGTGTAGTAAAAAGCAACCAGAAGAGCTCGGCAACCCCTCTAAGGTAGAAGACTCTCTAATTCATTGATTGTGTGTTTTACCAGTGCTTAAAATATACTTCTCTTTGGGATTATTTATATTTGAAAGAATGCTCTAGAAATAATAGCCAATATATGGGACGGGATAATAAGAGTGAATCATGGGTTTTCCAAGAGATAATACGAGAAAGGACAAGTTGTTTTCTGCTTTGTTAAATGTTGATATAATAGCAATATTGTATTATTTGTGAGTTGTATCTCAGTTACATCACAGTGGTTCAGTGGTCTTGAGGTAAGCTGTCCGCCTCGGATGTCGCAGGTTAAAACCACAATGGATACCGGGATTTTTTTCATGTGAATCTTCTGGTAAAAATCCCCTTGATCTCTGGGTAGTGAGACCGGACTCGCGTGTTCAGCGTCGAGCACGTTAAAATCCCTTGGCATTTAGAAATCAAAAAGAGTAGGCTTAACGGCCGCTACTTAGGCAAAATTAAAAATTCTACGTAAAAATCTACTCAAATTATTTGTACCTTCCCCCAAGCCTAGTAAGCAGCCGGAAGTATAAAAAATACCTACTATGAATAACCGATTGCCTTCGGCTACCTGGTAACAGACATGTCTGTTTGAATACCAGGAATCCAAGTATCTTTTTCCTACGATGTTAGTGTGCCCATGAATATTTACATCTATGGACTGAGATGCTGAGCAGTGCATGTGCTGTGGCGGTCAGCGACCCAGAGCTGCCAAGACCCTTGTCCACCTCCAGGTGGTGATCCTGGATAACAGGCTACAACAGGGCTGACTGGCTAAGGAGAAGGGATCGAAGGCTTACCCGGTACTCAAAAATGTCTGTTGAAGTCGGATATTTTGGACTACAAGGTGCAAATATTGCAGTCAATTTGTAAACGTTACACACCGCATTCTGTTCCTCGGACTACATCCTGCTACTTTCAAAGCCCTTTGAAGGGCTTGGTAGCGAGAGTTACAAAACGAACAAAGAAGAAGAGGAAGAAGAAAAAGAAGAATGATAGGAAAAAAATAAAAAAATCATGAATCTGTGCTAATTCGCAGAAGCTGTTCTTCCAACCTGACAAGACAAGTGGACCTGAGAGATGGACATGTAAATTAGTGAGAGATGGACATGTAAATTAGTGAGAGATGGGCATGTAAATTAGTGAGAGATGGACATGTAAATTAGTAAAGAAGATCAACTATGGTCCAGAACTCAGAATAGACAGATGTGAACACAAGAGAAAGAAGAAATAGTGAGGGAATAATAGAAAATCAAATTGTCTCAGCTGTCTGTCCACAATGGTAAAGGTCTACAACACACGGAAAGAAAAAGTGTGCTTGATCAATTCCGCCTTTCCTCCACACCCCCCTCCTCCAGTCTAGACCGACACAACAAATCAATTGACAGTGCTAATATGGTGTATTCTACAAGAGTCCTGCAACTGAGATCCATTACGTGAGACACATACACATAAATTAGCCCGTCTGGATCTCGGGCAGCCCCTGCAGCGGATGGCAGAACAGAACTACTGCACCATAACGGCAGGCAGTCCGTTGGTGACCACGTAGGATTGTGTATGAGAGACGACTGGCCAACTTAATGAGGTCAAATAAGATGCTACAGAGATGACAGTGCAACATAAATCACGGTGCTACTTAAATCCTAGTGCCATATAAACCATGATGCTACACAAACCATAGTGTTACATAAATCATAGTTCTACATAAACCACAGCGCTACATAAATAATAGTACTACATTAATAATACTGCTACAAAACCATAGTTCTACATCAATAAGAGCGCTACATAAACCATAGTGCTACATAAATAAAAGTGCTACATAAAAAATAGTGTTACATAAACCACAGTGCTACTTAAAACATAGTGCTACATGAATCGTACTTCTACATAAACCAGAGTGCAACATTAATTAATGGTACAGAGATGACAGTGACAGAAAAATTAGTGCTGCATAAATAACTGTTAACAGATAATAATCTGCTACTATAAATGACAATGCTACCAGAAATGACATCGCTACTAGAAATGACAGGCTACCAGGAATGACAGGTTACCAGAAATGACAGTCTATGGGACGGCGTGGGCTAGTGGTTAGGTTAAGTGACAAGGCTCATAAACTGAAGGTGCTGAGTTCGATCCCCATCACAGATCCGGCCGTTACCCCGGGGAAGCAATCCCTTAGAAAATGCAAGAGAAAGAAGACCCTTACATAAAATTCATGCCGAAGTCGGATACACTGGGCCGACAGGCGCAAAATAAAAACCGCAGTGCAACACACACCGCCTTGAGGAATAAAGAAATAAGACGAACCTGCAAAATAATTTTTTTTAAATAAAATAAGGCTACCAGAAATGACAGGCTACCAGAGACCTTCTGATGTCATGTTTTGACATGACGTGACACAAGCTTGGTGCCAGGAAGCCGACGGATTGTAGTGCCCCCCCCCCCCCGCTCTACCCCCACAGTTGCAGTAGGAGTGTCAAAACAAGACATACACGAGCTATGCCCTTTACTGGGAGAGACATCATCTAGAGACCTGCCGGGAATGCTGTGGTGTCCAGCGATTGGTCCCTGGTCACCACACGCTCTAGTCTCGTCAGCTATAAATGTATGTCTGTCGCATAGTTAGGGAAGTCAAATGCAGCGTGTAAGGACACTGCTGAATACATATGGGAGAAAGTTGAGGTCTAGTACCATAAAGTACTAACACGCCGTCCTCAGCGGCAGTGCTTGCTTTAGGAAATGTACCTTTATACGGTAACAAAAATGTCTTTATAACAGCAATAAATACAACTTCCAAACAACAAATACAACCTCCAAACAACAACAAAAACGCACTCGCGTGCGCATACATACACAATCGTGCACGTACTTGTTCACAATGGCCTATGTTGGTCCGCCTTTTCTCTATGATGTAAACAGTGCCACAGAAATCATTTGTACAGGAATAACAGTGCCACAGAAATCAGTCGTTCAAATAAATAAGAAATAATCATGTTACAGAAATCACAGTGAACAAAAAACAGTGCGCTATCAGAACAGAAATGACATCGCTACCACAAATGCAAGGATACCAGAACTGACATGACTACCAGAAATGGCAGGCTACCAGAAATGGCAGGCTACCAGAAATGACATCGTTACCAGAAATGACATCGCTACCAGAAATGACATCGCTACCAGAAATGACATCGCTACCAGAAATGACATCGCTGACAGAAATGACATTGCTACCAGAAATGACAGTCTACCAGAAATGACAGGCTACCAGAAATGACATCGCCAACAGAAATGACATCGCTACCAGAAATGACAGGCTACCAGAAATGACAGGCTACCAGAAACCAAGCTCGTGCCGTGTACGTAAATGTATTGCGCCAGGAAGCCGACGGACTGCAATGCTGCTGGTTCCCCGCCTCCTTTAGATGGAGCGAATAAGGAAGCTGAATACGATGATGAAACACGTTTAGGACAGAACAAAGAAGTCCCTCTAACTTAACTATACTACTAGTTCGTGTAGGCAATGCATAGAGATAATGTTGATCTCATATCAGACACTGCCATCGTCGACGGAGTGTTACAGACTTCGCTGTGCAAGATTTCAGCTATTGCCAAGGTGGACTGACCAGTTCCCGTTCTCACTGTCGAGCCTTCCCTAACTGTAAGGCAGATACTCTCATTTACGGCTGGGTAGACTGGATCATGCCGAGACCAGGGAGTTAACCAGGCCGCTATGCCGTGAGAGACACGCGCTCTGCCATTCAGACGCTCATTGAAAGCTTAGCATAGCTACACTATGTTAGCAGACCAGTGCATTAAGTTAGATTATACAGCTAGAGCAGATGGTTCAATGGCATGAAGCCAGATATATCACACTAATACTAAAATAATAGTAACATTTAATCAAAGGCCACTGCCGTGATCTTTCACCAAGAATAGAACCTTCATGACGTCGAATTTTAAAAGTTCAACCAAATTCATATTCTAGAGAACAGTCAGAAAAAAAGTTAATTACCGAGCGACCTACAGGGCAACATTAAACTAATCTTGTACAAATCTATTAAAGCAAATAGAGCGTTAGCTCCCTTGTTTTATCTGATTTAGAATTCGTGCAAATGTCAAAGCATAAAGCCGACGCTGCATTCTGAGATGCAATTCGATGGGAAAGTGCTACATTGTGTAAGCTGGAAACGAAACCCATTATTTGTTGCCTGGGGCTATACTGTAACTTCTCTGAGTGAAAGACGTTACCTATAAACTAACACTGAGAGGAGTTGGCTGTTATTAAGTAGCAGCAATACACTGGTTGAAAGGTTATAGATCACGAGAGAGCTGACACTATCATGTTTGATGTTAGTCTTCACAGGCCATCCTATGTTATATGTAGCAAATGGAATCATACACATAAAAATACCAGAAAAATGAGTAATTTACCTTTGCGTATCTATTTCATAACATAGCATAACACAGCACAACACACGTGCACACACACACTTGATTAGCATCATGTCAGTCTCGAGAAACAAATGGATTTTACGTTAGAGAGGGGGCAGTCAGTTGTTGCCCTTGCTTTCACCGCACACGTTTGGAGTCTGCATCTTGACACATTCTGTCTTCCACTGTCTGCAGACCAACACACAAAGCCTGCCTCCAGCCGGGTCTGTCTTTGGCAAGTTCCTCCCAGCTGCAGGTGTTCATATCCAACGCCTTCAGGTTACGCTTGCAGACATCTTTGTAGCAGAGGAAGGGTCTACCTTTTTTACGGTTGCCCATGGTCAGCTCTCCATATAGGATATCTTTTCGTATTCGCCCATCCTTCATTCTGCACACGTGACCAAGCCACCGCAAGCGGCGCTGGCGGAGAATCGTAACTAAGCTGACAATCTTTGCACGGTCCAACACTTCGTTGTTAGTCACTCTGTTACTCCATGAAATTCCACGTATGCGTCTCAGGCAGCGCATATGAAAAACATTTAGCCTTTTTTCATGTGAGGCACACAGAGACCATGTTTCGCTGCCATAGAGCAGGGTACTAATCACACGTGATCTGTACACAGCAACCTTTGAGGAGATGGTCAGCATGTTGTTATTCCACACTCTCTGTGAGAACCTGGCAAGCCATTCCTAATCGCTTCTGCAGCTCTGCGGCCAGTGAAAGGTTATCGGTGATGATAGATCCGAGGTAGTTGAAGTAATTTACTACCTCAAAATTGTTATCGTTTAAGACAATATGTGGAGGATCTGCACCCTGAGCCATCACTTTCGTCTTTTGTACGATGATGTTGAGTCCAAACATACCACAGGATTTTGCCAACCTATTAATGAGGATCTGTAATTCGGTTTCGGTGTGGTCGACCAGGGCAGCGTGGTCTGAGAAGAGCATATCCCGAATGGTTTGTTTTGTGTGTGTGTGTGTGCGCGCGCGCGCACACACCCAATACACAATATACTATACTATATATATATACAAGTATATATAGTTTATATCTTTATTACTTTGAATACCTTGGCTCTTTGATAACAAATGATGGGGACTGTGCGAGGCAAATAAGGAGATGATTGTCCAAAGCGATGTAGAAACTGAGTAGCATGCAAAATGTGTGGCACTAACAAAGAATTAACATTGAAGATCCTCAGACCATGTATTTCCGGTGCCAATGTACGGATGCGAGGCATGGACCATCGCACAAATATTAAGAGAGGATAGGGGCTTTCGAGACAAAATGCTACAGAAGAATATTCAAAATACCTTTGGTAAATAAAATAACAAATAAAGCCATCCTGCAAGATCTGAGTATAGAAGAGAACTGGCTTATAGACCAAGCGACATGACGGACTGGAGAAAGCAGTTCTGGAGGGCATTGTTCCAGCAAGACGAGGTATATGTCGACCAAGACGTAGATAGACATAAGACATCAAGAACACCATAAATTGGAACATAGAGCAGACGAGTTGACTGACTGATGATCGAGATTCCTATCGATTGGCTGTAATGAGAGCGACTTTCTGCCTATGACATGCTTCTTGATGATGGTGATAATTTTTCCTTATAACCTAAAAGGATACCCCAAACTCGGCAGGATTTTCGACATGTGTGAATGGTGGGGTTGCCTCTTCCAATATACAATCAGTACGGTAGTTGCCCCCTTCTAGACTATGTCACATATAGGGACCTTCTGAAAATGGAAAGGACTCGAGCTATCTGACTGCCTACGCAGAGTCAAAAGGCTACATTTCAAAAAGTAAAATGGGGATCAATATGTTGAGCAGCACATGAGCTGCAGTAGTCAGCAACTCATAGCTGACTGCTAGCGTCAGGGCCAGCGAACCAGAGCTACCAAGACCCTTCTACACCTCCACGCGGTGATCCTAGATAACAGGCTGCAGCAGGGCAGACTGGCTAAGGAGAAGGGATCGAAGAGAGAATGCTAACCCGGTACTCAAAAAATGCTTGCTGAAGTCGAAGTGTTGGACCGAAAGGTACAAATATCGCAGCCAAGTTGTAAACTACGACACAACGCATTCCGTTCTCTGGACTACATTCTGCTACTTACCCTTTCTGGGTTTGGTAGTGGGAGATTGAGAACGAACGAAGAAGAAGAAAAGTAAAATACACATGGGAACCTACAAAAAAGATCCTCAATGTTCCTAGACCGATCATGACATTAACCAGACTAATTAGTATTAGTTTGTTCAATGCTGTCTAGCTACGTTTTTAGCATGGGACCATCATTGTATTTGACCTCCTTGCTTAACTTAACGTATTTATACTGGTTTAGAAGACTATGCATAGACTGTATACAACCAGTTACATTTACATTCCGTTGATCTGAAAACTATGCGCATCCTATCTATTCTTAAATGCATTAATTGTCCATGTCTCCACAACTTTCTGTGGCAATGCATTCCAAGCATTACAAAATATTTCCTAATATCTAATATGGATCTTTCTTTAGTTAATTTGTAGCTATGCCCTCTTGTTCTTGTAGGTTGTATTTTGAAAAAAAACTTGTTATAGTCTAATTTATCCTTGCACAAGGTCTACCTACCCAAAGCAAAGCAAATGGGAGTCCGATTGTACAGCACCAGTAGGTTAATGTGCAACAAAACGCTGAGATGGATAACTATACATGTATGGCAACGTCTCATTAAGAAATAGTCAATAACTGCCTACTTATATAGTAGTTATATTGTGGTATATAACCATTTATAAAACGACTATTCTCATTACAGAGAGAAGACAAAACAAGCTGAATCTTGTATGAATACACTCTTCTCTTGTCTTCTTGTCGCTCCTTACCAAGTATATGGCCGTGCCTACTAGTGGCTCCATGGAGGAACCAGAACCAATGCATGGTGTGCATTCACGCAGTAATGTTTCTGTGGCATGATTGTACATGATTTTACAAGCCACATTTTACAACGTTCCTGGAAGGTTACAGATGCTTCCAGTTATCCACACGAGTAGTATGAATGCACATACCGACCTAACAGTACAGAATCTCTCTGAAATAGCCGCTCTACATTCTCATGAAACTGCCGAGATACAAATAAAACAGCTTACCTCAGCCGCAAGCAATAGAAAACTCTTACATGTGGTGTTAAATCAAATGGCAGAAGAGTGCAGGTGATGCTCAGGTGAGGAACAAAGCAACAGAAATAAGATCAAAAATGTAAAACAAAATAGAGTATGATTGACAGTGACACGTTTCAGAACAAATTTTTCCATTTGGTATTCGAAACATGGAACGCAGCGTAGTCTAGCTATGAACATCCGTTACACAATCCCAAAGAACCTGCTACGAATCCCGCAGTGTTCAGTTTGGCAGACACAGGATTTATTCTTTCATGATCCGATTTCTCCGCGTACGAAAAGTAATGGCAACCTACGGTACTGAACACATGTCAAGAAACTTATAACAGCCAAATAGGTTGGCGGATGTAAGAGCGACGTTCTGCAAAGGACGTATTATTAATTAATTAATTTTTTTTTTAAATTTAAGATATGAAAAAAATATCATGTTCTCTTAAACTTTGCCTTTGTTATGCATTTTTTATAGGTTTACGTCAGCGTGTAGATGTATGTACACGACAATGAAACAGCTGACACTTTGGCTTCGACAGTACTCATAATTGGAACATTATATCTTGAGAAAGAACCCACACTGAAATCAATCAATGACCGCCTGCTGTACGATGTTAATGCAGCCGATAAATTAACTTTCCACGGATTACAGGAGTTTATAATTGAACGTGAGGTGACAAGGAAAGAGCGCGCAGTAGGAGTGTTAAACCAAGACCTACGGGAACTATGCCCTTTATTGGGAGAGAATAAGCATATAAAAACCTGACTGGTATGCAATCATGTCTATTGTGTCCACTGAGACTGCTTTGGCCATCTAAGATTGTCTCTTTTCCCTACTTTTAACTTTAACTTAACGTCTTTATACTGGTTTAGACAACTCTGCAGAGTCTGTATACAACCAGTTTCATTTAGATTGCCTTGATCTAAACACTATGCGCATCTAATATATTCTCGAATGCATTTATTGTTCATGCCTCCACTACTTCATGTGGCAATGCATTCCAAAGCATTCACCACACTCAAAAAAATATTTCCCAATATCTAATCTAGACCTTTCTTTAGTTAATTTGTAGCTGTGCTCTCTTGTTCGTGTAGGTGGTTGTAGTTTGAAAAACTTGTTATAGTCTAATTTATCCTTTCCTTTGTGGTCCAGGCTGCACGCAGTGAGGATAAAGTCATTCCCGTTTCGCCCAACGAGGAAATGCGAGAATGGTCAAGTGGATGTTCTACAAAGATTCAAGTGGAGTTCACAAAGATTCAAGTGGGGTCCATGAAGAGATGGTATGTGCTTATGAGAAAGAGAGAGAGAGAGAGAGAGAGAGAGAGAGAGAGAGAGAGAGAGAGAGAGGGAAAGAGAGAGAGGGGGAGAGAGAGAGAGAGAGAGAGAGAGACTTGAAGCAAATCTAGATTTCAAACTGAATGTGTATTAGCTTTCCAACCACAACAATTTGAGTTATTCGCAACTTTGCTTGATTTAAAAAAGGTTTTCTCCATTACTGTCCCATCAAACATCTTTTAGTAAAATCAAATGGGTTACTCTGAATACTAGAAATTTGATAGCGGGTCTTTAATTTCAACTTGTCTGGGGGGAAAGAGTAAATGAACTATAATGGGCTTTAGAGAAGCCGTGGTTCTTGACAAGGTTGATGTGTGTAGAGGGACTCTGGACTTGAGTTGACAATTGATATTTCAGCACAGGAAAAAAAAAATTGTAAGTGTCTTCTGTGAAATATTAGCCTCTTATAGGATTTAGGTCCGATTTTTTTACCTTGCCAAAATAAACACTCACACACATAGTGACAGTCTGAAGTGGACACCATGATCTGTTCAGCAGACTGTTGTTGCTGTTATTGTTGTTGTTGTAAGCCACTTGTACTGAGTTCATTTATCTTGATGACGTTTCTTTTTAGTCGAGACTTACAGTGGCTCTTCTTATATCCCGAGGCAAACTTAAGAAGGTAGATCTGGGTCCTCCTAGCTGTGGTGCAATCAGAGGTTCCTTAGTAAGCTCACGACTTTGACGATCACATTGTCAATCCGACCCCACCGCCCTCCTCCCCCGTTAACCTGACTGCTGTGACACAGCGCAACCTACTTGCTTTTCCTGTCCGGTGCCTTCAATGTGGAGATGATGGAGATGTATTGCAGTCACCCTTCAACGTGGAGATGACATTTGAGTCTGATTTATACTAACAAATGATTTGAGTTTACTCACTTCACTGGAATGTACTCCACAGGAGGTGCTGTGCATACTGTAAGTCTCTCCAGAAGATGAAGAAGTCGTGTCAGCAGATGAGGACACAGTAGCCATGGAGGTAAAGGACTCAGAGGAAGGTAAGGAGGCATTGTCTGAGAAGGCAGAGTCAGTTTCTGCTGTGTCACATAAGCCTTCGCCCCCACCACCACCGACTACCCCTGATCCAACAACTGTTTGATGGTGATGGTGTTGATGATGACGGTAATGGCCATTACTTTTATGGTAATGCAATCCTCGAGTGATCTCTGCCGCTAGCTGGTCAAGCTCCTCCTACAAAAAAAAAGGAAAAGGAAAGATTATTTGATTGCAGCTTCATAATGGCTTTCTTCAAGAGTAAATAAATCTAGAAATAAAAACCTCTTTAACAATTTTCATGGAATTGTAAAGTAAAGTAAAGTAACCCATAGCATTATTGCCGTAGGGGTGTGAGGTGTTAGCGATCTCACATTTCAAAGGCTCGACTATATGAGGGCGGTAGTCATCTCCTCTCCCTCGCCGCTTTTACTTCCTGAACTGAACCGGTACCCATTTAAGGCTGGGTCGAACCGGGTGCCGTTGCGGTCTGAAAAAACATTACCACCTCAACTGGGGAATGAACTCAGGACCACTCAGATGCGATCCAGCGCGCTAACCACTGCGCTACGCGGCTCCAAGTAAGTAAGTGTACTTCCATGAAAAAACAAAACTGATGGATATAACTTTGGTGACACTAATCTAGCACTGAATAATTATTAGATGGAGGATGCAGTTGTCTGGCATGCACATGATGTGGCCGGCCCACATAATCTGGGTCTTTTGCAATAGTGCGTGATGCTCACCATTTTCGCCTTCGTGAGGATCTCGGTGTCTGGTACCCTATCCTCTATTTTGAACAATCTACGAAGGCAGCTGGTATGGAAGTGGTTTAGTGTCCTAGCATGCCTGCTATTCACAGTCCACGTCTCACTGGAATACAATAGGGTGGCGAGCACTACGGCTCAGTAGACTATCCAACCCCCTATATAGTAGGATAACATTAACATATGGTAAAAGACATGTCTGTCAGATTGCACCATCAAGGCAGGAGATCTATTGCAGCCGACTTTCAATGTTCAGTTGACAACTGATCTGATCAGTACATCACAAGTTCTTTGCCTTATAGTATACACCAAATAAACATATATTTCTACATGTAATTTCTGTTTTTGTCCTATCTTGTTGTTCACCTTGTTTCCTAAGGTGGGGTGCAATGTTTTGCACCTGATTGCCCATTACATGGATTTTTAAAATAGATTTACTACATGTAAGGGCAATGCCTTGCTGTTATATGAATCCGAACACAAACAAGTCTGAGTAGTGAGCCATGTCACTAACTGCTTTACCTTGCCACTCCTTACGCATCTGTCAAATGTAACTGTTATCTCAAATTATATTTATGACCATAAAGTTTCTGGAGCTTTTAGAACAGCAACATTGGTGATATGCAGGTCAATAGTGTGAAATCTTCTCACCTGTTCTGACACAAGGATAGGCTCATTGCTTCCTTGACCATCTCCATCCTGAAATGCCGTGGGTGGTAACGGGTGAGGGCCACCAGAACTCAAAGACCGTGAAAGTTCAGTCTGCGTACTGTTGAGCTGGGATTCCAACTCATAAAGCTCACCCAGAATAGCATCAAAATTCACATCCTGGTCTGCAAAAGAAACAATAACGTATGCTGATTAAGGTCAAGATGCCAACACTGGTGCCTATACCGTTTCAAGGTTTGGCAGATTAGATACAAGTTGTCGCTCCGATCCTCCAAGTTCTGATGTTTTGGCACTGGACCAACACTACTGTCTATCAACATAAAATTACTTTGTTATGGAAATAGAAACATAAACTTACTTTACAGTGGGATGGATATCAAAAAGTGCAAAGTTCACAATACTGCCATGGTGAAAGCTGAAAGGAAGCCACTGGCATGACCTCATCAAAGATAATTTAGAAAGTTAAAATCACATGGAATAGGTGAGGAAGTTGCCAAATGGTTTGAAAATTGGTTAACGAGAAGAAGGCAGAGGGTGGGCATAAATAAGGAGTACTGTGAGTGGTGTGAAGTGAAAAGTGGAGTGCCACAGGGCTCGGTTTTGGGATCAGTTTTGTTCTTGATATATATAAACGATTTGGACATTGATATGGGATCCATGATTGAAAAATTTGCTGATGACAAAACTATGCAGTAGTGTCTCATCTAAAGCAGAAGTGGATATATTGAGGTCGGATTTAGATAAAATTTGAGAATGGTCTGTAAGCTGGCAAAT
This sequence comes from Ariolimax columbianus, assembly GCA_036924085.1. Lineage (NCBI taxonomy): Eukaryota > Metazoa > Mollusca > Gastropoda > Stylommatophora > Arionidae > Ariolimax > Ariolimax columbianus. The sequence continues at coordinate 37,236,554 of JAVGWX010000003.1, read as the reverse complement.
GGAGTTTAATGTATATAAATGTACAGTCATCCACATGGGTAGATCCAATATGGAACATAATTACAGAATTGGAGAGAACAGTAGTAGAAAGATAGATAACGAAAAGGACCTAGAGGTTATAATGAATCACACAGGTAAAGTGAATGTGCAAGTTCAGGTAGCAGTGAAAAAGGCAAATGCAATGTTAGGTTTGATAAAACGAAATATTAAACATAAGAGCAAGTCAGTGATAGTCATACTGTATAAAGCATTAGTTAGACCTAGATTGGAGTACTATGTACAGGTGTGGAGACCTTATTATAGAGGGGATATAAACATGCTGGAAAGAATACAAAAAAGAGCGACAAAGATGATATTGGGATTCCAGAATTACAGTTATGAGGAAAGACTCAGAAAAACCGGCCTACAGTGTCTAGAAGAGAGAAGAATTCGAGGTGACTTAATACAGATTTATAAGATGATCAGAGGAATGGATACATTAGACTATAACAAGTTTTTCAAAATACAGCCACCCACAAGAACAACAGGGTATAGCTACAAATTAACTAAAGAGAGGTCCAGATTAGATTTTAGGAAATATTTTTTACTCAGAGAGTGGTGAATGCTTGTAATGCATTGCCACGAGAGGTAGTGGAGGTAGGGACAATAATGCATTTAAGAATAAATTGGATGCATATAGGTTTTAGAGCAAGGTAATGTAAATGAAACTGGTTGTATACAGACTCTGTTGAGTCTTCTAAACCAGCATAAAGACGTTAAGTTTATGACCACAAATGTCCTAACCGCAAAATTTAACACACAAATTGGGTTTTAAAATGTTAGGGCAATGAATGAAATAGGCAAACTAAAACAGATTACATAAGAAATACAAAACTATAGATTATGTATTTTAGGAACAGGTGAGAGTCGAAAGACAGGAACAGGAAGGATAAAGACAGCAAGAACAGAAACAATGTTCTACGCTGGAATAAAGGTGTAGCCATTATCCTAACAAAGGGAACATTGCTGGAATTGAAACAAATCAATAACAGACTGATAAGGAGATTTACCAAGATCACCATAGTACAATGATACATACCAACAAATGACAGTAATGATTAGGTAAAGGGCAAGAAATGAGACCAATACGCAGACATGATCTCATTATAGGGTGACCTCAATGAGAAGGTTGGAAAGGACAATACATGTAACGAAAGAGATAGGGCTGTGAAGAGACCAATGAAAAGATAAATATCTAATAAACTTTAGCACCATAAATAATTTAGTTTGTGTGTGTGTGTGTTTGAGGGAACCTCTCCAAATGATTGTGACAAAATTCAGTTTGTGGAGACCTTCTCTCCAAACGATCGTGTCAAAAAGCAGAAAGATCACTTAATGATCAACAACAGGTGGAGACATTGGTACAAAGATGTGAAGGAAAAAAGAGGTACAGCTGTAGACAGTGATCACCAACTAGTAGTTGCCATAATAAAGGTGAAGCTCAGAGCTACATGCTAAAATACAATGAAGCAAAGGAAATATGATATAGCTAAACTAAAGTGGGCTTTGTAAGTAGTAGGATGTAGTCCAGAGAACGGAATGTATTGTGTCAGTCGTTTACAGCTTGACTATGACATTTGCACCTTTCAGTCCGACACATCCGTCTTCGGCAGGACCGTTCCCTATTTCCCCGAAAGGAAAAGATTTTGTGACAGAAGTTAAGAAACATTATCAACAGCAAAAAGAATAAAATGCCGAAAGGAAAAGATTTTGTGACAGAAGTTAAGAAACATTATCAACAGCAAAAAGAATAAAATGCCGAAAGGAAAAGATTTTGTGACAGAAGTTAAGAAACATTATCAACAGCAAAAAGAATCAAATGCTGACAATGTAAACCAAAACTTCAACAATATACAGAGAAAGCAGCAATTCATGCTTTGGATTGAATGGAAAGAAATGATAAGATTGGACAACATCAGAAACATTAAAAACCATATTTAAAAAATGTACATAGCATGTTATTTGCAGAGCGTCATTTCTTTCCACTACCAACCTATTTGGCTGTTAGAAGTTTCTTGGCAGGTGTGCAGTACGTCAAGTTACCATTACTTTCCAAACGTGGAGAACCGATAGCACCGAGAAAAAAATCAAGTGTCTGCTAAACTGGACACGGCGGGATTCGAACCGGATGCGTTGGGATTGTAAAACGGACAGTTCATCCCTAGGCCACATTGTACTGCAGTGGTGGCCTATATTTTGCATTTGAACAAAAAGGTGAATGCTTAAAATCTGAGACCGGAACAGACCTTACCAAAAAGGAAGAATCATGGATGCCAAAATAGAAATCATGAATCAGAGCTGAGGCAATGTATAAAGGATGGGTGCAGACCAGGCATAGTGAAAGGAGTTTTCTTCTGTCTTAAAGATGTGATCATGCCTGATGGTCATTGGCCGCTATGCCAGTCACTGGCCAATGATCTAACAAGCAGAAGAAATAATTTCAATTGTATTGTCTTTGCTTTTCAAAACAAATAAAGAAGTCTTGGAGAAATTAGGGGTGCAAAGTGAATTAATGAACAAGTCTGAGGTTAAGATATTTTGGCCACATCAAAATACATAACACCTTGCTGAAAACAATACTGGAAGAAGATGGAGGGCAAATATGACAGGGGAAAAGCAAATGCTATAAGTGGGAGAATAACATCAAGAGATGGATAAGGAAAAGACGGGTAGATTGTACTATCTAGGGAAGAGACAATGGACATTGAAGATCCATTGCAGCCAACATTAGATGTGGAGATGTCGAATGAACTAGACTGAACTGCATTGTATTGCTTTCTATTTTTCTATGTTTTCCAAATGAAAAAAAATAATATCAGTTTTATGAATTCATTTCATTCTGTGTGAAGTATATCATTGGAACAAATCTTCCAGACTGTAATAGGCCATATCTAGTTTTCTAACTGCCCATCACAAGCGATGATCACGACACCATCACATGGTTTTGTCTAGATGTAACTTGCGCTGCATTTAGATTATGGTGAGAAAAAACTGTGCTGGTCATCAACTTCACTCTCTGGTCCTGAGCTACCTAGGACCAGTGGCAAGACATTTTTCAAGACAACTGGATATAACTCAGGATGCAGGCACTCTAGTCCCATCTCCCATAAGACCAGGAGTCATTTGAAAACTTGCGGATTCGATTGTCCACCATTTTCATTCATCGGAACTAGTGAAGGCAACGACCCTGATCAGTACTAGAACTCTGATCAGTTAAGATATGGCCAATGACAACCCCACATCCATCAGCCAAGACTCCTCCAGCTCCATCATGACTGCGCGGTGTAAACTAAGGAAGGCATAAACATTCTCAATTGTCCACTGGTCACTTTGCGAAACTACACGACTGGAATGAGAAACTGGTTCTACAGACTGCTGAGTCTTCTATGGGTCACTGTGGTCAAGAGATCAGGCACTCGCCTCTCAAAGCAATGAGTAGAGACCATATCCATGGTTGAATGACATGCATCATCAAAAGAAGGCAAATATCTACTGAAGAAGATTAAAGAAGTACACCTTCAGCCTCATTTATGGCTTTCTGCTTTTCCATGCAGCTCAAGAGTTCAGGTTTTGATGCTGGTTATTTTAATGGTCAATATGTACTTATATAACCTATAGGACACTGTCTGTATGCCTTGCTTGTTTGCTCCCTTTTTGTTGCGTAAAATATGTGGTGTTGTATTGCTTGGTTGGTCTGTGTCTTTCAGTTTAATATGTCACATAAAAGTATTTCTTTTCAGGTTATCTTTCCCTAGCGTTTGGCTGTCCCCAGATAACCTGTGATGAAGCAGAGGATTTCAAGCCAGACTCTTCTTTCATCTAGAATAAGGGTGTACCAAGTATATTTTTAGTTTCTATTCGGCACGTTTGTCCTTCACCTTTCCATCCAGTATTGTTTTCAGTAAAGTGTTGTGTCTTTTAATGTGACCAGAATATCCTGTTTTTGACAATCTATTTTTATCTGAAGAGTTTGGTTTTTAAGTGCTATTGTCCAATCGACATACTTGACTTTTGTTCTTTACTTGAGTCACCAATTCCTGTAGTTTTTGTTCGCTTTCCGTCAGCAGAACTGTGTCACCCGCATATCTGAGATTATTTAGTGATATCTCCACCAACAATGAGTCCTTGTATTTACTTATCTATCACACCGCCATTTAAAACTATTTTTTTACTATTACAATGTATCACTACCATTATTTTTTTAAACTAATCTTTTATCATCACAATATCTCACCACTAATAAAGAGCTAAACTTTTATCATCACAATATCTCACCACTAATAAAGAGCTAATCTTTTATCATCACAATATCTCACCACTAATAAAGAGCTAAACTTTTATCATCACAATATCTCACCACTAATAAAGAGCTAAACTTTTATCATCACAATATCTCACCACTAATAAAGAGCTAAACTTTTATCATCACAATATCTCACCACTAATAAAGAGCTAATCTTTTATCATCACAATATCTCACCACTAATAAAGAGCTAATCTTTTATCATCACAATTTCTCACCACTAATAAAGAGCTAATCTGTTATCATCACAATATCTCACCACTAATAAAGAGCTAATCTTTTATCATCACAATTTCTCACCACTAATAAAGAGCTAATCTGTTATCATCACAATATCTCACCACTAATAAAGAGCTAAACTTTTATCATCACAATATCTCACCACTAATAAAGAGCTAATCTTGTATCATCACAATATCTCACGACTAATAAAGAGCTAATCTTTTATCATCACAATATCTCACCACTAATAAAGAGCTAAACTTTTATCATCACAATATCTCACCACTAATAAAGAGCTAATCTTTTATCATCACAATATCTCACCACTATTAAAGAGCTAAACTTTTATCATCACAATATCTCACCACTAATAAAGAGCTAAACTTTAATCATCACAATATCTCACCACTATTAAAGAGCTAAACTTTTATCATCACAATATCTCACCACTAATAAAGAGCTAAACGTTTATCATCACAATATCTCACCACTAATAAAGAGCTAAACTTTTATCGTTACAATTTCTCACCATAATTGTAAAACAAAGCTGTATTGTTACAATGTCTTACAGCATTTAAAAGAACAACAAAGCTCTTATCTTTACAATTATCATTGCACCACAATTTTGTTACAATGAACTTTTATCATTACAATGACTGATCACAATTAAAAAAACAAAGCTGTTATAATTACAATGTATCATCACCATTTCTAACTCCCATGCAATGTTTTTATCTCTACTTATCTCCTACACTTCTGCTTATTTGGATCCTCCAAGACCTTTCCCCCATTTACTGGTCCTACAATGAGTTCTACCTATAATTTCTACCCTCTAGCAAAGCTTCTATAAATTATATAATCTCTAGCTGCTAACCGTTATGCCAATACAGTACTAGTATTTTTGTTCTTCATTTATTTACAAGATTCTTACCAGGATCTTTATCTCTGCTAATTTTAGAACACTATTTACATTATATGTTGCCTTAAACAGATGCTCATTTTCTTACTATTATTCTACCAAATAAATAATTTTAACTTAATGTCTATATACCGGTTTAGAAGACTATGTCTGTATACAACCAGTTTCTTTAACATTCACTTGATCTAAAAATACCCATACACATCCAATCTATTCTTAAATGCATAAATTGACCCTGCCTCCACAATTTCCTGTGGCAATGCATTCCAAGTATTCACCAATATGACTAAAAAAATGTTTCCTGGTATCTAATCTGTACCTTTTACTTGACTTGGTCACACCGTTTCTACCCTGAGGTTATTTAAAATTTGATTTATAGCTTCTGCAAGATATGGTAGTCCAGCTCTACAATCACATCCCATCCCCTTCTTCCCCCCACCACCCCTTTCAAACTTGCCCATAATACACTTAAACCTTTTCTATCTTATCTGCCACTCATAATATGAAGCCTACCTTAATATATTTCCTTTCAAACAGAATATATACGGAATATCATTTTCTATATTTCAATTATATAATTGTCATGTATTGATTTTGGTGTTTACTTTCCAGGACACAGATACTCACCTTGTGTACAAAAATAGCAGCATTTTTATTATTGCCAGTTCTGCTTGTTACATGGTATTTTGTGTGTACTCTATTGGGGTTTTTGTTTGTCTTTTCTTTTTACAAATTCTTCTTCCTTTCGTGGCAATGAATTTACTCAGAGTTGAGAACCAGCCAAGCAATGATATTCACAGAGATAGAAATGTATGTCATGAGTAGAAGTTATCCCATAACTAGATATCTACACTGGAAATGTAACAAATGAATTCCTGACTGTTGACAATGAAGTCTAGGTAAACAGTTAAGTGTGTCAACAACATAGAGATGAGATTACCAATTTAGACATTGTGAAAGAATGGAGATAGTGAGATAGGTAAATTAATTGGGAGTGACAGGAATAAACAAAACACAGTTATAATAAGAATATAGATTAATCTCTCTGTGGATCTCTTTACTGGGGATGGTGAAATAGGTCCGCTGCATGCTGCCATGCATGTCATTGAAGGTAAAAAATTAAGGCCATCCAGTCCATGAGTGGATCCCTTTACAGAGGAGAAAAGAATGGATTCATTGCAACTACATGCATCCCATTAAAAGGCAAACTAAAGAGAGTTGTGCCTAGGACTAGCGACATCATCATGTAAAATAAATTGCTACAGTATCCACAACTGCGAGAGCACACAAAGTCCCTTGCAGCAGCCTTATTTAAGTAGACCAACTGTAGTGCCTATGCTCCTGCTGGACTGAAAGAAAATGACAAGAAGAAGGTTCTGTATATTAAAAAAATGCAACACAACATCACCTCTACAAGGGCACATAAATACTTGAATGTAGGCTTCCTGCGAGGAGGCCAACTGTAATGGTAACACAATACTCCTTGTCCATTTTTCAATCTAGCTGGTTCATAAGCTTACCACCACCCTTGATCTCCTTTAGGAAGCCTGCACCAAAGCACTTAGTGTGCTTCTGCACTGGTGGTTTCTGTAACCATTTGTTTTACATGATGAAGGTGTTAACACTATGCATAACTATCTTTAGTTGGTTTGTACAATATTCATGGAAGGGCAGTGGTTTTATTCTTTCCTTACCAGCAGGGAGGGGCTGGGGGGGACCCGCGCCCATGATCCAATCAGTGATAATACCTCTAAAAGAATGAAATGCTATAATACAGGGTGACATAGATGATACAATAAGAGGATACTACTGAATTGGTAGCACATTGATTGAAATATCCAAGCTTCTTCAATACTGACACTGGAGTCACAGAAAATTAAATGCTTGAACATAAAAATATAAAACGTTACTTTTACAAACTTGTATGTAATACAATTTATATATGGAAGATCATGATACTGTGGTATGACATTTCTTGACAGGGGTGAAACGATTAGCCACACAAATACAGGAGATAAAATTCCTGGAGTCAAATAAAAATTGTCAAGATACCATGCACAGCAAAGAGAAAATGGTGACTCATAGCCATGTTTAAATAATAATATAATTTCCGAGGTTAAAACAGGAGTTGGTACAATTAGTCTTATCAGTCACATGACCAGTGGTCTCGCGGTAAGGTGTCCGCCTCAGGTGCCGGAGGTCGCTAGGTCGATTCACGGTGGAGACCGGATTTTTTCATGTGGATCTTCTGGTAAAAATTCTCCTGATCTTTGGGTAGTGAGATCGGACTCCCGTGTTCAGTGTCGAGCACGTTAAATAGCAGCTATAGATGGCGCATAACTAACTGAGGGTCTACTTAGCTCTAGTGTGAGTCTATTAAGATGGAATCGCATATCGGTTAAACCACCCTCCAGAAAACTGGTTGTATACAGACTCTGTAGTGTCTTCTAAACCAGTATATAGACGTTAAGTTAAGTTTAAATGAATTTCATTAACAGTTGATAATAATATAAAGCAAGAAATTTGTGATAAACAATACAGGTTATTCGAAGCCAAGGGTGGGTGCTAATAACAATAACAGCTGTCCATCGTTGTCGATGAGAACAGCCGACATCATCCTTGTCACAGATTTCCCTGTTGGGTGTGGGTGCGCATGTGGCTGAACAGGCCAATGCGGACACGAAAACATCTGCTACATATCGGGCACACGACGTTTGTAGAAGGTGATGGTGTTCCCGCTGTTCGGGATTTCCGGGTCTCGCGTCTGCTCTGGGCTTTCACAACACGGTCGTCTTCGCCGGTAGCTACACCCGATTTGACTGCGCTTCTCCAGTCAGATCTGTTTTGCGCAAGACATTCCCAGGTGCCGATGTCTATCTGGCAATTTTTCAGTGAGTCCTTCAGACCGTCTTTAAATCGATTCTTTGGGCGCCCTCTCTCGCAGCTCGCCGTAGAGAAGCTTCTTTGAAAGCCGCTCGTCTGACATACGGACGAGGTGTCCAGCCCATCCTAGTCGTGCTTTTTCTAACAGTGTATGGATGCTGGGCTTGTTAGCCCTCGAGAGAACCTCAATGTCAGTGACACGATCTTGCCATCGGATATGGAATATTCGCCTCAGGCAACCTGTGTGGAAGTGGTTTAACCTCCTTGCATGTCCAGAGTATACAGTCCAGCTTTTGCAAGCGTATAGTAGGGTTGGAATGATGGTTGCACGGTAGACTTTGAGTTTGGTCTTGACGCTGTTGCCACGACGTGCCCAGACCATCGAGCGCATTCTACCAAAGGCTGTGCTGGCCTTTGCTATTCTGCTTGCCCCCTCATCGTCTAGGCTGACAGATCTCGACTGCGTGCTGCCCAGATATGTGAATTTGTCTACGACATTCAGCGTCTGCCCGCTGACTGTAGTCTCTGGTTTTGTGTACGGCATGGGTGCTAGCAATGACATATATACGAGGTGTGTTCAAATGAAACTGAAATCTAACTGCACCAAGTGAAAATATGTACGATGCGCAAGATGACGCCGTAAATTTTGCAAAATTTCATTATCCTCAGCCTCATAGTTTCCTCAGCAGACCGTCGAAAACATGAAGGGTGTGATACGGGATCCGCCCAGAGTTGATCAGCGAGCGGTGATTCGGTTTCTAACAGCTGAAGGATGTTGACCAGTTGACATTTATCGCAGAATACAGGTACTATATGGTGACTAAAGTGTGTCGTAGACAACAGTGAAGAACTGGACAACTATGTTTAAAGAAGGATTTGAGTTAACGCAAGAATATGTGCCTGACCTGGTCTCTGAAGATCTTTCATTAACTCACGTCCTACTTTAAACATCGTTGTCCAGTTCTTCACTGCTGTCTTCGACCCACTTGACCACGGTGAGTGCAGGTCTTGGATGTATGGTTACATTTACTTTTGCGCTTGTCTTCCAACATGTTTATTAGCGTTTCCTCGAAAGTCTCTACACCTTTAAATAATGTTTTCTAAGCAACTGTATATTCAGCCTTGTCCTCCCACTTTTGAAAGTCTAAGTCTTTCACAGGTCTTACATATATCTTTGTATATCAACAGTGGTCTCCCTACAGGTCTCCTTCCCATCGAAAGTTCACCAGAAAGCGCCTACTTGGGTATGCGATTGTTTCGATTCTTCTCACATCTCTATGCCATCTCAGTCTTGTACTACTGAGTGTCCCTCATGATGGATTGCAGCTTGGCTCGAAGCAATATCTCCATGTTGGTAATTTTGTCCTGCCACTTGATTGTCATTATTGTGTGTAGACAACGAAGATGAAAAATGTGGAGTCTCCTCTTATGTCTCGAGTGAGTATATGGTCCACGCTTCGGAATCACACAGTAAGGTGCTAAACATGCATGCCCAATATATCATAGTTTACGTTTGCATTGTTAATGTATTACTTTCCTACTCTTTTGGATTATCTGCCAAATGTAGTGGCTGCATTTTCTATTCATGTATTGATTTCTTCGTCAAGTGAGAGGGTGGCTGTGACATTTGACCCCAAATAGCAGGATTGTTGCATTTACGCAATTAGGTTGTCGTTTAATGCGATAAAGAGTGGTCTTCCTTGCTTTCTGTTTTTTTCTTCTTCTTGGAGTTGCCGTAAAAATCAATCGTGTCCGTTGTTAATCGCCCAGCTCTGAACACACTCCGATTAAAGATTTACATGTTCTGGAAGCTTCCACATAAGTTTGACACCGCCTCAATTACCTCGTTGTCAGTTGCATTGAGACACATCTGCTACACATTTTCCTATAACCGAAGTCTTCATTGACAATGTTGTGCTCCGCACAGTGAGTCATGTTGAAATCTACGGCTATTTCATCAATAGTGACTTGCCTGTTGCCACGGACTAGCTGGTAGGTCAGTTGTTGCACTGTGTTAGTTGCCCCGCTAGCTGGCCTACAACGCCACAGTACATCAATAACGTTTTGTTACCCGTTTTGAAATCTTTCCACCCATTGATACACTCTACTCTGACTCAAACACCTTTCTACCAATTCATACACCCTCCTCTGACTCAAACACCTTTCTACCAATGCATACACCCTCCTCTGACTCAAACGCCTTTCTACCAATTCATACACCCTCATCTGACTCAACACCTTTCTACCAATTCATACACCTTCCTCTGACTCAAACACCTTTCCACCAATTCATACACCTTCCTCTGACTCAAACACCTTTCTCCCAATTCATACACTCTTCTTTGACTCAAACAACTGTTTCCATACTGGATCTTCATTCTTCTGTATATAACATATTCATACACACACACACATATATATATATATATATATATATATATATATATATATATATATATATATATATATATATATATATATATATGAATGTCCAGCAAAAAATATCGTGTTCACACCAGGTATAAGCACACTCTATCTATAAATACGTTCCTGGAGCTAAAGCTAAAAAAACTGAAAATATTATTGTTTCTGTTGGCGGAAGCTACTCGTGAAGTTTCTTTAGTGGTGGGTTACAACGTACTTGAGAAGGTGGACCTGGGTCCTCCTCCTGATTATAGTGCAATACGATGACTACCCAGTAAGCTCACCACTATATGGATCACAGTGTCCATCCCCACCTCGCTAGCCAGACTGCTGTGTTGCCAAGAGCAGGACGTGAAAGAGAGTTGGGATTTTGATGAGTATTGTTTCACCTGACCTTAATGTTCCAGTTGTGATGCACCGTTTTGTACAATGATTTGCCAAGAAAACAAGACCAGCAAAGTAAATTATGTTAGTATAACTACTATAACGTTTATATCCATTGCTGGAGTGCGAGGCGGGCGGGGCAGAAAGATGACGGGATATTATAGAGCTGATCAACAAATGCTGCTTATCTCTGCACTCGACACGCAGTATACCAGCCTAGGTTTTTTATCTCCCACCCCTCCCATCCCCTCCCATCCCCTCTCCCGATAAAGAAAATAAAAGATCATACTCATTACTGGGGGGTTTGAACCCATGACCTGTTGGAAGACCAACAGGACACGGGTGTCTACCAGCCTCTCTATGACGATAGTAGTTCACGAAAAAACTTACCGTCATTCAGGAAGGACAATCTGAAGCTTTCCATGGCCATCTTCGGGGTGACGATGGTCTTTGTGCGCCTGCGCACTGTTCCTGTCTCACATGACTCCAAGTCCTGGAGGAAGAACAGATTTACAGTTAAATGGCTTCAGCTGAATAGAACAGGGAGACGACAGTCAGGTCAGGTAGATTATTATACTACACCAGCCGAAGATAAAAGATGAACTTGGTACCATGTAAACTACACCAGGCAAAGATAAAGATTAACCGTATCATGTAAACTACACCAGGCAAAGACAAAGATTAACCGTACCATGTAAACTACACCAGCCAAAGATAAAGATTAACAGTACCATGTAAACTATACCAGCCAAAGATAAAGATTAACAGTGCCATGTAAACTACACCAGGCAAAGATAAAGATTAACAGTACGATGTAAACTACACCAGCCAAAGATAAAGATTAACAGTGCCATGTAAACTACACCAGCCAAAGATAAATATTAACAGTACCATGTAAACTACACCAGACAAAGATATAAGATTAACAGTGCCATGTAAACTACACCAGCCAAAGATATAAGATTAACAGTACCATGTAAACTACACCAGCCAAAGATATAAGATTAACAGTACCATGTAAACTACATCGGTGCATGGTATTAGATAAGTAAAAAAACGTAACGTAGAGTAAACCATAGCATTACTGTCGTAGGGGTGTGAGGTGTTAGCGATCTCACATTTCAAAGCCTCTGCTAGATGAGGGCGGTAGTCATCTCCTCTCCCTCTCCTCTATTTCCCGGACTGAACAGGTACCCATTTAAGGCTGGGTCGAATGAACCCAGGACCACTCAGATGCGAAGCCAGCGCACTAACCACTGCACTACGCGACTCCCTTAGGAAAATGAACAGGGAACAAAAAATTTGTAAAAAAGAAGATTAACCTCTAAATACAACTCTTTACTTGGAATCTCTAATCTACTCTCCAACCGTTGTTGTTATTGTTGTTGTTGTTCGAAGTTGCTCAGGCTCAGTTATTCACTCCTGACAAATGTTCACTGGTTGCATGTGATAGTGGCACCTTATATATCACAGAACGTACTGAAGAAGATGTGCTTGGACCAGCCTGGCTGAATTGCAATATTATGCTTCTATGCTAGTTCACCAATACGGGGATCATGGCGTCGATCCCAACCTCGTTAGTAAGGCTGCTGTAACACAGCCAGGTTCTAAGTGCATGGCACAGACGTGAGGTGAGGTCTAGGTCACTATGTTGTATCTGACAGTGGCGTGAGGTGAGGTCTAGGTCACTATGTGGTATCTGACAGTGGCGTGAGGTGAGGTCTTGGTCACTATGTGGTATCTGACAGTAGCGTGAGGTGAGGTCTTGGTCACTATGTGGTATCTGACAGTGGCGTGAGGTGAGGTCTTGGTCACTATGTGGTATCTGACAGTGGCGTGAGGTGAGGTCTAGGTCACTATGTGGTATCTGACAGTGGCGTGAGATGAGGTCTTGGTCACTATGTGGTATCTGACAGTGGCGTGAAGTGAGGTCTTGGTCACTTTGGTGTATCTGACAGTGGCGTGAGGTGAGGTCTAGGTCACTATGTTGTATCGGACAGTGGCGTGAGGTGAGGTCTTGGTCACTATGTGGTATCTGACAGTGGCGTGAGGTGAGGTCTTGGTCACTATGTTGTATCTGACAGTAGCGTAAGGTGAGGTCTTGGTCACTTTGTTGTATCTGACCGTGAGGTGAGGTCCTCGTCACTATGTTGTATTTGATCGTGACGCGAGGTGAGGTCTTGGTCACTATATCTTATCTGACCGTGATGTGAGGTCTTGGTCACTATGTTGTATTTGATCGTGACGCGAGGTGAGGTCTTGGTCACTATATCTTATCTGACTGTGATGTGAGGTCTTGGTCCCTTTGTTGTATTTGACCGTAACGTGAGGTGAGGTCTTGGTCACTATGTTGTATCTGACAGTGGCGTAAGGTAAGGTCTTGGTCACTATATCTTATCTGACCGTCACGCGAGGTGAGGTCTAGGTCATTATATGATGCGCTTTCATTCTGCTGGTATGTTTTTATGTTACGGCTCGGTGCATGACTAAACATGTGAACATTTTATATGACTTTTAACATTGCTGAAAATATTTGAATGTTCTATCAGTGTTGAATCTTGTTTGCAATGCGCCTCTCGAAGTATGTCGTCTGTTCTACTAGGATACTTTTTGGTTCGTTATTGTAGCGATAAACTCTAATCTCGATGTCTTTGTTTTTCATTTCCTGATTTATGTCATTGCTCTTGTTTAGCATTGAGGAAGACTGTAACCCTGAAGAAAAATGTATGTGCACGGAAATGGACTAAAGTCATGGCAAGGATTCTCAATAGCCCTACAAAGGGCTAACTCTGAGAATGATTGTGTGTATCAATGATAATGATTGCATGCAGCCTTAAGGTCTTGAGAATGATTGTTTGTAACACTAAGAATGATTGTCTGTAACCCTAAGAAAGACTACCTGTGAATGAGTTGTCTGTAACACTGAGAATGATTGTCTGTAACCCTAAGAAAGACTACATGTGAATGAGTTGTCTGTAACACTGAGAAGGATTGTCTGTCGCCCTGAGAAGAACTCTAGCCCTGTACCCCTAACGCCTTTTATTGCTTGCTTTGCCTTACCATTTCTGCCATACTTTGTTAAACATGCGTGTGTGATTTCACGTAAGTATTGTGTATTATCCTGAAAAAGTACAACCTAAATGAAGCACATTACAGGATGCAAGCAACGTGCATCTAATATTTGTTTAGAGTGGGTGTGTGGAGCTGTTTACATGAGAGATGGTAAGAGAGAGAATGGAGAGGGAGGAAGAGAGAGAAAGGAGAGAGAGAGACGCGTGAGCAGGACGTCAATATATCACTAACTCTGGACACACAATGCCAAATAATGTCACATTAATTTGTCTTTCCAATTTCCGAACGTTCTGGTGAAACACACGCGTCATGAGATTTGTTCTGCTCTCTCTCTCTCTCTCTCTCTCTCTCTTTCTTTCTCTCTCCAAGCACGCGGGTTTGTGTAGTTGCAAAGAAGCTTCAAAACATAAAAAATTGCCCCAATAATATTGTAAAACAGGAAATTCTGCCAATAATGTAATGCTGCTAATTACAATTTCCCTAAAGAACTCCCATTGACAATGAACGGCCGTAATTGAAATAAGAAAACTCCAATACTACACTAGGTAGGGCACTCAACTAAATGCAGAAACACATATGTCCTCTTTGGAGAAGACGGACGCACAGCTTGCCAACAGAACAATACACGAAATGTCAGGGCTGTCCATTATTTAAGTTACCATTTTGCCTCTTTTCTCATGCGTCCATCTTTCCGTGTTTACTAAAGTTAATATTTTATTTTAACGATTTCTTCTGGTGCTTATGGATTTAATGCAATTTAATATACTACTGTATTTGAGAGAACGGTGATGGAAGGTATGGTGCCAGGCAAAAGAGGAAGGGGTAGACCAAGAAGACGATGGCACCAAGATATCCAGGAATGCCTGAGTATGACAGTGGCAGAAGCTGGTGTTTTGGCAAGGGAACGAGTTTCTTTCAGACAGACTGTGATGGGAGCGACGTTCTACAAAGGACATGCTACATGATGGACTGTATTTCGCAACACAGAGTAAGGGTCTATTCAGCTGTAAATGAGTACCTGACATTGTTACGGAAGACAGTGGTGAGGGAGAGAACTGCCCTCCGAAAAAGCTGGCACCTAGTACAATAGTCTGTAACACGCCATTCCCCATCGGTAACGCCTGCTTTAGGGATATCTAAATAAACATAGTATAGCTCTCAAGGACAGGTCTAGCACATCACAAATAAATCAACAGAGATAACATCAACAGATCACCCACTTTCAACACTGCCGCTATAAACGGACATCTACACGAAGATGGATCTACAGTCTAGAAAGACGTCCACGTCCCGCCGCACATGTAATGAAATCGTCATAGAATTACTAATTTAAAAAAGGCGGGCTCTTATGATGTACGACATACCAGAAAAAAGATATGAACAGGGGTGGGTGGTGGGTGGCAGGGGTTTGTGATCTGACTGTGTAGCGAGACAATATTAGTGTCAATTGTTAAAATCTGTTCGGATGTGTCTGACCGAAAGGTGCAAATATCGCAGTCAAGCTGTAAACTACGACACAACGCAATCTGTTCCCCAGACACCATCCTTATACTTACAAAGCCATGGTTTGGTAGCGGGAGTTTGAGAACGAACGGAGAAGAAGAATTGCTACAAGAATGTCTTGCTAAACATGTGCATTGATTTTATTTCATTCTAAAGAAACTGCAGGTTAGCACTTCCTGGATATGGCTGCCAACTCAATCCGTATTGTATCGTATACTGTCTATGTTTGTGTTGTGATTTATGTGTTCATTGTCTCTAAGGAAAGCGGTGTGACCGCAACGTAGGTTTTGTCTAGTTTCTGTGCATATGAGGTCATTGAGCGTTGACCTACAAATGCTTTGACCAAATTATTATCTAAAGATGACCACAGTGCAAATATCCTTCATGGTTGGGCGCTCATTATATGGAAATAGGAAAAGGTAATATGTGTGGTCACGTGATGTAATGGCGACATCACTACGCTCTGGACTAACTCACAGGTGCTTCGTATCTTTAAACAAATGCTATCCACGTATGCCGTATCCATCCATTCTATACCTCCCTAATCAAGACTTGAGAGCCCGAGACGAGGATTGATTATTCAAGAGATAACCAGCACGTAGAAAAATTACTCGCCTCAATCTCCATTATCATACTAAATGTTGTTGGCATGTCCATCTTGCCCCTCTCGTTCTAGTGGTGATACCCGACCCTCACTTCTCATCGCGCAGACTAGACCTGTCCATACATACAACAGTACAATCATCCCAATCACTACAACTAATCAATTTAACTTCAAGTTCCCATTTGCCATTGAAGCATTCTTCGCATTTTCCTCCTGTGTAATGAAGAATCGTTCACAGTTTCTCATCACATTTCCGGTTAACAAACAAACACACTTCACACAACACCAGATTATAGTCTCAACTGCTATCTTTTCCATCCGTCTTTTCTTTCCCTTTGTCCTAAATAGCATCGCTTCCTTGATTCTTGTTTCTTTAGGAAATGCTGAGTTCTTGTTCAGTTGGTGGCCCTTAAATGTGATTACTTTCATAAAGACCATGACAAGAACCAATGAATATCTGTAATTTACCAACAGGTGCAAGCTTGTGTTACATTCTCGCGATTGTGGGGAGTGGGGGTATCCTTAGTGCAACCTAGGACTTGTGGCACACATTCATTCTGGACGCGTTCCAGCCAGCCGTTCATATTGTATGTGTAACAAGTTTCTACACACATCATAGATGATTGTTTTGTTATGCTTTGACTACATCGTTCCTTCCCACTTGCTAAGATCCGTTGGTGAATAAAGGTCGCTTTCTAATGAAGTTGCCACGCACTGTAAAGACTACGTTTTTATTTTACCTCCTGTAGAAACGCGTGTGTGTGTGTGTGCGCGCGCGCGCGCGCGTATGCGTGCCTCTCTCTCTCTCTCTCTCTCTCTCCCCTTATACCAAGGATTTTAATGCATGTCATTATTATCAACGGCCGGCATTCAAACCACAGAGCCAGCCTATCATCACATGTAATAGTCGCTGTTACAATAACCGAAGGAGTAGCTTTGGATAATTTCTTATATTCAAATTAGATTAACTCCAAAAGTGCCATTAAAAAAACAGCTGATATTGCGTTTGTGTGAGAATCCGTAGGAAGGTTAGGGTTTATAAACTCGTGAACTTGGTTAGAGAGTTTGTGTCTCATGGCAAATGACATCTTCCAGACTTTGTGTTTACCGTCTGCAAATGGGTACCGGTATTACTGTCAGAGAAGGCAGTGCACCAGGCTGTAAATGGGTACCGGTATTACTGTTAGAGAAGGCAGTGCACCAGGCTGTAAATGAGTGACATAATTACTGTTACGGAATGCAGTGCACCAGGGTGTAAATGAAAATCAGAATTATTGTTAGGGAAGGCAGTGCATGAGACTAGATGGGTACCGGTATTACTGTTAGGGAAGGCAGTGCACCGGGCTGTAAATGGGTAACGGTTTACTGTTAGGGAAGGCAGTGCACCAGGCTGTAAATGAGTGACGTAATTACTGTTAGGGAAGGTAGTGCACCAGGCTGTAAATGAGTACCAGCATTATTGTTAAAGAAGGCAGTGCATGAGACTGTAAATGGTTAACGGTATTGCTGTTAGGGAAGGCAGTGCACCAGGCTGTAAATGAGTGACGTAATTACTGTTAGGGAAGGTAGTGCACCAGGCTGTAAATGAGTACCAGCATTATTGTTAAAGAAGGCAGTGCATGAGACTGTAAATGGTTAACGGTATTGCTGTTAGGGAAGGCAGTGCACCAGGCTGTAAATGAGTGACATAATTACTGTTACGGAATGCAGTGCACCAGGGTGTAAATGAAAATCAGAATTATTGTTAGGGAAGGCAGTGCATGAGACTGTAGATGGGTACCGGTATTACTGTTAGGGAAGGCAGTGCACCGGGCTGTAAATGGGTAACGGTTTACTGTTAGGGAAGGCAGTGCACCAGGCTGTAAATGAGTGACGTAATTACTGTTAGGGAAGGTAGTGCACCAGGCTGTAAATGAGTACCAGCATTATTGTTAAAGAAGGCAGTGCATGAGACTGTAAATGGTTAACGGTATTGCTGTTTGGGAAGGCAGTGCATCGGGATGTAAATGAGTACCAGATTTATTGTTCTGGAAGGCAGTGCACGAGGCTGTAAATTGGTACCAGATTTATTGTTAGGGATGGCTGCTAACCAGGCTGTAAATGAGTACCAGAATTGCCGTTAGGGAAGGCAGTGCACCAAAGAATAGAACTGGTCATCGCACTTCAGAAAAGTCTTTAGGCTGACCACAATTCAAATCTCTTACTTCATCCCCTGCAGCAAAGTCTGCTTTGTGAAAACATGTATACTTTGTTTTGTTTTGATTTTTGTTTAAGTAAATACATTTCTCCGGATTTGTTTGAGAACAAATTCCCTCATCTGGATACCATAACCTTAGAGCAACGCCCCTTTCTACAGAAACAACCACCTGTCCTTCCAAGAATTATTGTAACGCGAAGAGTACTTGTAGTGACTCCAGTGTTTGTGTTTTCTAAACAAACAAAAATGTATCTGTTTTAGCATGCCATGTTATGCCACACAAAAGCTCACAAATATCTCAACACGCGTATTTAGTTTCTTGTTACTATTCTCCGTTACTAGTATGTCAACTACTGATATCGTGTGATATACATTTGCTTGAACATTGCTCATGCATATTTCAGCAGCCCAGGTTAGTCCCTCTTCTAATGGTACTTGACATACATAGAATCTTAGTATTCAAATATGAAGGTTACGCCTGCTACCAGGTAGCCGAAGCTATCAGTATTGTTCATTTTCATACTGTAATCCGTGGAGCCGCGTATCACAGTGGTTAGCGCGCTGGCTTCGCATCTGAGTGGTCCTGGGTTGATTCTCCAGTTGAGGGAGTAATATTTTTCAGACCGCAATGGCTCCCGGATCGACCCAGCCTTAAATGGGTACCGGTTTAGTCCGGAAAGTAAAAGCAGCGAGGGAGAGGAGATGGCTACCGCCCTCATATAGTCGAGCCTTTAAAATGTGATATCACTAACACCTCACACCTCTACGGCAGTAATGCTATGGGTTACTTTACTTTACTTTAATCCGTACTTGATACAGGCCTTGGAGATGAGATGTTTCCGAAGACTTTCAAACGTCACGTACAATGATCAAGTTACAAATGAGGAAATACGAGATAGAATTACAACAACAATAATGCCTTTTGAAGCCCTCTTTGCAACTGTCAAAAGAAGGAAACTCGTTTGGTACGGTCATATATCGAGATCAAATGGTCTAGCAAATACAGTCCTGCACGGAAAAGTGTAAGGCAGGCGACGAAGAGCCGTCCCAAAAAGAGGTTGGAGGACAACATAAAAGAATGGACCCTCTACGACCAGAACAGGCACGGGTAGCGGCCGCTGACAGAGAAGGGTGGCGTGGGGTTGTGAGGACGTCTTGGTGTATGCCCCAACGACCTCACCGATTACGGGATGACCTGAATCCGAACAGACCTCATTAAGATTGTTGATTTGTTCGTGCAGTTGTTTTTCAAAGATTGATTTTAGTGTTTGATCATCAGCAAAGATAAATTCATTACTGTTATAACATGGGCTAGTGGTTAAGTGACACAGCTTTCAAACCCGAAGGTGCCGGGTTCGATCCCCATCACAGCACCGGGGAAGCAAACCCTTAAAATGCAGGAGGAAGCAGACCCTTACATAAAATGCATGTTGAAGTCGGATGCACTGGGCCGACAGGCGCAAAATAAAAACCACAGTGCAACGCACACATCCTTGGGGAATAGAGAAATAAGGCGAACGCAAACAAACAAAAAATTTTTAAAACATGGGATAAGGGAAGGAAGACGGTCTGGTCAAGCAAAACATACTGATCACACATGTTAATCAGGGGCAGACAAAATATACTGTACAAGACCCTCACCTAGGCTTCCCCGTAGCCTTTCCTGGAAACGGGCTGTTTTCATGGCAGCCTGGTAACGAAGTGAGGGATCGACATGATCCCCGTAGTAGTGAGTGACAGGCAGATAAAGCCAAGTATAGAACAACGCTCTAGGGGACCCCGGGAAGTGAGGAAAGCTACTGCAACCCGCCACTTAAGTCCTTTTAAGGGCGCTCAAAAGAGTAAACCTACTCAGTGTGAGTATTCAACAACAACAATAACATGGGATAACAGTGGATCCCATTATATCAGTCTTTGTTTCTTATAAAATCATAAAGTCAAATTGGTATTCTATTAGAGCTTAACCTTATTATAAAACCATAAAGTCAAACTGGTGTTGATCTATAGAGCTTAACCTTATTGTAAAATCATAAAGTCAAACTGGTGTTGATCTATAGAGCTTAACCTTATTGTAAAATCATAAAGTCAAACTGGTGTTGATCTATAGAGCTTAACCTTATTATAAAATCATAAAGTACAACTGGTGTTCTCTAGAGCTTAACAATCTAGGTCCCATTCTAGCAAAGACAGTCTCTATGTTAACCCGTACATCTATGTGTACGAATGCTAGGACATATTTCACATATATTACAAACTGTTCTTGCAAATTAGTTATGTGTGACCTATTCCATCTAACTTCGTCGTCCAAGTATAACTAGACAATCTGTCGTGCCTCATTTCACGGTTGGGAGGTAATGTCGGTGTTGCGACGTCACTAAGCTGTGTCATGAAGCTATTTTTATCGGTATTTTTTCTACACTGGTTGCTAAGAGTTTGGTTCTAGTTGCTTCAATAACTTTGTGTTTAGTAAATTAGCACTAACGGTAAAACAAGAAGAGACAAATGTTAGTTGCTTGTTCATTTAGGGAAAATGGGGTAACTTCGAGACAGTGTAAAACTGTTTACAAATCATTGCCTAGATGTTTCTAGATCCGTCCCCACTCCGTCTCTTAATGTGAAAATATCACCGTTCATTGTTTATCTGTTTCCGACACAATCATTCATGTCTGTGTTTATTCTAGACAGTCTGGGTAACGAGGTAAGTGATCGACGTGATCCCCGAAGTAGTGAGCTATACGCAGATGAAGCCAAGCATAGCACAACAGCCTGGAAGATCCCGGTTCACCTTCATCAGACCGTTCGGGATGTGAGGAAAGCTACAACAAACCGTCACGTAACATCCTTCTGAGGGCGCACAAAAGAGTAAATCTACTCACTGTGGACATTCAACAACAACATAAATACGAGAATGTATGGATGGAACTCGGCCTATATTACACAGTTGCATAAGGTAGACAAAACATTTCGTCAGTTAGAGCACTTTTTTTTCGATGGGCCGGATGATTTAATATCTCTCTCCCCTTCTCCCTCTCCTCTCTCATTCTCTCGCTTTGCAGTTTTGTCACCTGGAAGTCCGTGGTTCGAATACGAGTTGTTTGTTACTTCACTTCCGTTTCTGTTGTTTGTTATTTATATTTCTGAAGTTCCAAGAAACACTTGTGTCCGTGCTCGTGTCACCAGCAAACATTTAGTGTGTCCACTTCCCTAATGACTTGGGCGTGACATTCAACCTACCAGTAGGAGTCAGGCCTGGTGATGGACGAAAAGGATATACCCCAAACTGTGAGAGCAAATACGACACTTATGATATGTCAGCCACCATATCAATATTTATAGGCTCCATGGCGACCTGGATCTGTCGTGACCTGGCCTAACCCGTATAAAAAACGTTAGCTGACCATCGCACGCGATGATGGCAACATCGTCAGACAGTTTTGTCTTGACGACGTTGTTTCCGCTGTATTTGGATTATAGTGAGAAATAAGCTGCGCTGGTCATTAACCTCACCCTCTGGTCCCGAACTACATTAGGCCAGTGGCAAGACATAAGTCAAGACGTCTGGAGGTAATTCAGGATGCAGGCATTCTGGTCCCAACTTCTTAGGGGTAGCTTGAAACCTGCGGTACTCGAATTTACGCCGTTTCCGTTCATCGCTTTGAGAGGCGAGTGCCGTACCTCTCGACCACAGCTACTCTCGGTCTAATCCGTAACACTCAGGCGACTCTCTAACTCTATTGCCCAGCGTGTCCTTCACACAACAGAAAAGCCTGCTGAATGTGGAATAGTCGAGCGTGTTTGAAAAGAAGCTCTAGAAACAATAGCCTATATGTGATACAGTAATAAGAGAGTGAATAATTCATGTATCGAGAATAAAACAAATATCTAGCGGCTTCTAGAACTGTACGTTCTATGCTCTTGGTTCTAATCTTCAGAGAAGAACTTCTTGGAAAAGTTAGCGCGTCTTAGCCATTCTGCTGGGGTAACGCTCTCTCTCTCTCTCTCTCTCTATATATATATATATATATATATATATATATATATATATATATATATATATATATATATATATATATATATATATATAGGAGCTATGAGTAATCAGAGGAAGGTGAAATATACTGAAATATTCAGGACACCCCATATCCCTTCCACCTCAGGTCCTTGTTCGTGCTCCTGGAAATAGATGGTGTTACAAGTCTCGCCAACTACGCGAGGATCGACTATGTGATCCCCATAGTGGCGTGCCTTGTGAGAAGCATCTTTTTTCATGACAGCCAGGCAGACTCCGGTTCAGCCAGGGATCTGGAAAAAGCCACTGTAACTTATTACCAAAGAGACGTCATCAAGAGTGAACTGGGCACGAATAGCCTTGAACAACTCTATCCATCTCTCTCTCTTTCTTTCTCTCTCTCTCTCTCTCTCTCTCTCTCTCTCTCTCTATGTGCGCGCGCATGCGTGTGTGTCCCCGTGTTTGTGTATATTGGTACTTGCAAACTCTCCCACCAAATGATGTGAAGAGAGAAGAGAGTGAAGTATAACACTATACACAAATGGAACACACTTCCAGTTTCCCAGCAGAAACAAATTATCGGAATGTCGCGATTACGTTGGAAACGTGGGAATAAACTACAACGGTCGACACATCAACTTAGTCTTTGTACAATTGTTGATAGAGAGTTAGGTACTAACTTCCAGTACATAATTTATAGGGAGGTCCTAACTGGCATTGAGTCCATGAACCCGTCACGTGATGTGACACGCTCGTTGTGTGAAATTGTGCTTGGGCTTGGGTTGGATAGGCCAAAGCCGATGTTGATTCAATGGGCGAATCTACTTCTACCTAAATCAGAGCTTTCTGTTAACATTTTGTGCGCGTTACCCGCGCGTTTGCGGGCCAATGGAATATTTAATGTTGTAGAGAATCAATTATTTGTATCCAATGCTTTTGTAAGCACACGAGCCGAAATGAATAAGGCCACTGTAAACGTCACAAAAAAATGATTAAAGTGAATGCAGCCTCATAAAGTAGAACCACTTTTGAAACTGGTACTGCAGATTATCTGATACAAGCTTTCTATAAACCCTCCAGCTGTGGTTGAAGCTCTATGCTTCGCGTGTAGCAAAAAACACGAATCATCAATCAACCAATGAGTAGACAGGCATTTAGTAGTCTGTACAGTGAAACCTGAACTCGTTTATAGGGATTCAAAACAGGTTATCGACATAAATGGGTTTATCTCTGTGTCAGGTCCAGGCAAGCTTAGATCAACTCTGTCAATTCTTCAGTGTACGTGATCACAGCAGGAGATTCACGTTCGCTACTGTCGCTTTTATCGCTTGGTTCAAACCTAAACATAAGACATTGTCTCCTTTTATTGTGTACAAAATCCATATTTCATTACGTTAAAATGCCAGTTTGTAAGTCAACGTAAAACTGCTTTCATATGGTCCGTCTACAAGGCATGGATGTGTAACCATGTGACTGTATCAAGGCAAGAGCTGGAAAACGTTCGGGATAGCTGCGATTATGTTTCCAGGTTTGCTATTTTAAGCATAATTATGCAAGAAAGGAAACAATAGAAGATAAGAAGAAGAAGATTTATATCCAGGATGACGCATTGTGTTTGTTTTTCAGCACGTCTATTTGATGTGGACCAGGGCTTGTTACCCGAATGCCTTGACCTATCCAACCAACCCTTCCTAATACAAATTCCGGGCCACAGCAGGTAAAATATCTGGAAAGCGCGAGCACACACACACGTACATAAACAAACAAACACACACGACCTCATACGGTAATATCTTATACGCTCGGCACTAGGTATGCCAAACACGAGCTGATTGTCAATGGCAACCAATCGTTAATTAAGATATGAAAGTGTGTCTCCTTCATCTGTAATCATAACATACCTGGATTAAGTCTTTAAGTCGGTATTTCTTATCCTGTTTTTCAAAGACTATGTACATTTGTTTCTTGTTTTAATGAAACACTGATTTCGTGCAGTTTTCATGAATATCAGATTGCTCGCTCGCACACGCTCATACACAGATACGCGCCCACACACACACACAGACGACCATACACACATAGACACTAACATTACACATACTCCCACACAGACATGCACAGACACAAACATGAACATACGTCCATAATAGCACACACACACACACAGTGTGCTTGAGTTTCCGAGCAGCTAGAGCTCTTGTTTCTCGCGGTAATGAAGTCGAGTTCAATCCTCTATCGCGGCATTCCTGTCTACCCAGATGTAAATTGATATCTGACTTGAAAGGCAAAGCAGAGAAGAGGCCAACCGGTTACTCAATCTCAGAAAAAACTGAGACCTTGTTCAAGGACTAGTTCTACCTTTGCGCACACCTTTACTAGCAAACAGCCGCTCTAAACAAACACGTCTCTCATCAACGGTATTGTCCACACACTGGCGATAACCAAATCGACGCGTTTACCCAGAATTGTACTCTAAAGTCGCCCAGCAATGCACCTGCTGGCGAGCTGAGATTTTTTAAAGTTTTCTTTCATTTCAAACAGCACCCGGGATCGTGTGACTGGTGTGCTATTTCTGGCCTCCAGTTCCAGACAAAGACCCTGGCACGGTTTATTCAGGT